>CM045732.1:54483495-54578495 GCA_024760905.1 Plotosus lineatus
GTGCGAGTTTTGCCATATTGACCATGTTTGGCTCCACATGTGCATGCAAGCAGTCCTTCTCACTGTAAAAGCATCAAGACCAACCTGCAGTCACGTTTAACAGATGGAAGCCTAAACGCCTGCATGAAGCTAAACCTCAGCACACATCAACCAGACTACAAAGCCATCAGCAAAACCATGCAGCACCAGAAGTCCCATTAATAGAAATAAGTACTTTTCTTATTAATAAATAACTTCGTTATGACAATGCTGTTTAAAATAAATTCAGAATCATTCGCTGTGGCGACCCCCGATAAAGGGAAAAGCCGAAAGGAAATCTCATCTCATTATACTCTCAAATTGTTGGTCTTCTTTTTCCATTTAGTTGTATTCAGTATTAAAAAAGTATATAGCTCTCAGATTAGATTTTAAAATGTGCTTTTTTGGCTCTCTAGTCAAAAAGGTTCCTGACCCCTGATTTATCTCCTCACGCAGGAAATGAATCTGTTGGTGTGTCAGCATAGATCGAACAACTATGACGTTAACAAATTTTGCCACCATGGCCATAACGTATAAAGATTGGGATTCAACATTTTTTTTACTTAAATTTTGTTGGTGCATCATGCAGTGTGGTTTCAGGACAGGGTGGCCGACTTTTCTGCAATCAATCTGACAGCTCTCTTTTGTTTCCTGACCATGGAAGGGGCACCATCTGTTGTCATTACAAACACTCATAACAATCCCTAATTCCTCAAAATGTTCCATTAACATCATGGCTGCAGCAAAGCTGTACTCTGACATTTTCAGTTATTTCATCGATACAATCGCTGAACACTTCTATCTGACATGGAGCGATCCATTATTCTTAACTTGTTTCTTTTCTGTTCTTTGGCAAGCCTTAAAAAGGGCATCTAATGAAGTAAAGAAAGCCTCATTAAAATATTCCCAATCTGTAAAATTCTTTCCATGCTTAGAATTCCAATGAGTACTGTAATACTTAGCTTCAGCGGGATGATTTTTAGCAGTGGCAAAGACTTTGATGATGAAGTTTAATTAATTCTACTTCATCAGCGTTGTCTCGAAGGGCATTTAACACTTTACGCACTGCATACGTTCTCAAAACAAAAGTATGCTTTACCTTTCTTAGCTAGTGGTATAGCCATCAATTGTTATATATCTTTCCCATACACATCTGTAGGAGATGTGAACTGCACAATGGGCACACATCGCTATAGAAAATGTATGCAGCAGAGTGCATGGTTCAACTGTTTAATTCCACAGTAGTGTAAAAAATGTTTTGTAACCTTTTGAATCAGCCTCAGCTACTTGCTCCTTAGCCACCTCCTCCTGTTCCTCATCCTGGGCCTGAAAAATGGCTGACAGAAAAAAGAACAGCAGCTCGCATAATGGGCCCTCAGGATCACAGCCCACAAGAGCCTCCTCTAAAACCTCTGTCAAAACACAACAGAAAGAAGGAAACTTTACATACGGGGATTGTTCATCAATATCTGACTTGACAATTTCATCATCAATGCTGTATGGTACAAATAAATCATATCACTATTGCTCTCAGACCTAAGGTAATTCCATCAGGAAATTCATCCTTCAGGTCAAAGAGCTCTCCAAATGCCTTCAGAAACTCCAACACCATCAGCGCATCCCCAAACAGCTCCGGAGGTAAACGTGTCTTCACTGGGACCGGGTTTGGAAGTTCCTACACAAGCAGGTCAAGGGGGTATTTACACACAGCTCTCCAACAAAGACATGCAATTACTCCTGAAAAAAAGCACTCCTACCTTGAGGTCATCGCACTCCATGTCCTCTCGTGGCTTACTCCACAACTTTAGTCGTTCAGCATATCTCTTCTTCTCTTCCTTTAACTTTTCCCGCTCCTAAAGAAAGTGATTAAAAATACCCCACATTACAGCAGAGAAAATTGTCATAGTTATGTCATACTTTCATCTCACACAAAGGGAAAAAGGACAGGTTTTCAACCCACCCGCTCTTTCTCAACTTTCATTCGTTCTTTCTCCTCCTTCCTTTTCTGTCTTTCTTCCTCAATCATTTTCTTGATCTCCTCCTTCCTCCTTTCTTTATCCTCCTTTTCCCTCCTTTTAGCCTCCAACAAATCCTCTCTCTCTTTCTTCATTCTTGACTTTTCATGTGCTGATCAATGAAAACATGCAAATATTCAGAACATTTTTATGACAATGAAAGCATACAGGTCCTTCTCAAAAATTAGCATATTGTGATGAAGTTAATTATTTTCTGTAATGTACTGATAAACATTAGACTTTCATAGATTTTAGATTCATTACACGCAACTGAAGTAGTTCAAGCCTTTTATTGTTTTAATATTGATAATTTTGGCAAAAAAGTAAAGAAAAACCAAAAATCCCTATCTCAAAAAATTAGCATATTTCATCCGACCAATAAAAAAAGTGCTTTTAATACAAAAAAAGTCAACCTTCAAATAATTATGTTCAGTTATGCACTCAATACTTGGTCGGGAATCCTTTTGCAGAAATGACTGCTTCAATGCGGCGTGGCATGGAGGCAATCAGTCTGTGGCACTGCTGAGGTGTTATGGAGGCCCAGGATGCTTCGATAGCAGCCTTAAGCTCATCCACAGTGTTGGGTCTGGTGTCTCTCAACTTTCTCTTCACAATATCCCACAGATTCTCTATGGGCTTCAGCTCAGGAGAGTTGGCAGGCCAATTGAGCACAGTAATACCATGGTCAGTAAACCATTTAGCAGTGGTTTTGGCACTGTGAGCAGGTGCCAGGTCGTGCTGAAAAATGAAATCTTCATCTCCATAAAGCTTTTCAGCAGATGGAAGCATGAAGTTCTCCAAAATCTCCTGATAGCTCGCTGCATTGACCCTGCCCTTGATAAAACACAGTGGACCAACACCAGCAGCTGACACGGCACCCCAGACCATCACTGACTGTGGGTACTTGACACTGGACTTCAAGCACTTTGGCATTTCCTTCTCCCCAGTCTTCCTCCAGACTCTGGCACCTTGATTACTGAATGACATGCACAATTTGCTTTCATCCGAAAAAAAGTACTTTTGACCACTGAGCAACAGTCTAGTGCTGCTTCTCTGTAGCCCAGGTCAGCCGCTTCTGCCGCTGTTTCTGGTTCAAAAGTGGCTTGACCTGGGGAATGCGGCACCTGTAGCCCAGTCCACTGCTTCCACAGGTCCCCCAAGGTCTGGCTAGAATCGGCCCTTCTCCGCAATCTTCCTCAGGGTCCGGTCACCTCTTCTGGTTGTGCAGCGTTTTTTGCCACACTTTTTCTTCCCCACAGACGTCCCACTGAGGTGGCTTGATACAGCACTCTGGGAACAGCCTATTCGCTCAGAGATTTCTTTCTGTGTCTTACCCTCTTGCTTGAGGGCGTCAATGATGGCCTTCTGGACAGCAGTCAGGTCGGCAGTCTTACCCATGATTGCGGTTTTGAGTAATGAACCAGGCTGGGAGTTTTAAAAAGCCTCGGGAATCTTTTGCAGGTGTTTAGAGTTAATTGGTTGATTCAGATGATCAAGTTAATAGCTCGTTTAGTGTACATTTTCATGATATGCTAATTCTTTGAGATAGGAATTTTGGGTTTTCAAGAGCTGTATGCCAAAATCACCAGTATTAAAACAATAAAAGACCTGAAATATTTCAGTTGGTGTGCAATGAATCGAAAATATTTGAGCCACTCCACTGAAAGTAGGCTCTTTGGACGAAAAATAAAGAATGAGATTTTTACACAGTCAGATAGAGGAGGCCTAAAGCTGCAAAAAGTTTATCAATACCTTGAAAACTGAGCGAGTTGTGCCATTTCTTGTGTCAGCATTCAACTAAAAATTTCAAAAGATGTTTTAGAGAAAAATGAGCACAAAGATTCTCCTTCTTCCAAGATCATTCGTCTTTAGCAACCAAACATTTTTATGCACTTCAGCCATATAAACTTTTAAAAAACATGTCTAGGAAAAGTTTTAGGAAGAGATCATAAGAGAAATCATCCTCATTTTAGTCTGACAGGCACTTTTTAAACCCATCAGTCACCGTGGTCTGTCTGTCTTCCTTTCGGCTTTTTCCCTTTTACTCGGGAGTCGCCACAGTGAATTATTTGATTTGCACGTTTTGATTTGGCAGAGGTTTTTATGTCGGATGCCCTTCCTGTCACAACCCTTTTAGCAAGGGACAGAAACACGCTGACGACTTTGCAGCTACTCTTTACGAAAGTCAGCAATGGTTCTTTTACATGCCTCACACCATAGACAGTGAGAGACATGGCCCGCCTTTGATAACCCACTTAGCCGCACTGGAGGGGACAGTGACAACCTTGTGGAGAGTGGGACTCGAACCCCCAACTTTTGGATCAGCAATCCAGCGCCCTATACCACTAGACCACCACTGCCCCCGAGTCACCGTGGTAAGCCCCAAAAATGAACAAAAAAAAGACTTTTCTTCTTTTGTTTATTCCAATAAGATCAGCATGTATCTTTTTGACCATTATATAAAGGTTCAAATGCCTTCAAATGATACTGCTTGGAAAAAAAAAAACTGTTGGGTTCAAACAATCACACTGAAATTAAGATAACAACTATATAACAAAACTCCCTGATCTCTTTATACAAGTAAGCTTCATTTTCTTTGACTAAATTGCAATGGAATCATGTCTTTCTTAATATTCCAGCAGACCTGAGGTATCTTACTCACTCACATGTGTATGCGTGCACGCACACACACACACAGACAGACTATAAGCAGTGGGTGCTCATTTGTGCATCTGCACTCATTTGCCCCACTCCCTTCATGTACTGTATTTTCTTCCATTCAAATTGCACTAGTTCATCTAGATGCTGCTTATTTAACCATTTGCACACTGTGTGTGTGTGTGACAAAGAGACAGAGGGAGAGAGAGAAATAATCTTTTTCAAAGCCGAATTCCAGCGTGGAATTTAACATCTATACTAATGCTGCTAGACATCACAGATGACATTTCACTCTCCTTTTCCAGAAATTGTGTATTCGCAATCTTATAAACTTACTTACTGTTATTGAAGAGAAAGTCAGAGATAAGTTCCACATGCAGTATACTAGTCAGGAAGTAAACAGGAAGTTAACGTGTGATGGGCACTGAGCATGTGCACTGTGAGCATGTGACCGAGTTCACCAATCAGGGTGCTCATTTCAGATCTTTCCTTAGTGACTAACCTGCATGTTTACATGCATATCGTCTTTATAACCTTTATTTTATTCACTGACATGGCATTTTAATATTAAAACAGTATCCAAAATGGAGAGACTACTTCACGACCGTTCTTCTGGTCTATGGATTATAGTCTCTTGTACCGAACTCAGTGAATAATTGCAAAGAAAACTGGTAAGTTTGCTACTATTTTTATCTAGTTTTATGAGGGTACTCATTAGGAAAATGGAAATAAGACATTTTTAGTGAGTTTTAGTCGATTTCACGCGAGCAAGTGATAGCTGAATACTTGTTTTAATGGTTTATGCAAAAATCCAAATTTCGATTAAAAAATGACTTACTTTTTTGGCCATTTTCTCGAAAGTAGTCCGTACGACAAGCGCCTACATTCGGTGGAGCGCCTCACATATATGTAAGTTTAATTTTTATCAGTACATTACAGAAAATAATGAACTTTATCACAATATGCTAATTTTTTGAGGACTTGTACAAGTGTCAAATAACAATAAAAATCTTGGATGTTTCTAGTTTTACATCTTACCCATTGCCATCATGTATTCTTTTTGTTGCAAAAGTTTCAGTTTTTCTTCTGCAGCTCGCATTGCATTCGCACCCTGATAGATAAAAAAAACTCCATTAAAAGCGACTGAATTGCCTGAAGCCTTAAAAGCATGCTTTAATTTTTATCTATAGCTAATACTCTTGTTTTCATCCTTATGTGTAAAGTAGAACACGACATAATGTCAAAAGTCACACCAACCTGCACATGAGATGCATTGGATGGGCGATTTTTTCCTCTTCCTGGAGGACTAAATTCAAAAACTGGGGCTTCATCAGGGAAAAAATGAGAAAACCTTTGTTCTGACAGCTTGTATGTTGAAACAGTTGATGGCTGCAATAAAAAAAACATTAAAGCATGACACTTTTAATTTAGAAAACACATAAATGAAGTCAGGAGAGACTTAAATCAGCACATATTTTTACTATGGCATACTTTGACTCTGATGGTCCCATTCATTGGTTCACAATGTTGTTTGAGGAGCAGTTTCAGTCTATCTCGAGTGAACACATTCTTCTTTCGGCTACAGTGGGGGGGGGCACAAAAGAGCTTTATTGTTACTTTGCTAAATTAAAATGAAACAATTCATAATTAAAATCAGTATTACATTAACTAAAACACAAAAGCAAGAATCACTTGCACAACAAAGGATGATAAATAAAGGCAAACATAAAATAAACCTGTCAACTGGAATAAACCATGTAAAGCTAACTTAAATTATAAGTTAATGATTGTTTACTAATCATTTTTGCATGAATTAAAAAAATTGACCGCTCGATGCAGCAGAACCATGGATTTGTTTGTGAACATATCAAGAAGCTCATTTTAAACCAATTTGAACATGCTAGACTGATCCATGAATGCAGTATGTCAGTGCTAACTAATATCTAGTACTGTATTTACAAATTTTTACACCTATAGCACATGACTTCCAATAAAAATTACTTAAATACAAAAAAAAAAAAAAAAAAAAAAAAAACCCTGAGGAAAATGTGTAAACTTACACAATCTGAGCTGATTTCACAAGCTTGGGCTCACTACTCTCTGGACCAAGAACCTTATACTTAAACATGGAGGGATTGATGTTTGGCTTTCTGCTGTAGATAACAGGGTGAGAATTTCAATTTATCAAAACAGAAACATTCCAGTTGTTTAACTGCTGAAAAATAAAAATGCACCATACCCACTGTGTGTTGCTTTGGGAGAGATGGGTGAAGTGACTATAACATCATCATCACTGTCACTGATAACGATGGAGTCTCCCTCTATATGCTGATCGACAAGACCATTTACTGATCCATTGGAATAGGGTGGAATGACCTCCAAGATCTGACAGTGTTGTCTATTGAACATGAATGCATCCAAAAAAAATGTACAAAGCACAAGTATTAGTAACAGTTCAATTGCATAACCGGGTGCGGTGTTTGGGGATGGTCGTGATACAGCCATCTCCACGAGCATGTAAATTTGTCATCGCTATTTAAAAAAAATAAAAATATAAAAAGATTTCAGAAACATTTATTAATATAGTAACATTTCTTAAATATATTTTTATTGAAAATAATGTACTTTTCATTGATTTCACCTGAGGTCCATTCTGACATTTAAGAATTTTTAATATTTAAGTTAAAAGATTTCAGTTCAGCTCTTGCATTATTGGAACTGATGTCCTATCCTTGCAAGAATAAAACAATACACAGTAAATGACATCATCATTATGTAAGTCAGTGATGTAACCAATCGGCATTAACTCAATGGCATGCTAAAAAGCTTAGTTTTTGGTGTTGCTGATCTTTACTACTCTGAATGTTTGTATTTTAATGATCAATTACAAGAAAGAATTGTTTTTGTCTACTACACCTGTTACAGCTGCCACCTTCTTATAATTATTCTTGTAACTTGCTTTTCAACTAGTTCTCTATCTTTACTACATACTAAAAAAGAAAAAGCAAATGCATGCTTCACTCAACCCACATTGTCATGTTCAGAATAATTAGTCGATGAAGTAAAAAAAAACCAAACAAATCTCTCTTCATCCACAACCACTTAATGCTGTTTACAAAAGCTCATGTGGCAAGTCACAATTTTGTGACATTTGGGGCACAGCCTTGACTGAGGCAGACTTGTGTGGGTGGAGCCAAAACACTTTTGGCTCCACCCACATACAATCCAATCCCCAAATGGCAAATTTATCTCATGATACCTCTCTTCAATGACCTCACAAAACAAAGGGCTTTCAAACATTTTCCACTTCTACAAGATTACTTCCACGTAATCATATAACATATACATCATAGTTTGCTGAATTATGAACCTCAACAAATTTTGACACACACACACACAAAAGTATTTTCGCACATGTAGACATTCATGAATAAAGGACCATATCTCCCCAAACTATCAACCGATTTTAATTAACCAAGACTTAAAATAACCTTCTGATGGTACTGAATAATGTGCGCTAGCAGCAGTATTGGAAATAAATTTCTTAAGATATCTTTAAAGCTTCATTTTCTGAAACCGCTTAATCCTAATTAGGGTCGCGGGGAAGCTGGTGCCCATCCCAGCCAACTCCAGGCATGGGCAGAGTACACCCTGAACAGCTCGCCAGGCCATAATAGGGTAGAAACATGCTGACGACTTTGCAGCTAATTTTGTCGAAAATCAGCAATGGTTCTTTTCCATGAACCTCTCACCATAGGCAGTGAGCCATAGTGACACCATAGCCGGCACGGGGACGGAGAGGGACACGACACACGACACGACAGTGACAACTTGTGGAGAGTGAGAATCGAACCCCTAACCTTAGGATCAGCGATCTAGCGCCCTATACCACTTGACCACCACTGCCACACTTTACAGCTTCTTAAATATAAACATTTAATTAATTTTACCTGAAAAAAAGTGTTGTTGCAAAGCTTTAATTTCCTTTTCAAGATTATATTTATTAAAAGAAAATTAATCAAACAGACTTGTTTATAATAAAGCATACAATATTGTAGAAAATATAATATCATGTTTAAAAATTAATAGTGCCTCGGCAAACATGGCCATGATCACCCCAGACTCCCAGGTGCTTGTCATGAATAATTATCATATGAAATGAATAAGACACCTTCAGGATGTTCAAATTACAAGTAATAATTTGTGCTACGAAAGATTATTGTGACTCAAGACACTCAATCTATTTTTTATACACAAGTAAGTGCAGCTTAAGCATGAAGTGGTCAGAAAACTGTCTTATCAACCCTTTGGTGAGAAATCTGAGCAAAGTATAGGTTTGAAACATAACGGGAAGCAATACTCTGTCTGGTAATGCAGTAGTAAGTCATCTTTTACGATAGTCCCAGCAAACAAAAAATCCAGGTTACGAAAAACATTTTCCAAAATTTTTTGTCTCTGTATACGAAACAAGTTCTCCTTACGAAACGCACCATTCAAACAATGCACGAGTTGCTTTCCATCGAATCTACCAACATCCTGCCCCGCTGGCCTCCCATTGGCTATATCCCAACAATCTGCCCAGCTGGCCTCCCATTGGCGAGGAGGGATGACGCAGTTCCCTCCCATTAGCTAGGAGGGATGCTGCAGCTCCCTTGAGCAGCAGCTTGTTTCATGAGTTTTTCAAGTGTGCTCATTGCAACTTTATTTTTTGGCTCAGGCTTATAAGCTAGCATAAACATTTGTAAAATTATAACTCTGCTAAGAAGACATGGTCAACACACGCACGCACTGGCGTGTGGGTGGAGCCTGCATTCAGCGGAGCACGTCATGTGTATTGTGAGTGCGTGAGAGAGACAGAGAGATCGAGAGAGACAGTGTTGTGTGTGTATGTGCGTTAATAAAATGTTTAATAATGGTTTAATTAATAACTATATTAATAAAATGGTTTAGCATGTTAATAAAATGTTTAAATGGTTTAATAAATAATTTTCTTTTACTTTTAACACATATTCCATACAAAATTGGTGTACTTATATCATTTTTAAAGGGTTCATGGGGTAGTCTTGGAACGAATTACGTGTTTTACATGTAAAATGCGCCTCTACTTATGAAAACTCCAGGCTATGAAAAAGGCTCTGGAACGGATTAATTTCGTAAGTAGAGGGTCGACTGTATACATGTCTCTTAGAGGATTAGATTTTAAATTGTCTTTTTTTGGGCTCTCTTAGTCAAAAAAGTTTCCGACCCCCGATTTAGGGGGTAGTATTGGGAGCCTTGGAACGAATCATACGTTTTACATGTAAAATGCGGTTCAACTTATTAAAAGCCCAGGCTAAGAAACCACTTCCGGAACGGATTAATTTTGTAAATTGAGGTACCACTGTATTACTACCCATCATATATAGCCTTGAGTTTAAAGTATGATGTTCAATTTAATACATGACGAGCTCTTCTGTGAACTCTTAGGCCAGCAATTTTCTAGATGGTCAGTAACATTGGTGGCAAAGAAATATGATATCAAATTCATAATTTCAAATAATAATGATAACAATAACACACACACCATTTTATATTATACATATATACATACATACACACACACACACACACACACACACACACTAGTCCTTCTCAAAAAATTAGCATATTGTGATAAAGGTCATTATTTTCTGTAATGTACTGATAAAAATTAAACTTTCATATATTTTAGATTCATTGCACACCAACTGAAATATTTCAAGTCTTTTATTGTTTGAATACTGATGATTTTGGCATACAGCTCATGAAAACCCAAAATTTCTATCTCAAATATTAGCATATTTCATCCGACCAATAAAAAAAAAAAAAAAAAGTGTTTTTAAATACAAAAAAAAGTCAACCTTCAAATAATTATGTTCAGTTATGCACTCAATACTTGGTCGGGAATCCTTTTGCAGAAATGACTGCTTCAATGCGGCGTGGCATGGAGGCAATCAGCCTGTGGCACTGCTGAGGTGTTACGGAGGCCCAGGATGCTTCGATAGCGGCCTTAAGCTCATCCACAGTGTTGGGTCTGGTGTCTCTCAACTTTCTCTTCACAATATCCCACAGATTCTCTATGGGGTTCAGGTCATGAGAGTTGGCAGGCCAATTGAGCACAGTAATACCATGGTCAGTAAACCATTTAGCAGTGGTTTTGGCACTGTAAGCAGGTGCCAGGTCGTGCTGAAAAATGAAATCGTCATCTCCATAAAGCTTTTCAGCAGATGGAAGCATGAAGTGCTCCAAAATCTCCTGATAGCTCGCTGCATTGACCCTGCCCTTGATAAAACACAGTGGACCAACACCAGCAGCTGACATGGCACCCAGACCATCACTGACTGTGGGTACTTGACACTGGACTTCAGGCATTTTGGCATTTCCTTCTCCCCAGTCTTCCTCCAGACTCTGGAACCTTGATTTCCGAATAACATGCAAAATTTGCTTTCATCTGAAAAAAGTACTTTGGACCACTGAGCAACAGTCCAGTGCTGCTTCTCTGTAGCCCAGGTCAGGCGCTTCTGCCGCTGTTTCTGGTTCAAAAGTGGCTTGACCTGGGGAATACGGCATCTGGAACCCAGTCCACTGCTTCCACAGGTCCCCCAAGGTCTGGAATCGGCCCTTCTCCACAATCTTCCTCAGGGTCACTTCTTCTGGTTGTGCAGCATTTTCTGCCACACCTTATCCTTCCCACAGACATCCCACTGAGGTGCCTTGATATAGCACTCTGGGAACAGCCTATTCGCTCAGAGATTTCTTTCTGTGTCTTACCCTCTTGCTTGAGGGTGTCAATGATGGCCTTCTGGACAGCAGTCAGGTCGGCAGTCTTACCCATGATTGCGGTTTTGAGTAATGAACCAGGCTGGGAGTTTTTAAAAGCCTCAGGAATCTTTTGCAGGTGTTTAGAGTTAATTGGTTGATTCAGATGATTAGGTTAATAGCTCGTTTAGTGTACCTTTTCATGATATGCTAATTTTTTTATAGGAATTTTTGGTTTTCATGAGCTGTATGCCAAAATCATCAGTATTAAAACAATAAAAGACCTGAAATATTTCAGTTGGTGTGCAATGAATCTAAAATATATGAAAGTTTAATTTCTATCAGTACATTACAGAAAATAATGAACTTTATCACACTATGCTAATTTTTTGAGGACTAGTGTGTATATATATATATATATATATATATATATATATATATATATAAAAACACACACACAAACACATATACACATACTGTATTCAACGTAATAAGCGTCCTGCTCCAATAAGCTCCCACCCAAGTGTTTTTAAATAATGTCTAATAACCGCCCATGTGTACTGGGAGCAAAATGGTAGATCAAACGTACCAATTTTATTCGATCAGTCTCTGTAAAAGTGGTTATCAAATAGTGGGGCAATGCCGGGAGAGGGGGGGGGGGGGGGGTCGGGTGTGACCCCAGGGAACATGTTTTTTTTGCCATATTAGAATAAAGTGTACATCCACTATAGCAGGTGGCAGTGGCTTACTCACTGTCAAGAGTGTGCCCAGAGGTAGAATAAAAAGTGGAGTTAATAAACCCACCATGGAAATTTTTAACAGGGAGGAAAAGAGAGGCAGAGAGAGACGGAGACAGTGAGAGAAATGAAAGTCTCCCGGAAGTAAAGTCGAGGAGATATGATGAAGCGGATGTAGCACTCGGTTTCATTGTGCTGCGGTGAGAAAAGAGTAAAGACCGCTGTGTTTACTGTGCCTGAAAACATTGGCAGCGGCGATTGAACCCAAATAAATTCAGGCGTCACTTAAAGACATCACACCCCGATCACGTGATTAGCCTCGTGAGTTTTCAGTAAAAATGTGCCAAATGTTTCCAGCAACCATCCTGCTTTGTGAATGCTATTCCAGCAAACCAGCGAGCTGTTAGCATCAGATAAAGTGGCGTACCAAACTGCTCAGTGTAGAAAACCCCACAGCACAGCAGAGGAACTGATCCTACCTGCAGCACACACGGTCTCCGTCATGCTGAATGACTTCACTGCTGTGAAAATAAGTCCAGGTCCCAGTGTTATGGTCTGTGCTGGCTGGCAGCGTTAACTCTCTCTTCATTCATTGCAGGTGCTGGCGAGGGGCGTGGCTGTTACCTGCAGGCGAGGTCCAGAGAGCGCACCCATTTCCATTCAGCAATCAGCAAGCTATAAATAGGAGCAGCGCGCTTCCCTCCGACGTCAGAAGATTGTCCTTCCCAGTGATTCCGTTTCTCTGCTTTCTCTCTGACTCCTGGTATCCTGCTTCGTGCTCGACCAGTTTCCATTAATTATTCCCGTGATTTAGAGTTCCAAGTGCAAAATAAAATTGTTGAATCTTCTTATGGTCTCCTGCATCTTTGGGTCCGACGCATATGCTCCAGGCACAACACCCAGTTCAGTATCGAGCAGGAGCCGAGAGTTCAGTATCGAGCAGGAGCCGAGAGTTCAGTATCGAGCAGGAGCCGAGAGTTCAGTATCGAGCAGGAGCCGAGAGTTCAGTATCGAGCAGGAGCCGAGAGTTCAGTATCGAGCAGGAGCCGAGAGTTCAGTATCGAGCAGGAGCCGAGAGTTCAGTATCGAGCAGGAGCCGAGTTCAGTATCGAGCAGGAGCCGAGAGTTCAGTATCGAGCAGGGCCGAGTTCAGTATCGAGCAGGGCCGAGAGTTCAGTATCGAGCAGGGCCAGGAGTTCAGTATCGAGCAGGGCCAGGAGTTCAGTATCGAGCAGGAGCCGAGAGTTCAGTATCGAGCAGGAGCCGAGAGTTCAGTATCGAGCAGGGCCGAGTTCAGTATCGAGCAGGGCCGAGTTCAGTATCGAGCAGGGCCGAGTTCAGTATCGAGCAGGAGCCGAGTTCAGTATCGAGCAGGAGCCGAGAGTTCAGTATCGAGCAGGAGCCGAGAGTTCAGTATCGAGCAGGAGCCGAGAGTTCAGTATCGAGCAGGAGCCGAGAGTTCAGTATCGAGCAGGAGCCGAGAGTTCAGTATCGAGCAGGAGCCGAGAGTTCAGTATCGTGCTTTAAACACTGCTTCAAAAAGCTGTGCACTGCGAAATGTGCTTATTGTACCATTAATCTGGACTTAATCAAAAAATATATAAATAACAACAAATTGTTTAATTCATTTTTGTTTTGTAGGTCATAGTGTTTTATATATTGTACTCCTGAGTTAATATTGCTGATCAATTTGAATATTTATTGATTTTATCTAATTTTTCAGTATTGAATGGTTCAAATTGTTGATCAAAAATTTTTAGTTTAAATAAGGATACTTTTTTACTTCAGGCAAATTGATGCACTTTAAATCTTATTGTTTAAAGACTAAAAAATTGTTAATAGTTATTCTCTGTTGGAAGTTGATCTACAGTATATTTCTTCCTTTTTTTGTATTCCATATTGTTAATAAGAATACAGTGTTATGCAGAGGATTACTTATAACAATTTTATCGACAAATGACACTATTTATAGGGAGGGGGGTGTAAAATGTTTCTCTTCCTGGGAGGAAGGGGAGACAGAAAATAATTGAGAAGCACTGCCCTAACGGTAAAATAAGGCGTTCACTGCCTGTAAAAGTGAGTTTACACAGTATTTCAAGACCCCCTGCCACTGGGGAATGTCTATAATGTTCATCAGTAACAACGTATTTGATTGTTCTGCCGTGCTTTAAAAAATAGGAAAATATTTTGCTGTGTTCTCTTGGTAAATGTCCAACAAGATGAACCATTAGAGACTGCTACATCAAAAATGGAATGAATGGAGCGATGAGCCAGATATGGACCTATCAGAAAGTAATGAGTATTTTTCACCTGCTTCTCCTGCTCACTAACTTCATAAATTATGGCCATGTGCTTTTCAACCTGCCATGTGCTAAAGTTGACCTTTGTGTTGATTGGTCCAACGTGCCATGTGCTAAAGTTGATATTCATGTTGATGAAGTAATTTGGTTGATACCAAAAATGAATAACACAAACACCAGTAAAACTCTTTTATTGTTGTTATTATTCATGGTTTCCACCTTGATAAGCACTTACCGTTCCAACATTTTTATAAGCACCCACCCACTCCAATTTTTTAAGCACCCTGGGCGCTTATCACATCGAATTTCGCGCTTATCACATCGAATTTCGGTATATACACACACACAAATATATTGTACAGTGGTACCTCATCTTACGAAAGACCCAACAAACAAAAAAATCCAGGTTACAAAACGCATTTACCTAAAATTTCCCTCTCAGGATACGAAACAAATTCATGTTACGAAACATGTCATCTCAAAAATGCAAACAATGCGCGAGTTTCTCTCCCATTGGCTCTTTCTCAACATCCCGACCCACTGGCCTCCCATTGGCTATATCCCAACATCCCACCCTGCTGGCCTCCCATTGGCTATCTCCTGACATCCTGCCCCGCTGGCCTCCCATTGGCTAGGAGGGAGCTGCATCTCCATAACACCCATGACGCAGCTCTCTTCCATTGGCTATTATGGAGCTGTATCTCCATAATACCCATGATGCTTTTCGTGTGCCTTCGACCCGGAGTTTCTTCGTCACGGAGTTCTAACACGCGTAAAGGACAGAGTTACTCTTGTTTTGTGAGTTTTTCGAGTATGCTTATTGCAACTTTATTTTTTGGCTCGGGCTTTTAACCTTGCATAAACATTTGTAAGATTATAACTCTGCTAAGAAGACATTGGCAACACACGTGCGTACGCGCACACACACACACACACACACGCACGCACGTGATTCCCGGTGAAAGTGATTCCCGGTGCGAGTAAAAAAAATGAAGCGGGCTTGTGGCATGCAGTTGAGTGATATCGCAAATGAATATGGCCAAACCAATCTACCATCAGTACGGTATTGAAGCAGAAGGAGGCCTTAAAATGTATACTTTTATAATTTTAAAGGGTTTAGGGGGTAGGTAGTACTGGGGGCCTAGGAACGAATCAGGCCTTTTACATGGAAAATGTGGCTCAACTTACGAAACCACTTCTGGAATGGATTAATTTCATACTGAGGTACCACTGTATATATGTCCGTCTTCCTTTCGGCTCTTTCCCTTTTACTCGGGAGTCGCCACGGCGAATCATCTGATTCGCACGTTTGATTTGGCAGAGGTTTTTACATCGGATACCCTTCCTGTCACAACCCTTTTTAGCAAGGGACAGAAACACACTGACGACTTTGCAGCTACTCTTTACGAAAGTCAGCAATTGGTTTTTACATGCCTCTCACCATGGACAGTGAGACATAGTCCGCCTTTGATAACCCAGTTAGTTGCACTGGGGGGACAGTGACAACCTTGTGGAGAGTGGGACTTGAACCCCCAACCTTTGGATCAGCAATCCAGCGCCCTATACCACCACTAATGTGTGTATATATGTGTGTGTGTATATATATATATATATATATATACACACACACACTAACTGGCTGCATTATTTAATTATAGAAATGGTACTTCACTTCAGTAATAGGAAACAATCACATGAATTCCATATTTATTCCTGTGTCACATACTAAGTGAGTTGGGCCTTTCCTTCCTCCTTCAAGGCTGAAGTAGCCTTGAGAAAGACAACTAACCCCCAACTGCCCTTTAGGCAGTCCACTGCTCAGTGTGTGAGTACTCACTTTGGGTCAATTAAATGCAGAGACAATCATTTCCCTTGAAGGATTTATACAGTGTATAAAGTAAATAAATTAAATATCCAATGTGATAAGTGAAGGCCAAATATGGGGAAACTATAAATAATAATTCAGTACATTACCTTGCGCCAGAGCGACTTACAACATCTACCATCTCCCCTGGAAAGAAACGCTCTTTGATGTAACCACAGATGTCGTCGCATATCTCATGTAGCCGTGTACGGTGAGTGAGGGCAGTCAGGTGGAGGAGAGGCAAGAGTAAAGCTCTGGGAAAGCTCTGCAGATTAAGTCTGGCCTTCTTTTCGCTTTCCAAGGCCTCCTGATAGGTTAGACCAGGTTTACCAGTCACTGCACAACTCCACACCAGACTGTTACAGAGGATGGTTCTCTCAAAAAAGTCACTGTAGAAAAAGCATTTCACCATAAATGAATGTTATCAACTACAATAAAAATGTGCAAGTTAATAAAACAAGGCAGGTTTGTGTGTGCCAGAATGGTGCTTCATCTTTCTTATTCATCTTACCTTGAATCATATTGTGAGCATTATCTGATTTTTTTTTTTTTTTTTAATATTGGAAAAAGTTTCAGGTCATTTTACTAAAAACAGAATTGGTTTTATTGGTGACATTACTCTGGTTCTTAGCACTTCAAATTGAAGACCCACGTTAATGGGGACAGCTACAGTACATATCATGAATTCCACTAAAATTTGTTAAAAAAAAAAAAAAAAAAAAAAAAAAGTGTTATACAATAGGTTCTGCTTACCAAAGTTCAGCTCGGTAACTAAATGACAACAGACACCTTTTTGAAATGAACACCGTTTTGAAGTGGCTTTGTTTTGTTTCTCAGTTACGCTTCATTATCAATTTTGACAAGAGTCAGATGATATGCCGGTTTTGAAATTAAGAACAATGAATCGGAATATGCTTCCCTGCCCACTTTTTCTTTCAACATTGTTTTATCATCTATGTTTTTACTCAAAACATTCCATGTTCTCACTTCACTAATCCAACCAGAGAAGACAAATAAAAAGGAAGTCTATGAAAGTCTGATCAGTGAACACGAGTCACAACAGATGATTTGCTTCCAGAAAAAAAGCTGTTTTAATAAGTTATAAAGAAAACCCCTCACTGAACCAGGTATCTATAAGCTGTTACAAAATGTTTCATATTCTTGTTTTGACCTTGTTCTTTAATGAATCTGTGATTTAAAACATAGATGTTCTCTAAATGTATATTTTGCAAGCTCTGGGCCCCATGTTTCTGTCTGTCCGATCTGCTCAGATGTTATTTGAGTGGTGGACTACTTTCAGCAGCATTGATACTGGTATTTGAGCCATTTATGCTTGGAGTTTTCTCCTCGTGCTGGCATAGGTTTCCTCAGAGCACTCCAGTTTTCTCTGGCAGTCCAAAAAGTAAGTACAGTCGATACAAATTGACAGTTCAAAGCTTTGGCATGACAATGAGTGTTTTCCCTGTGATGGGGTCTGGTGGGCTGTCCAGGGTGTGCTCTGGGCTCACCCAAATTTGGCTGAGATAGGCACCAGCCTCCCTGCAACCCTAATTAGGATTAAGCAGTCTAGATAAATAACGAATTTCCTTCAGCAAGTATCCCCGACTCGAACTCAGGAAGATCTGTTAATCTACTTATGAGCCAAAATCAGGTCAACCAGACAAGAAAATCACAAACATTTCCAGCATCAGTATTACTCCTGTATTTATTTTGTAACTCCTGTTCCTAATGAATCAGGAGGCAGACACTGTGGCCCTGTGATGGGGTCAAAGAGGTATAACATTATAGTTATTGATGGTACACTTAAATTGTATTTATGCTGTAGACATACATGATAAACTAACCAAGGAGTGTAGATGTCCCTGATAAACCAAAAGCAGAGGAACATCTTAGATGCAACTATTCATTATAGGCGGCACGGTGGCGTAGTGGTTAGCACGTCCGCCTCACAGCAAGAAGGCCTTGGCTCGATTCCCGGCCTGGAGTTTCTGTGTGGAGTTTGCATGTTCTCCTTGTACTTGCGTGGGTTTCCTCCGGGTACTCCGGTTTCCTCCCACAGTCCAAAAACATGCACAGTAGGTTAATTGGCGGTCTAAATTGTCCGTAGGTTCGCATCGTGCAGAAGGCAATGGTTAAACCACTGCACTATCCTTGCCGAGAAAACCTCCATGGGCCCGGAAGTATAATGGTGAGCTTGCTGGCCTATCACTGTAAGGGCCTGGGTTTGAATCCAGGTGGAGACACCAAAAATTTGTGACCTGGGTCTGAAGCGGTGTTGTGTCCATAGGCAAGGCACTTAATCCACATTGCACTCAGTCCACCCAGCTGTTCAATGGGTACCTGAATAACAGGATGTAGGGACCTATATGGTCGAGCTTGGCGCTCAGTAGCAGCCTTGAAGTACATTCCTGCAGGGTAATAATGTGCAGCTCGAAGCTGGATACAAGGCTTAAAATTTGTCATTAAACATTAATTAATCATTACACAATTAATTAAGAAGGCAATCAGGTTAACTGTGTAATACTGTTTCAGGTTAACTGTAATACTGGCTTTATGAACACCACTTTTTACCTGATATGTTTACAATAAACTTAAGTTAACTGCTGGGATGATGATAAACTGGAGGAGACTGAGGGACAGAGTCATACACAGGTATGTTTTCCTAACAATAGCTGCTACCACGTTTCTAGCTAAACCTTCAGAAGTTAACAGCGGTTGAACCCAACACCCTAAATAAGGACTCTTCGTGTACCTTGATAAACTACATAAAAGTAAGAAGTGCTGTCAAAGTTCAATCGTATTCTACACATCTAAATAACTTTGGTCTGCCATTGAGAAAGTGTAACATTGTGCTAGTCGGCAGCAGCACATTAGCTTCGAGAAACACGGATGAGGAACCGAGCCACGAGCGAGTTCAGCTAGGCTAACTTGTGCATTATCCACACTCTTCTTACACCTGCCATTTCACAACACATACACCATCACATCAGGGGAGGTTTATTTCAACACAAAAATACAGACAACTGGCTTTGTTTCAAGGGTAAAACCGTCGATAATGAATACTACTCAGGACTGTATGCTGAAAGAAAAACTTTCGAGGACGTCTCCGACGTCACTGCTGTCCGACTTCACAACAGTTTGATGCCATTTGCTAGCACAACTTGCTAACAAGTTGGCTAATATCCTAAATTCAAAAAGGTGGTGGTATAAGTAATATCACTCACTCGTACGTCCTGAAGATTTCGTGTGTAACTTTGCAAAGAAAAACTTCTTCGTCTGGCTTGATATCAGCAGGAGGTTTCTGTCTCACGAAGGGCTTCTTATGGAGGAGCGGCATCTTTTCTTTATCTCGGGGTCTGGGCTGTTGATGCCGCTGCTGGGTGTCCTAGACTTTCAAAAAAAAGGAGGGAAACGGAAAGTGAGAACGGTTCGATTTTGAGCTTGTACGCGATCAGGGAAATTCATTCACATCCTCCCACTATGTGTTTAAAATTGAAGAATCTGAAAACTGCTTAAAAGGGCAACAAAGGCGATCAATTTCGAGAGGAAATGCAGCCTTTGTTAATGACACACGCTTCCCAGTCACTGTGACGTTCCTGCCAGCCCACACAGCAGTCGGTGCTCTCCTTCGATAAGCGGGTATATCGACTCGGTAATTACTCACAAAACTACAAACGTCAAAAATTACTCACGAAGACATTTACCAGTTATGGAAGCCTGGAATAAGTAATCCTCTCTTGTAGATAAAGGCTAAACTCCAGACTTGTCCCACTTCTCCGAGCGGGATGCGCGTGTTGACCAAGTTTTGATCCCCTACACTTTGGTAACCGACAAGGAAGCACTATGGGCACGGCTTAAGATTTTCGGCAGTCTATTGGTTAAAACACGCTGTCACTCATATATCTACCGCCAATGCTGAGATGCCGGGGTTTGCGATTCACC
Organism: Plotosus lineatus; assembly: GCA_024760905.1. Lineage (NCBI taxonomy): Eukaryota > Metazoa > Chordata > Actinopteri > Siluriformes > Plotosidae > Plotosus > Plotosus lineatus. The sequence goes on from CM045732.1 coordinate 54,503,807, forward strand.
TTTTTGCATTTAATGTTTGTTTTTCAAGAAATATCACACTTTTGATCAATACAACGAGAGCTAAGCGCTCAGGCCGACTAATGTTTGGAGATACGGAGTAAAATGAAATATTTATATGTTTGACACATTCGTATGTCATAAAGCCGTTTCTGTCATCCGTCATAAATCAAGCGAAGTTCTTTCTTAAAGAGGTGGCGTACCCTCTATTTCGTTTTTTCGTATTTTCGGTTTAACAACGGTAGGGAAGTGCGTTCCCCCCCCCCCCCCAAAAAAAAAAAAAAACAACCCAAAACAAAACATGTAAATCATAGACTATCAAAGCAGAGGACTTTAAAACAGAGTGGTGATAATGTGCAATAATTAAAAGAATCCAAATATGCAACAATAAATTCATTTTGTTGGCCTCTTGGTGGTTTTCTGGGCGTTATCATGTTTAAGATTGACATAAGAAGAAAAATAAGATGCAGCCAGGATAAATAATGATATTGCGAATCCAAATCCATTATTCAAAGGCAAGGGTAAGGTAGGACAGACCTGAATAAATCCAAAGGTCTCGACCACATAGCTGCCAACTTTCCCAAACCAAAAAACAGACTCTGGTCTAGCGGCCTGTCAAAATGCACCAGATTGAAATGAAACACACACACCCCCCCCCATATTGTTTTTTTTTTTTTTAGAATTAACATTCTTCAACATGTTTTAAGGTGATTCACATGAAATGCAACAAACAGTAGAGGGTAGTTTCTGAGTATTTAGCATTTTTTACTCACCACAATGCAATCCTAACTCCACAGTGTAGACATCCCATCGCTTGAAAATAAACTTCCCCCATTGAGAAGTATACAGACAGACAAGGGGATGTCAATGTGGCGGGAGTGTATGCGTAGGACCCAAGGATGCAGGAGACCGAAGGAAGGTTCAACGATTTATTAAACATTAAGCACTGTCAATCACTAGAATACGAAAATCAAGAGAACTGGTTGAGCACAAAGCACGAACCGGGGATCAGAGAGAACGTCGAGGAGCAGAGTCACTGAAACCAATCTTTTGACAGCGGAGGGGAGCATGCCGCTCCCTTTTATCGCTGGCTGTCGCTGATGGCAGATTAGGACCAGGTGCGCTCAGCTCGGAAACTCCTCTACCGGCAGCCGCCACACCCCTCGCCAGTGCCTGCAATGAATTAAGGAAAGATTAGTTTGCCAGCCAGCACAGACCATGACAGTACCCCCCCTTTAAGGGGCACCACCTGGCGCCCAACCAGGCTTGTCCGGGAACTGGCGATAGAATTCATCTAACAGGTTCGGGTCCAGGATTAGGGAGCGGGGAATCCACGACCGCTCTTCGGGACCATACCCCTCCCAGTCCACTAAATACTGGAAGCCTCGGCCCCGCCTGCGTACATCAAGGATCTCCTTGACCGTGTATGCGGGATGTCCGTCAATCAGTCGGGGAGGAGGGGGTGGGGGGGTGGAGGGGACTTTCTACCACCGGCTTAATTAGGGAGACATGAAAAACTGGGTGTACCTTGAGTGAGGGTGGGAGTCTCAGTCGTACGGCGCTGGGGTTTATGATTTTCTCAATCACGTAGGGCCCAATGTATCGGGGAGATAGTTTTTTGAATCAACTTGCAGGGGCAGGTCCCAGGAGGAGAGCCACACTTGTTGTCCGACCATGTAGGGAGGTGCTGGGGTTTGGTGGCGATCTGCAATCCTCCGGTTTCGGGCCGCTGTTCGCTCCAGGGCAGCCCGTGCTTCCTTCCAGACCCGACGTGCTCTGTGGAACTGTGCCTGGGTTGATGGGATGGCCACCTCGACCTCCTGGCTGGGGAACAGGGGGGCTGGAACCCATTGATCATCATGAAGGGGGACATCCCGGTGGCGGTGCAGATCAGCAAATTGTGTGCGTATTCTACCCATGGGCGGTGTGTGGCCCAGGAGGCTGGGAGGCGGGAGGCGACGCAGTGCAGGGAGGACCCAAGGCTTTGGTTCACGTGTTCCGCCTGCCCGTTCGCCAGGGTGGTAACCGGAGGTCAAGCTGCAGGAGACTCCCAAGGTGTCGCAGAACGCCTTCCAAACTCTGGATGCAAACTGGGGGCCCCGGTCTGACACGATGTCCTGGGGGATGCCGTGAAGGTGGAAGACTTGTTGGATCAGGAGACCCGCTGATTCCATTGCCGAGGGGAGTTTGGGTCGGGCAACGAAATGGACCGCCTTGGAGAACCGGTCCACTACTGTCAGGATGACAGTGTTGCCCTCAGACAGGGGTAACCCGGTGACGAAATCCACCGCAATGTTCGACCAGGGGCGATGGGGAACGGGTAAGTGTTGGAGGAGACTCGTGGGCGCACGATGGGAGGACTTGCTCCGGGCACAGGTGATGCAAGCTCCCACAAACTCCCTAGTGTTGGCTGCCATCGTTGGCCACCAGAAGCATTGACGGAGCAGGAAGAGAGTTCGGTGGGCTCCGGGGTGGCAGGCTAACTTTGAGGTGTGGGCCCACTGGAGTGCTGGGGTTCTGGGCGGCCTTGGGGGCACCCGACAGGCTCCGGTTCCCCCTGATGGGCGTCCCAAACTAGTCGTTCTACCTCCCATTGGGCTGCTCCGAGTATACAGGAGGAGGGCAGGATGGTTTCCATGTTAGTCTTCGCCCGAGGAGAACTGCCTGGAGAGGGCATCTGGCTTAGTATTCCGGGAGCCTGGTCGGTAGGTCAGTGTGAAATCGAACCTCCCCAAGTAGAGTGACCATCGTGCCTGATGGGAGTTCAACCTCTTAGCCGTATGAGGTAGGACAAATTCTTATGGTCGGTCCAGACCATGAAAGGGTGTAGCGCTCCTTCCAGCCAGTGCCTCCACTCCTGGAGCGCCAAGACCACCGCCAGCAGCTCGCGATTCCCAACATCATAATTCCATTACGCCGGGGACAAGCGACAGGAGAAGAAGGTGCATGGGTGGAGATTCTGGTCTGTGGGAGACTGTTGGGAGAGGACCACCCCCACCCCTGAGTCCGAGGCGTCGACTTCCACCACGAACTGCAGCGAGGGGTCCGGGTGGATCAGTACGAGTGCGTGGACGAATTTCGCCTTCAGCTTGTCAAACGGCACTTGGGCACTAGGGGACCACTGGAACGGGGCCTTGGGTGATGTCAACTGTGTGAGGGGGGCTGCTAGGTGGCTGTAGTCCTGCACGAACCGGCGGTAGAAGTTCGCGAACCCCAAGAACCTCTGCAGCTGTTTCTGCGTCCCTGGAGTCGGCCACTCCGCCACTGCCTTTACTTTCACCGGATCAGGTCCTATCTGCCCCTTCTCCACGATGAACCCCAAGAACGAGACTGAGGGGACATGGAACTCGCACTTTTCTGCCTTCATGAACAATCTGTTCTCCAGGAGCCTCTTTAGGACCATCCTCACATGACGGAGATGTTCGCCTTGGTCCCCAGAGAAAATCAGAATGTCGTCTAGGTATACGTATACAAAGTGGTTCAGTATGTCCTTATGTTCAGTATGTCAGTATGAAGACCGCCAGGGCATTGGTTAGTCTGAACGGCATGACCAGATATTCGAACTGCCCCAGTGGTGTGTTGAAGGCCGTCTTCCACTCGTCCCCCTCCCAAATTCGGACTAAGTAGTAGGCATTTCTCAGGTCCAGCTTGGAAAAGACGGTGGCATCGTGGAGAGGGGTGAAGGCTGAGTCGATTAGGGGGAGCGGGTACTTATTTTTCACGGTGATCTGGTTCAGGCCCGTGTAATCAATGCAGGGCCTCAGGGTGTTGTCTTTCTTTTCGACAAAGAGGAAGCCGGCACCTACGGGGGAAGATGAGGGCTGAATGAAACCTGCAGCCAGCGACTCATTGATGTATGCCTCCATGGCGTCTTTCTCCAGCTTAGAGAGGTTGTAGAGTCGCTGGGAAGGGAGCGTGGAACCTGGGAGTAGGTCGATGGCGCAGTCATATAGTCAATGAGGAGGTAAGGAGCGAGCCCGGTCCTTGCTGAAAACCTTTTGCAGGTCGTCATATTCTTCGGGCATGCCGGCTAAGTCCAGATCCTCCAAGTCGACCGGGGTTCGTGAAGCTTGGGAGGGGATGGCCACCATTAGGCAGTGCTGCAGACAGTAGTCGCTCCAGCTGCGTATGGTGTGGGTGCGCCAGTCTATGTGGGGATTGTGGGTCTGCAACCAGGGCCATCCCAACACTAGGGAAGAGAGAGAGGCAGGGAGAACAAACAGTTCCATATATTCTTGCTGGTTACTGACAACGTGAGCTTCACTGGCCTGGTCTAGTGCATGACGCGGGCGATGCGTCGACCATCTATGGCCACCACCTCCTTGGGCGTATCGAGTTACTCCACGGGTAGGTCGTCAGTGCCTGAGTCAATGAATACATCTACAGGATGAGAGTGTTGTGCGAAGTGTAGCGTACCTTGAACTCGTAGGCGCTTTCCGGGTGTCATGGAGGATCCTCTCATCGTTGTCGGGCTCTGCCGCGTGGGGCACTGGGTGAGGTAATGGTCCTTCTTGGTGCAGTAGATGCAGAGGCCGTTGCTTCTCTTCAGCCGTCAGTCTGGTGTGGTTCATCTGCATGGGTTCTAGGTCATCATCATCCCTCGGAGGGGGAAGTGGTGAGGGAGTGTGAGGTGGGGTCCACTTCCGGGATCTATCTCTCTCCCTCAGCCGGTTGTCCAGTCTCGTGGACAAGGCGATTAATCCCTCCAGCGTAGTTGTCTCGTCTCGGGCCGCAAGCTCGTCTTTCAGTCGTTCGTCGAGCCCCTGCAGGAAGGCCCCCCAAAGCGCGGGGTCGTTCCCGCCGCTCTTTCGATGGCGAGAATCCAGAATCGGATGGCGTACTCGGCCACTGACTGTGCGCCTTGCCGGATTCGTAGGAGCTGGGAGCTCGCCTCCATCCCTTTCGCCGGATGATCGAACACCTTCTTCATTTCTTGCATGAACTGTTCTATCTGGGAGCATAATTCCGGGGTGTGGGTATCGACTGCCAGCGCCCAGGATGAGGCTTGCTCCGTGAGCCAGCTCATGATGAAGGCGGTTTTAGCTTGATCTGTGGTGTATGTTAGCGGCTGTTGGCTGAAGACGAGCAAGCGGGGTGAGGGGCGGGGTCGTGGCAACGAGGTGAGTGGTGACGGCGTCCATCCTTCCGCCGAGCTGTGCCAAGCTGGTGGTTATGCGCTGGAGATTATCCATCATTTGGTGCAGGGTGGAGTCATGTTGTCCCAACAGGACTCCCTGGTCGGATAAGGCCTGCTGGAGCTGAGCGGTGTCCGCTGGGTCCATGTTCAGATCAGAAGATTCTGTTGTGGCGGGAGTGTATGCGTAGTATCCAAGGATGCAGGAGACCGAAGGAAGGTTCAATGATTTATTAAACATTTAAGCACTGTCAATCACTAGAATACGAAAATCAAGAGAACTGGTCGAGCACGAAGCACGAACCAGGGATCAGAGAGAACGTCGAGGAGCAGAGTCACTGAAACCAACACGCACAGACCATGACAGTCAAAGCCAAGCTATTATCATTCTTCTAACTGATCCTTTTGGACTGCTTCCTTTGTAACAGCCTTTGCTCTCTTCAAGAAGGAGGCAATGAATGTTTGTTCATAACAGGTGTTGCTTCTTGATTTTTGAATAAGTAGGGCTGGCAGCATGCCATCTGATAGTAATCCCTGAAGTCTGTCTTATTCTTCCTCACCTGACTGAAAATTCTTTCACATTCAGCATTGCTGTGTAGAATTGATAAAATGCCGAACATGCAGTGGCTCAACTTTTGAAATCTGGACTTCCCAGCTCCTTTGACAGTATGGGAAAGTGAGAACCACAACTCATCTGCAGGCATTCTCATTTGTACTTCTTTGAAACCGGTTGAGCAATAAATATTAAACTCAATTTAAAGGTTATTGATAGCTTTACCTGTGTCTTCAATTCCACTTTTGATCAATACTGGAAACTTTGTGAAAAACAATCTGAGGGAATTGAAGGTGCAGCTGTCTGTCTTGTTTACATCTGCTATTTGAGCAGTTTGCCCATGTGGTCTGCAGCAGCTAGAGGAATGTTATGCTCCACACAATTGGCTGAAAACAAACATTCAGCTTTGATAGTATTGCTATTTTCTGTCTTTGAAGTGAAAGAAATAAACAAAGTTTGAGTACATCCTACCTCCGATTCAGATTGTAAAGCCCTTTTATGCACCTTGCTCTTACAGTGCTGCACAACTACTTCACAGATGAGTGCTAGTTCATGGCCCAACTTCCGGCATAAACAATGACCATACACATGTATAGTCGCTAAATTTGGCAAGGGACGGTACTCTCAGGGATTGACGTCCATTCCTCGTAATTGGATGTAGACATAGAGAGAGTGGCTCATACATTTTCTTATTCACATTCTTCATAGCGAAAGTTTATGGTTTGTTTATTTTATGTGAAATAGCCAGCTTTATTATTATTCAAATACGTATTATTAGACCCAAAAACCTATTTCTGTACTCAGACCCAAGAAAACGTACTGAGTATGTTTTTTACATACTAGTTGGCAACTATGCTACCAGTATTGACGCAGGGGTTGAGGTTCTCATCTCAGAAGCCCTTCACTCCAATGCCTATACTCAGAAACTGACCTTGACTTTTCAGTGCTGGAGCCATCAACTCTTGCTAAAATTATTTAAGACTACAGTTGCCACTGTATTTATAGGATAACCAATCAGAATTCGTGTTAAATCGTAGTGAAGTTTCTGTTACACGGTTTGTATTTTGTCTGTCTAGTTAATAAACCTATTTATGTGTGTTCCAGAGAGAGAATCTGGAGACTGAATAAACTGTCAGTGTGAATAAGTAAGTTAGTGTAAAGCAGAGAAACTCAGACTAAAGAGTGGTGATAATGGACTTATGCATTCCAAAATCCCTGTTAAAAACAAACAATAAAAAATAATTTTCTAAGCTGTAAACTAAATGGTATGTCCCAACAACCCATCAACAGTTTAAAATTATTCTGAGCCGGTAAAATTAGACCTGAGTCAACCATTCAGTACTCCTTTACATCATGAATTTTAATCTACACAAAAAAGAATGCTGGGTTTATGTATGCAATGCATGGTGGTGTAATTAGCACATTCACCTCACATTAAGAAGGATCTGGGTTTAAATCTGATGCTCAGCAAGTGTTTTTTGTGTGGAGTTTACATGTTCTCTCTGAGCTCGCATGGGTTTTCTCCAGGTACTCTGGTTTCCTCCTAGTCCTATGTCATGCACATTAGGCTAACTGTTTCTTCCAAATTGTTGGTAGGTGTGTGATCAGTTGTGTTTTATACGTTGATGGACTGATGAGCTTTACAGGGTGTACCCTGTCCCCAATAGGTTAAGCAGTTTAACAAATGAATGAATGAGAATGTTAATACAGGAGTAGTGGTTGCCTGGTGGTAGGGTGCTGGATTACTGAAGGTCAAGGGTTCAAGCACCACTATCGGGTTTGTCACTGCTGTCCCCCCAGTACAACTAACTATGTTATCAAAGACCCAGTCATGTCTCTCACCCCGAGTTAACTGAGATGAGCACCAGCCTACCCTTGACCCTAATTGGGATTAAGTGGTTAATCAAATGAATAACTAAATGAATGTTAATGACCTCCAATAAGTGGTGGTTGGTCCACCAGCTTTAAGTTTGAGTGTGAGAATGTTACCAGTGGGGTTTTTTAAACAGTGAGTTTCACTCCATTTATTTAATCAACTGAAACAAAAACACACAAACATAAACTCCATACATCTGAAAACAACACTGTTGGCTCCTGTTTCTCAAAGAAGACAGAGCACACAAAATGACAGATGTCAACCCAGGGATGTTACACTGGCTGAAAAAGTCTATTTTCGAAGCTATTTTTCTACACATCATTGAAAGCTACTGAAATTCTTCCCATTTGAGGAGTTTTGCAAAAGGTCTGTTTTCAGTGACTCAAATGTTGTTTTACAAGTTATGTTATAAACCCTGTGTTTGTGTGGACAAGACCTGATACTTATTAATCACAGTTTATTTACGGGTGTGATGGTCAATTTTGGGCAGCATAATGGTTAGAACATCCGCCTTACAGCAAGAATGTCCTGGGTTTCTCTGTCCCTGATAATGTCTGGTTTATGCTATTGGTATGACCAAAAAAAGATGTGGAACTCACTGGAAAAATGCCTCAATAGTGGGTCAAATGGCGGGAAATCCATAAAATGTATTCTATGAATAGTTAATACAAAATTACTACAGTGGATGGCATGATAGATGGCATGGTGGTGCAGGTTCTTAGGCCCCTTATAGACGTATGTGTGATTGCACAGTTTCAGCCTCTCTATAATGGTTACTGAAGAAAGAAATACAGTAAATGTTGAATAAATGAATGTGAGAATATGCACAAAGTAGAAATTTGTTTTCCTGTCAAAATCTGCTTGGAAAAGAAAAGCCAGGTTGATGTTACTCCATTATCTTCTCATTAATTCAATATTTCACACCCAGAACAAGCTATTAAGCTATACGTATTACTATGCAGAGCTATTCTTAAAACTTCTTAAAACCCATTTCAATACATTTAAACCTCATACCAACAGTCCTTAGTAAAAATCAGTTAACAAAGATAATTCTGACAAGGCATTTTATTCAGTGCTTTTTCTGTGTGTTTAAGTCAAAGTACTGTGTAGAGATGTATTTGCTTGAGGGTGTCTGGGTCTGTGTCATTTTGTGTAAGAACACTATAATCAAGAAGCACTTCTTGTAACCAGTGGTCAATTGTTGGCACTCCCTAAAACAAAAAAGAAAATGTCATTATACCATAGGATTTACTCAGTAACAGGTGCACCTTCAGTTATTATATTGAAGTGTACTGTTCAAAATTTGTTACATTCATTCATGTTAATAACATGGTATTGTAAAGAGAAATTTAATGACTTGTTTTTTTTTAACTGGACTAAAATATACAAAGGAAAATGTATATGTTGAAGGAGAATATGGTAAATAAATGTGACAATGTTCCATGTTGCTCACATTTCTGTCATGCAGTGACTTGAAAGCTTCCTGAATGCTTGGAACAGTAACCAACAACGCCCCTTTCTTTTGAAAATTTTGGCTAATGAACTGCCACGCACTGAAGAAAAGAAAAAAACAAGTAATCCTGTCATGCACAATATAGCCAAAATAAGGTTTTCTTGTACTTAGTGTTTACTAACAGCACCTTATTATGCTGGATACTTATGCTGTTTAGCTCATAAGTCATGTCATTCTTCACAGTTATACTGTATTATTTGTACTGTGTGAATTATTTGTCACAACATAATTTTAAAAGCCTACCCAAAGCTTTAGTATAAGTGTGACTGACCTTACTTGGTCTTTAGGCTCCATAAAGTACTCAAACACATTGTTCATGATTAGCACATCTGCATTTTGCAACAACATTGCCTGAGAACATATATCTGCATGAATCACCTGCGCACACATAAATGATAATCAGGACATTTGAACTGCAGCACTGGCAACACTCCAGATGAAATGTGGTACCTCAATTCTGTCACTGAAGCCATACTTCTCCACGGTCATTGTCTGAAGCTTGACAAACTCTTCACATATTTCTACCCCAACCAGTTGTGCTGCTGCACTATAGAGGTAGCCCTACTGAGAAAAAGGGTACTGATTTAGAATTCAGAAATATATACAGGCAATTGCACAAAATATAAATAGTGCAAAGTGTGTCATGCCTCTATTATGTATGTCCCACTCTTCAAGAAATCGACAGTTACTAAGTGGATATAAAGTCTGGTAAAATAAATAAATAAATAGATAAAGAATTCTGACACATCACATTCTTACAGCACAGATGTAGAGATCTAGGGCACTTTGTAACCAAGAAGCACTCCTGAGCTGTATCCAGTTTGACTTTTAAAATATATAATTTAGCTGTTTTTTAAACCATGAGCTCAAATCTACAGACCCTGTGCTTTAAGCCTAACTTTCTAACCATCTAAACAAACAAACAAAAAAAATCAAAGTGCTATTGTGTACGTGAGACTAATAAGGTCTTATTTTAAATTTCACTGAAGTACATTAGATTACATTAGATAGATTTCACCCATGACTGTAGGCCTATGTATGGATCCAACTTCATCATATAGTTTGCAGATGACGCCACGGTGATCGGACTCATCAGTAACAATGATGAGTCTGACTACAAGGCAGAGGTAAACCACCTAGCTGCATGTGCTGATAACAATCTGCTCCTGAACACCAGCAAAACCAACGAGCTCATTGTGGACTTCATGACCCTATCAATATCAATGGCATGGCTGTTGAACGTGTGTCCAACTTCAAATTCCTGGGGACCAACATCTCAGAGAATCTGTACTGGTCAAACAACACCTCCAGTCTGATCAAGAAGACCCATCAATGCCTGTTTTTCAGAAGGACACTGAAGAACCACCTGTCTGCTGACATCCTCGGTAACTTTTAACGATGCACAATAGAAAGCATTCTGAATAACCACGTTACAGTCTGGTATGGGAATTGCTTTGTTGCAAACTGCAGGGCACTCCAGCGGTTGGTGAAAACTGCCCAACGCATCACAGAGACTCCACTTCCTGCTATTGAGGTTTTCCACAAGAAGATATGTCCTCATTGGGCACGCAGTATTCTTAGGGACTCCTCTTATCCTGCCAATAGACTCTTTCAGCTCCTCCCCTCCAGAAGGCGCTTCAGGAACCTTCGGACAAAAACCAGCATGTTTCGAAACAGCTTCTTCCCCAGAGCTGTCACCCAACTGAACTCAGTCCCACTGATGAACCCACTCTTCCAATCCACAGTACACCATATCAGTACAATTCATACCATCCATATCATTTATGCACATGTACATACTTCCACTATTCTATTATAATTTATTCACAATGCTTTTCTTCCACTACTGTGTATACATTCCTAGCACACTCTGAGTGTGTGTGTGTATACTGTATACATACACACACACACACACACACACATATATATATATATATATATATTATAGAAGATATATTCTATAATCACCTGAAGAGAGAGGGTGGTTTCACCACCCCTTGAAACAGATCTGTAGTGATAAATGGAGTTTCAATAGAAAGTCTTTGTCCTGTCCTTTTATTTTTGTTTATCTATAATATTATATATATATATATATATATATATATATATATATATATATATATATATATAAATAAAATGTATGTATGTATGTCATAATATGCACAGACTGTATAATTGTACATTACATCTGCATATTTTATTCTTCTATGTTACAGTAATATAGAACATGTGTGTATTTCTCCTAGGTAAATTAATGCTAATTTATACTCACCCTTACTGCCCATATCTGTCCATAACTGCTCACATAACTTATTTATACATGCTAAATTGAATTTCGTTACCCTGTATTGTACATATGTAATAACAATAAAGTTGAATCTAATCTAATCGAACCTTCTTCTTCTTGTACTTTTGGCTTTTTCCTTCAGGGGTTGCCACAGCGAATCATCTGCCTCCATCTCACCCGATCCTCTGCATCTTTTTCTCTTACACCAACTGCTTTCATGTCCTCCTTCACCACATCCATGAATAGTCTCTTTGGTCTTCCTCTCGGCCTTCTGCCTGGTAGTTCCAACCTCAACATCCTACTACCAATATACTCACTATCCCTCCTCTGTACATGTCCAAACCATCTCAATCTAGCCTCTCTGACTTTGTCTCCAAAATGTCTTACATGTGCTGTCCCTCTGATGTGCTCATTCCTGATCCTATCCATCCTCGTTACTTCCAAAGAGAGCCTCAACATTTTCATCTCTGCTACCTCCAGCTCTGCCTGCTGTGTTTTCCCCAGGGCCACTGTTTCTAAACCATACCACATCGCTGGCCTCAACACCGTCTTGCACAATTTTCCTTTCGTTTTTGCCGATACCTTCCTATCACACATCACACCGGACACTTTTCTCCAACCATTCCAACCAGCCTGCACACGCTTCTTCACCTCTTTTCCACACTCTCCATTGCTCTGGATTGTTGAGCCTAAGTACTTAAAATCCTCCGCCTTCCTTATCTCTGCTCCTTGTAACCTCACCGTTCCTGTTGGGTCCTTGGCATTCATACACATGTATTCTGTCTTACTGAGGCTAACCTTCATTCCCCTCCTTTCCAGGGCATACCTTCACCTCTCTAGGTTTTCCTGCACTTGTTCTCTGCTCTCACTGCAGATCACAATGTCATCTGCAAACATCATAGTCCATGGAGATTCTTGCCTAACCTCGTCTGTCAGTCTGTCCATGACCACTGCAAACAAGAAGGGGCTCAGCGCTGACCCTTGATGCAGTCCCACCTCTACCTTGAACTCTTCTGTCACACCGACAGCACACCTCACCACTGTCTTACATCTCTCATACATGTCCTGCACCACTAACATACTTCTCTGTCACTCCAGACTTTCTCATGCAATACCACAGTTCCTCTCTCTGCACCCTGTCATATGCTTTCTCCAGATCCACAAAGGCACAATGCAGCTCCTTCTGACCTTCTCTGTACTTCTCTATGAACATCCTCAAGGCAAACACTGCATCTGTGGTGCTCTTTCTTGGCATGAAACCAAACTGTTGTTCACAAATGCTGACCTCTGCCCTTAGTCTTGCTTCCACTATTCTTTCCCATAACTTCATCATATGGCTCATCAACTTTATCCCTCTGTAGTTGCCACAACTCTGCACATCTGCCTTGTCCTTAAAAATGGGCACCAGCACACTTCTCCTCCATTCCTCTGGTATCCTCTCACTCTCTAAGACCTTGTTGAATGTTCTTGTCAGGAAATCTACTGCTTCCTCTCCTAGACACTTCCATACCTCCACCGGTATGTCATCAGGGCCAACTGCCTTTCCATTCTTCATCCTCTTCAATGCCCTCCTCACTTCACCCTTACTATTCTTTGCTACTTCCTGGTCCTCAACAGTTACCTCTTCTACTCTTTTTTCTCTCTCATTTTCCTCATTCATCAGCTCTTCAAAGTACTCTTTCCATCTTCCCAGCACACTTCTGTCATCAGTCAATACATTTCCCTCTCTGTCCTTAATCACTCTAACTTGCTGCACATCTTTCCCATCTCTATTTCTCTGTTGTGCCAACCTGTATAAATCATTTTCTCCCTCTTTACTTTCCAACCGAGCATACAAGTCATCATATGCCCTCTGTTTGGCCTTTGACACTGCTACCTTCACCTTACGCTGTGTCTCCCTGTACTCCTGTTTACTCTCTTCGGTCCTCTCTATGTCCTTCTTCTTCTTAGCTAACCTCTTCTTTTGTACACACTCCTGCACTTCCTCATTCCACCACCAAGTCTCCTTATCTCCTCTCCTTCCAGATGATACACCAAGTATTCTCCTACCTGTCTCCCTGATCACATTAGCTGTGGTTGTCCAGTCATCTGAAAGCACTTCCTGACCACTCAAAGCCTGTTTCAACTCCTCCTTGAAGACAACACAACACTCCTCCTTTTTCAGCTTCCACCACTTTGTCTTCTGCTCTGCCTTTGCCTTCTTCACCTTCCTCACCATCAGCGTCATCCTGCACACCACCATCCTATGCTGTTTGGCAACACTCTCACCCGCTACTACTTTGCAATCACTGACTTCCTTCGAATTACATCGCTTACACAAGATGTAGTCTACCTGTGTGCTCCTACCTCTGCTTTTATAAGTCACTCTATGCTCCTCTCTCTTCTGGAAGAAAGTATTTACCACAGACATTTCCATCCTTTTTGCAAAATCTACCAACATCTGTCCTTCTGCGTTCCTGTCCTGGATACAAAACCTGCCCATCACTTCCTCGTCCCCTCCGTTTCCTGCACCAACATGTCCATTGAAGTCTGCCCCAATGACCACTCTTTCACCTTTGGGGGTATTCTGCATCACTTCATCTAACTCACTCCAGAATCTCTCCTTCTCTTCTAGCTCACATCCTGCCTGTGGGGCATAAGCACTAACATTGAACATCATGCCTTCAATTTCTAACTTGAGACTCATCACTCTGTCTGACACTCTTTTCACTTCTAGAACATTCCTGACAAACTCCTCCTTCAAGATGACTCCTACTCCATTTCTCTTCCCATCCACACCATGAAAAAACAGCTTAAACCCTGCTCCTAAGCTTCTAGCCTTGCTACCTTTCCACCTGGTCTCCTGAACACACAGTATGTCCACCTTCCTCCTCTGCATCATGTCAGCCAGCTCTATACCTTTTCCTGTCATAGTTCCAACATTCAAAGACCATACTTTCAGTTCTAGACTCCTGCCTTTCCTCTTCTCTCTCTGCCTACGGACACGCCTCCCGCCTCTCCTTCTTCGACGTCTTCAACCAACAGTAGTCCAATTTCCACTAGCACCCTGTTGGTTGACAGCACTGATGGCGGTCGTTGTTAACCCGGGCCTTGACCGATCCGGTATGAATTTTCTTGATATGACTCGCATGTTTTATTTCGCATTTGTTTTACGCCGGATGCCCTTCCTAACACAACCCTCTGTATTTATCCGGGCTTAGGACCGGCGTGAGGGAGAGACACTGGCTTGTGCCCCTCCCTCACGGCTGCATTCTAATCCAAATCTAACCTAATAAGGCCTTATTCTAAATTTCACTGAAGTACATGGGTTTTATGGCTGACTATGCCTGCCCCTGAAGCACTGCAAAGATGGCTGCTGAGTGACAGACATAACAAGAAAAATATTTTAAGTAAGTAGTAACGCAGTCACAACAACTAAAACACTACAGTAATTACAATCAATTGCTTGTACACAAGATTTAATATTTTACCTTCATTCACTTGGTTATCCTACTGAGACTAGATGTTCCAAATTAAAAGCCCAAAGCCTAAAACTCAAACCCAGGACCTTCTTGATGTGAGGCAGTTGTGCTAATGATTAGCAGCTAATCACTACGCCACACAGGCTTACCTTTATAGACTATTTCAATAAAATATTGTGAAATTTACTACCATTCATCAAAAGGTACCTTACCCCATAGAGAACTGCTCCAAGCCTGGAACCCACATCCACTACCAACTTTCCTGCTAGGTCTGGGAGAAGATGGAGAAACAAGAACTGAAGCTCCGAGATTGAGAAGGAATGTGAGATGAACTCTGAAGGACAAAGCAAACAACAGGATTTAGCACCATTTAAAAAAAATCCTGGTTACTTCAAAGCTTCTGAAATTACCCATGGGAGCTGTTCTCTGTGAGCCACAGCTAAGACAAAAGTTGCGACTCATCTTTCCCTCTTCACAAAGATTATCCACAGTCTCCTCATCATACAAAAATGCATCCACATGCACAGCAGGACTGGGGTTTTGCTGTGTCTGTGTCAGGTCAAAGTGGACATTAGGAAATGCAGAGTATGAGGCTAAAATAATGACTTCATGACATAGCAAGTAAAGTGCTTACCTTCTGAATGGCCATGGTCTCTGTAGGAAACATAGCCTCCAGTGGAAGACAAGACCTTAGGTCGTCAGCAATACTTTGGAGTATAGTTCTTTGGTTGTCAACTAAGTAATTATCAAGATCATCTAACAGATCACATGAATAATATAAACAAATGCAATCATTCCAAATACATGCAGCTTAAAAAACTAATTAATGCTAGACATGCATCTCTCTCTCTCTCTCTCTCTCTCACACACACACACACACACACTCAACTCAAAATTAAATTTTACATGTCGAGCAAGGAACATGTTTAATTTATTAATGTTTATTTGGAACACAAATTAATCACCTGAATGCTTCATCCAACTGATCAGTTTAGTAAGATCCTGAGAGTCTGTTCTGCTTATTATCTGTAGAATATTACTTTTAGCTTCGTTGAAATTCATTTTTGATTCAGCTCAATATTTTTAATCTCGATGTTTGAAGTGGTTTTAGAAATGTGTGTGAACGAGCTACTTAAGATAAGAAGCCAAGGTGGGTTCGCATCGTCTTAGCCTGTAGTTTAGCCTTGCTAACCCTTGCGTTACAGTAAACTATAATTAGCTCCTCTTTTCAAAGATATATGATTCGTAATTACAGAAAATAAGTTTATGGATACCAAATAAGAACTTTTTCAATCTTAGAATCACCTTAAAATATGTGAGGTATGATTTTTCATGACTTTGCCAAGGAAACGTTTCGTAATTTAAAGAAGTAAACAAGAAACGCAAAATAAATCAACTAAAATAATTAACTGGAAATAAGTGCAAAATCATGAGAGACAATTCAAGTACTTGTGTACAACACTAAGCCTACAACGTACGTATACGTCAACTGTTATTTTATGCTGTTCCGGGATCAGTCTTGAAGCAAGTCAACAACCCAATCGCGGAACAGCTTAGAGATGACGACTTCCGATAAATAACCCGGAAGTAGAAATTGTTTATGTGGATTTTTGTGTGGGGTGACGTTTGCCTTATCCCCAGAAACAGCTGTATAGAAGGTAAGAAGAGTCAGGAATAAATAATTCATATGAATCCAATATTTCCTCGTTTTAATCACACGTTAGAAACTTTATTGATTCATAAAAAAAAAAGATTGTACTAGTTTGTGTTATTTCGCATCATAGCGAGTAAGCTAAATGTTTCGCATTGTGTTTTGCTTGTTGATTAGCTGAGTTATTGTGTGTAATAAACTTCGACTTTGCACAACAGCTGTAGATTTTACAACACTGACATATAAAAGATGTGAACCCGGTTCTTTTGACAAGCTGTTTGTGACAGTTAGCAATCACGTCACAAGAAGAAAGAACCACAAACACTGATAGTGTGTTTTGAATGTAGTTTCAGGAGCGCCACACAGTGAAATAGCAAAACTATAAAGACAAAATTGAAAGTTTAGGAGGAATACCGAATAAGCCAGAAGATAAAGTCATCAGTTATGTATTGATCTTTTTAAAGTAACAGGACTGGAAAAGAGAATCAGAGTGCACTTTTTTTCACTGTAAACCAAAGCAGAGAACTCCAAACCAAAGAGCGGTGGTAAAGCGCTCGCACAGTCACAATCGCAGTCAATCAGTCATCAAATGGTTTCCATACGTTTTAAGAAACCATGACAGCTTATTACATAAATACACATAATATTACTAACCGAAGGGATAAATGTACCGTTTCTTCCCATCATAGGCCGCGAGCTTTAAACTGCAGACATGGTGTTAGCAGACTTGGGGAGGAAGATAACAGCAGCACTGCGCTCTCTCAGCAATGCCACCATCATCAACGAAGAGGTGCTACACACAGATCAGAGCCATGTTTCAGTGTTCAGTGTTTCCAGAAGCACTTAGGAAATTAACACCACCATCCTGTATTTGTATGTTACAATGCAGACTCGTCTCTTTGTAAACACTTCCACCTGAAAGGCTGTTCAAGGCTTTGTGTTTTTACTTTTTAGGTTTTAAATGCTATGCTGAAAGAGGTCTGTGCTGCCCTGCTAGAAGCTGATGTAAACATTAAACTGGTGAAGCAGCTCAGAGAAAATGTCAAGTACATACATTGTTTCTTTCCATTCTTGCATTGTCCTCTTCCTACAATTAAGATGTTGAATGTAATGATATTTAACTATTTTAGGGCAGCCATTGACCTTGAGGAAATGGCCTCTGGCCTCAACAAGAGGCGGATGATCCAGCATGCAGTTTTCAAGGAGCTCGTCAAGGTTTGTGAGCTGTTAGTACATGCTAATATAAGATGATAAATTAAAATTACTTTCCGAGATGTGTTGTAATAGGAATGGCTCTTTGCAATCTGTCAAATGCAAAGGACAATTACTACCATAAAGTTAATGTGAACATGTCATGAGGTGATATTGTCTTCATACACCTTCGCCATATGCAAACAATTATTCGCCCATTTATTTTCTGTAATTTCTTAATCCTAATTAGGGTTGCGGGGAGGCTGGCACCCATCCCAGCCAACTCTGGGCGAAGACAGCGTATGCCCTGGACAGCTCGCCAGGCCATCGTAGAACAGAAACACATGGTTCCTTTACATGCTCACGCCATAGACAGTGAGAGACATGGCATGCCTTTGATAACTCAGTTAGCTGCACTGGGGGAACAGTGACAACCCATTGAGAGTGGGGCTTGAACCCCCAACCTTAGGATCAGTGATCCAGCACCTCTACCACCAAACCACAACTGCCCTGCAAACAATTATATATTTTTATTAATTTTCATTAAAATATTTTATACTTTAACCTTTCTAATAACATATAACAAATCCTTAACTAAAGTTCAGACATGAGACATAAGGCAGTATGAGACATGGCAGGTTAATAAGATATTTATAGTTCCCTTACTAGTCTCTTCTCTTCATCTCCCGGAGTCAGAAAAAAATTTGGTTTGCTTTCAAAATATTGAAAATCCACACTGCTTTTCTGTGGCATACTCACTAACTGTTCACAAGTCCTGATACTGGAGACTCCTTCCATAAATATTCATTGTCTTCATTCCAATTTACATGTATTATTGTCATGCATAATTGAATAACTCCACTTTTTTCCATTTATTAGTCTCTTTATACCCAGTGAATGTATTCTCAAATGGTGCAATAGAACAAAATTATTAATACAAACCTGTGGTATCAGTTACATGCAGCACTAACGTTATGGCAGCTGTTATAGAAAACAATTACTAATCAGATTTAACAATAACACCGTTATGGTATGAGTTTTTGGCCATCAGCATCTCGTTTACTCTGCTAGTAGACAGATTTAATTACAGTTGGTGTCTAATTAAATTACATCTTAATTACAATAAACATTTTAATTCCAATAATGATGGTCATTATCATCTTCTGGTGAAGACGGGGCGGGTCACAGGGGCAGCAGCATAAGCAGTAAGGTCCAGACTTCTCTGTCCCCAGCCACTTTCACCAGCTCTTCCAGGGGAGCACCGAGATGTTTCCATTCCAACAATAATAGTATTGATTAAAAACTTTTTAAAGAGAAGACTTAAGATTTTTAATAAAATGTAAACGTAAATTTTTTTTTTTTTCTATAGCTGGTGGACCCTGGTGTAAAATCATGGACACCTACAAAAGGAAAGAACAACATCATAATGTTTGTTGGTCTTCAGGGAAGTGGAAAAACCACAACATGTACAAAGGTGAGGTAGTATTGTGCATCCATATACTGGGGTAGTATTTTATTAATATATTTTTAGTAATAATTTTATACATCTTTAATACACTACACTTAAACACCCATTAAAATTTTTGAATTAATTCATGGCTGGCTTATTTGTAATTGTAATTAATTATATTGTTTCCTTAGTTGGCATATTACTTCCAAAGAAAAGGATGGAAAACTTGCTTAATCTGTGCTGACACTTTTCGAGCAGGTGAAATTTGCTTTTCTTTCATTTCACTGTGGAGCAGAATTGATGATGGATTAATCATAACAAAAGTAAAATGTGTTTTTTTTTTTTTTTTTTTTTTTTTTAATTTTATTATTAATATTATTTGGAAGGGGCCTTTGATCAGCTGAAACAAAATGCAACCAAAGCCAGAATTCCCTTTTACGGAAGGTAACCCCCCCCCCCCATGCTTATAGCACACATGATTCAGACCAAGAACTTAGACGATATAATATTTAAACTTGTGTGAATCAACAGTTACACAGAAATGGATCCGGTTGTTATAGCTGCTGAAGGCGTTGAAAAGTTCAAGTCAGAAAACTTTGAAATAATCATTGTTGACACGAGCGGTCGACATAAACAAGAAGATTCACTGTTTGAGGAGATGTTACAGGTTTCAAATGCTGTGGTAAGTGAATGATGCAGTCTGTGTAAAACAAAGCATGATTTGTTGGTATGAACAACTAAAGCAGATTAAGCTGCAGGGAGAATAATATTGCTGTATCCTCTGTGCTCTGATTTCCACAGCAACCCGACAACATTGTGTATGTGATGGATGCATCCATTGGCCAGGCTTGTGAGGCTCAGGCTAAGGCCTTCAAAGACAAAGTAGATGTTGCATCTGTCATCGTCACAAAGCTGGATGGTCATGCTAAAGGTGGTGGTGCTCTCAGTGCGTAAGTATATAGCTATGCTGTCTGGTTGAAACATGTATTTTCATGAGTTTATTTCATAAAATTTAATGGCTGCTCTACAATCTATGTAAACAGTGTTGCTGCTACAAAGAGTCCCATCATTTTCATTGGCACAGGAGAGCACATTGATGATTTTGAGCCATTTAAAACTCAGCCTTTCATAAGCAAGCTGCTTGGTATGTTTTCTTAAGTTCTTCTTTGTTCTTCATGCTTCTGTAATTGGACTTTTTTGTAATTGCTTGACTCTCCCTTTTACAGGCATGGGAGACATCGAGGGACTGATAGATAAAGTGAACGAACTCAAACTTGATGATAATGAGGAGCTAATTGACAAGCTTAAACATGGTATTATTTCAATTTTGTGACATATGACATGACACTGGGATACACAGCTCAGCATAGCAAGGCACTTTAGATCAGTGGTACTCAGCCTTGCTGTACTTGGGAGCCACAATCAAAATACAGGCACTCCCCAGCTTACGAACGAGTTACGTTTCGGATGGCCATTCGTTAGATGAATTTGATTGTAAGTCATTACAGGGCGTTCTTTAGAGGGGAGCGTATGTTTAAACCTTGTACAAGTAACCTATACGAATTTGTACTGTATACAATCTCCCTCCTCCTCTCTCTTTGCATAATCATCTTATTCTATTAAATTTATCATTTATTGGTACAAGGTGCAAACCTAAATGCACCATAAATTATTAAGCTTATTGTGACATCAGGAACTTTCAGCCGGACCTGAAATGTAGGAGACAGAGTAGGATGAACACGGAGAGACTTTATTGTTATAGGGGAGGCACTCGATCAAGGGGAAAATGTAGTCACTGCTAGTGAGGAGGAGAAACACGAAAACTTTAGATACGGGGAACTACGGAGCAGGAACTGGTCGAGCATGGAGCTGAAAGCAGGAGTCAGAAAGATCTCCGGAAAACAGGGACGTGAAGAGGGACAATCTTCTAGCACCGGGATGAGCGCGCTGCTCGTCTTTATAGCACGGTAGATTTTAAACAATATTAGGAAACTTTATTAAAATTCTTTACAAAATGTAGTATACATAAATTAAAAAGATATATTAAATATTTTCAAATTAAATGAAACCTACATAATAGGTATAATAAACATTAAAATGATAAATATAAAATTATTCAATTAAAAAAATGAACACTCTGTACATTATCAATTATGTCCCGTGTTTAAACTCCTGGTTCCTCTCAAGCGTAGCACAGCTGATCTGATCAGATTTACAGAGTCTCACTCTTATCCTGTTCATTATAATACTGGAGTCAATTTGTTTCTTCTTTGAAAGTTTTGACGCGAGTTCAGAAATGAATCGTTCTGCTTCTCTTCCATGGCCTCCGTATGGTGTAAAGCACGTGTCAGCCACGCCCCTCTGCCGGAGCCCTATCGAATATTAAGTGTACCTCAGGATAATGTTTAATCATATTTCATACTTATATTTATGATTTCCTTCTATAGCTTTTATTCACTTTCTATTTCTACTTGTTCTTCGATTTCATTTCACTTTCTACCTCAGACAGCTCTGTTCGTATATGTCCGGATGTTCACAAAATGAATGTTCGTAAGCTGGGGAGCGTCTATATGCCTTTCCTCCCTGAAACCATTCTTCATCTATGAATAAGAGAAATGTGCTTTAAAGGATTAAAAGCATGATGTATTAATTGTAATCTAGTTTTATCACTACAGTCACACGCTTGTAAATTTCTCGCACTATTTCAACAATCATCATCATTTTGACCTAGCTGAGACCATGTCTTCTGGTGCTGGTTAAAAATAGAGTCATGGACGCAAACCCTACAGTCCTGGGAGTAGTGATCCGACTGTTCTGGAAAATCTTCAGCGTTGTTTGCTGGTTTTAACTTGTCCGTACCAATAACCATGTGCAGCTGTTGATTAACCGCACGAAGCTGCTCCCCATTGTTTAGCCATTATTCCTAGCAATTAGTCATTAAGGAACTACTGCCATTTGCCCACAGTGGGACTCCCAGGTTAGTGGCAGGAAGTAGGTGAACTACTGGTCTTTTGTGGACCATCCAGAATGACCAACCAAAACGCATTCAGTGTATAGGTTTATTTTTTCTTATCAGTTTATGCTCACTGTTGCAGGTGATTTGATAAAAGGAGTTGGGTTCTGTTTGAGTCTTGCCTGTAGCTGTTCACTCTTCAGAGCATCAGTAGTGAATTTAGGAATACAAAGAAGAAGAAATTTAAGCTTACAATCCTTCTTGAATGCTCAGTATTGGGCTCCCGAGTGGCACATCGACAATGTGCATGACTATTAACTCACAGATTGCAAGTTTGAATCTGGATTAATACCACAGCCATCCATTGGGTTGATGTATTGCAGGTGAGCATTAAACTGAAGCTCAGTTTTCATCAGGTTGAGTCTAAGAATGAGAGAGGTAGTTGTACATTTTAATTTGGCCAAACGCATGTAGAGAGCTGATTATCACACCTGTATGTGAATCTCCCCAAATTGTGTCCTAAATGTTGGAAGAGCACAATTGTATGTGTTTTTTTTTTGTTTGTTTTTTTTGTTTTTTTTGTGCATTACAAGGGAAAATCCCTTCAGTATAACTAAAGGTCCAAACATGTTGCCACATGACTGCACCCTTGTGCACAAGGTCAGTTCCATGAAGATATGCTTTTGTTAAGGTCGGTCTTGAAGTACACAAATTGTCTGAACGGAACTGTACTTAAAACCTGCTGAGCACATTTGAGATGGATTGGAGCACTGACTGCATAAAGGTATTCCAACAATGGAAGAATTTAATCTTGAATGGTAGTATCAAAAAAGCGTGGATGGTCACATGTCTGCATACAATTTCCAATTGAAAGAAATTATAAATAAAATCACCTGCAATAAATTGAACATGGCATGAAGCAAGTGTAGTTTGGGTGTTAGTGTCTATATGTAATCATTGTTAACTCTTGTAGGTCAGTTCACACTCAGGGACATGTATGAACAGTTCCAGAACATCATGAAAATGGGACCTTTCGGGCAAATCATGGTACAATGCATACGACATACTTATCATTTAATGAATTATACCTTACTTATGTTCTCTCTAGCTGAATATCTCACTGTTGTTGCATTTAGGGGATGATCCCAGGATTTGGCACAGACTTCATGAGTAAAGGCAATGAACAGGAGTCTATGGCCAGGTTAAAGAAACTCATGACCATAATGGACAGCATGAATGACCAAGGTAATTTAATTAATTCATTTATTTATTTTATACAAGACAGTAGACTGAGTAAGTATTTTGATTATTTTATTACTAGATTTAGGTTATATTTTGTGTTCACCGTTCAGTTCATTGTAAATGAGTTATTGCTGTAAAACACTGTGTTTGAACGAGTATATAAATATACAGGGAGTATAGAGAATAATAACCCCATTCAAAGTGTTCCCATTTTGTTGCTTTGCACTCTGAAATAAAGACACATGCACAAAAATGTTTTTACTTGTGATGCATTGTTAGTTTGTTTGTTTGCAGTATAACTCATTTAAGGATTTGGTTGAAAAAACTTCAGGGCAACAGTACAAATAATAAGTTATAACCTTTTGGAGGTGATCTCTGCAAAAAATGATCTGGAGAAAGAACGTCTTAAAAAATATAAAAAAAACTTATCTTTAATATTGGGCCAAAAAAACAAAATCATATCCTAACCAAGGCTTCTCACATTTAGTTCTAATTAACACAAGGCATGTAGAGTACCGTAAAGTTTGTATAGAAGAGTTGACCTTGAAAGGTCAAGGTCAGATTCCACATTTTAAAAGTGGAAGATTTCATTTAAAATTCTGAGCTGTATGACATGAAAATCTTAACATTGTGAGTTAAATTATGGTGTGATGAAGGTTTGTTGTGTCTGACTGCTTCTAGTTTCTGGCAAGAACAAATAAAAATAAACAAAATCACAAAGATGGTTAAAGGATCACCCCCTTTATCAGTTTGGATGGATGGCCAAAAGCATGAAGAGTCCGCGTAGTACTAAACACTTTCCACTTCTTGGATTAGTCCGTTCACAACTTGATCCATGAGCTCTATTGAAAACTTGCTGTCAGTTGCATGTACAAGCACGGGACTGAATACTGTTGATTACAGAGGTGTAAGCGAATTAGTTTAGTGTACAGTGGAGAAGGTCATATTTGCTCCTTATTGAGTGATCCTTTTACCAGCTCAGTAATTCTGCCTTTTTTTCTAAGATGTTGCTATATTTTCCACTTGGCTGTTAGAAGTTGCATTATGCAAATTTAAACTAGAACACATTTTTGTGTCTCTCTATTCCAGGCAGCAAAGCAAAAAAAAAAAAAAAAAGTCTTGCATTAAAATGTATTTATTTCATTATTTTTATGTATTTTTTTTCATCAGAAGGATGATTCTTTCGTACTGTATAACCAATATATACCTTTAATTTGAATTACGATTGGAACTAATGCTTATTGAATGTCTGTCAACCTTCTGATAAACTTTATTTGAAAATTCAACACTGCAGTGATTTTTTTTTTTTATATTATTATTTTATTGGTACTGTATTAATCCCCCAAGGGAAATTATTGCCTCTGCATTTAATTCTGCCAAAGTGAGCACACGCGTGCACACACTTGGAGCAGTGTGATGCCACACACATCAGAGGCGTACAGAGAGCAGTTTGGGGTTGGGTGCCTTTTTCCACTATTGTGGAGAAAGGTAAAGTGCTGCTTATTTATAAAATATATAATCAAATTGTGTACTCTTTGCAGAACTGGACAACAAAGATGGTGCAAAGTTGTTTAGTAAACAGCCGAACCGGGTTCAGAGGGTGGCGCGGGGTGCAGGTGTAGCCGCCAGAGATGTGCAGGAACTGCTTACCCAGTACACAAAGTTTGCCCAGATGGTCAAGAAAATGGGTGGCATTAAAGGTTTATTTAAAGGTATGTCTCATGTGATGAGCATGTTTACGTTCACACATTTTGGGAGCGGGGACATTTTCTAAATGTGTCACATTTTGTTTACAGGAGGAGACATGTCCAAGAATGTTAACCCTTCACAGATGGCCAAATTGAACCAGCAGATGGCGAAGATGATGGATCCCAGAGTGCTGCACCACATGGGTATGCACTGGGCATTTTCTGTGTTTGCAACAATGCATAAAAATGCTGTATATTTGGCCTTGCACATCATCCAGGACATTTGTCTCAGAAAAATCTGATGAAAATTTCAGTAATTTTTTTATTTATTTATTTTTTTTAACCACTTAGTTATTTGATGTACAGTATTTATAAAAAGTTTTTGGGTGAAATTTTTTTTCCTGTTTATGCAGGTGGTATGGCAGGTCTACAGTCAATGATGAGGCAGTTTCAGCAAGGGGCTGCTGGCAACATGAAAGGAATGATGGGATTCAACAATATGTGAATTCTTCAGACTTGAATAAAGTATTAAAATCACCCTGGCCAATTTTTAAGGAAAAATTCAAGTGAAGTAAGATTTTGTTTTTGTCTCAATATAATAGTCATTTATTAAACAATGCAAAGGATATAGAGACTTGGGTATTTATTAAGCTGAGCTTTTCTGGAGAAACCATTCACTAATCAAACTTCTATTTTAATGATTGGTCTAGTGAGAAGTCATTTTAAAAACAGGTGACATTTAATCCAGTCTTCTGTAATATATCATTTTCCTCAGATTGTTTTGCTGACTTAAATGAATGCAATATAAATTGTCATTAACATTATTTACTTATAGCTGTTTAGACTGGAAACAAAGGTAAAATGTTTAAAGGGGTCAGATCTGCCTAGTTGTGGACGACACAACACACTCAGACATGTTTATCCTTTTTTTAAACATGGTTATTAATTGCTGCTGTGATTATATATATATATATATGAATCAAACTCATGGAAATCAGATTCTGTGTTTTTTTTTTTTTTTTTTTTTTAAACCCCTTTTGTGATGTTTTCAATGAGGATGGAGGTGTCATCATCTTTTTGTCTTTGTTCTTTTTTCTCTAAAGTAGCCTGACAATTTTGACTTTGTATGTGAGATAAAAGAGCTGTAGTGTCAGAGAAGTCTAGGGCAATATTTTGTCATAATGTAATAAATTTATATAACAACATTTTATTAATATGTGATTTTTGTCTTATTTTACTACATCCTCCAGTGTGCTTAACTTGCTTCTTACTTCTTTAATGGGAATTTTGAAAAATTGTTTTGAAAGTTAAGTGTTTAAGTCCCGGTAAAATCTAAGTGCGCGATATCTGTAATACAGAAACCTTTTTTATTAAATGGAATGCTGCCTTGCCTTAAGTGGTAGTTTTATTTTAATCTTCAGTGACGTTTGAAGCATGTTTATAGTGTTCCCTCCTCATAACTCCTGAGGTTGATCTAGAGTTCAAGGCACTCTCTGGAGTTTATTCTTGTGGTGTACCCCATACCATAGGTTTGTTTTATCTGCCTTCTGATATTCTACACTTAAACTCAGATTAGTTCCTCAAAATTTCCCCTAGGTGTGAATGTATGCCAGGGCAGGGATCCAAAAGACAGACTGTAATCTGAACCTCCAAGATGATGGCAGTAGATCCCTTATGCCCTATAAGTTGCAACATGGGGCCCTCCGTGGATGGACCTCCCTCTAGTACATCCCACAGTCCAGATTATACGCATGGTAGCTTGTTCTGCTAAAAAATGTTCATGAGAGAATACCGGTGTGCAACAATATTTAGGCGGCTATTACAAATGATATGTCAAAATCGCTGCTTAATCTGGGGTAGGATCATGGGGCGGCAGCCTAACTGAGTTGTTCCCAGTCCATCCGAGAGACATGATCCCTCCAGCGTGTTCTGGGTTGACCCCGGGGGATGTCAAAATAGCCACATTCATTTTTAATCTTAATTTTTGTTCAAGTCTTATTTAACTTTTTGTATAAGCCTCACCAAAATATTTGTTTGTATAGTGAGTGAAGTTACACTGCAGCCAAATTCTTTGTGTACATAAACTTCATCAATAGATTGATTCTAATTCAAAAAGATTCACGTAGCCCCTGTTTTTCATGGCTATAATGTAGAATATTTTTATATACAGTAGAACATTTTTCTAGAGAACATTTTTTGCAGGGCATGTATTCAGACCAGTCCGTGAATACACAGCCTCATACCTGGCGACAGCAGCCCTTCTGTGGGACTGGGCCATATGGACTAACCACTAGTCTTATCTCACCATGCACACCAGTAAGAATGAGACAATAAATGAACGAATAAATTCGATGCCAAATGCCAAATGAAGGACCACAGGAGTCGGTGATGGGCAGCATCGTGGTTAGCACAACTGCCTCACAGCAAGGTCAGTGGTTCAAATCCTGGGCTTGTGAAGGGCATTTCTGAGAGGAGGGGCATGTTCTTCCTGTGCTTGCCTACTTTGGTTTCCTCCGACAGTCCAAAGACATGTACATCAGAATAACTGCTGTTCCAAATTAACTGTAAGATGCTGGATTACTGATCAGGGTCAGGAATCCAAGCCCCATTATCAATAGGTTGTTACTGTTGCATGTCCGGTGCTGCTAACTGGGTTATCAAAAGCTGACCATGTCTCTCAATGTCTATGGTGAGAAGCATGTAAAAGAGCCATTGCTGACTTTCGTCAAGATTACGCTGCATAGCCGTCAGTGTGTTTCTGCCCTGTAATGGCCTAGCTAGCAGTCCAGGTGTGCTCTACCCTCGCCCAGAGTTGGCTGAGATGGGGGCCAGCCTCCCGTGAGCCTAATTAAAATGAAGAAGTTCAGAAAATGTATTAATGAATGCCCTAATGAATTACCCTGAGGTGTGAATGGTTGTCCATATGTTAGCTCTGTGATGGTCTGGCATGCTGTTCAGGGTGTACACCATATTCTGCCAGTGTTGGTTGGTGGATGCCCCAGTTTCCCTTCGACCCTAATAGGGTTAAATGGTTCGGCAAGTGAGTGAGTAAGAACGTAAATGAATTCTCGGTGACGTGATAAACTGTCGGAATGGGGCTGGAGGTGAAGGGGTTAAAAACCGGGTTGAAGGTGACGCAATATAAGGGTGGTAGTAGCTCCTCCTCTGCTGCTATATAATGACGTGGCAGCGTCTCTTCAGCCATGTTTACTACGTCAGCAAATCATCACAGTCCGGCCGAGCGGAGCGGAACACAGAACCCTCTTGAGGTATGTTATGTATGTATTTACTGAAATAAACATTCATTTGATATCTTCGATCTGTCTGTTGACAGCATATGGTTTTGTGAGGTATTAGATAGATTCTTAAAGTAGAGTAGTCAGTAGTTATTTATCTGTTTGATAAAATAGACGTGTATGTTTCAGGTAGCGTCTTTACCCTCAAACACTTGACTTACTAGCAAAGATGGTTCATTAACTGAAGGACAGCGATTCGGCAACGTAGTCTATGATGTTAATATCTTGTTTATTTGTGTTCTTTGTTTATTAGATAGCAACTTGGTTTCAGATAAATATCAGAATACACTTTATATTGTGATTAGCTGCTGGCTGCTGTTCCTGTTGCTACTGTTGCTAGTTAGCAAGGTTGGTACAGTATTTCTAATGAATGACCCGGTTTAAAACGTATACTTACCCCAGACATCTTCTAATTTATAGTCACTTTTTATATTAAAACATGTTTACAATTCCACTAGTAATCAATTCTGCTTATGCTGACTGATTGGAGGAAGTTGTTGTTAGCTTGAAGGCACATATGAAAAGTTGATATAGGTGATGGCCTTAAATTAGTATTAAAGTAACTGTTTGTTTTTGTTTGTGTGTTTTAAATAATAAATTGGAATCAGCAAATTTGTATAAAGCAACATCAGCAAGGAACATCTGATGATTGCATTACAGTTGAACATACTGTTCAGGTTGCCATATGACATAACGGAAGTTCAACGGTGTTCCATGACGTCAGAACACCCTTAATCACTCATTACATTCTGACTTTTAGCTTCAATTGTTGATTAAGTTTAATTTAATCTCGTGTTCACTTTCCTTACAGTTTATAAAGTTCCAACAGCGTGCAATGACAACCTTCCCCGAGTTCATTCAGCAGAATGAGGACCGTGATGGCGTACGTTTCAGCTGGAACGTTTGGCCCTCCAGTCGACTGGAGGCCACACGTATGGTAGTGCCTGTGGCCTCTCTCTTTACCCCACTGAAAGAGCGTCCAGATCTCCCACCTATACAGTATGAGCCGGTGCTATGTAGCCGTGCCACCTGCCGAGCTGTACTCAATCCATTATGGTAAGTTAGGAGTGTGTCCTTATTGTCATGCCTGCTTATTGTAATGAGATCACACACGTGAGAGGATAGATCCCATCCCAGTCCCATCTCTTAAAAATACTGTCCATGAGTATTTTATTACTCTCTAGAATAATCAGAGCAGCGCAGTTACTTTTTTTTTTTTTTTTTTTTTTTTTTACATGTTGGCTTATTTTAGTTTTACACAAAAAAATTTCTCTTACTTAGCCAAGTGGATTACAGAGCAAAACTGTGGGCTTGCAACTTCTGCTATCAAAGAAACCAGGTAAGGACTTTGAACACTGATTTGATCAAACATAATTTTTTTTTTTTTTTTTTAAAGACTAATTTTAAAATGTTCCTTTAAAAAAAATCTAAATTCTGTGTAGTTTCCCCCAACCTATGCTGGAATATCAGAAGTCAATCAGCCAGCTGAGCTGCTTCCACAGTTCTCCACCATTGAATATGTCGTTCAAGTAAGTACGTCTTGTTGACTAATGGTTATGGTAATGCATATACAGCACAACTTCAGCCATGTTAGTGTGACTGGTGGAACTCCTGTAAGTAAAAAATGGCCTAAAGCTGTATAATTAATTGCATGATATTTTAGTCGCTATGAGTTATTTTTACCTGGAGTAAATACTATGGTCGAGTCTGAACAATACCTGGGAACGCTGCTCACCTGAGCTTTTGGATGTCATAGTACATTTCTGACATGCCAGCCATATCAAATCCTAGTGGTGACGATTACAGTTTGTAAATGTTTAGACTGACGTGAGTAATGGTGTCACTGCTATGCAGAGAGGGAAACTTGAGCAGGCTTTATTCTGGTCGCGCCCTGATATTCAAACACCATGTGCGTCAATAGTTACTGGTACACACCTTCCCTTGCAGTGGGCAGGAGAAACTTTTTTATTAAAATGGGGAGTTGCCTTTTTAGTCCATCATATTCTGAGGTAGAAAGGAGATGATGGTGTGAGAATGAAATAAGATCAGATCCCAGGATAGACTGATGGTCTAAAGCAAACATTTAAAATAGTTATGTAGATAATGTTTTTTTTTTCCATTCTTTTTTACTTCTTTCTTCCTCCTACCCAAACAAAATCAATGGTCATGCTTTTTATCCTCAACTTTGAAAGCCATCCATTATGAACCATATGACACTGTTTAGCATTTTGGTTGACAAAAAATTATGCCGTGTATGAATTATAAAAACATTTTAAATGGAATGGTACATTGTTTACTGCTTTTATATCCAGAGAGGACCTCAGATGCCCCTAAACTTTCTGTATGTGGTGGACACATGCATGGAAGACGAGGACCTGCAGGCTTTGAAAGAATCTCTGCAGATGTCTCTGAGCTTGTTGCCTCCCACAGCCTTGGTGGGTCTTATCACATTTGGTCGGATGGTGCAGGTTCATGAGCTGGGCTGTGAAGGAATCTCCAAAAGCTTTGTTTTTAGAGGAACCAAAGACCTCAGTGCCAAGCAGCTACAGGTAAATGCTGCTTCTATTTCTATCAGTATTTCCTGTACCTTAGCTATACTTGGGTGGGCTGCCTTGCTTTATTAACGACCATCAAATTGTATATGGCAACTCATTTTGACAATTATGGAGAATTGGTGTTCTGTAATGAACATGATGTACTTTCTCACTAAAAGGTATTGTGTTGTGCTGGACTGATTTGCCAAATATCCCACTATATGAAATACACGCTTTGACATTATAGACAGATTTAATCATTGTGTGTTACATGTCAAACACCCCCCCCCCCAACTCTTTTGGTTTCTGAGTGGCTCAACAGAAAAATGTTTGCTTCCTCCATCCGTGGCTACGGGTCTGAGTGTCGGTGGGCTGTGCTTTTGGGGAAGGACATGTGATATACTTTCCTGTGACAAGAGATCTTGAATAATCTATTAACTCGTTGATATGAAGGGGTGAATAGTATTGTCCTCCTGAGTGTGTTGTGCCTCTTCTGGCAATGTATCAGAAAACTGCATTCGGCCTATGAAGGAAGCATGTGGTGACCCTTCCTCTCGGTATTGGTGCCATGTGATGAGAACTATCTTGTAGATCGAAATTGGCTGTGATGAAATGGGACACTGTGACTGTTAGCACATCTGCTTCACACCAGGAAGGTCTTGTGTATCAATCCAGGGCTCTATGAGGACGTGTTCTTCCTGTACTTTTGAGTTTCCTTTGGGTGCTCCAGTTTCCACCAACTGTCTAAAGACATGCATAGTAGGCCAAGTTGGCTGTTTCAGATTGACCCCAGGTGTTGGTGTACATGTATGTTAGCCCTACAGTGGATTTTTAAGCTGTTCAAGGTGTAGCCCACCTTCGCCAAGAACTGGCTGAGAGGCTTCAGCTTGCTCCTTCACCCTGGGTCTGACCATGAGTATATATTAGACCTCTGGAAACACTGTCTATTTAAAAAAAAAAAAAAAAAAAAAAAGTTTGGTTGATAATTTTAAATAAAATACAATTTGTCGTCTTGCAGATTGAATTGAATCTTTTTATTTATCTAAACCAATAAATCTGAATCAATCAATGCATCTTTCCTAACCACTGAGAACAGAAACCCTGAACTATTTTTGTTCTAAAAATCGGCAACACGGACACCTTTGAAACGGGTTTAGATTTAAAGTCTGTGGTCAAAATGGTTTTCAGTGTTGTCAATCATGTTGTGTGCAGGAGATGCTTGGGCTGAGCAAACAAACTGTGGCTCAAGCAGGTCGAGGATCACAACAGCCTCAAGCGCCGCCTTCTAACAGGTGTGTGTGTCTGTGTAGTAAAAAAAAATATATATATATTTTTTTTTTTATCTGATGGGTAAAGTTTAAACCAAAGAGTAACTTCTATAAGGCTAAGTAGATTAGAGTCTCAGGAATCTGCAATTAACTTCCGAACCCTAACGATTACTGTGTAGGAGCAGATTTATTAATTTGTAGCATGGTGTAAAAAAAAAAAAAAAAATCACAGATACATGATGCTTTTGTCAGATTCCTTCAGCCTGTGCAGAAGATTGATATGAATTTGACCGATCTCCTTGGTGAGCTGCAGAAAGACCCCTGGCCCGTCACGCAGGGTAAACGACCACTCCGATCATTAGGAGTAGCGCTATCCATTGCTGTTGGACTGTTAGAGGTAAGTCTAGTCTGTCGATTGTAGCAGCAGCTGTTAGTACGACTTGTATCATCTAGAGCTGGGTGATCAGCAGAGGCTGTCCCCCCCTGAGAGAAGAGAAACCTGGCTTAAGATTATAGCTTGGTGTTTGATAATTAACAAGGATTAATTTTTGCTGTACTTGTATTAAGAGTACTGTATCAGTTGTCTTGATGATTATTCTTTGGGGCTTTTTGGTTCTTTTTGTTTTTAGTAATTTTATTTTGTTTCTCTTTATAGTGCACTTTTCCAAACACAGGAGCTCGAATAATGACCTTTATTGGTGGCCCAGCCACCCAGGGTCCAGGCATGGTGGTTGGAGATGAGCTGAAGACGCCTATCCGCTCCTGGCATGATATTGAGAAAGACAATGCGAAATTCATGAAAAAAGCAACTAAGGTGAGTTTCCTGAATCAGTACTTTGGGCTCACAACTTTTAGTTCTTTATCATAAGTAGCATATAATCATTTGCTTTCATAAGTAAAATGTTGGCAGATTTTCGAAGGATGACTTAAAATTGAGATCGTAACATGCCGTTATCTCGTAGCACTATGAAGCCTTGGCAAACCGAGCTGCAACCAATGGACACATCATTGACATTTATGCCTGTGCCCTGGACCAGACAGGACTGGCAGAGATGAAGTGTTGCACCAACTACACTGGGTGAGATGATGGTATCTTTATGGGCTGGTGGGTAAAACTTTCACCTCGCAGCAAGAAGATTCTGGGTTTGAACCTCAGTTTGTGTATGTGTGTACGCCCAGGCTACTTTAGGCTTCTGTTTCCTCCTACAGTTTAGACATGCAGATTTCATCAACTGGATATTTTACATCGTCCATAGCTGCGCATGTGGTTGTAAAATTTTGCAAGCCTGGATCAGTGGACACTTTTCGAGAGTCCCTGACAGATAAGCAGTATAGATGATGGATGGACATTTTATAGAGTTTGTAAATATTTCAAATGGCCATTTCACATAGTGTGATGCACATTAAAAATTATATGAAAGTGTGGTGTTAGTATTCACATTGAAAGCGGCACTATCATGCAAGAATTTGGTTAAACGAATCATCAGGGACTTGTTACATAATGATGGACTGGTGCTTGCTCTTTACATTATAAACAGGGGAAAAGAGGTAAGTTTTGGCTTCACAATGAACTGAGACGGAAGCGAGAACACTGTTAGTTTTACTACTTAATCCAGGTGTTGGAACTGTATCACAATCATGATCAGACCCATTTCAAGATATCCCGGAGTCGGTTTTTATTATCGCCGTTCTTATAATATTTGTTGCCTTTGTAAAATACCATCAGCTGCTGAGACATAAAATCAGCACATGCAATTTTCCATGAAAATATTCATTTGTTGGGTCGTCTTCAAAAAAATAGTGTTGTGTGAATTGCTCACCTTCGAAAAGTGTGCTAGATGAGGAATTTCCTTTTAATCTGTTTTCACACTTCAAGGCCTTGGTGAAGCTGATGTAAACGTCCTTCCTGTGTTGCAGGGGTTATATGGTGATGGCAGACTCCTTCAACACTTCCCTGTTCAAGCAAACCTTCCAGAGGGTTTTCAATAAGGACGTAGCACAAGCTTTCTTTAAAATGGCCTTTGCAGGAACTCTGGAGATAAAGGTAGTCTTTGCTTTACATGCTTTTATCACTTTTGTTTATCTAGTAAACATGGTTATTGTGGTTAACCCTCATTCACATTTCAGACATCAAGAGAGATAAAAATTTCTGGAGCAATTGGACCATGTGTCTCTTTGAATGCCAAAGGACCTTGCGTGTCAGAAAATGTGAGTTGAACTTTTTTATGCATCAGCTGTGCAACGAATTTCAAATCTTTGTGATCAGTTCTTGTCCTGTTACTTGAACACAGTCTTCTGATATTTCAGGAAATAGGAACAGGCGGTACATGTCAGTGGAAAATCTGTGGTCTGGACCCGAACACTACACTGGCAGTTTACTTTGAAGTTGTCAATCAGGTAAGTGTGTTGACCTCAGTCCTATGACTAGTTCCAGGGCATGAAATTACCCCTGAGAATTCTACTGGACCCCACTCTTTGTGGAATGATTTGTGATACCCCCCACCCCCTTCTTTTCATTCACTTGTTCACCTGTCTAAAAGTTTGCTGTACAATAGCTATTATGACTGAATAAGAAATATACATGTAAACCGATTCTCTCATGCAACTCTATTATTCTGCTTATCAAATTAAAAACTTGGTGAGCAAAGAATAACTATGCAAACAAAAAGATGTAGCAGGAACAAGACTGAGTCTCTAGATCTCGTGTCTAATTATGTTCTCAAAACTTAACATAGAAATCAGTAACCTCAAGTAATTATTAAAGATGTATCGAGAGGGCATTTGGCATAATCTAATTATTTGAGGTTTTAGCTTCGGTTCTGTTCCTTATCCTCATCTGTCTCTTTTTTTTCTTGTATTGTACTCGGGTCTATTACAGTATTAGTACTACATAGTTAGCTTTAAATAACGTGAAAGTGTTAACTCAAACTTTCAAAGTGTGGGCATAGTCATGGTTCCTGTCTGAAAAGTCCTCTTGGGGCGTAGATTCTTTTCATAATCTTTATAATCTCTGACATTAGTGCTACTTGGTCCAGCATCACTTTGGGCAGTTTTATCTTTTACAAAGCCAGTGTTGTCTGCTCTGACATCTTTAGTTACAGTTAATTTATTATACTAGCAGATTAGCAGCAGATCCAGAAGTTACTGGTACTCAATTCAAATTTAGCCGATGGCTGAGAGCTTTTGTTTCTCCCTCCTGCTGATTGGTGATTGGTTGCAGATGTGTAACACCCCCCCCCCCTCCCCAATGTGATTGTTTGAATTGTGAATTCATTTTTTGGTGTGTATTTTTAATGATTGTTTAAGCCCTATGATGCCACTCAAATGCCCCGCATCTTCTCTAGCTTCTGGTAAGGAGCTTTCATTGAAGTGTCCTATCTTGGGCGATGGCAGGGGCCGGTATTGGGTTGGATTTTTATTTATTTATTTTTTTTTCTCTCTCGGCCCTCCCACAAAAATTCTGGCAAATGCCAGTGGACAGGTGCTAATTTTGTGTCCTGTAGATCCGTTAGTCTCCTGTTATCCAACTTTATTAGAAATAGGGGGCTGCTGACAACTGCTAGATAGAAGCCTCTGATTGCTTTTTTTTAATTGGTATTGTATGAGAGAGCATATCTAGGAGTTGCTACATATGCAATGCTTATGCGCATCCACTAGAGGGCGCATCCTAATAAAAAACCCCGAGTGTTTCAAGCTGCTCTGTGAAATTGAATTAGTTATTTTTATTTATTGTTCTGGAGTGTGGTATGTTTGATTATTCAGGCAGACTGCTCTTCATGATAGTAAAATGTCTTGTTTTGGTCTTGGTCCTTTTTATTGTTCTGTATAATAACTTAATGAAACAATTCTCTGAAAATGTGAAATGAAACCTGCACTAAGCCACAATGAAGTGAATCAATTAGCATTACTTCATTTAAAACGTGTATTTATAGTAATGTATTTTCAAGAACAGTTACATAAACGCATTTGTCAGTAAGAAGGTTTTCGTGGGATGTGTTCGCTTTAGAGCTCTGGTTGGTATATACATGTTTGTGCTTGGCATCTGTCTCCAAAGCCCAGTCAGTTACAGTGGCTCCAATGAAGTTTTTTTTTTTTTTTTTTTTTTTTTCCCCCCCTCCTCTATTGCTACGCATTCTTTGCATGGTCCCACATTCATACAGTAGCCAGAGGTAAGACTGGCTCGAGATGTGCTTGAGGTGCACTGGGTCCAGAGGAAGCACAGTTGAGGTTCTCCCTGCATATTTCAGTACTTCTGGAGAAGGAGTTCTTGGGGGCATGCTGCCAAATTTTATTTAGTCTTCTGTGCAGTGCCACTCTGTACCTCCTAAAAGGAATAAGGTTGTGATTAACTTCATGTATATACATTTGCAATCAAAAATGTTTTCTTAACAGATTTTTAAAGCGGTTCTTATTTGTGTAGTTATTTTATATAGAGATGCACTGTCTGGCCTGTAATACAGTATTTTGCTGTTTCAGCACATTTGTGCCACGGCATTGTTGCTTCAGTCGGTTATGTTGAGGCCTGGCAAAATTATATGGTAGTATAATGGCAATGAAGCCATCTGATGGCATGTATGTAAAATTTTGGCATAAATGATGAGTGGTTCAGAGATCATCGGGAATAATTTTTTTTTACACAAACTGGCACCTTAACCCTTCATAAAATCTCCAGCAGATATCCAAAGATTTCAGGAGTGGTTCAATCTTGCCATCATAAATTCAATGTTTTCTCTGAATGAAGTTCTGTTGAAGTGATGCCATAGCGATTACACACTATAATCAACCATAATGGTAATCCGACAAAATTTTAGTGTGGAAGTGTTTCTGGTCGGGTGCAGTTTATAGCTATAAACGACTAAGACTGTGCCCAAGTCATGGGAATCATAGTTGCCATGGCAACAGCACTAGCGATGGTAAAAATCCCTTTACTTTTCAGAAAAAGGTTAATTTTCCAGCTCCATGCAATGCCAAGAAAAAGAGCATTCCCATAAATTTTCAATATTGGCTGATTTTGAGATTCTTGCTAAATATCACATGTATTGTACCGAAGTGTAGATGAGATGTTCTTGGAAAACAGCTGTTGAGCTATATTAGTCCAGCGTGCTGTGCACCACTGGGGTAGGCAAATGTCATTCCTAGAAAAATATCATGCCTTTCGTCAGTTCTCAAAGCTCAGGTTTTGGCATTTAAACAGTATCTTTGATGGAGAGAACCAGGCCAGTCTGCCTGAGCACACAGAACCATGTTACACAAGATTGTGTGAACACTTAAAATTATTACCAACATTTCTGTTTTCAAAGATTCTAAGGAACCTGCTTTCCCTTCCTGGAAGTTCTTTAAAGAGCCACAAACTGCTGTTTTCAAAAATTTTTTTTTTTGTTCGTTCTAGCAATATTATGAGCCAACTTTATTTTAAGAATTGGTTAAATTAAGAATAGTGCTTCTGGCATTCTTCTGACGCGTATTTACTGTTATTTCATTGCTGTTGTGGTGAAGGCAGTATTTATACAAAATAACACCCCCCGGCCTTCACTGCTGAAGTTCTGAAATGTGCAATGAACCACGCCGTCAGGATTTAATCCGAATGAGAAATCTGTTACCAGCTCGGGCGCGAGTGACCCTGTTGCTTACGTCTGGGACATAGAGTTGATCCATGGGTTGAGCGTGGAGGTGAAGAGCGCCAGCCAGGTGGCTACGGTGGATGCAGGTTGAGGGCTGTCTCTTCCTGTCAGAGTCTCGTAGAAGCAGATGGTGATGTATGGCAGCCAGCAAATAAGTAGACACACTAACGTACACAGATTGTATGATTCAGTTAATCATTAAGAGCAGCAGAGTTAATTTCATCCAATGGGATCGTAGATGAATGCTGTGCTCTCTGGTTCTGTGTGAACGTTTCTCATTTGTTAGTCAACTTGCTTAAATTCTCATCTGAACGTTTATTATTGCTAGCTTATTCGGTGACGGTATCTTAATGTTTAATAAAATTTTTCTAATCTATGACTTGAATGAGAGTAGACATTAAATGTGTGTGTATATATATTACAATATAAAAAATTCCTCTTTATTTGCCATATGACTATGCGAGAACAGCACCACACACTCTGGCCATTATCACACCACCAATAAATCAGCATTTTCCAGTAATGTTGTTTTGGTTCTCATGCAGCTTACCTGTGGTTGTCACCATGACAATGGAGCTCTTAAAGTAATTACTGGCAGGCACATAAAAACAGTGGTGTTCATTGCAGACAAACGTTCCTCGGCGTACTTGGTTCCTGGCGATGTACACAATGTATCCATACATGGAGCACATTGAAAAAATAGGCACGATGATTCCCACCACGATGACCAGCATGTCAAAGCCTGTGTTGGCAGGCTCATAACTGGGAGCACATAGAAAGTTGCTGCTGCTGTAGTTATAGCTGCCAAAGCCCAGTAACGGCAGTGACGCATTCAAGAATGAGTAGATCCAAATGACTGCGAGGATCATTCTGGTTCTGTTAGCATTGAAGATCCGTGCATATTTAAGAGCGAAGCAGATTTCTGTGAACTTGTCAATGGTGGCCCAGGTGAGTGAGTGTACTGAGGCCAACTGGAGCAGCAGAAAAAGAAAGGCACTGCTTTGGCACAGTGCACTCGAGTTGACATATCCCTGTGGCTGGAACAGGCTGTTATAGGCTGCGAAAGGCATGGTGAAAAGGCCGATTGCCAGATCACTCAGACTGAAACTGAGAGTCAGGGCCCATGTCTCTGTCTGTAGGTTCCTGTCCGACATCAGCAAGAGAAGCAGTACTGTGTTCCCGCACACAGAGCCCAAACTGGAACTAATCATCAGAATTGCATAGGTCATCTCCATCCACTGCATCCTGCTAAACTAGTAGCTCCGTTGTATTACATTCACACAGATATCTGAAGACGGGTCTTTACGAACCTGTGTCACTTGTAGTTCAGTTGCAGTACTGTGAATCCCAGTCATTGTGTTCGCCTTCGCCAACGAATGATGTTTTACAACCAGGTTATCCCACACTGCGTCAAAGCTCCAGAGAGTGTTGTTGGCTGCTATGCAGGTGTGGACTTCATGCTGTGCCTCTTGATTGGATGATCCAGTGCAGTCGTTAAAGTTTCAAGCACATTAATCTCTGTGGGGAGTGTCCGCTTGGCTTTTTTTTTTTTTTTCCGTCTTTCTCGAACACTAAACACAAAGTCACTTGAAGTGGCAGAACTACATGAATGGCAACAAGTTTTCCACATTAAAACGGGACCACTTTAGTAGACACAGGCTGCAGCAAGTGACTGGAGCGAAGTTGTTCTGTAAACAAGAGGCTGTAGATTTTAATATCCTCTTACCCCTGTGTCTACTGACGGACTTAATGAGCCTTTCTGTGCCCAAGTATTGTTCGGATAATTGGCAAGAAGCATGACTCATAAGTAGTTTAAGCCTTGATTGTTAATTATCGCTCTACAGAGTTCTCTAAGCTTAAGTCTTATTTCCAATTATATTGTTTGTCCCTTTTTGTCACTTTATGATTGTTAAGCGGATTATTCTTAACCCCAGACTGTAATCACGTATTAACCGCTCGTGTGCTGTCGTATAATACTTTGTCTGATTTTACGTGATGTTTGAAACTAAAATTATTGTCCAAACCCTTCGGTTCGGTCAAGTACAGTTGCAAGGTTCACATGCTATTTGCTGGCCACTAATCAATGGCAAACCAAAATTGTATTTGGCAGTGTGGTTGCTGC
Source organism: Plotosus lineatus (assembly GCA_024760905.1). Taxonomy (NCBI): domain Eukaryota; kingdom Metazoa; phylum Chordata; class Actinopteri; order Siluriformes; family Plotosidae; genus Plotosus; species Plotosus lineatus. Next base: position 54,543,644 of record CM045732.1, read on the forward strand.
GGTACACTTGTGTAATTGAGACACTGGAAGCTTGCCATGTATTTGGTCTAAAACATTGCTGCTATCATTACAGAAAGCGAGCCTTCCCACTGCCAACACAATTGGGTGTGTGTGTTTGCACGAACATCAGTGATGAGATTTGCAGTTCAGATCAAATAGTGAGAGTTTGAGTGAGTCTTTGAAAGAAACATCTGTCCTCAGTCATGTGGGATTGATTTAGTGATTTATGTACACATGTAAAATATTTAGAATATGAGCTACTATTGCTGTGATCCCTGTTTATTTAATAGAACAATACTGTATGTCTTCAGTGTTGCGTGTAGGTAGGTTGTATGGGGCATGCCTGGTGTCAAGGTCCTGTTTCTGAATGGGCTGTTTAAAAACTGTTCATTTTTTGTTTTGCAGCACAATGCTCCAATCCCCCAGGGAGGTCGAGGTGCCATACAATACGTCACTCAATACCAGCACTCCAGTGGACAGAGACGTATCCGAGTCACCACTGTTGCCCGGAAGTCAGTAGTTTTTTTTTCTTTTTTTTCCCTCCCCTCCTGTGTATTTTAGGTGTTTTGTTCAGTTCACTTATTAATGCAGTTAGGTTACAGGTTTAGAATAGTTAGTTTGCCACTGCTGCTTTGTTTGCAGTTTGTGATGGGCTTGAGTACAGTACAACGTGTGTGTATTTATGACCCGCTATAGCGTAATAGGAATTAAGTCACCAGGTAGTGTTTTGAGTAAAAGGCTAGGTAAGTTGAAAATGGCTTACCTAGACAAAAATGCAAGATCACAAAGTACATCCTTCAAAGCAATCTTTGACATGACTAAGTTCAAATATCCATAAACACAATCTATCCATGCTTAAATGCTTCTTTAGGGAAGGGTTCCACGTCCAAGTTATGTTGCTTATTTACAAACCGCTTTCGTGTATTCATTACCAAAATACTCTTCCTACTTCTGGAATCCCAAAATTTCTCCAATCATAGAACACTTGAACCAATGAGAATTCTTAAAATAAACATGACGCCGTGTACATAGAAGTCCGGGAGGATGCAAACAAGATTGCGCTGATTGGTTGAGAGCTGGAATTTATTTTATTATCATTATTTTTTTTTAGTTTTTGGATATTGGATAGTTCCAGATGCTGATATCCAGAAACTGGTTCTCTCACTGAACTTTTTATGTAATTAAATACTATTTTCTCAAAAGTAGTGGCATTCAAAGTGATGTAACTCGGTCAATTTTCATGATATAATCATGTATTATATCTCCTTTTGAAACATGTTTATTTTTCTTTCCAAAATTACGAATTATCCCAGTGTATGACATTACCTATTTAATTTATTATGCTGGAGTGTGTCACATTCTTAAATTGTGGTCAACTTCAACAGATTTGAATATCTTGGACAAAAAGGCTTTAAAAAAAGTATTTATTTTAATTTGAGTTTCTTAATGAATATTGCTGTTCCCATTTGTCTTACCACACTCATCAGCTGGGCGGATGCTCAGACGCAGATTCAGAACATCTCCGCGTCATTTGATCAGGAGGCTTCTGCCATCCTCATGGCTCGTTTGGCAGTCTATAGAGCTGAATCAGAAGAGGGACCAGATGTCCTGCGCTGGCTGGATCGACAGCTTATCCGCCTGGTGAGAAGAGTCTGTCACATTTAAAAGCCACAACTTGAATTGATACAGAAATAGAATTTATCACCACAAATGTTCTTACTCTCCTTTAAAAACCCCCATGACTGTTATTTCAGTGTCAGAAATTTGGCGATTACCACAAAGACGACCCTAACTCGTTCCGTTTCTCAGAAACCTTCTCTCTGTATCCTCAGGTAAGACTCTCTCTTTGTGGTTTATCGCTCAGGTCTTCCCTCTGGACTGTTGAAGTTTAATTTCGACTTTGTGTTCTAATAGTTCATGTTTCATCTGAGGAGGTCTCCATTCCTACAAGTATTCAACAATAGTCCTGACGAGAGCTCTTACTACAGACATCATTTCATGCGACAGGATCTGACTCAGTCTCTCATCATGATCCAACCGATTCTGTATGCGTACTCCTTCAACGGCCCCCCAGAGGTAGACATGTTTGTTGTCTTTTTATATACAAGATTTGTGTGGCTTGTAATTACCTCATAGTTCTAGTAGCTTAATTAGAGATCTAGTGCTTTCGTCATGTATTCATCAACTTTTGTGTTCTATAGATATCCACTATAATTTATTACAGGTTCTAATAGTGCATCTTAAGTGCACTGTCATAATGATCATAAACCTGAACTCCCATGACCCTGCAGATTATTGCCTGGTGTCCCTTATCGCATCCTAGCAAACTGTACGTGTTTAATTAGTAAACTGGGTTTTCCATTACCAAAGATTTATTTTGTTCTGTGAATTTTTATTTTATTTTTTCAACACTGACAGTGTATCCAAAAAAGTATCTGTTTTGAAAGCTTACTTGGATCGTATGTGTGTATAAGCAGGAATAGTTATGCCTGATTCCTGTTCCTGCCAAAGTGTAGAATTATCCCAGTTAGGGCTGGCAGCAAAAACTCTCCATTAATATCAGGTTGAGTCATCCTGAATGTGCACCTGGTTTTAAAACTCTGGACAGATGCCACATGCACGTCAGTGATGCACACAGAGACAGTAAGGGGGTAATGCTCTGTTTTGTAAAACGAAACAAAGACAAATAGAATTTCAGTGTATTGACTCTAAGGCACTTTTAAAAAAAAAAAAAAAAAAAAAAATCTGATCACATGCTATGAGAAGAAAAACATTTGAATTTGATTGAATTTTTTTTTCACATTGTAGCCGGTGCTGCTGGACAGCAGCAGCATTCTGCCCGACCGAATCCTCCTGATGGACACATTCTTTCAGATCCTCATATACCATGGAGAGGTAAGCAGTCTTTCTGCTGATTAATCTTTGCTGGTTATGAGACGGTATTGTACCTGAGTGACTATGTTAATGTCCTATTGATCATATTCAAATATAATAACTAATGAATAAAATATCACTATTTGCAAAGACCCCCCCCTTTTTACTGTAGGATCCCATTAAGATTTTTTTTTTTTATCAGAGTTTGAGACTCGGTCTCAGATTTTCAATTGAATGTTTTTGGTGGCAGCTTTTCCGTGTGCAAGGTCACATTCCTGAAATGAAATACAGGTATACCTCGACTTAAGTCGTTCTCGGTTTATACGTCGGTTTTCGAAAAATAAAGTTTACATGTTGTATATTTGTGTGTGTACAGTGGAGCCTTGGAATCCGAACACTCTGAAGTTTGAACAAATTAGAATCCGAACAAAAAGAAAAACAAAAAAAAACAAAAAAAAAAATTTTTCCCTCCCCATCCCGGAAATCGAACAAAAACTCAAACATGCGAGAAAAAACGAGACCGAGAGGGTGAAAAACTGTGTGACTTTCGGAAGTCCAGAAGTTGTTAATACTATGTATCACCCTGATAAAGCACACTGTTCTGGGTAAGTCTGGAAATTGTTGATACTTTTCATCACCCTGATAAAGCTGTCCTGCGGCTTTCCGGAAGTTGTTGATACAGTTCTATGTACGTATCGCCTTCATAAAGCTAGCACTAACAGCGCTGTGAACACCTTTTTAATGATTAGGTCATGAGCCAATTCCGAAAGGTTTTGAAAAGAAGGCAGAAACGAGCCACTTTAGAAAATGTTCTTCAAGAAAAGAACATCCTGAAGAAGAGTCATCCATGCAAAGCTGTAGCAAGAGGCAAAAACACCTTTTGGTTGATTTACCTGAAGCTGTTATGAAAGGGAATCCACTTCCTCTCCAAAATTTACGTATGCCGACTGCTCACCACCACAAAGGTTCAAATTATCTTTATTGTTCTTATGCTTTAACTGCACTGTGTTATTGTATTTTATTGTGTTATGGTCTTTCACACAAAAGTTGTGTTGAAATGTGCATTGGAGGAGGGGCGTGGCTGTCACACGCGGGTGGAGTGCTAAACACACCGGATTCCATTTAATCACGGGATATAAAGACTAGCAGCGCTTTTTCTGGTGCTAGAAGACTGTCAATCCCCCCGTGATCTCTCTGGCTCTCACAATAAAGTACATGGGTGTTCACAGGGAAGGCACTAGATCACGGGGAAATCATAGTCACTTAGAGATGCGGAGAAACACTGAAATCAAATTAAAGCAGGAACTGGGTGGAGCACGGTGCTGATAGCCAGAGAGATCACGGGGAAGAGGTGTGTGTAAAAGAAGCTAATTCGATTTAGCTTGTTTCTCGACTTAAGTCGTCTCTCCTGGAACCAATTAACAACGTAAGCTGAGGTATACCTGTAATGTTGTGTGGATGTGTTAAGACTACCCGTTCCACCGTTCTTCATCTTAAAATCATTAAGATCTGATTAAAAAAGTCCCAAAGAAGCCGCTTCACTTTCACCTTCTGTCCGATACAAGCATGTAATATCTAACATGTTGGGCAGAGACATGAGACTGACATACGTTTATGTGAATGATTACCCCCGCCCCCTTTTTTTATTTTAATAAAACCACTTTTAAAATTTGTCAATGGCCACTCAAGAAATGACATGTGGTATATCATATGAGCAGGAGATAATGTTATGAGAGGCAGCCATGGCCTAAAGAAGAAAACCCACGCGAAAACATGGTTGTATACAAAGTTATTTTCTTTCAGCCAATATTTACTCAGTGTTGTTGGTATTGAAAATCCCTGGACAGTAGGAGCCCAATCAAGTTTGATACTTTAACCCTTAGTTACTATTGATGCTCATGAGCTTTAGCTATGAGGAAATGGTTTATTTATTCTAGTATGTGTATTGCTTCAAAAGAGGTCATTATTATTGTGATTGTCTCACTGCTTGAGGAATCTAAATTCTCAGAAGTTATGATCTCGAACAGCTTCATTCCATATCTATGTTAAAGATGTTACATACAGTGGTTTTGTCTTTTTTCCCTGCAGACGGTGGCCCAGTGGAGGAAAGCTGGCTATCAGGATATGCCTGAATATGAAAACTTCAGGCATCTCCTACAAGCTCCTGTAGATGATGCTCAGGAGATCCTACAAACACGTTTCCCCATGCCACGTTACATTGACACTGAACACGGGGGAAGCCAGGTAAACCTGCATAGCCAGACATCGCTTGGTTTTTCCTGATTTTATAAAAGCTGGTTCCTTATTTAGTGCCTTCCTGATCTTGGCACTTGCTGGAATTGTTTATGTAATTGCACGAGAATTAGAAGCCAATTTCCCAGATGCACATAAAGCTCAAGAATGAAGTAAATATATATGATGGCTATGTAGATCTGATCCTCTAAGATTGTACAGAGACATTGTAATTTTAAAGAACATTTTAATGGTTTGGTGTAACTTCTAGTGGGTAATGGCTCTGTCACTTGGCTGCACTACTCTACAGTGTTGTTCTGGTTTAATGCACCCTAGAGTGCAGATTTAAATAATGGCCCCACATGCAGTGCTGATAACATAATTTTTTTTTTTTTTTAAAGGCTCGGTTCTTGCTATCCAAAGTAAACCCCTCTCAGACTCATAACAACATGTATGCCTGGGGCCAGGTAAGTGCATAGTGACCTCACAATATTTTCAGGAAACCAAATACTTGTATAATCTGCATCCTAATTAAAAATAACTAAAATGCATATGCATGTCTCTTTGTGCAGGAGTCTGGTGCCCCTATCTTAACAGATGATGTGAGTTTGCAGGTATTTATGGATCACCTGAAGAAGCTGGCAGTGTCCAGTGCTGCTTAAGAGCTTTCTCTCACACATGCACCAAACCACCATTTCTGTGTCAGCAAAGTGTTGACGTCAAATTTATTTGATGTCATGAACCCAAACACCGTTTAAAAAAAAAAATATTTCCAGCATGCCCAACATAACTAATGACTGGCTTTGAAATTCACAGATCAGTTGCATCCATTGTAGTATTTGGAGTTGGGAGCGCTTCAGATTAAATTGAGGTAGATTACCAGGCTGGGTGTTAAGAAACCCTGCTTTCTGATTAGAGGCTCACTCTCCAGTAATGAATGAATGATCTTCATTGTTATGAATGACAAACCCCGTATAATTTTCCTAAAATGGACTTGCAGCAGATGCATCACATAGAAAAAGAAAAAACTTCATAGAAACATTGAAGCAGTTTTCCTGTAGCTTGTGCAACGAGTGTTGCCTTAAGTCACTAAAGATCATGAGTGTGTCCATGTTTGCTCCCTCTTGCTCGCTCTCTCTCTCTCGCTCTCATTCTTCATTCTTTCTCGTGCTCTCTTCCCTTCCCCCCTCTATCACAGTCTCCATGTAGTGCATCCTTTGCATGATGTTCTGCTATTTATGCTTGTTATTCATAGTGTTATATAATTATTTACCTGATGTTTTGAATAAAACTGTCATAATGTCACACTTGTTTTCAGTCTTATTCCATATAAAAAATTTTTTATTAAGTTATGCCCTCATTCTCCATGCAAATTCCACTATAGACAGAAATTTCATAATATATATTTTTTATCCTAGTATGAGGTCTCCGAATACACACGTCACCTTTTAATGCTTAATCACAAGTAAATTATAATTCCAGGGTGGTCGGTAGCCCTGTACATGCGTTTCATGATTTGGCACAGAATTTAAAGTTTCCTCTTCCATATTTTCAGAACACCATCTAGATCTTGTCTTGACATGCACCATTAATATAGTGCTGATTTAAAGCAGGATTTATGTGGTCACATGATTTTAGCTTCAGGTCAAAATGTTGACTTCTATGCTACCTACAATTGATGTGGCCTCCTGCCATGTCCACTCGGCATGTTTAACATGTTGCCTCCAGAGTTTTTTGGCATAAAATTGAATTGGCACGTCATATGATCATCTTCCTCTGTGTGCTGTGGGGTACAGCATCCTAAGCAATGAAGCCCAGATGTCTCTCTCGCCCCTGCCACTTCCTCTCACTCTTCTGGGAGGACACCGAGGAGTTTCCAGACCAGCTGAGAGATGTAATCCCTCCAGCATGTTCTAGTTCGACCCTGGGGTCTCTTCTTGGTTGGATATGCCTGAAACACCACACCAGGGAGGTGTTCGGGAGGCATTCTAAGCAAATACCCAAGCCACCTCAACTGGTTTCTCTCAATGCAGAGGAGCAGTGGTTCTATGTCAAGCTCCTCAGAGATGGCAGAGTTTCACCCTATCTCTAAGGTAGAGCTCCACCACCCAGAGAAGGAATCTCATCAGCGATTTATTTATTTTTTCCCCGATCACTACCCCTAGGTGAGCATTGGAACGTAGACCGACTGGTAAACTGAGAGCTTTGCTTTGCGGCTCAGCTTCCCTCACTTGTGAACAAGACCCCCAGATACTTGAACTTTTTCATTTGGGGCACAACCTCCTTCCACATTGGAATGTGCATTCCACCCTTTTTATGCTGAGAACCATGGCTTTAGACTTGGAGGTGCTGATTCTCATCCTGTCCACTTCGCACTCCGCTGCGAATCACTCCAATGAGACCTACAGGTCCCGGATTGAGGAAACCAAAGGGACAACGTCATCCGCAAAAGCAGAGATGTGATGGCCACTAAACTGGAACACTTCAACTCCTCGGATGCACCTAGAAATTCTGTCCATAAAAATTATAAACAGAATTGGTGTCCAAGGAAAGCTTAGGTGGAATTCAACCCTCACCAGAAACCAACTCGATCTGTTGTTACCAATACAGACCAAGCTCTTGCTCCAGTGACAGAGACCGAATTGCTTGTGGCAGCAGGTCCCGTACACTAGTCCCAGAGCATGCCCCACAAAATTACCCAAGGGACATGGTTGAAATTTACAAAAAACGTGGACTGATTGGCCAACTCCCATTCCCTCTCCAGGATCCTGTAGAGCGTATAGAGTTTTTCGAGAGTGCCATGGCTAGGAAGAAAACCACATAGTTGAAACTTGGATTCAGGAGTAACAATCAGCTGGATCCTCCTCTCCAGCACCTCTGCATAGACCTTCCTGGGTAGGCTGAGGAGTGTGATTCCACGATAATTGGAGCACACTGTCCAATCCCCTTTTTAAAAAGGGGGACTACTACCCCAGTTTGCCAATTCAGAGGTATGGCCCCGGTGACCATGCAGAGATGTGTCAACCACGACCGTCCTACAATATTTAAAGCCCTGAGATATTCAGGGCAGATCTCATCCACCTCTGGAGTCCGACCACCAAGGGGCTTTTTGAGTACTTGAGTGACCGCAGTTCCAGTGATGGCTGGACCCTCACCAAAATCTCCAGGGTCTTCCTCCTCCATAGATGGTGTTTTGGTTGGATTCAGGAGGTCCTCGAAGTATTTCTTCCACCTTCCGACATCACCAGTCAAGGTGAGCAGCTCCCCACTTCCACTGTAAACAGTATTTGTAAAAAAAACAGCTCAGCTAGTCACTTCACCCACATGTCCAGAATATGCGGCCACGAGTCCAGTGATACGATTACAAAGTTGATCTTTGAACTGTGGCCTGGGCTGTCCTGGTGCCAAGTTCCCTTATGGATACCCTTATGTTCACACATGGGGTTTGTGATGGACAAACTGTGAAGAGAACAGAAGTTCAACAAGGAAACACCATTCAGGTTCAGACTGGAGACACCGTACCTACCAGTGATACCTTTCCAGGTCACACTATTGTTACCCACATGGGTGTTAAAGTCTCCCAGGACAACGAGGGAGTCCCCAGGGGGAGCGTTCTGCAGCACACCCCCTACAGCATCCAAGAAGGGTAGGTACCGTGAACTGTCATTTGGCGCATAAGCACAAATTGTCAGGCCCACCCCACCCGAAGGCAGAGGGAGGCTACCCTTTTGTCAACCAAGGAGAACCCCATTGTGTCGACACCGAGATGGCGGGAAGGACAAGGATGCCCACACCGGCTCTCCACCTCTATCCATGAGCAACTCCAGAATGGAAAAAGTCTAGCCCCTCTCGAGACGGATGGTTCCAGTGCCCAAGCCATGCTTTGAGTGGAGTCTGACTAGATCTCGGTATCTCTCCACCTCACCCACCAGCTGAGGCTCCTAACCCACCAAAGAGGGGTCAGAGTCGGTAGCCGAGGATTTGTCCAACAGACCCCATTCCTTTGGCTGCCACTTAACTCGCATTGCCTTGATCCTAATTATGGGATATTTTTGTAACTGATAGTGCTATTTATCAGGTAAACGGACCAATTCATTCAAGGTTGGTCCAATGATCTATTTACTGCTAATAGAAGAAACCACTGCTTGTGCTCTTATTGGAGAACACATCTTTTGAGGCCCACAAGGATTTATTTACTGAGATGGACAAACATCTTGAGACGTTTTTTTTTAGAGTTGTGCAACACCAGTACTGCAAGCCCATATCTGGTACTACCACACGTTCACTAACTGTTTTGGTGATTGGAACTTGGTAGAATGGGTAGGTACGTCACAGGCATCTATATGCCTCACCCTTTTATGAGTCCTGGAGGAGATGAATCTACTGACCAGACACTGTATTAAACTCTCTATTTTTAGCCCCAACAACTTCCAGTGACTGGAATTCCACATCTGTGTTTGGTGATCTTTTTCTTGGTCTATTTGAGTTCAAATAACACTTTTATTTCTTCAGCGGTGTGCTTTCCTTTAAACTGTGTTCACTGAACCCCTTATGTGTGTCAGGCCACACTTATATCTGCATCCTTATATCCAGTATCACACTACTGAATGTAATACCTTGTCTATAATTTACCTCCTGCAGCAGCGATTCTACTCCAGATGAAATAAAATGCTTCCTCTTCTTAAATTCCAGCTCTTCCATATATTTGTAATTGTGATTTAACATTTTCACCTTAAGAATAGGCTGCAAAGCCGTCAGCGTGTTTCCGCCCTGCGATGGCCTGGTGAGCTGTCCAGGGTGTATTCTGCCCTTGCCTTGAGTTGGCTGGGATGGGCACCAGCATCCCCGCGACCCTAATTAGGATGAAGCGGTTACAGAAAATGAACTGACATTTTCACCTTCATGAATTTGTCTGTGTCCATGTCCCTATGTATGTTTATAGGATCTAGGGGCCATTTATCTCTACTAATTAGAGAAACTGCTATGCACTTATAATTAATGAATAGAATCATGAATCTGACTTTTCTTTCAAACTTTGCTAAGAACAAATTTAAGGAAAAACCTATAAAAAATATTGATGAAGGAAGCTCTTTATGATCTGATCCAGTAGCCTTATTTAATGAACTTTCCTTGCCACTGAAACTAGAACACTAAAAACACTGCACCAAAAGGATAATGGTGTGTTGACCATCACTGTGCCCAAGAAGAAAAATCTTGAAGAAGTCTTGACAGCTTGTGTCTACCCAGGCAACCTAAAATCTAACAGGAACATCAGGTCAACTAGCATGAGAAGAAACCGACCAGATGGATCAACAGTGTTACATAGCTGTAGCAAAATGAAAATTTGATTTTATTCAACCCTCCACCCCCCATACTGGACCCCCTTAACATGATTTTTGTAAAATGTGGATAGGAATTTCAAAATAATGTGAACCTCAGGATTATTTATTTATTTTGCCTTACAGACTGACTCCATGTATCTCCAGTGTAGAGCTATGTTACCTTATTAACAGGGTTTAATGTAAACAAACAAACATTCTACTTCTGGGGGAAAAAAAGCTGACTTAAGAGACATTGCAAAATTATATTACAATCTACAACTTTCAAGTTTGTTTTGCTGCACAAGGCTAAGAGAATGTTGTACTTTGTTTGCAATTGCTTTGTAATTGGACATAAGACCTTGGTTTTGAAATGAACTTATGTATCTGAACAACTGCCTCAGTGCTGAGAAGATTCCACTATTTTGGCTCTTTCTATTTTTGTTCCTTGGCATAGACAGAACATCAGAAATGAATAAATCAGTGAGACTAGCAGTATGTTGCTGTGGTGACAGCAACAGCAGGTAGATGTGCTGATGGAAACAAAGCAGCCACACACACACCTTTTTAAAATGCACTATGATGCGATGTGTATTCAGCTTAGCTTCACAGACAAAATGAACACCCAACCAAAAAGCAGCTCTTACTGCTTTTAAAAGCAAACCTAATTACTGAGACGAATGCCATGTGCTGAAAAGGTAGCACGTATGTTCTACATAATTTAAACCTGCAGATACTTTCAGCAAGCTGACATGGCATACATCCCCAGATACTACAACATCTAGACCGCATTTAATGGAAATATATGCACATTCCTGAATATTTAATTATATATTGTTGAATCTAAATGTCTTACTGCCAATGTCCACTGACTGTGAACCATATCAACCCATCTACTCTGCCCTCAGATACATATACACTTGAATATAGGCCAGTCTACAAAGTCGTTCCCTTCTTTTCTTTTATTGTTTATTGATTTATACTATTTATGTATCTATTTATTTATTTACTTATATAATATATATGTATGTGTGTATGTTTGTATTTGTATCTATTTTTGCACCCCCTACTGATGGTACCTCAAGAGCCTGTAACAGTGAATTTCTCCATTGTGAGATTAATAAAGCTGTATCTTATCTTATCTTATCTTAGTATTATATATATATATATAAAAAAAAAAAAATAATAGCAGGGCAGAAAAAAACCCAATTATGTAATCTATATAAACTCAACAGAAATTCTCAACAAGAGAGACAGCTCTACTGCTGTTAACTACTAAAAAGATTTCTGTCATGAGACATTTAATATATCTTTCAGGGTTTAAGGTGGGTTACAATAATCTCCGGAGTCATTTTTAACTTGGTGGCCATTTTATAAGTGCTAGCCATAGAGGTCAGGTAGTTATAAAATTACAAGTACAATTACATCCGAGTTGTTGCTATGCAACTGGGAATGATCTACCACCTAAATAATGACTAAACATCTGTCGTTCTAGTTTCAGCTATTTTACAATTATGAACTGGAAGCAGATATTTTTTAGTTAGGAAATGCAGTACTCACAAATAATGGATACCAATATGGTGGGTATATACAGTCATAATATAAACACAGAAAAGAGAAATGAGCAAACTGTTCAGTTCAGTTCATTTTCTGTAACCGCTTGATCCTAATTAGGGTCGCGGGGAGGCTGGCACCCATCTCAGCCAACTCCAGGTGAGGGCGGAGTACACCCTGGACAGCTCGCTAGACCATCGCAGTAAGCAAACTGTATATGGGTAAATATATTTTATCAACATATACATTAATTTCAAAACATAATAAAAGTGACTTCCTACAAACATTAGATATGCAAATATAAACACATTAATTTTTTTGTCTACTGATAAGTATATCAATTCCCAGTGAAAGTGGGTAGATATATTTATCCTCATTTTCTGTCATATACAATATCCTGCTCTTGGTAAAGAGATGCTGGAGGCGGATGCAAATGTGGAGCAGTTTGATCATCAGAGTTAAAACCAGCCAAAACGCAAAAGCAAGCATCACACATATGATCCTGGATAAGGAATTACAGCAAAACTGAGTCGAGTATCCAATGTGTGTTTCTTTGTGTGGAAAGTAAAAGTAAAGTCATTTCGGGGCCACTTCTTTTGCATGAGAGACTTTCTACTGCTGGAATCTGTACACTTGAGACAATAATTTAGTTCAGGTAGAATTAGTCCTCTTGTAGACCTGTACTCTTCTCCAATGTACCGTTAAGACACCAGATGAATATGGCCACATTTTAAAATCTAATTTTTACATCCATTTATAGATGCTAAGTAGTTTAAAATTATTTTAAATGATACAGATGGATCCAGCAAAAATGTTAATTGCATGAACCAGAAAAAAAGGCACAATCCCTCACCAATTCTCAAACAGGCTAGCCTTTCCCTCCCCCTACAAAGGGACCTCCTGCCTCCTACCCTGAGCCCTGAGCATCCCACCCTGCTACATCCAGAGGAAGGAGTACTAAAACAAGAAGCAGTTTTAACAGAAGGGTAGAGTGGGGAGGCAGTGATTTTACATTTACAGCATTTTGCAGATGCTCTTCTCCAGAGCGACTTCCATAAGTGCTTTAAAGTCACTATCAGTGAATATATCCTTATACTGGTATGTTAGAACACCAACTAAGTCAAACTCACTAGGTGGTGTGTGTGTGTGTGTGTGTGTGTGTGTGTGTGTGTATATACAACATAGTGCTAATCTGAGTACTGCCGAAAAAGGTATGTTTTCAACTGTTGTTTGAAGATTCCCAGGGACTTGGCTCAGAGGAAGTTTTTCCCTCCACCTTGAATCCAGAACAGAGAAATGTCTAAATGCATGTTTCCCTTGTCCATTAGTAGAGAGAGGGACCAGTCTAGCAGTGCAAAAGGATCTCAGATAATGCATTGCTGTGTGAGGTGCGAGAAGTGCTTTGAGGTAGGAAGGTGCAGGTCCATTTTTGGATTTGTAGGCAAGCATTAGTGTTTTAATGTGAGCAGCTACAGGAAGCCAGTAAAGACAATGTGTAGCAGTAGTGTGGGAAAATTTGAAAAGACTGAAAACAAGCCGGGCAGCTGCATTTTGGATCAGTTGCAGAGGTCGAATAGCGCTCAAAGGTAGACCTGCAAGGAGTGAGTTGCTCTAATCTAATATTGAGATGACAAGGGATTGAACAAGTGTCTGATTGGCCATAGTTGAAAGAAATGGACATATCCTTCAAATGTAAATGAGAAGAAATCGACATGCAAAAGGACAGGCAATTGTCTATGGTTACTCCAAGGCTTCATGCAATGCCTGAAGGAGAGATCACGACATTGTCCAATGACATTGCAAGATCTTGATGAGGGGATGAGTCAGCTGGGATGAACAGCCATTCAGTCTGAGATTGAGCTTCAGCTGGTGAGCTGCCAGTCATAAAGAGATACTTGCCAGACATGCAGAGATCTGAGCAGAAACATCAGTATCTGAGGGAAGAAAAGAGAGAACAAGTCGAGTGTCATCTGTATCACAGTGGTATGAGAATCCATTTGAAAATATGCCATCGCCAAGGGACCTAGTATAAAGGGAGAACAGAAGTGATGTCCTTTAGTGATTAGGTGCAGATATGGTTCCCATGGCAACCACATATTTCAAGTTCTTTTCTACTATTATATCTTAAGTGATCCACAGTTTTTGTAATATAAGACTGTTTCTAAGGCTTTGATAAAATTCCTGCTATATATCACACATATTTATTTTACTATGTTCACAAGGCAGTCTGTCTTATTTGAAACAAAACAGCAAAAAAGCTAGTGTGTGTTTAAAAATCAGTGTGTCATGTTTAGAAATGTGCATGAACACATATATGATAGCTGAATAAAAATATTTCAGACTGCCATAAAAAGAAGAAAAGAAGTAAGACCTCAAATTCCACCATCAATGTGCAGAGGGTTTGAGGATGCAATTCAGGATGAGCTTTAAAATACAACAAAACCTTCCAAACAACAAAATATTCCACAGCCTGTGACAGACCTTGTCATAACAAGGTCCCTTGCCACTGCATCAAAGAGCATTAATAAAAGGGCCATGATGGCAGGGGTGAAAATAACATAAAATTCTTACAGGAACTATACAACTCACAAATTTTATCTTAAATCCTTTGCACATCCTTGAGTGTGTGTGCAATATAAGATGTCAGACACAATGTAATACATGGCAAAACATTTATTTTCAAGTAAAGCGCAGATAAAACTTTTTTTTGGGGTGTTGATAACAACACAACAACCTCAACATAATTAAAGTGATTTCAGAAGCTTACTTACAGCCTCAGCCCACAGTACATGTAGACTACACACACACACACACACACACACACACACACACACACACACAAAGAAAATCATACAGCCTACTGTTGTGTTCTGGTCTAGTTGTGGTTCTGGCCATTCATAGCTCATCTCTGGTCTACTGCAGCGCATACCTGCTCCAGGTGCTTCCTCTACACTTTGCACTCTCTATTCCTCAACTTGCTTGTCATCCCTCTTCTTCTTAAACATAAAATGAAAAATTCTTTGCATTTTTTTTACCCTCAAGTGCATTAGTCTGTACAGTGGTACCTCACTTTACGAAATTAATCTGTTCCAGAGCCTTTTTCATAACCTGCATTTTTCGTAAATTGAACCGCATTTTACATGTAAAAGACATGATTCGTTCCAAGGCCCCCAATACTACCCCCTAAACCCTTTAAAAATTATAAAAGCATACCTTTTAAGACCTCTTTCTGCTTCAATATTTTACCGATGGTAGACGGGTTTGGCCATATTCCTTTGTGATATCACTCAAGTCCGTTTCTTCTTCTCACTCGCACCGGAAATCACACACGCGTGTTGACCATGTCTTCTTAGCAGAGTTATAATCTTACAAATGTTTATGGAAGGTTAAAAGCCTGAGTCAAGAAATAAAGCATAAAACAACAGTAACTCTGTTCTTTACACGAAAAGCATCATGGTGGATTCAGCTCCATAATAGACAATGGGAGGTAGCTGCGTCATCCATCCTAGCCAATGGGATCCCTGTCCAAGATGGCACTCGAGTAAAGGTGACATGAACGACAGCTCAGTTGTTAGCCAATGGGAGGCCAGCGGGGCGAGATGTTTGAACGTCATTGATGGGAGAGCAGCTCGTGCATTGCTTGAATGTTTGAATGGCACGTTTTAATGTTTGAATGGCGCGTTTGAAGTTTTAAGATGGCACTTTCATAATGTGAACTTGTTTCGTATACAGAGACAAAAGTTTAAGGAAAATTCATTTCGTAACCTGCATTTTTCGTTTGGTGAGACTTTCATAAAGTGAGGTGTACCACTGTATTTAGATCCCTTTTCCTATCAAAAGGATGCACGTGTCCTCCAGCTATCCCCCAGCACTGTCTGGGGGTCCTTCCATCACCTAGGCAACCAGCCATCCAATTAAAAGAACACATTGTGTTTTCTCTCTTTGTGTTTGTCGAAAAGAGTGGTGCTGCTCGCATGGCAGAAAGACAGAGAGTATTTTATGATCTGAAAAATCTCACAATTTATTACTTGATGTTTTTTTTTTGATTATTTTGCAACTCTGTTGTGTTCAAAAAAAAAAAAGGAAAAAACACAGCACAAATAGACACTGGATTAGCGTTGCTACAGTGAGTGACTGCCTACTACAAGCTGCAATCTCTCACAGTGAGTACCGTAGCCTAAAAATTACAGTGTTCATCCAGCCACTAAAACCTACTTCAACATGTCACAGAAAGCATTCTCTGGAGATGGTTTTTATGTATTCATCAATTTTACCTTTAATTTGGTAAAATTCACTTGAAAAAAATAAAGGGTTTGCATTGTATGTTTGGGTGAAAGTTGCTTTTCCGAGGCGTTCCAGTGAGTTCCGGTAGAAGATGTCTGTATATTTCTTACCAACATGGCAATCCGGTGCTTTCTGGCTTACTTTCACCTCTGCATGATGGAGAGTGCATTGAAGTGACAGAGCCACAGTTCCCAAGAGCACTGAATACCTATAAACAGCTCTTTATTCTCTCTGCTGAAACAGTAAAATTTATCCACCAGAAAGTCATTTTAAAAAGCTGTAAAACTTTCCTGTCACACTGAAGCACATTCTTTTGTAGCATGCCATACTGATGACACACACACACAAAATCCGTCCTTCATAAGTGACGGTTTTAAGAATACTTTAAACTAAGCTATGGTAATTTATTTTTCTAAATAAATAGTTTGAACCACAAAATAACTGCATCTTTAAAGCCTTTGATTACTGTCTAAGTTATATATTTTGTATAACGTTAGCATTTGCTTTATAATGGCGCATGGCATCTGTAAATTATTATACGTATATGAATGTGTAGTCCGTCCTCTTCAGCAGCTGGACGTACAATCGTATATCTTCCTTTTTCCCCTCTCAGCAGCAGAGGTTCCACAATAGGCCATTTCAGTACCCAAACACACAAGTGCACATGTGTTGGACCTGCATGAAAACAGGTGAGACATCTGGTGGTTGATGTTACAACTAATTTACATAATTAATGAGCAATTGAAACAGAAGTTATTTTCTGAGCTAGGTGCCATATGAGGATATCCAAGGCATCAAAAACTTTTTTCAGTCAATATTACTGCAAGGTTCCCAAAGGGGCTATAAATAGCAAGTATGTGTCCACAGAAATGCTAAATATGATATTATGATAATTGAAACTCCATGGCAACAGAACATGCATAGAACTAAGACTGCAATCTTATATTGTTCACTTTAATTGCCAAATATTTTAATAATATTTTAATATTATCAAATTATTATTGGGAAAATCTTTGGGATTTAAAGGTAAACTATCACTCATATGGATCTGAGATGGCCTAATGGTCATCCACTTCAGATGCATGTATTAGCGCAGGCTCAATATGCTTGTATACAATAACGGAACTGATAGGTTTGAAAGATTTGTACCAAAACAAAATTCATCTGGACCAAATTAACTAAATATATTGGTACCACTGTCCCTGGTGCTGAAGCAAATATTACACAGATGGTTCAAAATAAGCTTAATTTCAAATCAGTAAGGCTAAATTGTTCAAAAAATTTGGGTGGGGCAGTGGTGGCCTGATGGTAAGGTGCTCTCTGATCACTGATCCCAAGGTTGGGGGTTTAAGCCCAACTCTCAAGTGCTGCTAACTGGGTTGTCAAAGGCTGTTCATGTTTCTCACTTTCTATGGTGAGAGGCATGTAAAAGAACCATTACTAACTTTTGTCAACGGTAGGCTGTATAGCAGTCAGCGGGTTTCTGACCTGTGATGTCCTGACAAGCTGTTCATTGTGTACTTTGCCCTTGCCCAGAGTTGTCTGAGATCAGTGTCAGCCTCTTTCGGGATCTAATTAGGATTAAGCGGTTCAGAAAATGAATGATAAAAAAATGATTTATCAAGCACAATTATTGACCACTATATCACTGGGGGGAAAATGCATCTCCAAATCACTTGTGTGGTCATAAACAGTACAATTAGAGCTCAGGGACAGCAACACTGTTTTCAACTGCCTACATAAACCATGCTTTAACTACCTGATAACATTTTTCTTAATGTCTTTATTTGTAGCTTGGGAGCAACTGAACCATTGCAAACAAGCTTAATGACCAATAGAATGCTTGCATGCACACCGGTAGGTGAAGGTTGCATCTGATGGTAGTAACAGGTGGTGGTGGTAGTGGGGGGTATTGTGAATCAGTGGTCGGGTTGAAGGACATTACAGGTAGGACATGAAGTAATACAAAATGCTTCATTCCTAGTAAATAATGCTTTCATACAGCCAGTTTCAATTTCTTCTTCATTCATGTCAGGTACATTTTGTACAACATATGTAAAAGAACCATTGCTGACTTTCGTAAAAGAGTAGGCTGCAAAGCCATCAGTGTGTTTCTGTCCCTTGTTAATCTCTCTGATAGAGAGCTCTGTGTTACTGCCCTTAGAATTGTCATATCAATGCATTGTGCACTGTCAGTAACCCTCTAAGTAAACTTGTCAAAGCTGTAATAATGACTCCCTTGGAACCTGAGCCACATTCCCTGAGAGCCGAGCTGTGTCACCCATCACGTTGGCAGCCCTAACAGTTGTAACGGCCACTGCAGCCATCACTTACTTAAGACAGACAAAAGAGCAAACCCCTTTACAGACGCTAAGGTTATGGGTTGTTGTTTTAAGACTAGTTTTTAGAGAAAAACCCCAAACAATTAACACCGGAGTTTTATTGATCCCTTTGAAAGCCTATGCAGTCACAGAACAGATGGCAGATTAATAATAAAATATATTTTATAGACAACCATAAATAGTTCTGATCATGTCATAGAAGTTAGCCGAGGTATTTCTTTAGTAAGATGGCTAGTCATTATATAGCAAATTGGTTTAAATTTTCTTCACAGTAACATACGGTTGTAGATTGACCTTTTCTCTGCAAATTGTTTATTACTATAAAATAGCTTTTAATATGGTGCTGTATGTGCTTAAAAATTATTTATCAAGGCTTTACAAAGGCAGAGAGAGAAATACATTTTGGTATTGTGTCAGTATAGCAGGGTTGTCCCCCCAGTGCAACGAACTGGGTTCTCAAAGGCCAGCCATGTCTCTCACTCTTTATGGTGAGAGGCTGTAAAAGAACTATTGCTGACTTTCATCAAGAGTAGTTGGATAGCCGTTGGTGTGTTTCCACCCTGCAATGGCCTGGCAAGTTTTTCAGGGTGTACTCTGCCCTCACCCAGAGTCGACTGGATGGGCACTGGCCTCTCCACGACCTTAATTAGCGGTTCAGAAAATGAATGAATGAATGTATCTGTATAGAATTAATGTCTGTAGAATAATTTCTACAAGTCTGTTTAGATCTGAGAGAATAAAAACTAACTAGTAAACTTTATAAGTAACTGTAATGTCATTTACGGCTGCTTTATTTATATAAAGAGAAGATGCCTCCTTGAGGTGATCAGTTCATTTATATTTATCAGTTTGCATTGAGTGTTGTTGCTGGTCAATACCATCATCATTTGTCTACTGTAAGAGTGTGAGTGTGTGTGTCCTGATTAGGAACTGACTTATGCTGCCAGCCCTGTTTATCAATGTTTCAATGTCTGTCTCTGTTTACTAAGACAAGGCGAAAGAGTAAATCTTTTGGACAAACATCATTGCTCCAGGAGGTAGAATTAATTGAAGGAAAGGGGACACTCTGAGTTTATTCCAGCACCCACAAAGATAAAACACCATAATCAACACACACACACACACACACACACACACACACACACACACGCACACGTGTGGGCAGACAATTGTGCCTGTCACAGTGAATACTGCAAACCAGGCAGAGAGCTGTCTCTAGGCAAACAAAAGAGATTAAGCAGGAATTGCCTTCCTTCACTTTAAGCATTTAAGGGAACCAAAATGAATATCCACACAAAAGATCAAAATCAACAAAGAATGCACCGTTTTATTACAATTGTGTCACATGCTGTGTATCTACATTTAAATGTGTACATTTCTTTTTATTCATAGAGTTTACTCATTATATTTGCGATATAATCGCTTATTACACCGTTCAACACATTTTATGTTTTCAATTTTTGAAATTGGGATGGCACAGTGGTGTAGTGGTTAGCAAATACAGCTAACAGCACAATTCCTGGATTACAGGCTCAGTTAGGGTACTTTTGTGCATAGTTTCCATGTTCTCCCTGTGCTTGGAAAGGGTTACTTCCACGGTACAAAAACAAGCAAATTAGGCTAATTGGCTGTTCCAAGTCACCCATAGGTGTGAATATGAGTGTGAATGGTTTTGTGTGTGTGTGTGTGTGTGTGTGTGTGTGTGTGTGTGTGTGTGTGTGTACCCTTTTCAGGGTGTACCCTGTCTTTGCCCAGCCTCCCCGTGACCCTAACAGGATCAAGTGGTTTATGAGTGAGTGAGAGTTGCATCAGTATAACATTTACCATATGAAACATATGGACGGTGGGAAGATGCTGGATTGCTGGTCCCAAGGTTGGGGGTTCAAGCCCTACTGTCAATGGTTGTCATTGCTGTCCCCTAGTGCAGCTAACTGGGTTATCAAAGGCCAGTCATGTCTCTCAGTGTCTGTGGTGAGAGGCGTGTAAAAGAACCATTGCTGACTTCCATCAAGAGGAGGCCTGGCAAGCTGTCCGGGTTGTGCTCTGCCCTTGCGTAGAGTTGGCTGAGATGGTTGCCAGTCACCCCATGACTCTATTCAGGATTAAATGTCTCAGAAAATGAATGAATGAATGAATGAATGAATGAATATAAACCACATGGAACGTTTCTATTGGTTCTCATGTTTCTTTGAGCTAGATGTTTTTAAACATTTCAAGAATTTTCTTCTAAAAATGTTGACATTTTCAATATAGATTTTTCAAATATTGTGAAAAGATGCTGAAATGAACACGTTATTTATTTGCACTTACCATAAAAAGTATGCAAAATATGTCAGAATTCTAGGGGCACAGTGGTTAGTTCCAAATCAATTGTATATGAAAACATTTCAAGAATTTTCTTCTGCATTTGTTGCTACAGTGGAAATTCTCATCTCATTTTCCGAGCTGTTTTATTCTTTTTTGGGTTGGGGAGGCTGGAGTCAATCACAGAAGACTCATCACAGACACACAGGCACATAGCCATTCACACTCACATGTACACCTACGGGCAACCAAGAATATTCTGCTAGCCTCAAATGCATGTCTTGGACTGTGGGAGGAAACTGGAGTACCTGGATGAAACCCATTCAAAAGTGGGAAGAACATACAACCTGTGCACAGAATAACCTTCGTTGGCCGAGTCATTCAACACCTCTTTTTGTGCATCATGTTTTAAAGATCCCATCCTTCAAATGATGGGCGTTATTGTCTAGATATGCTTGGATATGACTTCTGAAGGCTGTCAAGGCTCGACAGGGCGTGTCAGGTGGAACAGCAACTGTCTCCTGCTGTATAGCATCCTTAAGGACTTCAAGTGTTTAGATTTGATGAGTATACATGCTTGATTTATAGTAATTCTGCAGAAAAAACTTACAAGGGGTCAGTGGAATGGGTCAGCTAACAAATACTGTATTGCCATACAACAAGATCACCTGAACCAGAAACATTTTCTTCAGCACTTCCAATGATCTTGGAGCTGTGTGTGCCATAGCGCTATCTTTTTTTTCTTTTTTCTTTTTCGGTCACCCCCGTATGACAAGATGACCTCCAATATTTCCATTAATAAAACCTTTCAATTCAGTAAATGTGATTTCTCACTGTACACAATTTGTTCTATGAGCCATGAATCTGACTTTGCTGGCACATTTACTGTATCACAAACTATAAAGCCTTCTCTCTCTTCAATCCTCAGATTAGAAGTTAATGATGTGTATAAAGCACTACTGATTGTGTCCCTAACCCTGTGACACTGTTCTCCTAGGACTTAATTGCCAGGCCTTTCCCAAGCTGCTTCCCTACAGGATCATTATTAAGGCCAAAGCAAGCTTTAGGAGTTAGGCTAAAGAGTAAACCAAAAATCTTGACATTTTAACAATAGATTTTTCAAAACAGTGTGAAAAGATGCCGAACTGAACATATTATATTTGTTTTATTTGTTCTTATCACAAAAATGATGCAAAATATGTAGGAATTCTAGGCGGCACAGTGGTTAGCACGTCTACCTCACAGCAAGAAGGCCTGGGTTTGATTCGCAGGCTCAGGCGTTACTTTGTCGATTTTGCATATTGTCCAAGTGTTCGCATGGGTTTCCTCCGGTTACTCCGGTTTCCTTCCACACTACAAAAACATGCACAGTTAACTAATTGACTGTTCTAAATTACTCCTGAGTGTGCGTGAGTGTGTGTTGGCCCTGCAGTGGCCTGCTGAGCTGTCCAGGGTGTACCCCACCCTCATCCAGAGTTGGCTGAGATGGTACCAGCTTCCCCATGACCCTAATTAGGATTAAGCAGCTGAGAAAATGAATTAATTAATGAATGTAGGAATTCTTGCTAACAGGAGGTTATTATCATTATTATCATTATTATTATTATTACAGAAGGCCCTTGACTATTCGCGGTTAAGCACTCACGGTCTGCATATTCACGGACTGCGGAGCAACTCTCACGTGATTCAAATTCAGCCAATGGCTGTCCTCCTTCATGCTGATTGGTTGAGATGATGTAATGCCCCTTTTTCCTCATTCGCCCACAAGTTGTAAATGAGCCTTTTTTTTAGTGTGTTTTAATTATCAGTTAAGTTCTATGATGTCACTCAAACACTTGCTAAGCACCAGAAAAAGGTAATGACGTTGGATATCTCTTCTGAAGAAATAAGACTTTCTCCGGAAGAAACGTCAGTTTCCTCTGAAGTGCCTGAAGAGGAATAATCGTCTGAACTGTTGTAAAACACTCCACTATTAAAGTCTTTTCCAATTATTACTCCAGTACATTACCTAAGTTAATGTTTAGAATGTTTGTGTGTGTGATTATATTATGACATTTCTTGTTCTTTTATGTCCTTTTTGTTATGGTCTGTGTTTTGGTGGACTTTGATTTTGGCTCTGTGCCACTAATTAACTGTTCACTCTCTGCTTTGGCTGAGCTGCTCGGTGGCTCACACCTGAATTCATTATTCTCATTTACTCCCAATAAACAAAAGCAGGCTCACCTCTGCGCCAGAGGATCAACTCACATCACATCACCACTTCTTTGGTTTTGTAACACTCTCTAACTCTCTCACTCTAAAACTGTTTTCTACTGGCTCCAGCTAAGGGGCATGGCTGAGCTGCTCGGACTTAATGCAGTTCATACCTGAATTCAGTCATCTCATGCCTAATGCAATACCTTCCTCTATTGGGAATTTTTGAAAACTACAGTGCTGTATGTTACAAGGAGAATGCATTTAAATGTATTTTTATATGTATGCTATATAATGTTTATATTTTATTATCAATAAATATCACAGTAAAAAAAAAAAGTTTTTCTTAATCATTACTACATTTTACTACATTAATACTTGAATTAATGAGTAAGACTGTCTATGGAATGTGTTTAAGAAGCATATTTTAGCGCATGTAATAGATACATAGTATTTTACTTCCGGTTGCTGATTCGCCTATGTAATATGATATATGGGGTTTTACTTCCGGGCACAGAACTCACGGATTATCTTCATTTGTGGGAGGGGCCGGAACCGAACCCCCACGAATCTCGAGGGCCTACTGTATTATTATTATTATTATTAGTAGTAGTAGTAGTAGTAGTAGTTGTATTATCTCATCTCATCTTCTTCCTCTTATTCTGGGGGTCGGGTCACGGGGGAAGCAGCCAAAGCAATGAGGTCCAGATGTCCTTCTCCCCAGCCACTTCCTCAAGATCTTCACACCGAAGTATTACCAGACAAGCTGAGAGACATAGTCCCTAGACGGTGTTCTAGGTCGACCCCAAGGTCTCTTCTCGGTTGGACATGCTCGAAACACCACACCAAGGAGGCGTTCGGGAGGCATCCTGACCAGATGCCGGTGCCACCTCAACTGGCCCCTCTCAATGTGGAGGAGCAGTGGCTCTACTCTGAGCTCTCCCTGGATGGTAGAGCTTCTCACCCTATCTCACGGAGAACCCGCCACTCAGCAAAGAAAGCTCATTTCAGCCACTTGTATCCTCGATCTTGTTCTCATAATTAAAATAAAGATTATATTATTATTATTATTATTATTATTATTATTATTATTAGTGTTTCATTCAAATTAAGTTATAAGAAATGTTTTTTAATTCAAAGCCCTAAATTTTATTCAGTTTCAAAAAACAAAATGAATACCGACCCACAGTATTGAAAATACATATTGCTGCTTGAAGTATATAATTTCATTCATTCATTTTCTAATAACCATTTAATCCTAAATCGGGTCTCTGGGAGGCTGGTGCCCCTCTCAGTCAACTCTGGGTGAAGGCACAATACAAAATATATACTTCACCTTTTCAAAATTGATTCTAATGACATTTATGTGGGTGAGGATGTTTAATTACTTTTTAAAATTAATATCAAAATACTCCACAAATTTTCAGTGAAATTATGAACAAACAATTTTCCCTTTTAACTCACTTATGAGGTCAGTAGGTTTTTTCACCTCATTCCCTGCTCATTTATATGCTATTCATCCCTACTTCATTTACATTCATTATTATCTTTTATTTTCTGACTTGTATCATAAGAGATTGTCTGAAAATCCAACTGGAGTTTCTTGGAGTGGTGGTATTTTGGCCACCAGTCAATTTTCCAATATGTAATGTTTATATGTTGAATATATGTCATGCATGAAAATTATTCACTCATTTGCCAAACCAATTAATCATATTAGGATTGTGGGGAGGTTGGCACCCTGAAAAGCTTGCCAGATGATTGCAAGGCCAACACGCACAACCTTTCACACTCACAAAGTTAGTAACTAGCAATTAGCCTAATGTGCATGTTTTTGACTGTGGGAGGAAGCAGGATTACCCAGAATAAACCCAAGCAAGCACAGGGGGAGCCTGCAAAATCCACACAGAAATGCCCAAGGCCAGGATTTAAATCCAAGACCTTCTTGCTCTGAGGTGAATAGTAAGTACGCCAGCAATTAAATAGGACCAGTACGCCAGCAATTATAATTTTCATTATTATTCTTTTCAGTTGCTGATCTATTGTTTGTATGATTAAGTTATGTAATATTTGATTTTAATGTTTTTTTATGCTAATGAAATGACCTTAATTACAAAGAAGACTTTTTCACTTAAGGTCAGAGATGAATTCTTCATAATAATGTAAATTGTTGCTTCTATATAGAATACTTTACATTTACATTGATTTTCTCACAGCAGACACAGTTAAATTCACCAAAAGACTCAAAAATCATAAACAATTTATTTAGTCAAAGTATCAAGAATAATAAGCATTATCACCAAGCAGCTGCAATCTCCAAATGAGCATGCGGAGACAAAACAAACAGCTCAAAAACCTCCGTCCTGGGCACGGGTTATGTAGTCTTTAGATAATTCTGTGTAAACATCTGCTACTATTATTTTCTAAATTGCGAACATTCAACATAGTCTGTAGTTGGGTTTGGAGCGATGCTGCTGACCTTTGTTTTTGGCCAGGAATAACCTGGAAGTTCTGTGTTCAAATGTGCTGTCTCTTCGGGGCTCTGCAGCTCTACACTACGTTGGGGTCCTGGGGGGAGGTTGCTAGTGTGTCACCCAGGTCTCATTTTCTGGGACTTCTGCAATTCTTCTGGAATTTCACATGAATAATCAATCACTCAACAGTCACTTAACAAGTTGATTATCGGCTTAACATTCATCATATCATTATCGTTGTTCATTTTCTAAACTCTTTAATCCTAATTAGGGTCATGAGGAGGCTGGCGCCCACCTCAGCCAACTCTGAGTGAGGGGGCGGTACATCCTGGACAGCTCGCCAGGCCATCGCTGGCCAGAAACACTTTGACGACTATGTCGCCTACTCTTCACAAAAGTAAGCAATGGTTCTTTTACACCACCATAAACAGTTAGAGACATTTGATAATCCAAATAGCTGCACTGGGGTTCAGCTCTTCGGGGGAAAATTAAGGCATTCCCAGACCAGGAGAATGACATAATTCCTTCAGCGCGTTCGAGGTCAATCCCGGGGTCTCTTCCCAATTGGACGTGCCCAAAACATCACACCAGGGAGGCGTTCGGAAGGCATTCTACCCTGATGCCCGAGCACCTCAACTGGCTCCTCTCAATGTGAAGGAGCAGAGGTTCTACACCGAAGTCCCCCCAGATGGCTGAGCTTCTCACTTTAGCTCTAAGGGAGAGCCCCGCCACCCGGTAAAGAAAGCTCATATCAGCCACTTGTATCCATGATCTTGTTCTTTCGGTCACCACCCAAAGCTCGTGACTAAATTTGAAGGTTGGAATTTGGATCAACTGGTAAATTGAGAGCCTTGCCTTGTGACTTAGCTCCCTATTCACCACAATAGACAGGTATAAGTTTCACTTTACAGTAGAGGCTGCAGCGATCCCCCTGTTGATCTCCTGCTCCATCCTTCCCTCACTCGTGAACAAGACCCTTGAACTCCTCTACTTGGGGCACGACCTCATTCCTGACCCGGAAGGTTTATTCCACCGTTTTCTGACTGTGAACCATGGCTTCAGACTTGGATGTGCTGATTTTCATCCCGGCCACTTTGCACTTGACTGCAAATTGCTCCAATAAGCTGGAGGTCCCGGATTGATGAAATCAAAAGGACAACGTCATCTGCAAAACGCAGAGATCAGATCTGAGGGCCACAAAACCAGAACCTCTCAACACCTCGGCTGTGCCTAGAAATTCTGTACATAAAAATTATGAACAGAATTGGTGACAAAGGACAGCCTTGGAGGACTGCAACCCTCACTGGAAATGAATTCAACTTGCTCCCAGTGCGGACCAAGCTCTGGTTCTGGTGATACAGCAACTGAATGGCCCGTAGCAATAGATCCGGAAGGCTGTACTGCCGGAGCACGCCCCACAAGATAGCCCAAGGGACACGGCTGAAAGCCTTCTCCAAATCCACAAAACACATGTGGACAGATTGGGCAAACCCGGATTTCCCCCTCCAGGATCCAGTAGAGCACATAGAGTTTGTCGAGAGTGCCATGGCCAGGATGAAAACCACATTGTTCTTCCTGAATCCAAGGTTCAACTGTTGGTCGAATCCTCCTCTCCAGGACCTCTGCATAGACTTTCCTGGGTAGGTGGAAGAGTATTATTCCACGATAACTGGAACACACCCTCCATCCCCCCTTTTTAAAAAGGGCGACAACCATACTGGTTTGCCAATCCAGAGGTACGACCCCCGATGACCACGCAATGTTGCAGAGATATGTCAACCAAAATCCAACATCCAGACATACAACATCCTGATCAAGATAAAACTTCCAGAGCTCTGAGATATTCAGCGGGGGATCTCATCCACCCCAGAGCCCGACCACTGAGGAGCTTTTTGACTACCTCAGTGACCAGTGATGGGTTGACTCCCAGCGAAATCCCCAGGGTCTTCCTCCTCCATGGAAAGCATGTTAGTGAAATTAAGCAGTTCCTCAAAGTATTCCTTCCACCTTCCAACGAGATCCCCAGCCGAGATGAGCAGCTGTCCACTTCCACTGTGAATAGTATTTGTGGAGAACTGCTTCCTCCTGCTGAGGTGTCAAATGGTGGTCCAGAACCTTTTTGAGGCCAACCAATAATCGGTGTAATCTAGGCCCTCACCGAACTCTTCCCATGCCTGAGATTTGGCATCTGCGACAGCTTGGGCTCCAGCACTTTTAACCTACTGGTACCTATCGGGTGATGGACAACCTGTGACGAGTATAGCAGTCCAACAATGAAACACCATTCGGGTTCAGACTGGAGGGGTCATACCTACAGATCTCACTCTTCCAAGTGACACTATCATTGCCCGCTTGGGCCTTAAAGTCTCCCAGGACAATCAGTGAGTCTCCCAGGTGAGCGTTCTCCAACACACCCCCTAAAGACTTCAAGAAGGGTGAGTACACTGAACTGTCATTTGGTGCATAAGCATAAACAACAGTCAGGACCTGTCCCGACCCAGAAGGCGGAGGGAAGCTACCCTTTCTTCGACTGGAGAGAACCCCAAGGTGTGGTCACCAAGACTGGGGGCAACAAGGATGCCCACACCAGCTTGCTGGCTCTCTCCATGAGCAACTCCAGAATGGAAAAAAGTCCAGCCTCTCTCAAGATGGGTGGTTCCAGAGCCCAAGCAATCCACTGGGATGAGTCCGACTATATCTAGTCGGTATCTCTTCATTAAAGCTCAGGCTTCTTCCCAGACAAAGAGGTGACACTTCATGTCCCAAGATTCAGAGTCAGAGTCAGTAGCCAAGGATCAGTCCAACAGAACCCATACCTTTGGCTGCAACCCAACTCACACTGCACTTGACCCCTATAGCCCCTCCCACAGGTGATAGTTCCATGGGAGGGTGAATCCATGTCCCCTTTTCAGGCTGGGCCCGGCTGGACTCCATGGGCAGCGGCCCGACTACCAGGCGCTCGCCTTCGAACCCCGCCCCCAGGCCTGGTTCCAGGGGTTGGACCCCGGTCACCCGTGTCCGGGCAAGGGAAAATGTGTCCTTGTTTTTTCTTTCTTCATAGAGGTTTTTTGAAATGTGCTTTGTCTAGACCTTCACCTAGGACCTGTTTGCATTGGGTGACCCTACCAGGGGCATAATGCCCCCGACAACATAGCTCCTAGGATCATTAAGAGATGCTAACCCCTCCATCATAAAAAGGTGGCAATTCAAGGAAAGGAGAAATACTTCAACCAGCCCATTTTCTAGCAATAAACATCCAATAGTTAAAATCACTGATCACATTTCCTTTTTCTCTCATTCTGATGGTTGAAGATGTAAACATTACTCAAAGCTGCTAGCCAACACCTGCATAATTTTATACACTGCGCTACTATGGCACTTTTGGCTAATTATATAGTTGCATGAATCAGTAAGTGTAGAGTGGTTCATATTAAAATGTTCTCTTTGAGTGTACAGTGCTGTTATTTTTAAATAGCTTCCATATTTCGAATATGTTTACAACTTTCTTATAAGATGAGCTATTCCTTAAGAAATAAGAAAATCAATATTTCCATCCAGCATGCCCGTACTCGGTGAGGGTAATATGGTGTGGAGTTCGCATGTTCTCCCCATGCTTGTGTGGGTTTCTTCTGAGTATTCAGATTCCTCCCACAGTTCAAAGACATACAGTACAGATTAACCTAATCGGATATTCATGATTACCTGAATGCTGTAAGCATTTTGTGTGTGGTGACCCTACAATTGACTGGCAACATGTTCAGTGTTTACCTTACCTTGGCCCAGAGTGGGTTGAAATAGGCTTCAGTCTTCCTGCGACCCAAGGAACACAAAGTGGTTCAGAAAATGAACAAATTAATTAATGGACAGATTGATGTAATGATCATTAGCAAGGCTGCAGGAGCAATAACTTATTTTATATACTCGCAGTCAGACTAAAGGAAAGAATTACAAATAACTACCCTACCGCTGATATCACCACAGGCAAACAGATTATTATTGGTTTGTGCTAATTAGTGCCTCAAAAATGGGATTTTGTGGTTTTTCTTCAGTTCCCTGCTCTGCATTATATCTACACACATGCACAGTACAGCTGCTCCATATTAGTATTCAGAATGTTTGTTTATTATTACAATTTTTATTTAATCCAATCTGTCATGCTTGTGCCTTTTTAAATTGATAACAGGAACCAGATGACGTCCTGTTGGATTGCCAAGCACAAAACACTGTTGTTACAGTCACAGCCACCCATAAAGATAATTTTTCACTGATGTTTGTCGTTAAAGGTTAATATTTTGGGTAATTATCAAAGTTATCCCCTTGCTTAGAATCTATGGTTAATAATCAAAATATACAAGATAGATACAAGATACAAAGATTTCCAGTACAAAGTGTATGTTTTGACATCCTAGTTATAAGCTGAACACTGCCTGTGTGCACATCCTTTGCTTTCCTTGGGTGTTTGTTGGGGGAAACCCTTTACTAAAGGATTTTGATATTCACATAGTTACACAACACATATAAGCTTGTCTATTTATATCTTCAACAAATGAGGTCATCTGAGAATGCTTTGAGGCAAAAAATAAGGAATTCAAATTGAGAAAAATAAAAATTTAATTTAAAAATATAAACCATATGATCTGTTCAGCAAATTTCTTAGACCGCCAAAGAAGAATTTTCAGCATGGAAAATCATGTAAAGTTTTGAATGAACTGATAAACTGCATTTTTGTTTTTCTTCTACCATAATCTGAGTGTTCTGGGTCTGAAGGAAGTGAAATAAGAAGTAGGTTGCTTGGTTTCACAGATGGGAATTTTCACAGATTCTTAGTGTCATTCTGTTTAATCTTCTGAGTCCTTATAGCAGACAGAAACATGCGTCATTTGGCAGCATAGTGATGCATTGTGAAGTTATATGCATTTCTAATCACAAGAGTCCACATTTTCCCTCTCAGGTTTAGGCAACTTTCTGTAATAATTCCATTTACTAAGACTTATATTGGGTAATTGGGAGAGACACGGTATGTAAGAACATGTTGAGCTAAAATGCTAATTAAGCTTTACTCCTGTTGACCACAGTGGCTAGAATGAATGACTGATTGCCTGAAGGAACACAGGTTTAGCTGTAATTCTAACAATTACTTTAAGGACAAATACAGTACAATCATTTTTTATTTTATCTTAAGTATAGTTGACATTAGCAATATGGGTTTTAAGAATGGTAAGTATTTCCCTCCAGAAACACTTTAATCCATATTTATTCATGTCCAATTTTTGAGATATGCTAGCTCTCACAACGTCCTCACTTCTGTAAGTGTATATACCTTATACTATTATGTACCTTTACACATATAAATGGCATCAAATATTATTCATTTTGGACCGAGATACATAGCTTTTACTGTACACTACAAGGGCAAAATAAACACAGGACAAAACTCAAATGCAAATTGTGTAACAGTGCATGGGACAACCACTGTGAATTGTTCTAGACACAAGCTGTCGAAGTGACAGCTATAAAATAAAATACTCACCATCACATCTATTCCTTGTAGAACTAGAAATTTAATTTGTGGTACCTTCACATACTATGTGTTTAATATTTCATCTGGATATCATCCAAGTACTGCTAATTACTGAATGGTTATACGTACAGCATTTCTTTGTTACTGATCTCCAAACATATTTAGTATAATCCTTCTTCTTCTTTTTCTTTCGGGTGTTCCCTTCAGGGGTCGCCACAGCAAATGATCTGCCTCCATCTCTCCCTATCCTCTGCATCTTCTACTCTTACTCCAACGACCTTCATGTCCGCCTTCACCACATCCATAAATTTTCTCTTTGGTCTTCCTCTTCCTCATCAGAAACATGTCCAAACCATCTCAATCTAGCCTCTCTGACTTTGTCTCCAAAACATCTAACATGTTCTGTCCCTCTGATGTACTTGTTTCTGATCCTATCCATCCTCGTTACTCCCAAAGAGAACCTCAACATTTTCATCTCTGCTACCGCCAACTCAGACTCCTGTCTTTTCCCCAGGGCCACTGTCTCTAAACCATACAACATCGCTGGCCTCATCACCGTCTTGTACACTTTTCCCTTCATTCTTGCTGATACTCTCCTATCACACAACACACCGGACACTTTTCTCCATCCATTCCAACCTGCCTGCATGCGCTTCTTCACCACTTTTCCACACTCTCCATTGCTCTGGATTGTTGAGCCTAAGTACTTAAAATCCTCCACCTTCTTTATCTCTGCCCCCTGTAACCTCACCGTTCCTCTTGGGTCCTTGTCGTTCACACACATGTATTCTGTCTTACTGAGACTAACCTTCATTCCCCTCCTTTCCAGGGCATACCTCCACCTCTCTAGATTATCATCCACTTGTTCTCTGCTCTCACTACAGATCACGATCTTCTTCTTCTTCTTCTTCTTCTTTTCCTTTCGGCTTTTCCCTTCAGGGGTCCTCACAGCGTCATCTGAAAACATCATAGTCCATGGAGATTATTCTCT
Source organism: Plotosus lineatus (assembly GCA_024760905.1). NCBI lineage: Eukaryota > Metazoa > Chordata > Actinopteri > Siluriformes > Plotosidae > Plotosus > Plotosus lineatus. The sequence goes on from CM045732.1 coordinate 54,575,731, forward strand.
AATCTCGTCTGTCAGCCTGTCCATCACCATAGCAAACAAGAAGGGGCTCAGAGCTGACCCTTGATGCAGTCCCACCTCCACCTTGAACTCTTCTGTCACACCGACAGCACACCTCACCACTGTTCTCATCTCTCATACATGTCCTGCACCACTCTAACATACTTCTCTGCCACTCCAGATTTCCTCATACAATACCACAGTTCTTCTCTTGGCACCCTGTCATATGCTTTCTCCAGATCCACAAAGGCACAATGCAGCTCCTTCTGACCTTCTCTGTACTTCTCTATTAACATCCTCAAGGCAAACACTGCATCTGTGGTGCTCTTTCTTGGCATGAAACCAAACTGTTGTTCACAAATGCTGACCTCTGCCCTTAGTCTAGCTTCCACTATTCTTTCCCATAACTTCATGGTATGGCTCATCAACTTTATCCCTCTGTAGTTGCCACAACTCTGTACATCGCCCTTGTTCTTAAAAATGGGCACAAGCACACTTCTCCTCCATTCCTCCGGCATCTGCTCACTTTCTAAGACCTTGTTGAATATTCTTGTCAGAAAATCTACTGCTACCTCCCCTGGACACTTCCATACCTCAACTGGTATGTCATCAGGGTCAACTGCCTTTCCACTCTTCATCCTCTTTAATGCCCTCCTTACTTCTCCCTTACTAATCTTTGCTACTTCCTGGTCCTCAACGGTCACCCCTTCTAATCTTTTTTTCTCTCTCATTTTCCTCATTCATCAGCTTTTCAAAGTACTCTTTCCATCTTCCCAGCACACTTCTGTCATCAGTCAATACATTTCCCTCTCTGTCCTTTATCAATCTAACTTGCTGCATGTCTTTCCCATCTCTATTTCTCTACTGTGCTAACCTGTATAAATCATTTTCTCCCTCCTTACTGTCCAACCTATTATACAAGTCATCATACGCCCTCTGTTTGGCCTTTGACACCGCTACCTTCGCCTTACACTGTGTCTCCCTGTACTCCTGTTTACTCTCTTTGGTCCTCTCTGTGTCCCACTTCTTCTTAGCTAACCTCTTCTTTTGTACACACTCCTGCACTTCCTCATTCCACCACCAAGTTTCCTTATCTACTTTCCTTCCAGAGGACACACCAAGTACTCTCCTACCGGTCTCCCTGATCACATTGGCTGTGGTTGTCCAGTCATCTGGAAGCACTTCCTGACCACTCAAAGCCTGTTTCAACTCCTCCCTGAAGACAACACGACACTCTTCCTTTTTCAGCTTCCACCACTTTGTCTACTCCTCTGCCTTTGCCTTTTTCACCTTTCTCACCATCAGAGTCATCCTGCACACCACCATCCTATGCTGTTTGGCAACACTCTCACCCACTACTACTTTGCAGTCACTGACTTCCTTCAAATTACACCGCCTACACAAGATGTAGTCTACCTGTGTGCTCTTACCTCCGCTTTCATAAGTTACCCTATGCTCCTGTTTCTTCTTGAAGAAAGTATTCACCACAGCCAATTCCATCCTTTTTACAAAATCGATCAACATCTGTCCTTCTGTGTTCCTGTCCTGGATACCAAACCTGCCCATCACTTCCTCGTCCCCTCTGTTGCCTGCACCAACATGTCCATTGAAGTCTGCCCCAATGACCACTCTTTCACCTCTGGGGGTACGCTGCATCACTTCATCTAAATCACTCCAGAATCTCTCCTTCTCTTCTAGCTTACATCCTGCCTGTGGGGCATAAGCACTAACAACATTGACCAACACGCCTTCAATTTCTAACTTGAGACTCATCACTCTGTCTGACACTCTTTTCACTTCTAGAACATTCCTGACAAACTCCTCCTTCAAGATGACTCCTACTCCATTTCGCTTCCCATCCACACCGTGATAAAATAGCTTAAACCCTGCTCCTAAGCTTTTAGCTTTGCTACCTTTCCACCTGGTCTCCTGAACACACAGTATGTCCACCTTCCTCCTCTGCATCATGTCAGCCAGCTCTCTACCTTTTCTTTGCATAGTTCCAACATTCAAAGTCCCTACTCTCAGTCCTAGGCTCATGCTTTTCCTCTTCTCTCTCTGCCTACGGACACGCCTCCCGCCGCTCCTTCTTCGATGTCTTCGACCAACAGTAGTCCAATTTCCATCAGCACCCTGTTGGTTGACAGCACTGATGGCGGTCGTTGTTAACCCGGGCCTCGACTGATCCGGTATGAGTTTTGTTTTGACCATTTGCATTTTTAATGTGGCAGAAGTTTTACGCCAGATGCCCTTCCTGTCGCAACCCTCTGCATTTATCCGGGCTTGGGACCGGCATAAGGGGGAGAGACACTGGTTACACCCCCCCCCCCCCCCGCCTCATGGCTGCATTTATTTAGTATAATCCAAAAGTGAGTAATAACAGTATAGTATAGTATAATACAAAACATAAGTAAAACTCCTGTATTGATTCCGAATGAGCCTGTGATTTACTGAAGGACTAATGAAGTTGTCTTTCGTATTATGCTAAGTTTATTTGGCCATCAGAAACAATATATATTAATTAACAAAAATACTCAAAATTAGAAAGGGACACAAAATTTGTAACAGTACCATACATATACATATTCAAATACATGTCAGCTGCACACTAACACAGGAAATGAGTCAGAAAGCAAAGGAAGTAATTAAACAATTGTGATTGATGATGCTCTCTGCTGGTCTGGAAGGGAATTGCTCATGCCCAGGAGTAATGGATTCCTCTGGGGTAATTATTGCAAATCCTAGAAAGAAAATGAGAAATATACTCA
>CM045732.1:54583495-54635995 GCA_024760905.1 Plotosus lineatus
CCTGCTACAATAAACATAGCTGACATTTAGTAATTGATTAAGTGCACAGCTTGCCTGGGGATTTAGTAGGAGGTGATAAATAGTGCTGAGAGAGACTGTCTTAGCTCCTTAGTTCTGATTCTGAATGGGACACTCTCCCTTGCAATACATCATCTCATGTTTTATCTCTTTATTCTTTTAGTTCAATCTGCTCTCTCATTTGCTGAACAAAAACAAAACACACATACCCATACATCAATATTCATGTGTTGCCTTTGCTAATGTAATATACTGTAGTTGAAGTACTTACTGAAATTAAATGTTTGGTCCATAGTTAAGGAGACAAAGTTAATAACTAGTTGCAAGGACACTGAGATGATACTAAATATGTTTGTATAAATTTGAGAGCTGTGCAATAAAACTGGTTTATCGGTTTAAACTATTTCTAACATGCAAACAATACGTATTGCAACACTCTGAAGCAAAACCGTTTTTTTGACATGCATTCATAAAACTTTGGCTATTTCCGCTAATAGAACCGGAAGTACAGTAATGCTTTCGTTGAAAAAAATGGTGACCGCAGAGGTTCCGTATGTAATCCTGAAACAATAGTGTTTCCGTCCTCTTATCTACAGTCATTCAGTGTGTGGAGAGCCTGTTATAATAACAGCCATGCCATGATTGGGCAGTGCAAATGTCACGAAGGCCCTCAGCCAATAGAATTTGTTTTTATACAAGATATGGAAATTCTTGCTAAAAACCAAAACCACGGTTTATGTTGCTAATTGCTCATAAATTTACTGATCTACTGCATCTAGATTTTTGCTTAAACATTTGTTTTAAAATGAGAAAAAGAGGGAAGTTTTTTGGTTTTGTTTTTGTTTTTCTTTAATTACGTCACACAACTTGCGGACTCAGCGTCAGGCTCAACATGGTCTAAATCGGTCCCAGATTTCGATAAATTACATTCCACTCTCTCCAGCATAATGATAATTTTCATGTGATTTATATGATAAGTGATATGGTATGTTATTATTCTAAAGCTTGACCGACTTTCCTGAGCCATCAGTATCACTGTAAGTGTTAAGTGCGGCACGTGGCCAGCAGGTCTATGGGCATCACTATGATGGCATTAATATACTGAATATACATGTAATGTTAATATTGTTGTATATAAATAAATATTTGCGCTTCAATTAATAAGGCTTCAGTGCATCTCAGTTTTTTAAAAAATAAATAAATAAATATTCATCGAATTAAAAAAAAGGAAATTTATGAAGAATAGGTGGAAAAGTTAAGGAAAATGTCACAAAATCAAAGCCAATTATGCAAAAAAAAACCCAAACAAACAAACAAACAAAAAATACTAAACCAACACAGAACAAAAAACAACCTAAAATCTCCCATCAAAACTGGATACATTTGCATCCAAGCCTAGTATAAGTGTACCTCAGGATAATGTTTAATCATATTTCATACTTAAATTTATGATCTAACTTTCTGTCGATTTTATTCCATTTCTATTTCTACTTGTTCTTTAATTTCATTTCACTTTCACTTTCACTTTCGACCTTGGCCCTTATCTCAGGATGTTTGCAATACGAATGTTGGTGAGTTAGGGAACGTCTATATTTATATTTTATTTACATATTATGTTATTTTTTTCAATGTTTAATTGTTATTATAAGCATTCATAGCATTGGATATGTATTTATTGATATACACACAAGTACTATATACGTCAGTCGGGGGTGGGGGGATGGGGTGATCCTACTTCGCGTATTTCCATGGTCGCGTGGGGATCTCGGTCCCAATTAACCACAGAAAGTGAGAGATCCCTGTATATCAATCTCCTGCTCATAGGGTCACAGGTCTGATGAGTTCGAGTAGTGCATGATGCAGTTGTGCGCATGCGCCGATGATGCTTCACCTTTAATCCCGCCTTAAAAATGTAATATGCATGTATTAATGATTAAGGCTTCACAATATGCTAATAAAAGCACTAGATGCAATTCTAATATTTAAATGTATTCAATATGTGTAAATAGCTTATTTTGTTCAATATGCAGTTCTATTTCAATGTTAATGTTTGTACCAAAGTTTAAAACATTAAATTTTCATGAGTTTATTTTTTTTTATTCTTAGAATTTTCATTTTAATGACTAAAAACAATGTTTTCAATGTTCTTGATTTCTCTTTTTGAAATAAAGAATAAATACAGTCAAGAACAGGCTCACTTTAAATTTAGAATATCTTCTTGCAATACAGTATATCACAATACATATCGCAATAGATACTAGAAATTGCAATACAGTATATCGTATTACAAAAAAATCTAGGCAATACCCATCTCTAATAAATTTACTCTAGGACAGTTTAGATAGATAATTTGCTGGTCAGTGGAACACCTCATCTGTAGACCAACCTGTGAGCTACCTGACAGATGACCTTCAGAGCGAATTTGGAATTATGGATCTAATTACTGTGGAACAGGCCATTCGTTGACATTAAATTTTACAGAGGTCATGCTGACAATTGACATTGACTACCGTGTATTTGAGTGTGTGTGTGTGTGTGTGTGTGTGTGTGTGTGTGTGTGAGAGAGAGAGAGAGAGAGAGAGAGAGAGAGAGAGTGAGAGAGAGAGAGAGAGAGGTTGGAGGACGGTGTTTGTTCTGATTTGGAATAGACAAAGTTGGTTCATGCCAGCCCTTTTAATCATAAACATGGTGTTGACGTTGAATTTGAGACTCAAATCTATTTGCCAGCTTCCCCTTTGAATACATACATGAGAAAGCCTTGAGCTAAATTAGTGTAAGCAGCAGATTAGAATCAGAATCAAAATCAAACTACTTTACTGATCCCAGACGAAATTGTGACAAGTATTAAGCATAATTAAGAATCAGATGATTTGCTGTGGCGACCCCTAAAAAAGGCAAAAAGCCGAAAGGAAAAGAATAAGAAGATACAGAAGAAACGATCACAGTCAGGCTTAGCAAGCACCAGCATCACTAGCAATTGCCTGAAAAAGACGGCAAAAAGACCTGTTTTTACTTTGGTACATGAGCACTCTCATCATATAGTTGTGATTCAATCCAATGAGAAAAAACAACCCCGACCCATCAATTCTTGGGAATGCTGGCTCGGGAGTTAGTAATGTCATTGCAGAGACAAAAGGTTCTGGGTTTAAATCCCACCTAAAGATGTTTCTGTGTAAAGTATGCATAATCTCCCTGTGCTTGCATGGGCTTCCTTTGATTACTCGTTTCCTCTCGTAGTCCACGGTGAAATATGTACATTAGGCCAGTTGACTACTCTAAATTTTCCATTGACGTAAATGTGAATGTGAATCACTGTATGTGTCTGTGTTAGGCCTGTAAGAGACTAATGACCTGTTCAGAGCATACCATACCTCTTGCCTAAAGTTACCTGGGATCAGTTCAAACATCTCTGCAACCCTGACAGGTAAGCAATATAGAGAATAGATTGAAGGACTCACTAATTTTGTTTTTCTGTGGTGATGGACAGGCTGACAGACGAGGTTAGACAAGATTCCCCATGGACTATGATGATGTTTGCAGATGACATTGTGATCTGTAGTGAGAGCAGAGAACAAGTGGAGGAAAATCTAGAGAGGTGGAGGTATGCCCTGGAAAGGAGAGGAGTGAAGGTTAGCCTCAGTAAAACAGAATACATGTGTGTGAACGACAAGGACCCAAGAGGAACGGTGAGGTTACAGGGAGCAGAGATAAAGAAGGTGGAGGATTTTAAGTACTTAGGCTCAACAATCCAGAGCAATGGAGAGTGTGGAAAAGAGGTGAAGAAGCGTGTACAGGCAGGTTGGAATGGATGGAGAAAAGTGTCCGGTGTGATGTGTGATAGGAGAGTATCAGCAAGAATGAAGGGAAAAGTATATAAGACAGTGTTGAGGCCAGCGATGTTGTATGGTTTAGAAACAGTGGCCGCGGGGAAAAGACAGGAGGCAGAGCTGGAGGTAGCAGAGATGAAAATGTTGAGGTTCTCATTGGGAGTAACGAGGATGGATAGGATCAGGAATGAGTACATCAGAGGGACACCACATGTAAGATGTTTTGGAGACAATGTCAGAGAGGCTAGATTTAGATGGTTTGGACATGTACAGAGGAGGGATAGTGAGTATATTAGTAGTAGGATGTTGAGGTTGGAACTACCAGGCAGAAGGCCTAGAGGAAGACCAAAGAGAAGATTTATGGATGTGGTGAAGGAGGACTTGCAGGTAGTTGTCGTAAGAGTAGAAGATGCAGAGGATAGGGTGAGATGGAGGCAGATCATTTGCTGTGGCGACCCCTGAAGGGAACAGCCGAAAGGAAAAGAAGTAGAAGAAGAATGGATTTTTTTTTTAATCTTTTTTTTTTTTTCAGAAAATCTGAAGATTCTGCACATATAATACAGATACGGTACACTGCAATTATATTCAACCCTCTTTACAGTTATTAGCTTCTCCTGCATGACAAATAACACTTACACAGGTTTCTCTTCCCGATACGTGCTTTTTTGTGTTTACTTATTTATTTATTTTGCAAATCATTATGCTCTTAAAGTCAAAATAAAAACAGAAAAATGCCTGGAAGAGTATTCCACTCCTGCATGATGGAATAACCTTTTTCTCTAGTGACGGTTGTTTTTTTCCTGTTGGCACAAGATCTTTCCAGCTTTGCTCAGTGTTGTAAGTAAATATTTCAAGTATTTTTCCAGGCAGGTTTAATCCTGGGTTCCTCGGGTTGGTTGGATATTGTTTGCACAGTGCTGTTTTCAAACACTGCCAACAATTCTCAATGGGATTTCCATTTGTACTTTGACTTGACCACTATAGAACATTTGCGGTCAAGTTTCATTCTTTGTAGATGTAATAGTCTGGACCATTTTTGATATACTGTACACCTTTTGTCAGAGACAGAGCACAAATGAGAACACTTTCAAAATCAGAGGAAATTTTTATTTTCAGTGTGGAAGGGGAGAGAAAATAAATAATTGTCCTTGTTAATTCTGTATGTTGAGTGGGAAATTAGAGAATGCATAGATCCTGTGGGGCGGCACAGTGGCATAATGGTTAGCACATCTGCCTCACAACAAGATGGTCTGGATTCAAGTCCTGGGCTCGACGAGGGCTTTTCTGGTTGCTCTGGTTTCCTCCCGCAGGTCAAAGAAATGCACATTAGGCTAATAGGCTATTCCAAATGACCCCTAAGTGTGTATGCAGGTGTTGACCCTGGGATGAATTGAACTGTCTAGGGTGTACCTGTCTTCACCGAGTTGGCTCAGATAGGCTACAGCCTCCCCGTGACCCTAGTAGGATGAAGTGGTCCCAGCAAATGAATGGATAGATGAATTACTTCAATGATAGCAAGTAAACTACAGTCCTGTTCTAAAACTGAAAATTCTTGTTATTTCATGAAATAAATTATAGTTTTACTGTTGACCTGTTTTCTAAAAAGGTATAATATCATATCATAACATTCCATAATCTGTAAATAATAAACCAAATGCTTAAGGACTCATATTTTACATAGAACAATGTTTTTATGTTATTGTGTTTTTATTGTTGTTTTTGTTTAGGTTTATTCTTCACTGTGTCACAGACTTCCAATTCTTTATGGTTATTTATGGTCTTTAAATGGTTATGTAATATAATTTCATCATTAAAACAGATCCAAATTATTTACATTTTGACTGCTGTTAGCTGAAATGAGTGACATGATGGTGTAGCATGTAGTTGTAAGAAGCTCATGTAACTGTATGTGTGTCTTTGTGGTTCCCAGTGGTTGTGTGGGATTTATCTGGGTTTCCCAGTTTCTCTTTTTTGTCTGGACATGGGACAAGTAGGCAGCTGCACTAAATACCCAGCAATGTGAATGAGGTTTGAATGCAACACTGACCAACATAAAGTGAATACTAAAAATAAGGAGTGTTGTTTTTTGTCTCAACGTGATTTTTACTGATGATGTAAATATGAAAATGTAAAATATGAAAATTCTATGTGCTAATAATGGTTTATGGTTCCGTCTTATCACCTGCCTCAGCTCGCCATTCGCACGGCAAACAAGGAAGCCCTGAAATGTAATTAAAAATTCTGTTCTAATCTTCAAATGATTTATAGGTGATATGAAGAGCTCTGATTGGAAACTGTGGATTGCGGTTTGCTGCTGTCTTCTCTCCTAATGCTGATGGAGGAATTATCTGCACAATGATAAGTTTCTAAAAGCTCTAGGAATCATATTTATCATTTACAAAGAATAGGAGAATTTAACCTCACTATCACTCTTAGTAATTTCCTGTAAGAATTATTTCTGTATCTAAAGGTGGCCTAAACAGCAACTACAGAGTGGTTGTGCATATTTTCACACTATGGGAGAAAACTAGAGTACCTACAGAAACCTAGCCAGGCACAGGTAGAACATACAAACTTCATACAGAAAGGTACTTGAACCCACGACCTTGTGAACGGACATGCCAATCACTACGCCACCATGTTCATCAGCCATAAAAATGATAATCTAATCCTAATATTGCCCAGAATAACACAATAACAGCAGATTAATGTGTAGCATTTTATGCACTGAACGTATCATGTAGGCAGCACTGACCATGACAGAAAATGAGCAAAACATAAAAGAACATAACGGAGAGATTAACACAGAAAGCTGACATAGATCTAACACCATCAATCGAGAAAAGGATTACAGCTGTAAGCCGAAGACCTCAGCCCCCACATAAGCTATAAAACCACACAAACCAAAAACATCCTGGTCAGGCAAATCATTAGGCAAGTCAGACATATTATGAGACATGTGGAGAACTAATGGGTAGGGAAGAGTGAGGTTTTTTTTCTCAGCAAGTCACCATGAGATCAGCTGTAGTCACTGCAATTATGAAGGCAGGAATGATTTGGACTACAGTGAGACATGTTTTAGATAAATAAGCTGTAATTGCCTCTATGCTTTCAAGCAAGGTCTCCAGCAGCCTCACTACCATTTTCAGAGACATAGAGATGAAATGCTAGCTCATAATGAGGACGGCGTTACGCAGGTGCTAAAAATAATGAAATCTTCAAGGTTGAAAAGCATCTATGCATTCTCTTCAAATTTCTCTGGAAAGATGCTGGAACATTGTGCTCACAGAATTTTATCAAAGTGTGAATAATCAGGCACCCCCTCTCTGCAGTAATTTATTTTTCCAGAAAGCTGAGCATGACCTTATGGTGTGTCAAAGCAGGATAACACTTTCTCAGTACAACAGCATTTCTCAAACACATTTTTCTTTTTTGCAGATGGGAAGAAGCCCATGCAAAAACCCCCTTCACACTAGGTCACATTAAATCTACTTCCTGAAAAATCAACTGGAAGCAATAATAACTGGTACAACATAGTAGAACTGAGAAGGAAAGGGTGTGGTGTACATGGAAGTGCAGGATGTGCTCAAACTAGTCACAACATAACTAAACCATAATATGAACTTCACTGACATAGTAGAAGCATGGCATGGATTTGTTGAACATAGATGTGGACACAGCAAAACTTACAGAATGAACAAGAATTAAAAAAAAAAGTTCAGAAAACGACACAATATTTATCAAGACCAGACAGACACAGTTAGAATGCAGAATTTCCTGACTGGCTCAATAGACATCCTAGAGGGTAAGGAGACCTTTAATCCAGATGTGTATATTCATGAAAATAATAAACATTGGAAAAAAAAACACAAAATTGGCCACATTTAAGACTTTCTGGAAGGTAATAAAAAGATCCACATCTATGATGTAATGACTTTACCCTCGGTACCTCAGTTTGCTTCCACAGTCCAAAGACAAGTACGTTAGGCAAGCTGTTCTAAATCAAATGTGCAAATCATTCGCTGTGGTGACCCCTGATAAAGGAAAAAAGCCGAAAAGAAATCTCGTTCTAGTTGTCTATTAGTCTTGATTGCATGGCCAGACTAAAAAAAATAATAATCATAATGCGTCTCTGGTATTGTTCAGGGGGCCGGGCCAAATGTGGAGGCGGGCCATATCCGGCCCACGGGCCATAGTTTGGGGATCACTGCCATAGACAGTGCCTCGCGCTGGGACTGCACGGCGCAGGGGCACGGCCCCCGGGTGGCAGATGGGGGATTGCACATGTTAACCAACGCAGTCTAAGGGAAGGATACCCTGACAGAAAATCCTGGCCCTCCAAGTCTGGGGTTGGGCTGAAGGTTAACTACCTCTTCCTGTAAAAACAAGCCAGTTACAGAAACATTGGAGAGACTAATCAAGAAAGTCAGGAAGGAGCGAGCATTGCCGACACCAGCATCATGACGACTATGGGTGAAAGCCTCCAGGAAACCCAACGTCCGACAAGTCCCTTGCAAGTCCCAAAACTAACCTCAATATTGGACACTGGAATGTAAGGACAATGTACAGAGGAGGAGCAGCAGCACAGATTGCAAGAAAGATGGAGGGATACCACCTAGACATACTCAGAATCAGTGAAAGCAGATGGACAGGAGCAGGCAGGACAAAGTTAGCGACAGGACACACAATAATCTTCAGTGGAGATGAGGCGTTGCCATCATGATTAGCCAGCAAGCTGCAAAATCACTCTTGGAGTGGATGCCCATCAATAAGAGAATCATAACAGATACGGAAGAATCACCATCATTCAAGTCTATGCCCTCCAAAATGAGAAGGAAAATCAGGAGAAGGAACAATTCTATCAGGAGCTTCAGTACACAGTGGATGGATGCAATAAAAATGACATCATTATCGTCATGAGGGACCTCAATGCCAAAGTTAGCAAGGATAACACTGGCTACGAGAAAACAATGGGAGTGCACGGTCTAGGAATACAAAATGACAATGGAGAGAGACTGTGTGAGTTTAGCCAGATGAACGGGCTTGTTATCATAGGAATGTTATTTCCCCACAAAGACATCCACAAAGCAACATGGACCACCTTTTGATTAGCGGACAGTGGAGGTCATCTGTACTGGATTCTCGGGTGCAGAGAGGAGCAGATGCCAACAGCAACCACTACCTGGTGAGAACCAGTATCAAGCTATGTCTCAAGTCACACAGGAACAAAAGCAAGGCCAAGTCAAAACTCAATGTGGATAGACTAAAAGATGAGGAAGCAAAGAAGAAGTTCTGCGAGGCGGTAAGGAGTAAGCTGGAAGAGATGAAGATGGAGAGTGAAGACATAGAGGAGATATGGGAGCAACAGAGAAGCATATATGTCAGTGCTGCAGAAGAAATACTTGGATTCAAGAAAGCGAAAAGCAAACTATGGATCAGCAATAGCACCTGGAAGTTGATAGATGAGAGGAAGAGCATTAAGACTAAGATAGATAGCACCCACTCAGAAAGGATTAGGAACAGGATGAAGGAAGAATACAGGGAGGACAGAGATGTGAAGAGGAGCTTAAGGGAGGACAAGAGAAGATGGATGTAAGAGAAAGCAAAGAGAGCACAGGCAGAAGCTGAAAATGGGCAGCAGAAGGAATTGTACAACATAGTGAAGCAATTGGCAGGACAAAGCACCAGACAGGCTACAGCAGTGAAGGACAAGAATGGAGAACTGATAAAGAACAAATAGGCCAAAGATGAAAGGAGCATTTCCAGGAGGTGCTCAACAGAGATGCACCAAAGGAACCACCTCAGGAAGAGGAAGAGGAGAGAGAAGAAATTGATATATCTACAGAAGCGACAACTTTACAGGAAATCAAAATAGCACTGAAAGCCCTTAACAATGGGAAAGCCCCAGGAGCAGACCAAATTACAGCAGAGATGTTCAAAGCAGATATAGATCAAATCAGTATGGGCTTGAAAAGAATATTTGACCTGAGTTGGGAAAAGGAAGCAGTTCCTACAGCATGGACAAAAGGGCACATTTACAAAATTCGAAATAAAGGAAATCTTCAGGAATGCAGCAACAGGAGGGGGGTTACATTGTTGCTGATGGCCAGTAAGGTGATCAGCAGGATACTGGTCAACAGATTACAAGAAGGTGTTGACTCATTACTTAGGAAAGAACAAGCGGGCTTCAGAAAAGGCAGAGGAACTGTGGCACATATATTCATCATCAGAAATATTCTGGAACAAGTCAACAAATGGAATGCTACCCTCTACATACACTTCGTTGATTTTGAGAAGGCCTTCGATTCCATACATAGGGATAGCCTGTGGATCATTATGTGCCAGTATGGAATCCACACAAAGCTGATACAGATGGTCAGATCTCTTTATGAGTACTTCCAGTGTTTGGTCATTGATGACAATGAAACAACAGATTGGTTCCCAGTGATGACCGGCGTGAAACAGAGATGCTGCATGTCAGGATTCCTCTTCCTCCTGGTCATTGACTGGCTCATGCAAAAAACAACCCAAGGTCAAAGAACAGGGATCAGGTGGGACTTCACCACCTTGTTGGAGGACCTTGATTTTGCAGACGATCTTGCTCTTTTGTCATCTGCAATACACCATCTACAACAGAAGACAGCCAAGCTGGAAGAGAATGCGGCTAAAGTTGGGCTGAAGATGAATGGCAGGTAGTGCAAAGTCATGAAAAGCAACAGCAGGAGTGAAGCAAAATTGAAGGTGAGAGATCGAGAAGTAAAGGAGGTGGAGAGTTTCAAGTATCTAGGAGCTAATGTGGCCAAGAATGGTGGAAGCTCAGCAGACGTCAGAAAGAGAGTGGCCCTGGCGAATGCCCAATTCAAATGACTCTCGAGAATCTGGAAAGCCAGAGATATCGGCAGAAGTACGAAAACTTCACTCTTTAAGAGCCTAGTATTGTCATTGCTACTGTATGGATGTGAAACCTGGAAGCTTACAAAAGGAGAAGGAAAACTAGACACTTTCCAGAGCAAGTGTCTCAGAAGGATCTTCAAGATCAGATGGCAACAGCACATCTCCAACCAGACAATCCTTGAGATGGCAAGGGCAGAGAAGATCAGTGAGGAGGTGAGAAGACAGAGATGGAACTGGATTGGCCATGTCCTGAGAAAGGACCCGCGGGCTGACTGTTCTGTGGCCCTAGAGTGGGCACCAGAAGGATGAAGGAAGAGAGGCCGCACAAAAACAACTTGGCAAAGAATGGTTGAGATGGAGAGAACCATTGCTTGGTGGACCTCGTGGAACTCGGCACGCCGTGTAGCTGCAAATCGGCCCCAATAGAGGAATGATGTCCAAGTCTTATGTGCCTCCTGGCACTGAGAGAATTAAGGTTAAGGTCAGGCCATAGACAGTGAGAGACATGGCCTGCCTTTGATAACCCAGTTAGCTGCACTAGGGGGACAGTGACAACCTTGTGGCAAGTGGGACTTGAATACCCAACCTTAGGATCAGTGATCCAGTACCTTTACCATCAGGCCACCACTGCCCCCCACCAGGCCACCACTGCCCCCACCAGGCCACCACTGCCCAACAGTTAAAAAAAAACCAAGAAACTCTTTATGAGGTCATAAACCCAATGTTGGAAATATATTTTTTAATTTTCATATGGCCAACAGTAAAGTGTCATTTTCATGTGTGAGTCTCTGGCAGGAAATAACCCAGAGGTGCCAATCTTCTCTCTGGGTACAGATAACCATTGGAACACCAGGTGACGCTTTAAGTTAGGGCGCCTTAGTTGCCAACTACCTGACAAAGGCAGAATTTGGATGGATGACATCAAGATTGGATCAATGTGAATGAGCAAATGCTCCCTTCACTTTGCAGAGGATAGGAATAATTGGAAGAGAAGTGCATAAACATCCTCCCTAGGCTACGGTTATGACGATGATGATGATGATGATGATGATGATGAAGATGATGATGATGATGATGATGATGATGATGATGATGATGATGATGATGTCGACAATGATGATGCAGTAAACAACTACATGACTCAGCAATAAATGCATGAAAATTTACGGAGGGTCAAGTTAAAATCAAACAATACCTAGATTTAACCATTATATCCACCCCTATATATTACCAAGAACTGTGTAAATGAATGTTAACCTATCATCACTTCCCACAGCATTGTAGAGTCCCTGCAGTAGTCATTTTATAGTATGGCTTGATTTCAAAATGGAAGAAGGTAGTGGAGCATAATTTATACCATAAACACATACATTAATGTGTCCTCGTTAATACACTGTGCCATGTGTTTATCTTATGAAAGCTTCACTTTTTATCAGACTGCTCATTATCATTGTACCCACATGATATATTTACAAGACACCACCTACCCAGTGTGCTAGTATCTTGTAAATATAAAATGTGGGTACAATGATAATGAGCAGTCTGAGGAAGAGTGAAGCTTTCATAAGATAAACACATGGCACAGTTTATTAATGAGGACACATTTGAAAGTCCCCATTTGCCAAGCTACGCGGGAAAGTCACTTCTGCCTGAAATGAAATGTGTTCTCATTTAGGTGGTCTTGGTAATACAAGCAAGCACAGTGAGCAGATACATAAATTTACTTGCCTATGAAAGCTATCCTCTTAAATTATCATGTGTAGTATTTAAATATTTTAACACATAAGTGATTAATTAAGTAAATAATATTTTTCTTACGCATATTTTACTGTTTTAATGCTTTAGAAATGAATGCATGCAGACATATATTAAAACTGTTCAATTTAAATAAATTCAATTCAACTTCATATCTATAACACTTTTTCCCTGTGAAATTTGTCACAAACCAAATACAGTGGTACCTCACTTTTCGAAAATCTCACCAAAAAAAATTCAGGTTTTCCTAAAATATTTGCCTCTGGATACAAAACAAGTTCACGTTACGAAAGGGCCATCTTAAAAATTCAAATGCGCCATTCAAACATTTAAACAATGCGCGAGTTGCTTTCCCATTGGTTGTCTCCCAACACCCCGCCCCGCTGGCCTCCCAGTGGCTAGGAAGGAGCTGAAACTCTATAATACAGTACTTTACCCATAATGCTTTTTGTGTGCCCTCGACCCATTGTTTGACACACATGCATGAAGGAGAGTTGTACTGTTGGTTCATGAGTTTTGTGAGTGTGCTTATTGCAGCGTTATTTTTCGTTATGAATCATGAGCCCCAAGTAAGTGATTCCCGGTGAGACTGGAAAGAAGAAGCAGGCTCCGTTATCAATAAAAGTAAACAGGAGATGATAAAAAAATATGAAAGTGAGATTCGGTTGAGTGAAATCGCAGAGGAGTATGGCCGAAACCCCTCTACAATCAGGATGATATTGAAGCAGAAGGAGATCTTAAAAGTGGAGGGACAGTGACGGAGGCAATTATTTCGGAAAAAGCAACCACCATATTTAAGGACCTCGTGAAGGAGGGTGGGGGTGAGCGTTCTTCGGAACAGCAACCCCCGGACTTTAAAGTGTCGCATGGGTGGTTAGAGAGATTTTAAAAAAGATAAATAATTTTCTTTTACTTTTAACACATATTTCATACCTATTTCATACAAAATTGGTGTACTTTTATAATTTTTAAAGGGATTATAGGGTAGTATTGGGAGCCTTGGAATGAATCACGGGTTTTACATGTAAAATGCGGTTCAACTTACGAAAAATGCAGGTTACAAAAAAGGCACTGGAACGGATTAATTTTGTAAGGTGAGATACCACTGTATACATAGAAAACACTCCCTAACTAATCTTCAGCTATGCAGTTCTGTACACTGCAAGATGCAGCGCTGATTCATCACAGCCAACATTAACAGTTTCAGCAGTTTGTGCTATAATAGTTTTTCTATGGAATCAGACTAGACAAGCTAACCCTTTACACGTCAATGACCTTTATGCACCCATGACACTCTTGCCAGTTTGCTGTTTCTCTTTTTTGGACCACCTTTGATAGGTACTTATCACTGCATACGAAAAACAAACCACTAAACTTTCATTTAAACATCACACTGTGGTCCTTGTCAAAGTTTTAGAAGTATGAAAGGATTCATATGCTTGCTAATTTGTCTTGTTCCCAACACATTAATTTCAACAACTGACTGTTCACCGTCTAATGCATTTATATTTACATTTATGGCACTTTGGAGATTCTCTTTTACAGAGTGGCTTGCAGTTTTTTCTCTTTCATAAAACTAAGTCACTGATGGTGAGGAGGCCTTGTCCAAGGGCCAAATAGTGGCAGCGTGATAATATTTGGACTTGACAGGGGCTGCTTTAAAGAAATTAAAGAAAAGTGAGTATTAGACTGTTCACAAAAATAATAGTGTCTGCTTTCTTCTTTACAAACTCAAACATTCACTGTATAAACTGAAAAATGGTGTAAGATTTTGCTTTCCTTTGACTCGCTGAACTGCTGCACATCTGTGTTGCATGGAGTCAACCAACCTCTGCCACCTGTGAGCAGGTATTTCCATTACATTTACATTAAACATTCCACAGTTCTGTATTTCTTGGTTTTGCCATAGAAACTGCATTTTTTATGTCATCCCACAAGTTCCCACAAGTTGAGATTGGCTCCTACTCTTCTGAGCTAAAAGACTGATTAAGAGGTATAGATAATGGATGGATGGATGGATGCTAAAGTCCATCTTCTCAAAAACTGCTGCTGCTGACGAAACATCTGATGGCTAAAAGTATAGACTTTTGGCAGTAAACTCCTTTTGGTTTTTAGATGGGTTTCAAAATGTAATTATTTGAAAAGTTGCACATAACCATCTGTTAATTTCTTTACACTCTTTTGGGATTAAACTCATTATTATTTGTTTGTAAATGATTAATCATAAATTTATTGCATATATTTATGGGCAGCACTGTGAGACAATGAGTTAGCATGTGTGCCTCACAGCATGAAGGTCCCGATTTCAATTTCCAGGCTTTGCACTTTTCTGTGTGGAATTTATACCGTACCTAAAGTGTGCTCAATAGGCTAACTGGCAGTTCCAAATGGCCCCTAGGTGTGAGAGTCATTGTCTTTATGTTGACCTTGTAATGGTCTACTGAGTTGTTCAGGGTTTACCTTGCTTTTGCCCAGAGTTGGCTGAGAGAGGCACCTGCCGCCCCTAACGACTAAAAACTACGCTAATTAGGATTAGATGACATAAAAAATGAATGAATGAATGAATGAATGAATGAATATAGTTATACATATTTATATACAGTCGACCCTCTACTTACGAAATTAATCGGTTCCAGCGCCTTTTCATAACCTGGAGTTTTCAGAAGTAGAGCATTTTAGATGTAAAACGCGTGATTCGTTCCAAGGCTCCCATGACTAACCCATAAACTCTTTAAAAATGATAAAAGTACACCAATTTTGTATAAAATATGTATGAAATATGTCTTAAAAATAAAAGAAAATTATTTATCTTTTTTAAATCTCTCGAACCACCCATGCGACGCTTTAAAGTTCGGGGGTTGCTAGTCTGAAGAACCCTCACCCCCACCCTCCTTCACGAGGTCTTTAAATATGGTTGTTGCTTTTTCCGAAATAATCACCTCCTTCACTGTATTTCCGCTTTTAATGCCTCCTTCAGCTTCAATATTGTTCCAAAATAATCGCCTCTGTCACTGTATCTCCGCTTTTAAGGTTTCCTTCTGCTTCAATATCGTCCCGATTGTAGGATTGTAGAGGGGTTTCGGCCATACTCCTTTGCGATTTCGCTCAACCACAGCCCATTTTCGTATTCTTTTATTATCTCCTGTCTTACTTTTATTGATAACGGAGCCCGCTTCTTCTTTTCGGTGTCACCGGGAATCACTTTCTTGTGGTCCATGATGGATAATGAAATACAACGCTGCAATGATCACTCTCAAAATAACTCATGAGCCAACAGTCCTGTTCAACTCTCCACGCATGTGACAAACAGGAAGTATGGGTACAGGAATGGGTACAGTTCAGCTCCCTCATGGCTAATGGGAGGCCAGTGGGGGCGGGATGTTGGGAGACAGCCAATGAGAGAGCAACTCGAGCATTGTTTGAATGCTTGAATGACACATTTTAATGTTTGAATGGCGCGTTTGAATGTTTGAATGGTGCGTTTGAATGTTTGAAAAGCGCGTTTGAATTTTTGAATGGAACGTTTGGCGCTTTTCATAAGAAGAGGTTGTTTCATATACAGAGGACGAAAATTTAGGAAAATGTTTTCGTAACCTGGAGTTTTCGTATTCAGCAGTTTTCGTAAGTAGAGGGCTGACTGTAATACTATCATTTAATTATACTAAAAAGTAATATTACAGTGAACCATATTTGATTTAATCATATTTATTCACGATATATAAACATGACAAGATCAGAAAACAAGGGCATATGCACTTAAATGAACGCCTCTCTTGATACAAATGTAATATTGAATTTACATGACGTTTAACAGTCAAAACTAATTTTCAAGGAAATTGATAACATGATAACAAAGGACTTGTAGGATACTAATATATTTGTTTACAAATTTGACTAATGATCATTTAGAACGAAAAGTGTGATGGTATGGTATATTTGCAGTCAGATTCTGCTTATAGTGATATGAACAAAAATGATTAATTTATTCAAATCACTTACTTTCTATTATAAATTGGTGAACAGACTTTAAAAATTGGATTTGAATTTCAAGATTCAAAGTTGATGATCCATGAAATACTGTTTTTAAAGAGAAACCCTAAACAATGCAGCCATGAGGTGGGGGGCACTAACCAGTGTCTCTCCCCCTCATGCCGGTCCCAAGCCCGGAGAAATGCAGAGGGTTGTGTCAGGAAGGGCATCCGACGTAAAACCAATGCCAATTATTGATGATGCAAATCAAAAGTATTACCTCCATACCGGATCGGTCGAGGCCCGGGTTAACAACGACCGCCATCAGTGCTGTCAATCAACAGGGTGCTGATGGAAATTGGACTACTGTTGGTCGAAGACGTCGAAGAAGGAGAGGTGGGAGGCGTGTCCGTAGGCAGAGAGAGAAGAGGAAAGGCATGAGTCTAGGACTGAGAGTGGGGACTTTGAATGTTGGAACTATGCACAGAAAAGGTAGAGAGCTGGTTGACATGATGCAGAGGAGGAAGGTGGACATACTGTGTGTTCAGGAGACCAGGTGGAAAGGTAGCAAAGCTAAAAGCTTAGGAGCAGGGTTTAAGCTATTTTATCACGGTGTGGATGGGAAGAGAAATGGAGTCGGAGTCATCTTGAAGGAGGAGTTTGTCAGGAATGTTCTAAAAGTGAAAAGAGTGTCAGACAGAGTGATGAATCTCAAGTTAGAAATTGAAGGTGTAATGCTCAATGTTGTTAGTGCTTATGCCCCACAGGCAGGATGTGAGCTAGAAGAGAAGGAGAGATTCTGGAGTGACTTAGATGAAGTGATGCAGAGTCCCCGCAGAGGTGAAAGAGTGGTCATAGGTGCAGACTTCAATGGACATGTTGGGTCAGGCAACAGAGGGGACGAGGAAGTGATGGGCAGGTTTGGTATCCAGGACAGGAACGCAGAAGGACAGATGTTGATAGATTTTGCAAAAGGATGGAAATGGCTGTGGTGAATACTTTCTGTGAGAAGAAACAGGAGCATAGGGTGACTTATGAAAGCGGAGGTAGGCGCACACAGGTAGACTACATCTTGTGTAGGCGATGTAATTTGAAGGAAGTCAGTGACTGCAAAGTCATCGTGGGTGAGAGTGTTGCCAAACAGCATAGGATGGTGGTGTGCAGGATGACTCTGATGGTGAGAAAGGTGAAAAGGCAAAGGCAGAGCAGAAGACAAAGTGGTGGAAGCTGAAAAGGAAGAGTGTCGTGTTGTCTTCAAGGAGGAGTTGAAACAGGCTTTGGGTGGCCAGGAAGTGCTTCCAAATGACTGGACAACCACAGCAAATGTGATCAGGGACACAGGTAGGAGAGTACTTGGTGTGTCCTCTGGAAGGAAAGTAGATAAGGAGACTTGGTGGTGGAATGAGGAAGTGCAGGAGTGTGTACAAAGGAAAAGGTTAGCCATGAAGAAGTGGGACATTGAGAGGACCGAAGAGAGTAAACAGGAGTACAGGGAGACACAGCGTAAGGCGAAAGTAGCAGTGGCGAAGGCCAAACAGAGGGCGTATGATGACTTGTATGATAGGTTGGATAGTAAAGAGGGAGAAAATGATCTATACAGGTTGGCACAGCAGAGAAATAGAGATGGGAAGGACGTGCAGCAAGTTAGATTGATAAAGGACAGAGAGGGAACTGTATTGACTAATGACAGAAGTGTGCTGGGAAGATGGAAAGAGTACTTTGAAGAGCTGATGAATGAGGAAAATGAGAGAGAAAAAGAGTAGAAGAGGTAACCATTGAGGAGCAGGATGTAGCAAAGATCAGTAAGGGTGAAGTGAGAAGGGCATTGAAGAGGATGAAGAATGGAAAGGCAGTTGGTCCTGATGATATACCTGTGGAGGTATGGAAGTGTCTAGGAGAGGTAGCAGTAGATTTTCTGACAAGAACATTCAACAAGGTACTAGAGAGTGAGCAGATGCCGGAGGAGTGGAGGAGAAGTGTGCTGGTGCCCATTTTTAAGAACAAGGGAGACGTGCAGAGTTGCAGCAACTACAGAGGGATAAAGTTGATGAGCCATACGATGAAGTTATGGGAAAGAATAGTGGAAGCTAGACTAAGGGCAGAGGTCAGCATTTGTGAACAACAGTTTGGTTTCATGCCAAGAAAGAGCACCACAGATGCAATGTTTGCCTTGAGGATGTTAATAGAGAAGTACAGAGAAGGTCAGAGGGAGCTACATTGTGCCTTTGTGGATCTGGAAAAAGCATATGACAGGGTGCCAAGAGAAGAACTGTGGTATTGCATGAGGAAGTCTGGAGTGGCAGAGAAGTATGTTAGAGTGGTGCAGGACATGTATGAGAGATGTAAGACAGTGGTGAGGTGTGCTGTCGGTGTGACCGGCAATTCAAGGTGGAGGTGGGACTGCATCAAGGGTCAGCTCTGAGCCCATTCTTGTTTGCTATGGTGATGGACAGGCTGACAGACGAGGTGAGACAAGAATCTCCATGGACTATGATGTTTGCAGATGACATCGTGATCTGTAGTGAGAGCAGAGAACAAGTGCAGGAAAATCTAGAGAGGTGGAGGTATGCCCTGGAAAGGAGAGGAATGAAGGTTAGCCTCAGAAAATCAGAATACATGTGTGTGAATGAGAAGGACCCAGGAGGAACGGTGATGTTACAGGGAGCAGAGATAACGAAGGTGGAGGATTTTAAGTACTTAGGCTCAACAATCCAGAGCAATGGAGAGTGTGGAAAAGAGGTGAAGAAGCATGTGCAGGCAGGCTGGAATGGTTGGAGAAAAGTATCCGGTGTGATGTGCGATAGGAGAGTGTCAGCAAGAATGAAGGGAAAAGTGTACAAGATGGTGGTGAGGCCAGCGATGTTGTATGGCTTAGAAACAGTGGCGCTGAGGAAAAGGCAGGAGGCAGAGCTGGAGGTAGCGGAGATGAAAATGTTGAGGTTCTCCTGGGAGTAACGAGGATGGATAGGATCAGAAATGAATATATCAGAGGGACAGCCCACGTAAGATGTTTTGGAGACAAAGTCAGAGAGGCTAGATTGAGATGGTTTGGACATGTACAGAGGAGGGATAGTGAGTATATTGGCAGTAGGATGCTGAGGTTGGAACTACCAGGCAGAAGGCCTCGAGGAAGACCGAAGAAGAGATTTATGGATGTGGTGAAGGAAGACATGAAGGTCGTTGGAGTCAGAAAAGAAGATGCGGAGGACAGGGTGAAGTGGAGGCGGATGATTTGCTGTGGCGACCCCTGAAGGGAGCAGCCGAAAGTAAAAGAAGAAGAAAGAGAAACCCTAAACATAGTAATATTTGATTGCTCTTATTAAATTAAATCTTGGACAAACAAATAAATAATGCAGTGCATCTTCGGTGTCATGGCCACAAAGACAGTCTGATCTGTCGGATATATGTGGATCAAGTTTATCAGCATTGAGGTCGCTACATCCCAACCTTAGGCAGCAATGAAGAATTTGACAACTAAGACATTCGGGTAATCTATTATGATACATTTTAAAGAATGTGAATAATTTGGCAATTCATATTCTATCACAGAGTAAAAGGGAAAAAGCCGAAAAGAAGACAGACAGACATATTCTTTCACAGAGCAGTACAAAGGACGTTTCATCATAAATTTCATCAGTCTAAGTGCATGTTTTCAAGGATAGCAGCTTGACTTTTAGTACAATTGTCGTAGATATGACTGCAATAGTCAAAGACTGGTAGTATGTATGACATGTACAGATGCTCTCTGACTTACGTTGATCCGTTTTACATTTTGTCGATTTTAGGAGGGGTTTTTTCCCAAAAAAAAGTCAAATTTTGAGTTTAGACATACCTACATAGTACGTTGACGTAATGACGCAATGACACTGCGTACATTGTTTACAAACGACAGACTGAACGTGCCCCTCCTTCTTCCCAGTTCAGTTTTATATGTATATATATATATATATATATATATATATATATATATATATATATATATATATATATATATAATATACATATATATATATATATATAGATCAGTTATGTGATCTTTGTGTTTACACTGTTTTTCAGGCTTTTGTAACCCAAAGCAAATATGGTTGGTCAGAAGCATAAGCCTACTAGCATGGGTACAAGTCTCCTACACAGAGATGAATTGGGATCTACTCGGATCGGCGCCATCTACCATGCATACTCAGTTAAGCAAAGAGAGTTGTAAAATGAATGAAAACCCGAATCCAGAAAAGAAAGAGAACTCTCTGCTCTGCTGGTGATTCACATCATTGCAGGCTATGTTCTAAACGAGTTCAACAGTACCCTTGCTCACTTGAAAGACCGGAAGTCAGAATAACCCACAGCAAGTGTACTTTCAGTTTTGAGCGCCTCACATATTGTAAGTGTTGATTGGCTGTTTTAAGCTTCATGTAAAGTGAATCGGCTCAGCTTCATCTCATGTGACTCGACTCAGCTTCATGCAATGTGTCTCGCTCAGCTTCATGTAAAGTGACCATCCATCGACCATCGGCACCATTTATAAGCAGAAAGATCGCATCATAGAGAATGTTAAAGGTTATATTTTATACAGTATTTGATATTTGATGAGTAAATTTGATTAAAATTTATCTATTTGAAATTATTTTCCTTGAATTTAATTTATTTGAAATTAATGTTGATATTATTTGATATATTTGATATTATTCTACAATGTTATGTTTATAATAATTGATTTAGGGGTGTTTTATGAGATACGGTAATGGTATTTATGGATGTATAGTACAGTATGAGCGTCACGTCATACGTCAGACGTCACTGTAACAACTTACATTCACTTTCAACTGTTTGGCAGTCTGGAACCAATTAAAAACGTAAGTCGGGGAGCCCGTCTGTACATACGATTCACAATATTTCTTGAAAGTCGATATTTATAAATTCTTAAACAATTAATCATCGGACTAACTCTTTATACAATATCATTTATATGCATATCCCATAAACCATCTTTTTGAAGAGTTATACCAAGATGTTTATGGCTAGACACATCTTCAATTACAATATCATTAAAAAACAAGTCAGGATGGGGAGTAGAATTTGACTTTCTACTAATTAAGATTGTTTTAGTTTTATATGGATTAAAATCTACCGTCCAGGTTTTTGTCCAGTTAGCTATTTTTAGTAAATCATTATTCAAACATGAGGCAGCTACATGGGGGTCGTCTATTAATACATAGATAGAAGTGTCCTTCACAAACATAATTTATGTAGATTAGAAACAGGAGTGGTCCTAACACGGATCCTTGTGGAATACCTGCTGTTACCAGTTTGGAATTAGAACTATAGCTGTTTATAACAACACGCTGTGAACGTTATTTTAAATAATATATAAACCATTGTAAAAGGGGACCGTCGATGCCACACGGCTTTAATTTATATGCCACAAGCAGTCAAACGCTTTGCTAATATCACAAAATACCGCACGAATTTCTTTTCCTTCATCCATTGCCTTAGCGATATACTAGTAATTATACAAATATGTTAATTGATTCACACAAGAGTCTCCGGGAATTAAACCTGATTGTAAGTTGGATAAGACATTATTGTCTCTAAGTTAATTATAAACATGTTGGAATATACATCGCTCAAATACTTTTGCGATGCAACTTGTCAAAGCAACTGGTCTGTAATTTGTGCAAACTTTTACTTTGTTAATTGGTATGACATTTGTTTCTTTCCATAGTATCGGAAATGTCTTATGATAAAGTGACAGGTTAAAAAGTTGGGTCAAGATGGGTGAAATGCTTCGTGCTATTAGTTTAAGAATTTTATTTCCAATTCCGTCTAGTCCGGTCACTTTAGAGGTGTTACACTCATCAATATATCATATACTTCACTATTGTCAAGATTTATTTCTGTCAATATATTAGTTGTCCTCGACAGTGGGAAGTACTGAGTGTGGATTTTCTACTCTTGATTGTTGAGTAAAATAATCATTTAATATTTCGGTTATATCTTGTAAATTATCATGTATTTCATCATTCAAGATCAAAAGAGGGAAAGAAATGTTACTTTTAGTTTTCTTCAAGTAGTTATTAACTAATTTCCACCAACATTTGTCTGAGGTAGATGATTGATTATACATATCATCAAGTTTATTCTCATGCGCGCGTTTTGCATTTCTTATAGCGGAAATTACTTTGTGAACCATGTCCATCAAATATGCTAATGAGGGTCCTGTGTTCATTACCAGCCTTTAAAAAATGTTTGGAAATTAAATGACAAGTGATGAATGCCTGTGTTTAAATGAAACTCCATTAAATAACACAATAACACTCCTCAGTTAGGCAACTTGCATTTTACTTTAGTCCAAAGCTTTTAAACAGCTTTGTGGCAGACTATTTCCATGTTTCATAGAGGCTTTTAGACTGTAATTTGTTCTTCGTGCAGAGTGCATTTGGCAGGCATTTCAATGTGTTTTTATTTATTAATACCAGAGACATTTTGAAGTTGTGACCTGTGCTATTCTTCCTCACAGATAAATCTGGATTAAATATAAAGCCACTGCTGAGCAGATAGTATTTGGATGTTGGCGCATTCCCAGCTACTGACATGACATGACAGGATTGTGTGTGATGTGTTCATGCAAGTGTGACAGGTTGTGTTGAAAATGCACTAAAAAATATGTGGTCACTGATGGTATGGTAGGGAGAGCAACTGTAAACTCCTCAATGTAACTTTTATACTAAAAGTGTCTAATCATATGTAAATATGTAATTACAAAGAGACGAAACATGAAAATAACCCATGCATAATGGAGTGGCCATAATAGCGTGATTGCGCACACACACACACACACACACACACACACACACACACACACACATACACACACACACACACACACACACACAGATTTTGTGTCTATGCATCCACTATGACTAAACCACCCAGGCACTTCCACCTACACATCTGATCATGCTGACTATACAGACATCATTTATTATAAAGTTACAGAGGAATCTCAGCTTCTGCTCATATAGTGATATCAGTACTCTTACTAACTATCAATATCTACTGCAATATCACAATATACTTGAACAGCTAGCAGAACACCTAGCTAGCTTCACATCCTATATCAAATGTCTATTAATTATTTTCTTTTTTTTTTTTTTGACGGGAACATTAAAACTATTCATTGTTACTTATTGTAAAAAGAATGGATAGAATAGAATTATAACCATAATATGACAGAGGCAGTTCTAAAAGGATCCATAAGGAATCAGTATAATGCATGATGTGCTACAACATCCAGCAATCCATTATTTATACAGCTTATCTATCAGGATTGCAGGGAGGCTGGAGTCCTAGCTGGCCTTGGGTGTGCACCTTGAAAAAGTCAGTGTCTTGCAGGGCTAACACATACACATTCACACCTATGGGCAATTTATATTAGCCACTTGAAACAATGTGCATGTTTGTGGACTGTGGTAGAAAGCTGAAGTACTGTACTCAGAGGAAACTCGCTATACAGTAGTATAAGGAGAACATCTAATAAGGAGGGCCCTTGGCTGAGATTCAAACCCTGAAGCTTCTTCCTGAGAACAGCTGAGCTACCATGTTCCCTGGACAACAGCTAGTGAAAAAAATCAATGTAATGATGATTCAATAATGGCCATAAAAGTATGCTGTGGGAGGTCTTTTACTGGAAATAGATTACAGGGATGTTTATGACAGATATGTTACTACTGGGAGGATAGCACTGTGGCGTAGTGGTTAGCATGTCGACCTCGCTGCACAAAGGTAAAGGGTGCAAGTTCCAGGTTTGGCATGTTCTCCCCATGTTTCCTCCTGGTATTCTGGTTTCCCCCACAGTGCAAAGACATGCAAATTAGAGTAACTGGCAGTTCCAATTTTGCCCCAGGTGTGAGTGTTTGTGCAAATGGTTGTGTCTATGTTGGCCTTGCAGTAGTCTGGTAAGCTGTTTAGGGTGTACCCTGCCCTTTTTCCTATCTTGGCTTAAAGACAATTCAGCCTCCCAATGACCCTAATAGGATTAAGCAATTTGGCAAATGAGTGTTAATATTGTTCAGTCTGATCACTAAATATGATCACAAATGTTAACAATAAAAGTAAAATATTTCATTTATTTCTCCAACTCTGTGTAATATTTGTGTAATAAATATCTCTTTTTTTTGTTGGAATCAGTAAGCTGTCTGTCCTTTATTCGTTTTCCTACAACTACACGTATGCACACAGAGAGTAATATATAAACGCAGGCCCCCTAAATCATGTCTGATCACCCCAGACTGAAAATATTTCATCCTAAAATATAATAGATTATTTATAAGACATTGCACAAATAATATTATGAGTTGCTGTAATCAGATAAGATCGCGTGTGTACAAAGCAGAGCAATAATTATCCTGAGTTGAAATCAAGACAACCTATGAAAGTCCCCAAACAAGAAATTATGAGCTTCCATGTGTTTTGTTATTGTGAGTTTTTTCCTGTCCCTTGTATCTTTATTTCACCACCACAATGGTACCCAAAACCTGACACTCCCAACGAAATGCAGTGTCCAGAATTTCAGCTGTGACTTCACTTCCTGCCTTTCATGGCCATTTCCTCCAGGAAGCATCTGGCACTGGCTCACAAAGATGATTATCAAGATCGCTTTGAGACAAAGAACATTGCTTTAACTCTCACCAGATGGATTTTTACAAATATCATGAACTCAATCAGCACCTTTTTGAAACTGTTGATAAGCATATCACACAATCTGAATCTTACTGCTACTGTGGACCAAATTTAGTGTAATGAGTACTTTGTTTTCCACTCAGTGCATCCTGTCACAGAAACCATCAACCGAGAATTAACAAGGTCTATCTTCTATCTCATTTCAAACGGCAGGCAGAGCCATTTGAATCAACCTTGGTTGACGATATGCTGATACAGGACTTGAGCTTGCTGGTGGCTCTAATCTATCAATACATGCATTGTTGTTTATTTAGACGGCTTCAGTCTTTGTAAATTACTTCTTAAAGTAAATTTACTGTAAATGTAGATGTTCGGTTATTGAAGTAAATGCTTTCCTTGCTGTTTTCTCTATATTGCTTTCCCTATTCTTCAGTGGGAGTGTGTCTGTGAGAGCAAATTATAAAGGCTTTGGTTATGTGTGGGGCTAATTTCTTTTAGTGTTGCTATTTTTTTCCACATGAACACCACCACCGCCCAAAGGGAAGTGGAGCGCTGTATCAAGACTGCGCACATTTCCTCATAATGTTGTCTTGGGAGGACCTCATAGGGTATCTAAGAAAATAGGTGGTGAATCACTGAGAGCTTGGACACTAGTAGAATCACTGCTGGCGAACACAAGGCAGAAGAGAGAATCATGGACTACCATATTGGATTATGTTTTTTTAACTTTCTAACTGTTGTCTTGGCAATTCCTGATTCTACTTATTTCTATTATGTAGACTTGGACAGTCATTCATTCGATGAGGCTGAGAAGTTATGCATGGAGTATAATGGCACTCTGGCTAACATGCCTGACCACAAAGAAGCTTCAAAGGTTCTGAAAGCCGTTGGAAACAAGAACATAAAAAACACTACTTTATTCTGGATTGGCCTGAAAAAAGGAAAGTGTGTTCAGAAAGATCGTCCGCTTAAGGGTTTCCACTGGACTGCAGATAATGGCGAAAACTATGAACACAAGAAGTGGATAGAAGAACCAATGGGTACATGCACAAGCCCACTTTGTGGGCTACTCTCTGTGGAGTACAATAATAATGAAATGGACTGGGGATTAATGGCTAAGTTATGCAACAAGGAGTTTCCCTTCATTTGCAAGCATAAAGGATCAAGTCAGAAGAAAGCTTGTTCTCGACCAAAGATTTTAGGGAGTCATGACATTACAGAACCATCTGGTGATCCATATACACTTGAGATTCGTTGCAGTGTGACAGATACTTTCACACTGACCTGTTCAATGAAAACCGGGGAGTGGAAGCAGGTAGGTGGAACAGACAAAGACTTCAAAGAAATATGCAAGAAAGAGTGCAAGCAAAACTGTATATTAGCTACTAATACCACCAACAAAGTTCAGGATAAATCAACTTCCTCTCCCACAAAAAAGAAGACGCCACCGACATCTCTACCAACCGTTGATGGTACTGCTAAAAGTGCGGTTCATATTGAGGATAACACTGGAGACATATCAAGTATTGTCATCCCTGTAATTATAGCTTTGCTTATCTTTGTGGTGCTGATTGTGATTATTGTGTCTATTGTCAAATACTGCCTCATGAGACGTTCCAAGAAACGGGCAAAGGAAAGGGCAACAGCTTTGAAAGAATCCACTGCTCTGAATGGATCAGACTCTATGGAAAAAATAAATGAATAATCAGCTAACAAATGGCTGAACTGAAATGTCTAATTTAACTTTTGACGCGACAATGTGTTCTCATAGATTTTACTCTGGATTTCTCCAGTTTCTTCTGATATCCTAAAATGTGCTTGGATGTGTATGTTCCTTCTTCACACCCAATATTCTGAGAACAGATTTCACAACCATGATGAAAACTAGAAAAGACGACCAAATGAATCAACATGAAATATTGTTAGAGGAATCTGTGGTCTCACTGGCAGAACCAAAAAAGTCATTGAACATACGAGATGCAGTTCTGTTTCATGCTTTCTTTTTTTCTAAAATAACATGTTTTAGCTTTGTTTATATCATTTTTAAAAGTATGAGAAAGAGATTTGTTTCATCTCAAAATGAATATATTTGTATGAAAGCTCACAGGTTTTCCAGTAATATATATACACAGATTAATTTTCTTTTTAAATGTTTTGTATCATGACATCTATATCACTTTCCCGCTATTTTTTAATCCAAATAGCTCCAGTCTACTAAAGACACTAAACAGTTTTACTGACTTTTAGCCAAAATATTTCGTTCATTCAATCTTTCAAACACACATGCATACTATGGTAGGTAAACACAATGAAATGTAAAAAAACTGACTGACAAAATAGAGAGAGTTAGGGGGCACATTCGTTTTGTCTGCACGCATTTTCTTTTATGCGCAGAAGAATAAACACAAAACTAAACAGAACATCAGATCCACAGGTTACAGGCACTCCCACACATAGCATTAAAGGTGTAGTAGGCGGAAACATAACAAGCATTCATTTTTATTTAGATTTTAGTAGTATTTACTTTATATGTTAACAAAATCTCTAAATCCTTTAATAAGCTCCAGTAAAAAAATACTGCGTTATAAATACGGTTGGTGTTATCCTTGTAGAACTGCTGCAATTTTCATTTTGAATATTCAGTAAATTAGTGTTGAAGTATAAATCCTATTCAGCAGTTCTATCAATTTCAGTGCAGAGAATCATTCATTCATTTTCTGTAACCGCTTAATCCTAATAAGGATCGCTGGGCGGCTGGTGCCCATCCCAGCCAACTCCAGGCGAGGGCAGAGTACACCCTGGACCGCTCACCAGGCCATCGTAGGGCAGAAACATGCTGCCGACTCTTGTCGAAGACAAGACTTTTTACACTTCACACCACAGGCA
This sequence comes from Plotosus lineatus, assembly GCA_024760905.1. Lineage (NCBI taxonomy): Eukaryota > Metazoa > Chordata > Actinopteri > Siluriformes > Plotosidae > Plotosus > Plotosus lineatus. The sequence continues at coordinate 54,611,521 of CM045732.1, forward strand.
GTGAGAGACATGATCAGCCTTTGATAACCCAGTTAGCTGCACTGGGGTGGACAGTGACAACCTGTCGGAAGTGGGGCTCGAACCCCCAACCTTAGGATCAGTGATCCAGCAAATTTATAACCAGGCCACAACTGCACCTGTGCAGAGAGTCACTTGTTTCATACTTAAGACTAGATGTTATACTAATAATCTAATACACTCCAAAGGCATCACTCTTGTGATACGTCCAAAGGAATAATCCTGATTTGATTTGATATAAAAATAAATAAATAAATAAATGTAAAAATATAGGGCAAACCAACACATACACACACACACACACACACACACACACACACACACACACACACACACACAATAAATAAACAAATTAAATAATCAATCCAATGACCGTGGCAACGACACGTTACTGTATGTTATCTGTTCATGTCCCCGGTGATCAGTGCGGCTCTTTACAGTGTGGTAGTTCTGGACGTGCACGTGCCGTTCCTGTACGCGCTGTCCGACTCCATGTTGTCCGGCTGAAACTCGTCCACACTGTAGCCGCGACTTTTCAGCGCTGTGGCATAGTAATCAATGGGCTCCTCAGCGGCGCTGTCCACCCACCGAAGGCATAAAATCCTCTGAAAAGAGCGCTTGAAATTGTCGGACAGAAACCCGTAGAGAACGGGATTGGCGCAACTGTTGGCATAACCCAGAATCACAGCCAACTGACTGAACGTTGCGTTGTGCCGCTCCTCGAAGACGTTCACGAGCTGCACGACGTGAAACGGCATCCAACAAATCACGAACACCGTCACCACCATCATGACCATGAGCGTGATCTTTCTCTCGGACTTTTTACGCTGTTGCCAGCCCGCTTTCAGCGCCACCACTCTCAGCTTCGCGATGATCAGGATGTAACACATGCATATGGCCAGCACGGGGAAAAGGAAGCCCATGAGAAAGGCGTAGATCACAAACACTGCCATCCACCGACGCTGCGGCTCTGGCATCTGCATGTTACACGCTACCGAACCGTCCGAGTTTGGTGTAGAAGTGGAAAATATAATGATGGGTAAAATGACCAGGATGGAGAAGATCCACACACCTAAGTTGACTATCTTGGCAACGGTAGGTCTCCTATACCGGGCCGCTTTGATGGGATGCACTACAGCGATGTATCGGTCGATACTCAGGACGGTTAAGCAGTAGATACTGGTGAACATGTTGATGGCGTCCACGCTTAAAACCAGGCGGCACAGGAACGAGCCGAACGGCCAGTGACGAAGGAGCGAGGATGTAACCAAGAACGGCACACTGAGCATCAGCAACTCGTCCGCAATCGCCAAGTTCAAAATGTAAATGTTTGTCGCAGTTTTCATCTTGGCATACCTGAATATGACATAAATGACCATGGAGTTCCCACATAGTCCGACCAGGCACACGACGGAGTAGATGAAGGAGATGAGGATCGCGCTGCTGGGAGCTCCACCGTGGGTTCCGTTGCCAGATGAATTAAAGAACAAGTCATCTTCCAGGGGCGGGAATGTGCTGTTGGCCAACATACTGACTGACATTCACTACTGTCTCTAAAGGTCCGGATGACAGAGCACTGAGAGACGGTGTATTTGTGTGTGTGTGTGTGTGTGTGTGTGTGTGTGTGTAGAGAGAGGGAGAGACAGAGAGAAAGACCTCAGCGGTCCTCCGGGTGTGTTGTTATTAAGTGCAGAAGCGCTTCATCGCTGTTGTCCGCCGTCGCCGCAGCGCGCGCACCAGCACCGCCGCCGTGCAGAGAGATCTGCTCTCCTCGCGCCCGGCTCAGGCGCCCGACGTCACACGCTGCAAAATGACGTTGCTCCGGTCTCAAAACGATGCGTTATTTCAGACGTCACACGACGACAACTTTTCTCTGGCTTATTCTTTTAACTGCATCACAAACTGCAGAGCTCGTTTCATAACCATAGCCAAACCCTGTTAACATGTGAATCATTCAAATTATTTCCAGAAATAAAACGATTACATTACATTTTAATTGTTTAACTTAAAAAAGAAATACATTTTAACCTCTTAATTTATGATGCATTAACTTAGCTCTTACAACACACACACACACACACACACACACACACACATACACACACACACACACACACACACACACACACATAAACACACACACACATACACACACATACACGCACATATACACACAGACACACACACATACATAAACACACACACACACACACACACACACATACACGCACATATACACACAGACACACACACACACACACACACACATATACACACACACACACACATACACGCACACACACACACACACATATACACACAGACACACACACACACACACACACACACACACACACACACACACATAAACACACACACACACACATAAACACACACACACACACACACACACACACACACACACACACACACACACACATACACGCACATATACACACACACACACACACACACACACACACACACACCTTACAGTGCAACTCTGAACCCTAGAGGACTCCAACAGTCTCCAGCTGCTCCCTAATTCAAAGTCTGAGTCAGCCAAACGTCTTTAACAATAACATGCTTTTAAACATAATAAACTGTTTCATTCTTAAGCAGTATACAGTATTATCACCGGTAATACACAATATTATTGACCGTGCTTTTCATATGATTCATTCATTCATTCATTTTCTGAACTTCTTAATCCTAATTAGGGTCGTGCGGAGTCTCGATCATCTCACCTGACTCTGGGTGAGGGCAGAGTACACCCTGGACAGCTTGCCAGGCCACCGAAGGGCATAAAGACGCTGCATACACGATGCAACTACTCTTGATGAAAGTGAGCAATGGTTCTTTTACACCTCTCACCATAGAAAATGACATGGCCGGCCTTGGATAACCCAGTTAGCGGCATTGTGGGGACAGACACACTCCTTATGATATTATACTGCACGGCATCCATCCATTTATCCATTTATCTATTATACAGGTCCTTCTCAAAAAATTAGCATATTGTGATAAAGGTCATTATTTTCTGTAATGTACTGATAAACATTAGGCTTTCATATATTTTAGATTCATTACACACAACTGAAGTAGTTCAAGCCTTTTATTGTTTTATTATTGATCATTTTGGCAAAAAGGTAAAGAAAAACCAAAAATCCCTATCTCAAAAAATTAGCATATTTTATCCGACCAATAAAAAAGTGTTTTTAATACAAAAAAGTCAACCTTCAAATAATTATGTTCAGTTATGCACTCAATACTTGGTCGGGAATCCTTTTGCAGAAATGACTGCTTCAATGCGGCGTGGCATGGAGGCAATCAGCCTGTGGCACTGCTGAGGTGTTATGGAGGCCCAGGATGCTTCGATAGCGACCTTAAGCTCATCCACAGTGTTGGGTCTGGTGTCTCTCAACTTTCTCTTCACAATATCCCACAGATTCTCTATGGGGTTCAGGTCAGGAGAGTTGGCAGGCCAATTGAGCACAGTAATACCATGGTCAGTAAACCATTTAGCAGTGGTTTTGGCACTGTGAGCAGGTGCCAGGTCGTGCTGAAAAATGAAATCTTCATCTCCGTAAAAGCTTTCAGCAGATGTAAGCATGAAGTGCTCCAAAATCTCCTGATAGCTCGCTGCATTGACCCTGCCCTTGATAAAACACAGTGGACCAACACCAGCAGCTGACATGGTGCCCCAGACCATCACTGACTGTGGGTACTTGACACTGGACTTCAGGCATTTTGGCATTTCCTTCTCCCCAGTCTTCCTCCAGACTCTGGCACCTTGATTTCCGAATGACATGCAAAATTTGCTTTCATCCGAAAAAAGTATTTTGGACCACTGAGCAACAGTCCAGTGCTGCTTCTCTGTAGCCCAGGTCAGGCGCTTCTGCCGCTGTTTCTGGTTCAAAAGTGGCTTGACCTGGGGAATGCAGCACCTGTAGCCTATTTCCTGCACACGCCTGTGCACAGTGGCTCTGGATGGTCCCCCAAGGTCTGGAATCGATTATTCTCCACAATCTTCCTCAGGGTCCGGTCACCTTTTCTGGGTGTGCAACATTTTTTGCCACACCGTTTCCTTCCCACAGACGTCCCACTGAGGTGCCTTGATACAGCACTCTGGGAACAGCCTATTCACTCAGTGATTTCTTTCTGTGTCTTACCCTCTTGCTTGAGGGTGTCAATGATGGCCTTCTGGACAGCAGTCAGGTCGGCAGTCTTACCCATGATTGCGGTTTTGAGTAATGAACCAGGCTGGGAGTTTTTAAAAGCTTCAGGAATCTTTTGCAGATGTTTAGAGTTAATTGGTTGATTCAGATGATTAGGTTAATAGCTCGTTTAGACTACCTGAACATGATATGCTAATTTTTTAAGATAGGAATTTTGGGTTTTCATGAGCTGTATGCCAAAATAATCAGTATTAAAACAATAAAAGACCTGAAATATTTCAGTTAGTGTGCAATGAATCTAAAATATATGAAAGTTTAATTTCTATCAGTTCATTACAGAAAACAATTAACTTCATCACAATATGCTAATTTTTTGAGAAGGACCTGTATATAGGTGAGAGGTGGGTACACCCTGAACAGGTCACCAGTGTAATACAAGGCTAACACAGACCCAGAAACCATTCACACCTATGAATAATTAAGAAGATCCAGTTGAACAGTTGTCTTTGGACTGTGAGAGGAAACCAGAGCACATGGATAAAAACCGTCTACATACAGGGAGAACATACTCACAGTCAGCTGCTGTCAGCCACAAGAGCCCAGAACCTTGTGAGGTAACAGTGCTAATCACTGAGCCACCATGCCATACTGTATTGACACATTATAATGATAGTTTTAGCATGGTGGTATAGTGGTTAGCATGTCCACCTTACAGCAAGAAGGCCTGAGTTTGATTCCCAGCTTGGGCATTTCTGTGTGGAGTTTGCATGTTCTACCTGTGCTTGCATGAGTTTCCTCCGGGTACTTCAATTTCCTCCAACAGTCCAAAAACATGCCTAGTAGGCTAATTGACTGTTCCAAATTGCCCCTAGCTGTTAGTGTGCGTGTGAATTATAGTATGAGTGTTGGCCCTGAGATGACTTGAAAAGCTGTTCAGGGTATATCTTGCTCAGAGTTGGCTCAGATGGGTGCCAGCCTCCATGCGACCCTAATTAAGGTTAAGCGGCTTTGTAAATGTATGAATGAATTGTAATTATTATGCAAACTGTCAATATTGTTATCTATACTGTATTGTTTGTAGTATATAGAGTGTTACTTTTTGGACAACAATCACACACTAGGCTTTGGGTTTCAAGCTTCCATTGTTGTGTCTTTTAGAAAGGCCCTTAAAACAATTTGCTCCAGGGGTGCAATATTATTATTGTCACTGTGCTTTGATCCTAGACCCTTACAAGCTTTGATATATGTGTTTTGATATCAATGTGACACATTAAGGTGTCTTATGTAAGATATTTGTTATGTTCTTTTTGTAAATAAATCATTCTTTAATTGAGGATTTGGTAATACTGTCTCTGCAAAGGCAAGTAGCCATTAAAAGAACATTTACTTTATTCCAAATTAATGCAGTGGAAGCAATTTTGACTCCACCTTGCATCCATTGTGGGATGTTATCTGCATGCTGGCTGAAGTTATGTTTAAAACTCAAACTTATTTCTGGCACCATCTACTGTTTGTCATACATATCAGAGAAGGCCAAAGGTATGTTAGTGCACTCAAGATATTCTGGAAACAGATAAAGGAATGTAAACTATGCATCAAGAGTACTGATGAGATGGAGCGCAACATGAAGTTCACATATATATGTTCAACTCAATCTCATTGGAAATGTTTTTGTTGTTGTCACAATTAATTATGTATAATGTTACAGTATTAATTTGCTTAAAAAGAAGTCAGGTTTTTGGATGTCTAATAAAATGCCAGAAAAAATTGTATAGTCAAAATATTGTGGACACCTGATCATCACGCACATGATGTGTGTTTCTTCCGCATACTGTACTGTTGCCACACTGCTGGAAAAACACATTTTTTAGGATGTCTTTGTACTATTGGTGGTGTGGTGATTACCACTTCCACCTCATGGGTACAGGGTCCTAGGCTCCAGTCCCAGACACAGCAAGAACATTTGTGTGTGGAGTGTGCATGTTTTCCCCATATTTGTGTGGGTTTCCTCCAGGTACTTGGGTTTCCTTCCATAGTGCAAAGACATAAACATCAGGCTAATTGGCTGTTCCAAATTGCTCCTAGGTGAGAGAATAGTTGTGTTTGTGTCGCCATGCAATGAGATATAAGCAACTCAAACAAGCAGTTCAGCAAGATAGTTAATTAATTAATTTATTAATTCCCTTGTATACGTTTATCGTCTGTGGAACTAACATTACAGCATGAGAACACCTCTTTGACAGAACAGAGGTTGGTTTTCTAGTTTGTAGTGGAAAACATAAGTCCTTGAACCCATTGAAGAGCTTCAGAATGAACTGTGACGCCAACTACTTCAGACCTCCTTACTCAACATCAATACCCAGCCTCACTAATGCTTTTGTGGATAATGAGAATAATCACTCTCCAAAGTTTAGTTGAAACCTTCCCAGTAGAGTGGAGGTTGTTATATCAGCAAAATGAAACTAAATCTAGAATGGGATGTTCATCAGGCACATAAGTGTGATAATCACATGTTCAAAAACCTTTGTTCATATAGTATGCAATACAGAACTGACTCATATTATACAAAGTTATATTAGAATCCGAAGTTCAAAATAAATGAAAATGTCTTGAAATAATGGTTAAGATGGCTCTGTGGTGGCCTGGTGAGCTCTTCAGGGTGTGATCCCTACTTGGACTGGAGTCAGCTGGGAGGGGCTCTAGCTTCCTTGTGACCCAAATAAAGTTCAGTTCAGTTCAGTTCAGTTCAGTTCATGTTCTGTAATCGCTTAATCCTAATTAGGGTGGCAGGGAGGCTGGCGCCCATTCTAACTGACTCCGAGTGAGGGCAGAGTACACCTACATACGTTCATAGTACATACGTTTTGGAGACAAAGTCAGAGAGGCCAGATTGAGATGGTTTGGACATGTACAGAGGAAGGATAGTGAGTATATTGGTTATTGAGTATATTGGATGCTGCGGTTGGAACTACCAGGCAGAAGGCCCAGAGGAAGACCAAACAGACGATTCATGGACGTGGTGAAAGAGGACATGAAGGCAGTTGGTGTAAGAGAAGAAGATGCAGAGGATAGGGTGAGATGGAGGAAGATGATTCGCTCTGGTGACCCCTGAAGGGAAAAGCCGAAAGGAAAAGGAGAAGAAGACACTATTCATAAAAAGACATTCTACAAGCTATCTTTCCAATCTTCTTCTTCTTTTCCTTTCGGCTGCTCCCTTCAGGGGTCGCCACAGCGAATCATTCGCCTCCATCTCCCCCTGTCCTCTGCATCTTCTTCTCTTACTCCAAAAACCTTCATATCTTCCTTCACTACATCCATAAATCTCTTCTTTGGTCTTCCTCTAGGTCTTCTGCCTGGTAGTTCCAACCTCAGCATCCTACTGCCAATATACTCACTATCCCTCCTCTGCACATGTCCAAACCATCTCAATCTAGCCTCTCTGACTTTGTCTCTAAAACATCTTACATGTGCTGTCCCTCTGATGTACTAATTTCTGATCCTATCCATCCTCGTTACTCCCAGAGAGAACCTCAACATTTTCATCTCTGCTACCTCCAGCTCTGCCTCCTGTCTTTTCCTCAGCACCACTGTTTCTAACCCATACAACATCGCTGGCCTCACCACCGTCTTGTACACTTTTCCTTTCATTCTTGCTGACACTCTCCTATCGCACACCACACCGGACACTTTTCTCCAACCATTCCAGCCTGCCTGCACACACTTCTTCACCTCTTTTCCACACTCTCCATTGCTCTGGATTGTTGAGCCTAAGTACTTAAAATCCGCCACCTTCGTTATCTCTGCTCCCTGTTACATCACCGTTCCTCCTGGGTCCTTCTCATTCACACACATGTATTCTGATTTTCTGAGGCTAACCTTCACTCCTCTCCTTTCCAGGGCATACCTCCACCTCTCTAGATTTTCCTCCACTTGTTTTCTGCTCTCACTACAGATCACAATGTCATCTGCAAACATCATAGTCCATGGAGATTCTTGCCTAACCTTGTCTGTCAGCCTGTTTTAAAATTAGTAGTCAATGAGCAAACATGACAAAGCAAGTGTTCAACATTGCTCCTGAGAGTCTATCAACCCAACCATGAACATGTTTGATGTGTTAAATGGAACTGAGGCAAAGACAGCTTTTGTGTATTTGTGTAAAATCCATTACTGCTTACTTTGACTAGTCGAGAGAGCAGAACAGTTTGGTTCTGCTGAAGAAAACATGAGCTGATTATAGCTTGAGTCAGATATGTCGAACCCATCACTCATGATGTCTGAGTCATCAATGGGGTCCAGTTCGTAACGCTCACATACACATGGCTTTCTGTTGCTCTGCATGATGTTGCTATTTGCTGGTGTGTGTGAAGACTGCACTGCAAAGTAAAGCTATAGATGCAGAATAAACAGACGTCAAGCACCCAAACACACCATATTTCCAAAATGAGTTGGGCTAAGTGCTTAAAGTGGCGTGTGATGGTGCCCTATCCAGAATGTATTAGTGCCTCACACCCAGGCTCTAAACTGACACTGAGTCAGACTAGTGTAAAGTCTGAAAATTAATGTGCTTAAATAAGATAATATATTGATTTTCAATCTTCAGTTCTATAATAATAATAATGTATACATTCACATTTTTGTAACATGTTTGCAAATTATCCAGTAATAAATATTCACTTCTGCTATCATACCCTTAAATAATATTAAGAAACTGCCAAATGACAAATATTCATTATAATATTCCCCTTGGTGGCATGGTTGTGGTTGTGGTGAGCATATCCACCTCACAGCAAGAAGGCCATGGGTTCAAGTCCCTGACTCAGTCAAAGCACTTCTGTGCAGAGTTCACATTTTGTCCTCATGCTTCATGGGGTTCCTCTGGGTATTCCTGTTCCCTCTCACAGTTCAAAGACATACATATTTGGATAGCTGACTGTTCCAAGTTGTCCCAAGGTTTGTGTGTGAGTGTGAATTTGTGTGTGTGTGTGTGTGTGTGTGTGTGTGTGTGTGTGTGTGTGTGTGTGTGTGTTGGCCTTGAAATAGTCGGGTGAATTTTTCATGGTGCCCCCTGTCTTTACCCAGTCGACTGAGATTGTTGAACTGAGGTGACTGCAGTGGAATAAAGTGGTTTGGCAAATTAATGACTGAATGAATAATCCCTTTGGCTATTCGCCAATACTCACTGAGTCTGAGATTAATAATTGTTTAGGAATATACTACAAGGGAACACAAGAAAAGCAATGACATCACCTGCCCCAAGTGATCCTGTCAAACCTTGAGTCATTATCTGTCATTTTGATTCAAGTACTGTATTATCCACTTGGGATAATGTCTATGAACCGCTGGATAGCAAACCAATCAGGTCACACCACTCTAATACTAATTACATCTGGATTACATTGAAATCATAGATATGTTGGAAAATAAACACTTACTTCTACTTTAATGTCTTTAATTAAATTCCAGTAAAGTACAATATTATTATATTTAGAAGTACAATTTGAAATAATATATTTATATACAGTATTTATTTATTTTGTGCTGTAGGATGTCCTTCGAGTTTCCTTGATATTAAGAAACTTTATTAGTGAAAATATGAGGTCGAGAGAAAAATCTTTCTCTGGCCTTTTGTTGTCTGTGGCATTGCCGGAGGGTATGAAAATATTATTTGTCCCGAACAGGCATCCAGGAAGAAGGGGCCATGACTTCCTTACTTCTCGGGTTCAAAACACACAATAATATTATTTCCATATACACTGTGTTCCAAGTCATGGCCTTATATACTAAATATAGCCCAAGAACATTTTGACAAAAACATTTTTAAAACCTATTTTGTATTCCATGTTACTTTAACTTCAAGTTAAATTGTTCAGAGCATGCTGTGATGCTGTTAGACAATGGATGATTGTATTTTTTACCTTGATACATGCTGGGTTTTTTTTTTGTTTGTTTTTTTTACTGAGAAATTAATTCAGGCAGACCAAACAATTCATTCACACCAGGCTATTGAGAAATGCCTCCTAATATACACCATACATGTGCTTCATACTAACTGCGCTGTTCATCCTTCTGATAGCAGGCTGAGTGGAATGCTGTGTTTTTCAGATGGTAATCACTTACAGAAAGTGAATAGACAGCAATAATGTCTCACATTGAGAATAGATTACATTCTGATTAGAATAAGAAAATGAAGATTCAGAACGAATAGCACTGTTAATCAAGCGTAATTCAAACAATTTGTGTGCAGAATTCTAGGCTGGGTTGTGTCAGACTTTTCCCTGCACTCATGGGAATGTGAGAGTTTTTAAGATTAGAAGAATCAATGAAAGTTCAGTTCATTTGCTGTAACCGCTTAATCCTAATTAGGGTCGCGGGGAGGCTGGTGCCCATCCCAGCCAACTTCGGGCGAGGACGGACAACTCGCCAGGCCATCGCAGGGCGGAAACACGCCGACGGCTTGGCAGCCTACTCTTTACGAAAGTCAGCAATGGTTCTTTTACATGCCTTACACCATAGACAGTGACAGACATGGCCGGCCTTTGATAACCCAGTTAGCTCCACTGGGGAGGACAGTGACAACCTTGTGGAGAGTGGGACTCGAACCCCCAACCTTTGGATCAGCGATCCAGTGCCCTATACCACTAGACCACCACTGCCCCGTATCAATGAAAGTATCCATCCATTTTATTTAGAGAAGATGTAAAACTCAAGTTATTTACAACTAATTGTAACTGCCACAGTCAAATCCTGCATCCTGAAGCTGAACTTTCTTCATTATTCTTTAAGGCCAATGCATCATTGTGTTTCATTATACAGATTGTTGCTGTCTTACAGGAAAATGTACTGTATTCATGGGGAACCATAAAATGAAAAAGGAAATTAACTGGGTGTAGGAGAGACAATCTTCTTTTCCTTTCAGCTTTTTCCCTTTTTCAGGGGTCACCACAGTGAATCATCTAATTCGCATGCTTGATCTGGCATAGGTTTTTACATCGGATGCCCTTCCTGACACAACCCTTTAGCAAGGGGCAGAAAAACGCTGACGGCTTTGCAGCTACTCTTGTCGAAAGTCAGCAATGGTTCTTTTACATGAACCTCTCACCACAGATAGTGAGAGACACGGCCGGCCTTTGATAACCCAGTTAGCTGCACTGGGGGGGACAGTGACAACCCTGTGGAGAGTGGGACTCAAACCCGCAACCTTACGATCAGCGATCCAGCGCCCTTTACCACCAGGCCACAACTGCTACTATTCAGTAGCGGAGATGTAGGAGAGACAATGTGTTATCATACCTTAAGGTGTAACATCAGTGAAAATTTGCCTGAATGAATTATGAATTTCTATAAACCGGTAGAGAAAAGCAAGTAAAATAAACAAAAAAGAAAATCTGCTGCTATTGCTGTATTGATTCATTTTGTGTGATATGAGCAGATACACTGGTCACCTGGTTACCAATGTGTGTGATGCTGAGGGGACTCACAGACCTCACAGAGAAGTTGATCTTGACTGATTGGACAGTATTTGTAGGGTCACATGATTCTGTTGCTGTGTAGCACTGTAGGACCGAATACTGGACACAGACTCAAGAATGATGGTGAGGTCAAGGATGGTGTTACCTCCGTTCACTGTAAGAAAAAAAATATTTTAATTTTGTCTGTTGAGAGCAGGTGAGTAATGAATATTAAACAGGGTTTAAACAGGATGTGGTCAGAGCAATGAGCAAGCGTAGAGAACACACAGGGTTTGAGCCAGGATTAAAACTGGGTCACAACTGAGGAAAGCACAGAGTGAGTCAATGAAGAGCAGAGGTGGGCAGTGGAGCAAGACAGACAAGGAATGCAGACAAGGGAGGTACAGTATAGTGGTTGGAACTGAGCAGTCGACAGGGAAATGAGTGAGAATTCATGAAGCCTTCCAATGTTCCTGTCCTGCTGTTATAGATACAGGGTTAATATTGACATGTAAATCAACACACAAACAGGATTTGCATCAGAGCATCTGAGAATCACACTGGCTGAAGCAATGTTCTGGCAATTAGTGAATGAGAAACCAGGGTTCTTATGCTGCAAGAAGATGAGGTTCAGACATACCATAATCAGGTAGTCTTGGGGGGGAAACATACAACTATGTTCACTATGTACACACACACACACACACACACACACACACACAGAGAGATAGATAATCAACCAGTCATAGAACATGAGAAACAGAAGAAATAAATGGAAAAGATCCATTATGAATTAATGATGAATGGGTGATGATGTATGATGTTCTATTCATTAATTAATTAATTCATTTTCTGAACCACTTAATCCTAATTAGGGTTGCTGGAATGCTGGCACCTATCTCATCCGACTCTGGGCAAGGGCAGAGTACACCCTGGACAGCGCTCCAGGCCATCGCAGAGCAGAAACATGCTGACGGCTATGCAGCTACTCTTAACGAAAGTCAGCAATGGTTCTTTTACATGCCTCTCACCATAGACAGTGAGAGACATGGCCGGCCTTTGATAACCCAGTTAGCTGCATTGGGCGGACAGTGACAACCTTGTTGAGAGTGAGAAACAGGTATTAGTGATCCAGCGATCAGTGAACCTTGGGATCAGTGATCCAGCACCTTACCACCAGGCCACTACTGCTCTCATTCCTTCCTCCATTCCTTCCTTCCTTCATTCTTTCATTCATTCATTCTTTGCCAAACAACTCAATCTTTTTAGGGTAGACTCTAGATCATCATTATATCTTATCCCTGTAGGGTAGTGTAGCAATTGGTCTCTTTTGGAGAAGATTAACCGAGACGCTGGAACGCTCGCTACTTGTCCCCAGAAACACGTTGACGGCTTTGCAGCTACTCTTTACGAAAGTACTTTTCTTTTACATGCCTCTCACCATAGACAGTGAGAGACATGGCCGGCCTTTGATAACCCAGTTGGCTGCACTGGGGGAGTAGACTCTAGATGAAATCAGAGTACACTCTGAACAACTCGTCATTCCATTGTAGGGAAAACACAAATATACAATCATTCATACAACAATGGGCAATTTGGAGCAGGAACTTAACCTATTGTGCATGTCTCTGGGCTGTGGGAGAAAACCCACACAAACATGGGAATAACATGAAAACTGCAACCAGAAAAGCCTAGGACTTGAACCCAGTACTTTCTGACTGTTAAGCAGTTGTGCTAATGACTATACCACTGTACCACCCTATGTTTCATTTAAAGATGAAATTATTATTCACTAGCACATCCACCTAACAACAGGAAGGTCCTAGCTTCAATTCCCAGGTAGGGTGTTTCTGTGTGGAGTTTGCATGTTCTCTCCATGCTCGTGTGGGTTTCCTCTGGGTACTCCAGATTCCTCCCAGTCAAAAACACGCACAGTCTGTTCATTGGCTGTTCTAAATTTCCCCTTGGTGTGAATGTGAATATGAATGTTTGTGTGAGTGTGGCCTTGCGATGGCCTGGTGAGTTGTCCAGAGTGTACCCCACCCACCCTTGCCTGGAGTCAGCTGAGATGGGCGCCAGCCTCCCTGCGAATCCTAAATAGGAATAGGCAGTTCATAAAATGGATGAAGTAATTAATTATTATACACCATACAGTATAGCCAAAGGAATGTGGATACCTGGCAATCAAATCCACTTGTTACTCCCAATTTGTTGCCACAAAAGTTAAAGCTTACTACTGTCCTGAGTATTTTTGTATGGTCTAACATTGATTTCCTTCCATTTGAATTAAGGTTCCCAAATCTTCTGCTGCTGTGCACAGAATGAGATTATAAACATAAAGTCATAGTTTCGTACGTTTGGTATAGCAGATCTCAAGACCCTAGACATTTTTGCCTGACATCAGTACAGAAGAGTTCATTAATTTTCTTGAACCACAGTGCAACATCTGTTAAGCATCCCCAGAAGAACAAACACACACGAAATGATTTTAGGTGATTGTCAGGTGTCCACAAACTTCTGGCCAGATTGACTATGTAAGTTTCCACCGCATCCTACAGTAAATACTGTCCACAACCTTGAGTATACACTATGTCCTATGTTTATGTTGTTTAATAAAGTGTATATCGGTATCACACTGCCTTATATTCACAGCTGTAAGAAACAGAAATCTATCAGAGAATAATGATTACAGACATATTTTAGCATTTTAGATTAACACAAAAGAGCTTTTTTTTTTTTTTTTTTTTTTTTTTTTACATGCCACAGATATTCCATGAATGTTTTTTTTTTTTTCAATCTCCTGCCTTTTCCTGATGGGATAAGGGTGAGAGGGGTGGGTTAAGTGATAGTAGCTGCCATCAGGAAGGCACTGGTTTTGGAAGCATTCTGCAAGAAATATTGGATGGCTGCCTGCTGGAGCAGAGACAAAGTCAGAACTGCATTCTGTACAGAACAGCGTAGAGATAGCCAAGATTTATAGTGCATAGGAAACTGTTAAAAAGTTAACTAACACAAAATGTTTTGCAAAATTATCCTGATGTTGCATTAAAGGTCATAAAGGTCATAATGTGCTTGGTTGCACAAAAATGTTATCTCATGGTAACATGTTATGCTGTACCATAATGTTTATTGAGAATGTGTTTATATCCTTTATAATGGTGAAGGAGACAGCAAACAACTTATTTCAACAGTTATTATTACCTAGAAGATTACTTTAGTGATTTAATAATAACACTATAAACTAAATCTGGATAATATTTTACAGCCTGGGCTTACCATTGGTTACCATATAATCTGATCCTGAGTATCACAATGTCACAAAATTTAGTTATGATAGCTATGGTTTTAACTACAATTTCTTAGTGTAATTATAAGATTACTTAAATCAGGGGTGTCAAACTCATGCCATGAAGGGCCATGTGGCTGCAGGTTTTTGTTTCAACCAAGCAGCAGCACACCTGACTTGGCTCATTTAATCAAGTGATTTGCGTCTTCAGGCAGTTGATTGGTTAGCTTCTGTAGAGAGCATACAGATTGACCAATCAACTGCCTGAAGACTCAAATCACTTGATTAAATGAGCCAAGTCAAGTGTGCTGCTGCTTGGTTGAAACAAAACCCTGCAACCACATGGCCCTTTGTGGCACGAGTTTGACACCCCTGACTTAAATTATTTGATATACTTGTACTTGACTCACTAAGCAGATGTCCTAACTTCAAGTATTTCAAAGATAGCCCCTGTAACCTTTTTTTTTTTTTTTTTTTTTGCTAAATTGAAAAAACAGTGGACTGAAGAAAGATTATGTTTTTGTGATATTATGACTTTTTATATACTATCATTCTCTCAAGTAAAATTTGAATTTGCATTCAACCCATCCAAAGTGAGTCACAGACATGAGCAGAGGACAACCACACTGCTGTGCCCAAAGAGCATTTGTGGATTAGATGCCTTTGCTTCAGGTTACCTCAGCCATGAAGGGGAGGTCCTTCCCCTGCTGGTACTGGTACTGAAATCTAACCAATTGCCTTTCAGTCACAAAATTGCACTTCTTTTAAGCCATAGCTGTCTCATACAAAGGATACAATTCCAAAATCAATGCAAACTAAATTTATTTGTGCTTTGTATTTAAAAAAGGGGAAAAAAACACCCTCGTAGAATGGTTGAAACTGATGTGTAGAGCTCACTTTAGAAATAGAGTTCATGTAGATTTCTTCTCTGATGGATGTTGAAGTGCTGTATAAGTTGTATATATCTTAAACTGCAATGACCAGTAATTGAAAGTTTACTGTTCCAGTCTATTTCTATTCTGTTCACCGCCATAACTAATTCCACCCAATCAGAGACTACTCAGCAAGAAAGAAACATCACAGTGAGGGGCGTGACAGTCCAACTCAAGCAGCAATCAAAAATTAAAATGATTGTTTCTTTTCATGATCAAATGACAAACTGTTTGGAGCTGGCTCCAGCAAACCCAACCCAGAACCCATGTACTGGGTTTATTCTGGGAATCCGTTATGATGAGACAATATTATTCTAATCCTGTATTCCTCAGAACATTGGATCATCCTCAACAAGACCCAATCCTGTTTGGTCCAACTGTAAGATACCAACCTGGTCTTCACATTTTATGTTGCTTACATTTACCACATCACCTCATATCTATAAAAAGACAATAATTTCTTTAATGTTACAAGGATTTCAAAGAGAGATATAGAAAAATAAAAAAACAACAAGGAAGATTGTACCATAGATGAGATTTCCTTTCGGCATTTTCCCTTTTTCAGGGATTGCCACAGCGAATTAATCGCACGTTTAATGGGACTCGAACCCCCAACCTCAGGATCAGCGATCCAGCGCCCTTTCCACTAGAGCACCACTGGCCCTGAAGACTGTACCATAGAGTTCCTGGTTATCACTAAACCTTCACAAAGATAATTATCTACTTTATCCGAAAGTTTTTATTTGGGGGGGGGCATCCCTTTTCAATGTGTTTACTGTACACTGCTTACATGTTACATGCCGTGTAGGTCGTTTTGGTCCAGTGTGATACAACTGTGCAAGTATACGATGAGATACTCATTAGTTCTCAGGCAGCATCTTTCCCATGATAAAGTTAAACTTGTCATTTCGAAGACCAATGGATCTACTTTTCCATAAGTAACATAATATAGTGTATATATATATATATTTTTTTTAGATTATACAAGCTTACATAAAATTGCATGTGTATCTGATGCCACCTAGTGACCTGATTCAATCCACACCACAAAGACTGCGACTACTAGGCCTCAAAAATATTAGTATATTGTGATAAAGTTCATTATTTTCTGTAATGTACTGATAAACATTAGACTTTCATATATTTTAGATTCATTACACACAACTGAAGTAGTTCAAGCCTTTTATTGTTTTAATATTGATAATTTTGGCAAAAAAGTAAAGAAAAAACAAAAATCCCCATCTCAAAAAATTAGCATATTTTATCCGACCAATTAAAAAAAAAGTGTTTTTAATACAAAAAAGTCAACCTTCAAATAATTATGTTCAGTTATGCACTCAATACTTGGTCGGGAATCCTTTTGCAGAAATGACTGCTTCAGTGCGGCGTGGCATGGAGGCAATCAGCCTGTGGCACTGCTGAGGTGTTACGGAGGCCCAGGATGCTTCGATAGCGGCCTTAAGCTCATCCACAGTGTTGGGTCTGGTGTCTCTCAACTTTCTCTTCACAATATCCCACAGATTCTCTATGGGGTTCAGGTCAGGAGAGTTGGCAGGCCAATCAGTGGTTTTGGCACTGTGAGCAGGTGCCAGGTCGTGCTGAAAAATGAAAATCTTCATCTCCATAAAGCTTTTCAGCAGATGGAAGCATGAAGTGCTCCAAAATCTCCTGATAGCTCGCTGCATTGACCCTGCCCTTGATAAAACACAGTGGACCAACACCAGCAGCTGACATGGCACCCCAGACCATCACTGACTGTGGGTACTTGACACTGGACTTCAGGCATTTTGGCATTTCCTTCTCCCCAGTCTTCCTCCAGACTCTGGCACCTTGATTTCCGAATGACATGCACAATTTGCTTTCATCCGAAAAAAAGTACTTTGGACCACTGAGCAACAGTCCAGTGCTGCTTCTCTGTGGCCCAGGTCAGCCGCTTCTGCCGCTGTTTCTGGTTCAAAAGTGGCTTGAACTGGGGAATGCAACACCTGTAGCCCATTTCCTGCACACGCCTGTGCACAGTGGCTCTGGATGGTCCCCCAAGGTCTGGAATCGGCCCTTCTCCACAATCTTCCTGAGAGTCCGGTCACCTCTTCTGGTTGTACAGCGTTTTCTGCCACACTTTTTCCTTCCCACAGACGTCCCACTGAGGTGCCTTGATACAGCACTCTGGGAACAGCCTATTCACTCAGAGATTTCTTTCTGTGTCTTACCCTCTTGCTTGAGGGTGTCAATGATGGCCTTCTGGACAGCAGTCAGGTCGGCAGTCTTACCCACGATTGCGGTTTTGAGTAATGAACCAGGCTGGGAGTTTTTAAAAGCCTCAGGAATCTTTTGCAGGTGTTTAGAGTTAATTGGTTGATTCAGATGATTAGGTTAATAGCTCGTTTAGACTACCTGAACATGATATGCTAATTTTTTAAGATAGGAATTTTGGGTTTTCATGAGCTGTATGCCAAAATCATCAGTTTGTCTAAAATTATCATATTACAGTGACACTTGAAGTGTAATTTCACTCCCAGTGCTGAGCCTAAATCCATCTGCTGAATAATTTTGAAAAATACAACATGTGGCAAGGAGCATGGTAGAGGAATAAATTCCTGTAAATGATGATGAACCTTGATCAACATATATTAAAATATAAAAGTGATTTCACAGACTAAAGGGAGAGGGTTGTGGATGTGGAACACCCACCTCTGAATAGAGCATTTCAACTCTTAATATATATAAAATTCACAATGGTCAACTATATGTGAAGATCAGGATCATTTTAATCAGTAGATACCATTTTGAGCCATTTTTGAGCTACTGTATTTATAAAAATGGAACTTTTGACAATATACACGGCCCTCCATAATTATTGTTTCCCCTGGTTAAGAAGTGTTAAAAGCTTCAAAAAAATTACAGTTTTTATTGCAGAATATTCTCACACTGAAAATTTTAGAAGAATGTAACCTTCAACTCAAGTGGATATTAAGGGGGAAAAGATCCCTGATTAAGAAATCATTATTTTTTGTAAAATCACCTGTTGCACAATTACTGGTGCTCTTAATAATTCCTACTATAAATAGGTCTGATGGAACACAAAAGATGAGTATACAAAAAAAAAAACCTCATGATCACTGTGAAGTATGGAGAGAATCGATGATGCTGTGGGCCTGTTTCTCTTCCTGAGACTGGGAATCTTGCTAGGGTTCATGGCATCATGAACACTGAAATACCAGGACATTTTAATGCAAGGTCCTCCTATGGCCATCTCAGTCCCCAAACTTTAACCCCATTAAAAACCTCTGGGGAGTGAACTGAAAAGGAGAGTGTCGAGGAGAGGACCCAGGTTGCTGGAAGATTTAGAGAGATTGTGCAAAGAGGAATGGATAAAAATCCCTCTTTCTGTACTCTCCTATCTAGTGAAATATTACAGGTAAAAACAATTAGGTGCTGTTTTATTGGAAAAAGGGGGTTGTACGGAGTACTAACATCAGGGGTGCTAATAATTGTAGCGCACATGATTTGATGTGAAATAATTATTTCCTAATATGGGATTTCTTTTTTCGGGGGCAGTGGTGGTCTAGTGGTATAGGGCGCTGGATCGCTGATCCAAAGGTTGGGGGTTCGAGTCCCACTCTCCACAGGGTTGTCACTGTCCCCCCCAGTGCAGCTAACTGGGTTATCAAAGGTGGGCCATGTCTCTCACTGTCTATGGTGTGAGGCATGTAAAAGAACCATTGCTGACTTTTGTAAAGAGGAGGCTGCAAAGCCGTCAGCGTGTTTCTGTCCCTTGCTATAAAGGGTTGTGACAGGAAGGGCATCCGACGTAAAAACCTCTGCCAAATCAAAAAAAAATGTGCGAATCAGATGATTCGCTGTGGCGACTCCTGAGTGAAAGGGAAAAAGCCGAAAGGAAGACAGACATGGGATTTTTTTTTCAACACTGAATAAGTCCACCTGGATTTTCCTCTTCTTTTATTATGGTCCTTTATTATTTAAGAAATTTGTTAGACGCTAAAGAAAATATCATAACCAGGGGTGCCAATAATTACAGAGGTCAAAGTAAATACTATAATTCATGTGATTCATTTCAGTGATCTGCAATCATATAATTAAATGTATAATTCAAGTAACACATTTAAATTTGAGGTATTGCTTTAATGTGTTAGGCCAGTTCAAACTACAGTACAGTACAGTATTGCTTTCACCATGCATTTGTTACTGATCTTTGAGTTTTTAGGTACAGTATCTCCAGCAGGGGTAGACAAAGTACTGAAACATTGCCCATGCAAGAAAAAAATGTACACTCCAAACAGTTTATGTCTTACATTACGGTATATACTGTGTGTGTGTGTGTGTGTGTGTGTGTGTATATATATATATATATATATATATATATATATATATATATATATATATAAAATGGATCCAATGAAATTGTAAATATTCAGTTAAAATCTACACATTTAAAAATCTAAACGTTGTTCTGTTTAAATGTATTTAAACATTAAATTGCAAGAAGTAGGCAGTGTGGTTTTGAATATAATACTATAATGGGATGCAGATCCAAAGGTTGTGGCTACAATCCTCAGTACCACCACTGTAGGGCTTTTAAGCAAGGTGCTTAAACCTTAACTGTTTAGTTGTAATAAAAATAATAATAATTCTAAATCACTCTGTGTAGGAGTGTCTTCCAAATGTCAGTAATGTTTTATTGATGAAGGAAAAGTTATGTTTTCATGTGAAAAATAATTAGAATTGGGCAGCACAGTGGTTATGGTGGTAATGGTTAGCACATCCATCTCACAGCAACAATGTCCTGAGTTTGATTCCTGGGCCTGAACAGTTGAGGGTGGAATTTGCATGTTCTCCCAGGCTTGTGTGGGTTTCCTCTGGGTACTCCAGATTCCTCCCACAGTCAAAAAACATTAATATTTGCCTTACCGGCTGTTTCAATTTGACCATAGGTGTGTGTGCGTGCGTGCGTGTGTGTGTGTGTGTGTGTGTGTGTGTGTGTGTTCTGGCCCTGCAATGGTCTTCTGAGCCATTTAGGGTGGAGCCTACCTCTGTCCAGTGTGGGCAATCCTAGTGGGATCAAGCAGAGAGGCAAATGAGATAAGATAAAGTAAATTTATTAATCAATAACAGCTTGATTCTTATTTTTTTATTTAACATAATTATCCTGATGTTCCTGAAGACATTCTGATTATTTAAAATAAGCAAGAATTTGACTTGTTGCTTGGTTATCTATCTGATCTTATCGACTATGGTTTCCTCATGTGATCAAAAGACATGCACATTGGGCTCATTGACTGCGAGTGAGAATGTGTGATGTGATTGTGTATGTGTTGGTACTGCAATGGACTGATGAGCTGTTCAGGGTGTATGCCACATTAGCCCAGAGTTTGCTGGAATAGGCTTTGGCCTCCATTTAAAGTGGAATAATCTATGAATGAGTCATCATTTCATCTATAAATGAATGATGCAGAAATATCATTTAGTTTGGATCTAAATCAGCAATAAAATAAAGTAAAATAAACTTGAAAAGGAAAAGCTTTGGGAAAAGGGTGAATGAATGTAATTTATTGGGCATCTGAATGTGGAACCAGACAGTTCTGAATGCTGACCTAAATGCGCTGCTGGTGACATTTGAAAATGATAGGCCTGATATACAGTTGTGTTCAAAATAATCAGTCAGACATCACTAACCTGATCAATCAGTGTTTTTGGTAGAAACGATATTTCTACATGCAAAAAAATTACTAGCGGGTGTACTAGAGTAATAGAATCCTACTCACCCAACAGTCATGACATACCTGCTGCTGATTCTGTGTAACTGGATCACTAATTAAAAGGGGCAATAATATGGAGTTTAATTAGTGATATCATTCATTCTTTGAAAAACAGGTGCCAATTATTGTCCTAATGTAAAGAGGGTAGGTCGTAAATGTTGTACAATGCTGGTTATAGAGCATTTCTCTGAAATTCTGAGGAAAATGGGTTGTTCCAGACATTTTTCAGAAGAACAGCATGCCTTCATTAAAAAGTTGAGTAGAGAGGGGAAACATATAAAGAAGTTCAGAAAATGATGGGCTGCTCAGCCAGAATTATCATAATTGCTTTAAAATGGCAACCAAAACCTGAAAGAAATGGAAGAAAGTGAAAAACTACCATTCAAATGGATCAAAGAATAGCCAAAATGTTCTGGACTCAATCAATAATCAGAACCAGGTCAAAGAAGGTCTAAAATTCCATGTGAGTCCTCTTCCAATTAGAAGATGCCTGTGTGAAAGCCAAGCTATCGACAAGGAGACCCGCAAGGTCCCACGGTGGGAAAAAAGATGTGCTGAAGAGGTTACAATTTGCCAAAAGAGCACACTGACAGCCTAATGAGAAACGGCACAACATTTTGAAGACTGATGAAAGTAAGATTGTTCTGTTTGGGTCTAGTGGCCAGAGACAGCTTGTCAGATGACCACAAACACTAAATTCAAGCCACAGTACAGTGTGAAGACAGTGAAGCATGGTGGCGCAAGCATCATGATATATTGTTTCTCATCATGATATATTGGTTGTTTCTCGTACTACGGTGTCGGGTCTAATAATCACAAACCAACGATCATGGATCAGATTGCAAAGAATGCAAACACTGTTTTTCTTAAACAGTCTAAGATTTACTTTTCGTCAATTTTTTTAAAGGAATAACAACAAATTTAAGATATTTTTCTTCATGTTTTCATTTGGCATAGAATGAGTAATGTTCCAATGCATTTGTGTGTATGGAAATAAAAGTTATTATAAGGATTTTGAGCTTTATTCTCTTTTTTAAGCACACATGTCATATCCTATTCATTCCTGATTTATGTTACTGGCAAGGTACACTCTGAACAGCTTTCTAGACCACCAAAAGTTAACACACAACCAATCACACCCTGTTTCACATCTATAGGCAATGGGGTGCCTGAAAGAAATCCATGCAAGAGTGAGGAAAACATGCAAACTCTACCCAGAAAGGATCTTGAACTGGGACCTTTTGCCAGTGAGGAAGAAGTGCTAACCATTACGCCATAATGCAGAATATAAATAGGGAAATCTTCTTCTTTTCCTTTCAGCTTTTTCCTTTTTCAAAGGTCGCCACAGCGAATCATGTGTTTCGCATGTTTGATTTGGCATAGGTTTTTACATCGGATGCCCTTCCTGACACAACCCTTTAGCAAGGGGCAGAAACACGCTGATGGCTTTGCAGCTTCTCTTTACAAAAGCCAGCAATGGTTCTTTTACATGAACCTCTCACCATAGACAGAGAGCGACATGGCCGGCTTTTGATAACCCAGTTTGCTGCATTGGGGGGGACAGTGACAACCTTGAGGAGAGTGGGATTCGGACCCCCAACTTTAGGATCAGCAATCTAGTGCCCTGTACCATCAGGCCACCACTGCTCCAGAAAATAAATGCAGAAATAGAGAAGCATTTAATTATACAGACGTCTGTATATAGAACACATACACCCTTCATCATCAGTTCATTATCATCATTATCATATTTTCTGCTTAGTCTGGAGTCAGGTAGCTGGAGCAGCAGCCTAAGCAGTGAGGTCCAGATGTCCCTCTTTCCAGCTACATCCTCCAGGTCTTTCAGGAAGACCCTGACGCATTCCCAGACCCGCTGGAATACATAGTCCCACCAGTGTGTTCTAGGTCAACCCTGGAGACTCTTCCATGTTAGACCACACCAGCGAGGTATTCAGGATGCATTCTAATCAGATACCTGAGCCATCTCAAATAGCTCCTCAATGCTGAGGAGCAGCGCTTCTACTCCGAGCTCCTCTACGATGGCAGAACTTCTCAACTCTCAAATGACAGCAAGTTCCTGTCTGTGTTCATGTGTGTTTTGTACATTTTTGGCATACCGTGCAAAGGTTCCATAGAAACAGGAGGAGATTTTCAGACTAAAACCATTCATCAGCTGAGCAAACAAAATGCTTCTGATATTACTGTATGGGAGGTTAAAAAAAATTAAGTGAATAGTGTTTATGTATGTTGTTTAATACTAGAAAAAAAAAATCAATAAGTTTGTTCTGACAACTGCAAGTGTTGCTTTTAAAACGGACCAGTCTCTGGACTATTGCTAAGCTGATGGTTTATCTTGATATTTACCCAGATTGACTGCTCCATAACTTTTCACCACTGTTTGAACTGAAGACAGGAAAGGGTGAAATTGAGCCTGCCTTTGTGTGTGGGCTCATTGTGACGGTGAGGCAAGAGAGGACTGGTCATATGCATATCTGTTGCTCTACTGACAGCAACAAATTTATCTATTCACTTTGGCATGTCAAAGATTTATCACCAACAATATGGCATGGATAAGCCCCAGTGACAAAACCTGGAAGGTCATGCCAAAGTCATCGACCCTGCTTTCTATGAAAGGAAACATTCCTATGCTGTGACTGGCAACTTTTAACCCAGTCTCTATCCATCTACTCTGTAGGCAGTTTGCCTTTCTTTAAGACCTCTCATCGGCATCCAACAGTGAATTTTTCAGTGACACTTAACAAACTGAAAGAAGCTAGTCATTAAAAGGCACTCATTTTGAGCAATTTTTTAAAGAAAGAGGAGTGGAGTTGAGTCC
>CM045732.1:54640995-54725995 GCA_024760905.1 Plotosus lineatus
TAATTTACAGGTTGGTCGATTTTGTGTGTCTCATTTAAACTTTGACAATATTTTTGGTCGGGACAGTGCTGGCTACGACTATACCACAAATTACAAGCCCAATTTATAATTAATATTAAATCACATCATATCTTGTCATTCATTTATTCATTTCCTGAAACGCTTAATCCTAATTAGGTATTAGTCTAACTCGGGAGGATGGCGCCCATCACAGAGAGAGCAGACACCCTGGACAGCTCGCCGGGCCATCACAGGGCCGAAACACGCAGACAGCTGTGCAGCTTCTCTTGACGAAAGTCAGCAATGGGTCCTTTTGGACTCTCAGCATAGACACTGAGAGACACAGCTGGCCTTTAACAACCCAGTTAGCTGCACTGGGTGGTTATAGTGGGACTTGAACCCTTAACCTTGGGATCGGTAACCCAGTATCTTTCCACCGGGTCACCACCAGACTTGTGTAAAATATTTTTGTGAACGAGACAACAATGATGTCACTAATTTGTCAATGTCGCGCACTCAAAAAATAAAAAAATTAAAAAGCATAAACCAACCAAAAATTCCGCTTTAATTGATAATATTACTCTGTGTGTGTGTGTGTGTGTGTGTGTGTGTGTGTGTGTGTGTGTGTGTGTGTTCATTTAATAATAATTCCTAATAAATATTGAAAGGGAAAAGCCGAAAGGAAAAGAGGAAGATTGATGAACAATTGTTTTTATTACTCGCAATCTAGAATTCAAACCTTATTTGTCGCTTGTCGGATGGGTATGGCGCGTCCATGTGTGACGTCATGTATAAACAATTTCAAAATCTTGTAGGATTATCCACGATATCACGTAATGAAATAAACATGCCCTGTCTAACTTCCAGTCGGTAATAAAATAAAAATTACAAATGTTGATTTATCAAATTGCATTGCTAGATCTCACATCACGTGTCACTTAAGTTTACATTAATGACTGGAAATGTCTTTATTTATGGCTCAATGTCGTAAGTAACCTCTCTCTCTCTCTCTCTCTCTCTCTCTCTCTGAAAACCGTTTCATTACTTTGCTTCAAGAGTCCTCTCATTCCTCCCCGTGAAAAATCGATTTGTGCTGCAGTTCTGTTAGAGATCACTCGGAGATAATCCGGTGTAAGTGGCTGATCAGTGATGTTATTGGCTCATTAACAGGTGTACGTACCGTGGGAAGTGCAGCGCTGCAGCCCATTTGCGCGAGC
Source organism: Plotosus lineatus (assembly GCA_024760905.1). NCBI lineage: Eukaryota > Metazoa > Chordata > Actinopteri > Siluriformes > Plotosidae > Plotosus > Plotosus lineatus. The sequence continues at coordinate 54,642,213 of CM045732.1, forward strand.
CGGGCGGGAGGCAGTGCTGCACGCGCGCTTTTAACTTTATTATGGAGGTCATGACAAATTACCCTCCCCGTCTACATCACTCCACACGAAGTTGATTTTTAATAATTCTGTTATTAGTCTATACATCGGATTTACTACACAAATGATTTTCGTGTTTATATTACAAAAACAGGTGCTTGAGTTATGATTACTCTGATTTGAAATGTGTTTTATATATTTATATATATATATATATATGGTTATATATTCGTCTTGATTTTTTTTTTTTTTTTTGTCTCGAGCTGTAGATGATTGTTTTATTATAAACTTCAACATCACTGTATTTCTATGGAAACCGGTCGGAGCTGTTGAGGTGTGAGGAGGATAAGGAGGATAAGGGGAATAAGCAAATGAGGCAGTCAGTGGGCTGAACCGCTCTCGACGTAACACTGAGGGGAAGATCCACTGCGCGCTCAAGTCACGGGCGCTCGCGACTGTTTCTCACTTTATCCAGCGTCGAGCAAAATCGTCTCACCACAGACTGCAACACCTCCGCTTCAACCATCCGTGAAAGCCCCAGGTCTGCCCCCTGCATGTTGACGAGCTGCACGTTTCCACCGTAATGCTGGGCGCAGTGAAAATGGAAGGACACGAAACTCCGGACTGGAGCAGTTACTACACCGACGCGCAGGAGGTATGGGCTTCGACTCGGGTGGGTTTCAGCAGGGGGGCATGTTACACACTTTTATTTCATCTTCATACTTCAAACCCATTTCAGCTCAGTTCAGGCACAAGAATAGACACAGGACTTCGATTTGTTGGAAATAGAAATATATAAATATACATATATAATATTTGTCGATCACTTCTTCATGATTAGTCAGTAAACAGAAAAAATGAAAATGTTGGGAGATTTGAAGGTGAAGCTACCTGGGGCCGGATGTCCCGCGTGGTGGCGGTAGTGTTACCGGCTGAGGTGGCCGTTCAGCTCGGTCTCACTGCTCAATGCAATTATAGTGGAAAACCTGTTCAATCGAATATGATTCAATATTCATTTAAATATATTAATGAATAATACATGTATTTGTAAGAACTCTTAATAAACTTTTTTTTAACATCAGTTGCTGAACACTATTGTCAACACTGACATGCTGAACATGATCATTCGATGCAGGTACATTTTAAAATGTAGGTATACACTACATATGGCATGGATCATCGAAATGCATTTATTAATTTAGATCTGCATATCAATGAATTTATCCAGTTATCTGCGAATGCGTATTTATTGGATTTATTAATGTGGCTGATAAGGAATGAAATAAATAGATGCTTTGATCATATAATAAATGATTGTCCATAAAAATCCTAATGTTGGTTACTTGGCTGGTATCTCCTGTTTGTTTGTTTGTTGTTGTTGTTGTTGTTGTTTTTTCACGTTTATGTTTGTTTATTATCAAGTATTTTTGTTTTCCTTTTTTATATGCAGAAGAATCTAACCAGATACTGAGTAAAGATTAAAGTTCATGAAACGTATGCATATGGATTTATGCTCATGTTTTAGGAGTTTATACAGTATACCGATTTTTTTTTTTTTTTTTTTTTTTTTTTTTTAGAAGAAAACGCCTCACAATATAAAATGTGAAAATATTCCTTAAAATGAACAGATGTTATGATTTGTTTTATTTCAGGTCTATTCGCCCATGACGAACAGCAGCATGAATGCTGGATTGGCTTCCATGAACAGTATGAACAGTTATATGAGTATGTCCACCAGTGGGAATATGACCTCGAGCTCTTTTAACATGTCCTATGCGAACCCTGCTCTCGGTGCTGGACTAAGCCCAGGAACTATGGCGGGGATGCAGTCGAGCGCAAGCGGCGCAATGAACGGAATGGGCGGCGGTGTCTCGTCCATGGGCACCGCGCTGAGTCCCACAAATATGAACGCAATTTCCGCCCAGCACAGCTCGATGAACGCACTGAACCCGTACTCGAGCATCAGCCCCACTCTGAGCCCAATGACCTACGCCCAGCCCAACCTGAACAGAGCACGGGACAACAAGACTTTCAGGCGAAGTTATCCCCACGCCAAGCCTCCGTACTCGTACATCTCACTTATAACGATGGCGATCCAGCAGTCCCACAGCAAGATGCTCACGCTCAGCGAGATCTACCAGTGGATCATGGATCTGTTTCCATATTACCGTCAGAATCAACAGAGGTGGCAAAACTCCATCCGACATTCACTGTCGTTCAACGACTGCTTTGTGAAAGTGTCCAGGTCACCAGACAAGCCAGGAAAAGGCTCTTACTGGACCCTGCACCCCGACTCTGGGAATATGTTTGAGAACGGCTGTTACCTCCGCAGACAGAAGCGTTTCAAATGCGAGAAAAAGCTGGTCGGAACTAAAGGCCCAGATGGAAGGAAAGAGCAGAATGGCTCAGGTTCGCCTTCAAGCGACAGCAAGACCGGGCCTGTGGACTCCAGCTCAATAGCCAGCGCAAACCAGTCATCAAGTCCTCAGAGTTTGGACCACAGAAACGGCACGAGCAACTCGGAAATCAAGGCCAATGGCCCACAGATACACCCCGTGGCCAACTCAGCCACGACTCTGCCCTCTCTCCCTTTACCCCCACACTCTATGGCCCACGAGTCGCAGCTGCACCTAAAGGGAGACCCGCATTACTCTTTCAACCACCCGTTTTCCATCAATAATTTAATGTCCTCCTCGGAGCAACAACACAAACTGGACTTGAAAGCATATGAACAAGCGTTGCAATATTCATCGTATGGCTCAGGTATGTCTTCCAGCCTGCCACTGGGCAGTGCTTCTATGGCCGGGAGAGCGAGCATGGACCCCTCGGCTTTAGAAGCATCTTACTACCAAGGTGTGTATTCGAGGCCAGTTCTCAATACTTCATAGTTTGCTCTTAGAATTTACTGCGCACTCAACAACGGTTGACAGATAAACTTAATTTTATTTTTGCATGCACCCTGTGCATTAAGGACTATCGCTTTAAAGTATAACGATGTGTACGTGTATAATAAAATATTGTAAAGTGTTTCATTGAATGATTGTATCACCCACCTATAAATAATTGCTAGTGTATTTAAAACGGTTTGAGCTTGTAAAAATAATGTACTTCCCCCAAAACCTCTATGTGCTCTGTGTTAGCATGTACAGAAGAAGGTCGGGTCTGGTCTTGTGGAATGTGTGCTGCGGGTAGCAAAGCAAAGTTCTTATGTCTGTTTCAGATGTATTTGGATGTTGTCATTTGACTTGTTTCTTTTTGGGGTTTTTACTCACTGATGGATACATTTTAATCCCAAACTTGTATTGAAATTAAGTTAAACCAAGGTGAGAATAAATTGAGAATAAACACGTTATTTCCTAATTCCGCCGGGTAGTGTTTGGTTGCATGTTTATATTCTGAAGCTCTTGTGGATCATTTGTTCAGCATTTGGAGGTGTCAGTGGTACTGCTTTACATTTCTCAAGGTTTTACGCAAAGTTCAGGGAAATGTTCTGATGCGGTTTAACACTACACTGCTGTTTTATTTGTCTTTAATTGTTTTTTTTTTGTTTTGTTTTGTTTTGTTTGGTTTTTTTTATTTATTTTTTTATTTTTTTATGCCTTTTTTTAATGTTCAGGGTTCATTTTGAACTTAATCGAATAAGCGACAAATAATAAGCAAATGTAAGGTATTTACGCACAAGTAAAATTAAAATAAATATAAAGTAGTAACTATAATTCACAGACTCATATGAAAAAATTCTAATAAAACGAACTGATGTTTATGGTTTGATGGGGTTTGTGCACACGGAAGCGGCGGAGTTTGTGTTGGTGAAAGACCAAGAGAGAAAATCCAAGTCCAACACAAGCGCAGCCTCAAAGCTTCTCGCCATAAAAGCTCAGCTCGTGTTTAAATGGGATTTTTAACAATATCATAGGGAGGCCAAAGCATCTTTTTTGTCGAGCGTAACCTACATGACGGGCGCGTGAACCTGAACAGATTTGACTTTGATCGTGGTATTTTGTAGACACGCATTTTGGCTGACAAACCATGAAATTCGTTTAATCGTCGTGCATGAGACCCGGACGCGTAAATAAAGTGGAAAATTTTATTTACGCCTGGGGAGCCAAAAGGACATCTGAAGCTCTCATGAGTCGGAAGAAACGACAGCACGTTCCGTCTCGGAAATAAAATTAGACATACAATAAATAGAATAATTAAAAAAAATGACTGTTCATTTCTGCATTTATCAATTATATATATATATATATTTATATGTCCAATTTCCACCCAGAAGCATTTCAAACCAAAAGAGACCGACCACATTATTGATAAAACCAATCTTCAATCAGAACTTATAAAGATATCAAGCAATTGCTGATAAGCTCCCGAGAGACACAGAAGACTGAATTAAATAAATTAAATTAAAGATGGACAAGATAAAACCAGAACAATGGAGAAGAATGAAATGAAAGTGATGCGGTGTGATTGACGGATAGGCGGGATGAGAGTATTTCAAGTGGCTTAAAATTGTTAAATGTATTAATTGACACACGATAGATGCTAATTCGTTTTTGTACATTTCTTTACAAATTAAGCCATTGATCAACGATTTTTTTCTTTTTTACAAATGTGTAATTTAATTATATTATTTTAAACCAAAATACCAGTCACCGCACTTTTTAATTGTATAGTAACTGCAGAAATTACACGAGTTGTAATGTACTCTAGGAATATTTACACATTTATTCGTTTTAGGCCAATTAGCTGATCGTTTGTGGTATTTTTGATTGCCAAACTTCAGCCACTCTTATCTTATGTAAGTTTTATAATTAACAGAACACGCACATTAATTACAGAGACAACACATTGCAGCCTCAATAAAGAAAAATGTTCAACATATGATTATTTACAGTCTGAGCAGTCTTGAATTGTAGATATTCTTGTAGCTATAATAATTTATCAGGATATCACGCACGATTATGGCAGCAATAAATATGTTTTTGCTGAACTTAATTTTAATTAGTAAGCATTAGTTTCGGGGGAAATAAAAAAAAAAACAAGAAAAAATTCTGTCATTTTAATAACTTGTCCGAATGGATCGAGTCGAGAAGACTTTAATTTAAAAGGAAATGTTAATCAATAATTAATACGTTTTCCAAAATACATTGTTGTTTTACAAGTTGTATTTTAGTCTACAATGCCTGTGAGGAATTTATTGTTTCACTCTATACTGAGAGCTGCAAAAAAAATGGTAACAGCAATAATAACCAAAACAAAATTCCACAGTAAAAAAATACTATTTTTTTTAAAATCTGTAATTATTAAGAAAATAACACATAATTGTTTGAAGGCAACCTGCATCCTGAGGTCTATGATACAACCAATATTATTATTACTACAACCACCAGAAGTTGTTGTTCGTCTGTTGCGATTATTATTATTATTATTATTATTATTATTATTTCTGTTGTTGTTATTAATAATGATAAAAATAATAATGGCAGAAGTAGTAAGGTTAAATTTTTTTTTATTTAAAAATTTCCGCTTGATCCATTTGTGTGATTAAATGTTGAGTTGTGTTCCTGATGAGCGCGCTCAGTGAAGGTGACTCTGGGCTTGATTAACATCTGTTATCAGCGGGCAGTGTTCAGGACGGAGTGCTCACTAGAGCCTTGTATTCCAACTCATGTGGCATTTCTCGCCTCTCCATCAAAAGCTCTGGAGCTTTCTTCAGCCTTATGGACAAAAATTTGAGCGACAATGCGCAGAGCCCTTTACTTCAGAAGCGGCCATCAGCGGGTCTACCCACAGACCTTTCTTCTCCGTCTTTTCATTCTTAGTTTAGAAAGCCACTACAGGGCCAAGGCGCGTCTAATACCTTTTGATGGGGATTGAATTAATTATCTCCAATAACACAATTGTGCTTGGCCAACGAAAAGAGCAAAGCATTAGCCCTCCAGAATCACACACACACACACACACACACACACACACACACACACAAATGAAAGAAGCTTTGAAAGGCCGAGGGAGAAGAGGGAGAGATCCGATCCGAAATCAGCTTTAGAAGCAGCTGGTTTTCCATTACATTTCTACTGGAGAACTTTATTAGGGCTTTGTGGCCTCCTCATATGCATCAGCCACGTCAGGTTGGTGGTCCTCTTGGTGGCCTTCATGAAATCCGGATATTATGGGCTCGTTATCCAAAAGAACCTCACAAACACTTCCAATTTTAGGTGACTTAAAATATTTTAAAATAAATATAGTATCTTTTGCACTTAAATCCTTTAAAATATGATTTAAATAAAGAAAAAAAAAACATTTTAGGCTGTTTTAATTGTGTCTGCGTGTAAATAAAGTATTACTGTAGGTTAACTGCACAAGGAGAGATTCCTGTTTTCCGAGGTGCAGTCAGGCTGGTAGACTTCATCATTCAGCAGGGGATTTGATCACATCTCTAATCAGATCATCGGACACATCGCATGCCCCAGAAATGAATCAGTAAAATCCAACCCTGGCCCATTTTTTTTTATACATTCGTCTGCTCAGAACCACTAAGACAATGTTTAAGTGTTTTAATTTCAGGTAGGTAGCAGACAAGTGAACTGACGAAAATATCCTCGAAAAAAGGAGGTGGGATTAAAAAAGAGAAAAGCTTGAAATATTTCGTGTCGTTATGGCAACGGGATCAGTCAGTCTTTTCTCCGAGGGTCATTCAGCGTAGGCTGTCGAAACAGGGTTTTAATTAAAGCGTATAAAACTGGTTTTGTAGTCCGGTCATCATACTACCGATTTTCGGAGGATAATCGGGATTGTGTTTAGTTCCAGCCCAGTAAACACGTGCGCAAGTCTCCGCGCTGAGACCCAACAGCGCGGTGCAAAAGGCTGCTCGTGCACAACATTACTGCAAACGTGCACGCGCATTCGATTCAAAATGAACATGACATTGATTTCAACTTCTGTTTATTCAAGAAAAAAACGTTTAATGAGAGAGAGAGAGAGAGAGAGAGAGAGAGAGAGAGAACTAAAGATAAAAGGAAATAGAAAGTGAAACATTGAGGGGAGAGAAATAGAGAGAGAGGGAGAGAAAGAGGGAGAAAGGGAGGGAAAGAGAGAAAGAGAAGGGGGAGCGAAAGAGAGAAAAAGAAGGAAAGAGAACTAAAGATGAAGAGAAATAGAGAAAGAGGGAGAGAGAGAGAGAGAGAGAGAGAGATGGAGAGAAGACTATGATAGAGAAATAGGGAGAACGAGGTTGGAGAGAGAAATAAAGAAAGAGAAATAGAGAGAACCAAAGATAAAGAGAAACACAGTGAACGAGAGAGAAAGAGAAAGAGTAAAAGAGAGAAAGAGGGAGAGAACTAAAGATAAAGCGAAATAGAGAAAGAAGGAGAGAAAGAGGGAGGGAAAGAGAGAAAGAGAAATAGGGAGAATGGGGTTGGAGAGAGAGAAATAAAGAAAGAGAAATAGAGATGGAGAGAGAGAACTAAAGATAAAGAGAAATACAGAGACAGAGAGAAAGAAAACGAGAGAAAGAAGGAGAGAAAGAGAAAAAGAGGGAGAGAGAACTAAAGATAAAGAGAAATAGAGAAAGAGGAAGAGAAAGAGGGAGGGAGAGGGAAAGAGAGAAAGAGAAATAGAGAGAGAAATAGGGAGAACGAGGGAGAGAAATAAAGAAACAAATAGCGAGATGGAGAGAGAGAGAGAGAACTAAAGATAAAGAGAAATACAGAGACAGAGAGAGAGAGATGGAGAGAAAACTATGATAAAGAGAAATAGGAGAACGAGGATGGAGAGAGAAATAAAGAAAGAGAAATAGAGAGAAGGAGAGAGAGAGAACTAAAGATAAAGAGAAATAGAGAAAGAGGGAGAGAAAGAGGGAGGGAGAGAGAAAGAGAAATAGGGAGAGAAATAGGGAGAATGAGAGAAAGAAAGAAAGAGAAATAGAGAGATGGAGAGAGAGAGAGAACTAAAGATAAAGAGAAATACAGAGACAGAGAGAGAGAGAGAAAGAGAGAGAGAGAGAGAGAGAGAGAGAGAGAGAGAGAGAGTAATCCTGTGCAGCCTCTTCCACTGAATGTCGGTGCGGTTCGGCAGCAGACCGTCAGGAGCTCCACACTTCCTCCTCTCTTTATTCTGTCACTTCGACCAACGGGCCATGCAACGTGTTTCTGAGAACATAATCGATCTCACTCAAAACACACACGGGCTCCTGCGACACTCGGCACCTCCAGTGAAAGACAGAGAGAAGTGCTGAGGACTCACGAGGGGCATCCCGTCAATACCAGGAATATCAAAACACCACCAAAGCATTGATTATGAAATTAGTTCTTGATAGGAGTTCAGGGAACCGTCTGATGTTTGGAAGTTATCAGCATGGCCATGTCAAAACAAACAAGCTCCATCCGTTTCTCAAAGTTTTTTTTTCTTTCTTTTAAATAAGTGATGACAATCAGCTCATTTCCTAACATCAGATTTATCCTCCAGGTCTGATCTCACGAACACGAACCCGGCCTGCTTAAAAGAAACCGAATCATTAGCACAAAATAAGCTTTTATAAATAAAATAATTTGCTGTTTATCAAGTAAACGTGAGTTACGCAACTAAACAAATCAGGTGAAACTCATTTCCATATTAATTGTAATCATACTGAGGGACTTTAGTATTAACAGTAGGAGGAATATTCCGTCTGCAACTGCAAATGAATGGGAGAATTTTTATAATGCTTCAGTAAGATCACATCTGTACCAGTTTCATCAGTTGGAAGAAACCGAAGATGCATTTATCACATGGATCACATAAAATATCCTTAACATACATTTTAATTTATAATACATCATGTCAGCTAATTAAAAAAAAAAAGAAAGAAAAACAATATTCTCATCAGACAGACAGGGTTTTGATGCTAAAGAAAACCTGTGGTGATAACAGCTGTAAATTTATTATCACATTCACAGATAATGCAGATAACCGTGTCCCCTGTCTGAAATTTACAATCACAAGAAAGCATTTTAACTTCATATATTTCTAGCTTATCAGAGTTTATGTTTGTGGGGATAAAATGGTTGGAAAAAAATAGAAATGCATTTACAAAATAAACAATCTTCGGTAAAATTTTCTTGTCAAGTAAGTTTTTTTTTTTAAAAGACCTCCAAGTTATTGCTACTAAAACATGTAACACTTGTCTGATATCTAATATTATTAGTAATCCATTTATTACACTAAACAGTCCATTTAAAACATTTTGTAAATAAAGAGAAATTAGAGGAATTTCCCTCTTTTTCCATTCATTAAATATTTGCATCTATTACATCTGTCCAGATGCATGGACACTGAAGGCACTGCTCAATGCAACACACCTTCAAAAACCTTCAGTTACAGGGTTGGAATAAAATAGCTGGTTGCAGTAGCAGTAATCAAAGACAGTAACAGTGAGAAAGCGTGTATGGCAGTTATGAGAAAGGAGTGAAGAGCTGAGGGTGAGAGAGCAAGCAGCACTTTCAGCCCATGTTTGCCCACAGGGCTTCGACTGTTTGCTCAGAGTTAAACGCAACAGCCTGGTCACCAGATGTGGCTGTCTGTTCCAGTCACCCATCAGATCACAGTACGGACACTGCCTGTGCCCACCTTCTTCCTCAAGACATCTACCAACCGTTCAAGCCTACACAGGGGGGGGCAGGTAGAGACAGGGACAGAGAGAGAGAGAAAGAGAGAGAGAGAGAGAGAAAGAAGGAAGGAGGGGGAGACAGAGAGGGACTATGTTCAAGTATAGTCTTGTAACGAAAGAAAGCAATAATGTGCAGTTCTCAAAAGGAGATATGAAAACCATTTTTGATATATTATACCTACAAATACTTTCCAGTTATGACCTCAGGCGAAAAAGTAAAAAGAAGGTTTAGTAGCTTAATGCTGTATACAGAGAACAATCAATGTTGGAGAGGAAAGTTTATATAGTGTATAGTGTACACTACTTGCTGACGTCTATTCTCTTAAATTTCCAAATAACAGTGTTTAATCTACAAAATAGACTCTTAATTTAAGAAAATGAAAAAAAAAAAAATCAAATTAATTAATATAAACAAATAAACACTTTCCACAAGGTTGTCACTGTCCCCCCAGTGCAGCTAACTGGGTTATCAAAGGCAGGCCATGTCTCTAACTGTCTCTGGTGTGAGGCATGTAAAAGAACCATTGCTGACTTTCGACAAGAGTAGGCTGCAAAGCCGTCAGCGTGTTTCCGCCCTGCGATGGCCTGGCGAGCTGTCCAGGGTGTACTCTGCCTTTGCCCTGAGTTGGCTGGGATGGGCACCAGCCTCCCCGCGACCCTAATTAGGATGAAGCGGTTACAGAAAATGATGAGCAAATAAACAATTTTGGGACCACTTGGGATACTAAAGTGGATGTAATAAGTTCTAAAGCACTGGAGAAGAAATGTCATGGGAATCAAATGCATCTACTGTATTCCCATAAGAAGTCCTCTCAGCAAGATGACAACTGTATATACATTCTCAGCTGGAAAATAATCCACAACCTTCTCTTAGAGGTGAGTGCTGAATGTTTTATTTATCTTGTTCCTTTTTTAAAAAATATTCTTCAGGAAAACTGGATATCCACACACACACACACACACACACACATATATATATATATATATATATATATATATATATATATATATATATATATATATATATATACATATACACACACACACACACACACACACACACACACATATATATATATATATATATATATATATATATATATATATATATATATATATATGTGTGTGTGTGTGTGTATATATATCTACTATATATATATATATATATATATATATATATATATATATATATATATACACATATATACACACACACACACACATATATATATATATATATATATACAGATATATATACAGATATATATATATATATATGTGTGTGTGTATATATCTACTATATATCTACTATATATATATATATATATATATATATATATATATATATATATATATATATATACACACACACACACACACACCATACATACATACATACCGTATATGTATATGTGTGTGTGTGTATATATATATATATATATATATATATATATATATATATATATATATATAAAATATACTTTATTAATGGGCTGAATTCCATTTCCTATAAAGCTTTCTGACAGTAAGACCAACATCTAAACACACGACAAGTGTTTGAGTAGCGAGCTAATAAAATCGGCTGTGTTTGCATGGTTACTTCACTTACTGTTGCTTATTCATTGCAAAGCAAATGGGAGTGGTTTCACTCACACCTTCTGACTTTAGCAGCCTACACCTGTTTTCTTCTTCTGGGAGATTTGAGCATGGTTAAATGCACAAGACAATCTGAGTATACAATCATCTATGTGTTTGCACATACAAATATAAAGTAGCCTAAGAAATAACACTTTTACTAAGAATAGGAGAATAACACTAACTCTAATATTCATGAAAGACAAAGCTTTCCAAAGGAAAGGCATGCATACATCAGGTGCATTACTGAACACATAAATAAAATGTGAAACACTTCACCTATAGCTTTATTACACACCTTTTTTCTTCACTTGCTACCTTGTTTTCTACTTTATATACACTGCTCAGCTTCACTGTCATGCCTGTAGAATTAACAGCAGCAGAATGTCCAATGTACACTGGTGTAGTGTTAGGGATTTGGAAACACTGTTTACAACAATAAACTCAAACATGTACACTGGGGATGAGCCAGAAAAAAGGTAAATCCTGATTAAGAATTCAGTAGATATAAAAAAAACCTGCAATCACAGTTTAACTAGGACTTGAGAAAAGTCTTACATAAATAAAAAAAAAAGCACTTTGATTTCTAATGAGTGGGCCTGGCCAAAAATAAATGGAAAACATAAAAAATAACAACCTCACACACTTTAAAAGTGCCTTTAGCCCAAATGGATTTTCATGCATGTAATCACCACGACATTGTTCAGACAAACTTAATCAACATCTCAACAGCAAAGTGGGTTTGGAGTGGGAAATTATTAATTTTGAGTTTCTGGTACCATGTAGCTGATATCCTAAGCTTTCAATGGTACCAAATTTTTAAACACAAGTCTAGTTTTGAAATAACTAACCAAACCTGCCATGATTTTTTTTAGCCTTTGAAGCATGCAACTTTGAAGAAAATCATGCTTAAAGTTCAACATATGATTTAATAATTTCAAACTTAATACCCTCTTTGCTGTGATGGGTCACATGTATTTCCATCCAGAGTTGGAACCATGTTTCACCGACATGTTGACGTGATGACAGGAGAATTGAACCACTGTAACATATCCCTTCCATTTAAGATTTCAAGAGAGTTTAGGTCAGGATTTTATTGAGTTCATGTGTAAAAAGATTCCTCATGTTCCCTGAACCACTCTTTCACTATCTGAGCTCCAATTTAGATCCTTGCCATGAGGGAAAATGGGAATATTGGTGGGATAACACAACATTGCATGTTATAGCCAACACTCAAGACAGTTCAACAAAATATTATTCTGTGAATCTTTTTTTGTTTGCCAGGGCAGAGTATAACAAGTAATGAAATGTGTCCTAACTGTTGTCAGTTATAATATCTCAAATTGGAGCGTGAAGTCCAAAAACCCGAGTTAAGCATTAACATTAAGGGCTAAAATTTAGGTGGTCTCAAACAGAGACCAGAGCACCCCAAAGTTTGGTGAATGAGAAAAGCAGGTGGAACTGAGCTGTGGTACTGTACTTCGATGGAAGTGTGAATCATGGTGATGATAAATGGAATTAAAAATCCCAAACTGGTGTGCAAAGCAAAAAACACGATCTAGCACTGATGGTTCAGTGGGTTTTTTTGTTTGTTTTTTGGATGATTGGTCTGTGCGTTCAAACCCCAGCATTTCACTGCTGGAAGTTTTGGGTTCTTGAGCAAGGCCATAACCCTTCACGTGCTAAGCTCAATTACAAATTGCTCTATTTAAAATGAGTAAAAGTAATCAGTGTTGACCTCAGACTTTAGAATATGAAGAGCTACATCAAAAACTCTGCATCATTTTAATTTTAACAGCGTTATGGACAGAACCTACAGCAATGTTTCTTCATTATTACCCCTAATTAATTGAGGTAGAGCTCCTCATCTTCTACAATCAAAGGTCTCAGTGAGTCTGTTTTCAGGATGACCACAAAACACTTGTTCTGGTCTGACAGGAGTGAAACCCATTATGATATTCTGCTGAAGTCCATTTATTTCAAATTCAATGTTTTGTGCAATCTGAGATGTTTGGGGTTTTTTTTGCTCACCATGGTTACAAATGAATGGTCATGAGTTACTACTTCTTTCCTGGCTGCTCAAACCAGTGCAGTTGCGTTCCTCTGATTTCTCTAATCAATGAATTTCTACCAAGACTTTTAAATATTGTTGTTTTTAAAATTACCAGGAGCTCAACAGATTCTGAAATACTCACACCAGCCGATCAGGCCTCCACTTCCAAGCCATGGTTTTAAGTTAAAGCTCTTAACCTCTACAGTAATACTACTGTCTGATTAGATAGCTGCATATATCAAGGCATATTAGCATCGATTTCAATAAACTATCAATGTAATAAAATGAATGTTGTTACTGTGAGTAATGATGCTAGTTACTGTACCATCCTCAGCCACTGAATTCTTACAATATATTCTATATACTCAGCATTGCTGATTAATATCACAACATTATCACTTCATATATTGATCATGTTCACACACAGCCTTTTATCCCATGGCCTACAGTTACATGCCAGCCACAGCCCATTTGCGGACCAGCCAGTTAGTGAAAAGAGCCTTTGTGCATTTCTCATGGTCAAGTTTGATTCAGTAGGCCATCATGCTTTCAGCTCATCCCTTCAATCAATGGAGGCTGCAAGACCGACACTCAGGTGCCACATTCTTATCTTGGTCAGTGCTTCCTTCCCCAGCATAATGTGATTCCTCAGCCTTGCATTTTTCTCACTGTTGTGTGACAAGGCCCATGTCAGACCTGCTTCCTACAGCCACACGGACTCCTCTGACTGTGGTATATCCATCAGCATGTCAGCTAGCATTCAGGTGTGAGCAGTTCATATCCCCCACCCTGAGCCACTGTCTACCCTGCACACTCATGCTGCTGATTCTGTCTGTCTCACTCCCTCTTCACATCTAGCCTGTAAAATATGACATTTCCCTTTTCTCATAGCCATACCCCCACATAGATCAAGACCCTTTCTTTGGCCAAAAAACTATTGATGATTAAAAGGAGAAGTGGGAGTCTGATCCTGAGTATTGCCACTACTCAATGTCTGCCAATGAGAAGGCTTAAGCCAGGAAGCTGGCACTTGTTCAGAACTCATTCAGGGAAAAAAATGAACATGATGATTCTCAGAATGTGAGGAACTCACTTGTTTCTACTTCCAGTAATATGGCACAACATAGTGGCGCGAGAGATGTTCTTTTGACAGCAGTAGCCGTGATTCACACATAGCTGAACCTTGCACTGTGGACATGGCTGGGTCATGCCTCTAAATCAGTGAGGAAATACAAACAGACACTAGCGTAGGCACCCACACTGGACTCAGCACCGTGAAAGGATAATACTATGTAAAATCACTATATGGTAACTAAAGACCGTTAAGCATCCTTAAATTCATAATTGAATTATTAATAGCTTTTTTTTAAGCTCAATTTAATAAAAAAAAAAAAAGAGCTCTTAGTACCTGTTTGCAAAACTCATTTAGCTATTTCAAGCATTGAAAAAATTAACACAAGCTTTAAAGCAGTTGAAAAAAAAACAATATTAAGAGTGGGCATGACGGAGTACATCAGGGGTCTAAAGTCCTACATTAGACAGCAGTGTGTATGTGTGTGATATTGCCACAGACAAAAATGGTCATTTCAGAGCCCTCCTGTTTAAACAAACTACTAACGTTCCCTCTTTTTTGGGATTGTCATGCTGATGCTGGGTCATGGGGGTTCTCTCAGGGTTTTGAGCACCCCTCAGCTTTGCATCCCCACCCCCAGTTCATTAATTCATCGTGTAAATAGATCAGCAGGCCAAGCCATGTTTGCTTTTCACGGGGCGCCCTGGTGTGAGAGAGTAGTAAGAGAGAGAGAGAGAGAGAGAGAGAGAGAGAGAGAGTGTGTGTGTGTGTGTATATGTGTGTGTGTGAGAGAGAGAGAGAGAGAGAGAGAGAGAGAGAGAGAGAGAGAGACTCACAGGACCTAGCTATAATGCACATGCAGAAACAAGAGCAGTTGTTCTGAGCATAACAGTGAACCATAGAATGAGTTTGTCACAGAGAATTGAGGTATTTCATTACATTCCCTAACCTCAATTTACAAAAGCTATATTTAACAAATATGGTAGCTTCAGGGAAAATGAATAGAAATACGTGAGTAATCATAAACTGATCATGATTATCACCATCAAACAGATTTATTAAAATGCCTAGATTGTACCACATTCTCTATTTTGGCTGGTCAGACCTATTTATACCAGAACCACTTACAGTAATTCCAATGTTTATAATAATGTGCTTCTTCTTTCAGCTTATCATTTCTATAGGACAGGACTTTTATAATGGTCATTCCAAAATAATTTAAGCCTAAAAATCAATGTTTATTTTTTAAAGGTTTTTATTTTGTAACCAAAGAAAACTATACCAATCATAAATATTAATTATACCTGATGGTCTGTAGCTGGGTCTCCCCATACACAGTAAGCTGCAATGCACTGGGTAGTGATATCTTTCTTTCATAGCCAGTATTAACAGTTTGTTCTACAGTATCTCTTCTGTTAGTTCAGACCAGACATACTAGACTTCACTCGCCATATGAGTGAGCCCTACGCACCATAATATTCTTGCCAGTTCACTGGCTGGCTTCCTGATATATACTAAAACGTAGGAAGAATTATACATAAATACACTGTATTTTCTGGACTATAAGTCGCACTTTTTTCATATTTTAGCTGAAGGTGTGACTTATACTCCAGCGCGACTAATATGTGAAATTATTACATATAATTCTGTTTGGCATCATAAACTTAATTTCACATATTTGTTATTTTTACACTCGCAGCCACAAGAGGGCACGCTATGCTTGGGTACCAGTACCTGCTCATCCACCACTGAAGAAATAGCCCCAAAAAGAAAATCCTATTCTGCGGATTACAAGCTGCAAGTAGTGAAATATGCAGCAGAAAATGGTAATCGAGCAGCAGAAAGAAAGTTTGGAGTGAACGAGAAACTTGTGAGGGACTGGAGAAAAGCGGAGATTACTATTACTGCAATGAAGAAAACAAAAAAGCTAATTGCGGGCTAAAAGCTAGATGCCCACAGCTAGAGGAACCAGTTCATACATGGGTGCTTGAGCAACATGCATGTGAGGACCACAACGTCACATAAACTGCCAGCAGCTTTCCAAGCCAAGGTAGACAGTTTCTTTGAGTTTACGACTTATAGTCCAGTGCGACTTATATATGGTTTTTTTCTTCTTTATTATGCCTTTTTTGGCCAATGCTACTTGTACTCTGGAGCGATGTATATTCCGGAAAATATCTTCTTCTTTTCCTTTCGGCTTTTCCCTTCAGGGGTCGCCACAGCGAATCATCTGCCTCCATCTCACCCGATCCTTTGCGTCGTCTTCTCTTACACCAACGAACTTCATGTCCTCCTTCACCACATCCATGAATATTCCGGAAAATATGGTAAGCACATATGCACTCCTCTGTGTCCATCATGATTTATATAAAAAATACATGCAAATTTGAGTGTGTGCTTTAAGTGTATCATGATTCCCAAGGCTCACTGATACAGGTGGGCAGCAAAGGCTAGTACACCTGGTCTGATTCCACAGAAGAGATACTTTTGCATAAATCGCTGAAACTGTTAATGATGACAAGACAGAAAGGTGTTAGAACTCAGTGCATTACAGCTTGCTGTGTATAAGGCTGCATAGGCCATCTACTCACTTGTGTGTCAATATTCTATCCAGTATCCTACATGTACATGTACACACACACACACACACACACACACACACACACACACACACACTCACACTCACACACATACATGAATAGAGAGACTTAAAATATTTAAAAAAAAATTCACAATTATTATCTAATCAGATTGCAGATTGTGGTGTTCACATCATTATTCAAATTAAAACTCCGCCAACACCAAGTAAATCTACATTCAGCCAATCAAAGAGTGACACAAAATGTGTTGTTTTTAACTAGAAATGTCTATTTAAGATTTTTGAAAGGACTCTTAGGTTTCCACTTTGTCTAAACAGAAAACATAAAGCGCATTACAAATGTTTAGGATAGATGATGTTCTAGTTTCTGGGTTCTTTTCAACACAAACAGCTGTGTTTTTTGTGTTATTTACTTCAAGAGGCAGAAATAATGAGGCTGGTGCAGGAGTGACTCCGTGATGTAACAGCATAAGTAATAACAGAAACTAACTTTGCACCGTAAACAGTCCACAATGTTAAACATAAAAAAGGTAAAAGTACAATGAGTAATTCTTTAGTCAAATAAAATTTGGAAAAGTTTTCTATGATTACAAAAGAATAAAAGGTTTCAGGATTAACGGCTAGTGTAAAATAATCATCTGATGTTGAGCAGATGATTGTTGATACAAGCTTCAGTTTTATGGCAGTCGTGGCCTGGTGGTAAAGGTGCTGGAATACTGATCCCAAGGTTGAGGGTTCAAGAACCACTCTCAACAGGTTGTCACTGTCCCTCCAGTGCAGCTTACTGGGTTATCAAAGGCCTGCCATGTTTCTCACTCTCTATGGTGTGAGGCATGTAAAAGGACCATTGCTGACTTTCGACAAGAGTAGCTACATAGCCGTCAGTGTGTTGCTACCCTGTAATGGCCTGGCGAGCTGTCCAGGGTGTACCCTACCCTCGCCCAGGATAGGCTGAGTTGGATGCCAGCCTTCCCTGTGACCCGACTTAGGATTAAGCAGTTCAGAAAATGAATGAATGAATGAATGAATGAATGAATGAATGAATGAACAAACTTCAGTTTTAAAACAAACTTCAAATTAACACAATCTTATATTGCAATGACAAAACCTGTATTGAATGCAAAGCTTTTTCTGAGGACTTCATTACAAAATGAAAACTTACTTGTGCACTTTTTCAGTGGCCTCTCTTTCGGACTCCTGCGTCACTTGGAGTTTAGTCTGAATGTTCTGTAGCTCTGAGGTGAGCTGCTGCACACGGCTCTGCAGATCCTCTGCCTGGGATGTGCTGCAGTCCCGAACACTGATGGGAGACGATGCGCATGGGATCTCCTTCCTACTAGACTGATCTGTTTGGCTCCGATGTGCACTGAAAGAAAAATGGAGCTTTAAATCCAAACAGTGAGAATGAGTGCTTCAGAACATTCTTTATTTTAAAAAGGTCAAAACTCAAACACTTATGATATTAATAAATGGAAAAAATAAATAACCAGAATGGGCTAAGCTCATTATTAAACACACTGTTATTCCTAAAAAACTAAATCGGTCATACCACTGCAAGACATACAGTAGCTAGAGACAGTCATACAAACAAATCAACAGACAGGGATAGATAGACATAGACATATGATATAAAGCAGAGGTTGCCGACCTTGTGAGCTACCTTTCTCAAGACTCTGACCCTAACCCATACACGTCTACGTCTAACATGCATGTCTGATTATTGGCTGGCACCCATATGAATCAACTCTGGGTGAGACATACCCTGGACAGCTTTCCAAGCCATCACAGGGCCAACACTCACACAACCATTCACACTCACTCTCACAGCTAGGTGTGATTCAGAACAATCAATTAACTTACTGTGCATATTTTTGGACTGTGGGACGAAACCGAAGTGCCCAGAAGAAACCCACATAAGCACAGGGAGAACATGCAAACTCAATACAGAAATACCCGAGCTGGGAATCAAACCCATTACCACATATTTTAAAATTAATTATCAAGTATCAGCACAACTATATTTGGTTAACTATGCACCTAAGGGTTTCCCTATTGCTCCCTTCAGAGCACCACATATGGTTCCTTAGAAAAACACACAACTTGACCCATACAGTGAGAGCATGCTGCCAGTTTATCTGCAGGTGAGCGATGCTAACTCTGTATCAACACAGTGGGTCAAGTGACATATCTAATATTGGAACAAAAGGTCGGTACATGAGACAATATCTGAGGGTAATAATGCAGCAGAATGGGAGTGGAATACATTATAGTTTAGCCAACACCACTATGCTGCAGCTCCCACAAGGTGAGTTTAACATTCAGTGAGATATGAGAAAAATTTCAGAAATAGAATGAAGAAAAAGGGGCGAGAGAGAGAAAGACAGAGCGAGTGAGCTAGCGTGTGCGTGTGTGTGTGTGTGTGTGTGTGTGTGTGTGTGAGAGAGAGAGAGAGAGAAATAACCCAGTTGACATGGGAGTTCAATTCAAAGCAGGCTTTCTTAGTGAAAATATACCACCATACATTGTGCTCTGACCAAAACTACTAATAAATCATTTAAAAAAGCTAAAAAAAAAAAAAAAAAAAAAAGCTAAAAAAAAAAGACCCAGGACAGAGTTACTTACTACCAATCACCCTTGGATCCATGGTCAAAATACATAACCAGAATACAAAGGCTAATGTAAGAGGAAGATGCAATGCATAAAATAACAGGAATAGCTGTTGCTTGCAAGTCGGTCCTATAAACCACATGTGGTACTCCTGTCGGTTAAAGGTCTTAAACATCTTTTATCATGCAATGTGTGTGTTATTAATAACCTCAGCAGGTGGAATACCCAATACAAACAAGAAAACCTCATCACATAATACACCGAATAATGAGACACAGTGAGACAACAATGCTACCTAAGCCTCTCTTTTCTACTTCTCCTACAGAGGAGGGCTGCTGTGGTTTTCCAGACAGAATAAAGCTAGATTGATCATCATTGGTCTCTGTCATTTAGCCATTGTGTGTGTCATATTACTCATTCTGTTCTCTTGTCCTTCTACTTAGTTTCAGACAGTGGCATACTTATCCTTTCCTTTTTTTTTTTTTTAAACAAGAGGCAATCAATTCTGGTGTGATATTGATAGCCAAGGAACTGATGTAAAGTTGTGTGCTTTGTTTAATTAAATGCAAACATATTGGGTACGAAGGTCCAGTGACAGTGACAAACAAGGACAGAAGCAATACCCACGATGGATTATCTTATCTATCACCCCCCACCCACACACACACACACACACACACACACACACACACACACACACACACACCCCAAACTCTCACCCACAAACATCTGAACTCAACTTAGACTCCTCAACCCCAATTCCTTTCCCCCCAATCATGTGTTTTATGCTAAGTTATTAAATGTAATTAAATAAATGGCTCTTAAATGGTCCTGAGCCCGTTTGGTTTAATAGGAGAGAAGCCTGCTCATAGTACAAGGGAGCAGCACAAACATAGACAGTTCACTGAAAACCAGCAGAGATGCGCTGCAGATTCAACACATACACTCGCTCCTCGGTGGCTGTGAGAATCCTAATAGCTTTGAACTTGTATTCAAAATGAATCTATTAAATTAATCACTGAAGGAAATATTCAAGGAATCAAGTGATTAGACAAAAGTCATACATATGATATCTTGGACGGCAATAATTATAAACAACTATGCAAGTTAGACTTAAAAAAAAAAAAAAAAAACAGTGTGAAACATTTCAGTTCCTCAGAAGTAATGTCGCCATCGGAAGGCGAGTTTATATAGCTCCTCTGTTTTTCTTATCTTTGATATGTTATTGTGTGCCTGTCTACACCTGCCTAAGGTTTAATGGCTCGTGTGTGCTGCTCTAGTTTCTGTAAGGGCCAGCAGACATCAGGTCTAGCACCATGTAAAACATTAACCAGAATTATAAGATAACTAATCAAAGGGGCCGGATCCCAATGAACCTGCCTCTCTGACTGTGTAACAGGTTAAATATTAACATCAGCAGAACCAGGTATCAAAGAGGATATGTAAAATATCCTTTCAACAGAGAGATACCTGCGGCAAACTTTTGGCATGGGGAACCAAGTGCAAGCTGAGAGAGAGAGAGAGAGAGAGAGAGAGAGAGAGAGAGAGAGAGAGAGAGAGAAGGAAACCACCTATGTTTAAGTGCAGGTATCCACAGCAACCTTTACTGGACAGAAACCAACCCATAACCCTTGCTTTTCAACACCTCCTCAGCTGTCATATATCACTGCAACAGCTCTTGGATTAAAACTGTATGTTTTTTCATACAACACAATTTACAATTTCAACACACACAGACAAACACACACACACACACACACACACACACACACACACACACACACACACACACACACACACTGGCTATGTTCCAACATAATACAGCAGCCTAGCGTTTTGGACTGGAAAAAGCAGGGGCACTGCTGTGAGTTTTGAATTAGTGTCCTGATATTTTTTTCCCCTCACTGGATCTCGCTTGCTGAGCAGCATTATAGAAAATCCACAAAATATATTTTGTAGCACAGAATGGTAAAGGAAACAAATCCAGACATATACTGAAGCCAAATCCTGTTTTCATTCCACGTCTCAGCGTACACAAAATGAAAGCACTTTTCTTAGCATAACTAACCAATTTCGCAAGTTTGTATGTAATGATGTGTGAATACTACATAAATGGTATTATTATTATTATTATTATTATTATTATTATTGACACTAATCCTTTCTTTACATCTTTACATTTAAAATCCCATTCAAAGCCAACAGTTTCAGGAAATGGACAAACAACCTTATTAGAAGATTTTACTACAGAATCAGTGGTGTGGCCAATCATTTCTGATTTCAGTCTTAGGCCACAGAATTACCCATGCAGTTTATATAGTCATGTCTGCTAAGCTGAACAGTTGACAGGCAGGAGTGTTGCTCTCAGTCATGATGACTGATCTCTGGGGAGAGGGACCGTATGGGGACCAGAGTGTTAATCCATGTCCAGCCCAGCTCTGACTCCCTCTGCTCCTGGCTTACACTCAAACAAAGCACCTTATACTTATATAAAGCCTGTCCTCCCTGCCGCAGCCCAGCCAATGACAACGAATTAAACCAAACTGGCTGTGCAAAATCACCTCAGTGTTGTTCTTAACAGTATAGTTCTTGGCAAATCAAATGGAGTTGCCAAACCAAAGGTTCACAGCACTGACATTCCATCTAGCTTGTACTCAATCTATTCTCTGGCCTTTCATCTGACTTAGACTGGCTGTTATCCTAAAAGGCACAATAGAGCCGGCCGGGCAATCCCGAGAGCAAACATATCTTCTGGCCTTTGTTGGGTCTAGAGCATTCTCCTTTTCAAGGTCCAGCCGCAAAGCCACATTGATAGAGGATGGGAGCAAGACTGAACCCCCATCTTACACAATACAAATTGTGCAGTGAATACAATGCCCACCTTCTCCTCTTCTACTGCTAAGGACAGAGTACAGGAACTTCTGGGGGGGGGGGGGGGGGGGGTGTCTTATGTACCCTTAACAGTCATATCTTTGCAAATGCATGCACAAACTGAATAAAACAAATAAACAAACCAAAAAAGGATCCTTGTCATAGGAGGATGTCCGTCTCATTAGAATAGGATACAACTTCCCAAACCAGAAGGACCAGTTCAGAAGCCAAAGTATTTATCCTTGTTCAAACTTCCCCTGTTTGACAGATAAAACAGAATTATGACTTCTGTACTTGTTGTTTAAAAAAGGCGTAAAAACAGGCATTTGGGAGTCTTGGTGCACATGTTTTATTCCTGGATTCCATCACAAATACTATATTTCTGCACAAAAATCTCAAATCGGTACCTTAGATGCATCAAATGAGGGCTTGAATCAATCTGGCTCAAAGTGCTAATGACACGTCTGTAGTCAATCTTTCGTAGAACAGAATAAAAATGTCATGATAATAATAATAATCATCATCAGTACAGTACCATCATCATTATCCTTGCATTCTTCAATCTATAGACAGTCTATAAGAGTCCATGGAGATGTACTGAACTCGCAGAAAAATAGATCGGCGGCACATCTTCAAATGCACTTCATCTGTACGAAGGATGCATTCCCATGGTAATGGTTTTCCTCACCAATTTCTAGATTGTTTCCCCCTTCTCAACCAAGTCACACACTGCAAATGAACCCTAGTTTTAGTATTTATAATCTGTTTTAATACTATGCTGCCGAGCTGGCTCAATAAATGTTTCCTGCCTGCTTTACTAAGAAGAATGCTGGTGAAGGGAGTTGGCATATAGATCACTTTATTAAGAAGTTAAAATGGCGAACTCCAGCGGAAGAGTGTGAACAACTGTAGGAGAGCAAAAGAATGTGATAGTGTAAAGAAAAGAAAGAGAGAGAGAGAGAGAGAGAGAGAGAGATATGAGAGGACAAACAAACAAAAAACTCAGAATGAAAGAAAAAGAGTACGAGCAAAGTGAAACGGACCAAAGGGAACTCACTAGTATATGTCACTTTATTTCCAATGGAAATACATAAGGTTTGTGTATTTATTAAAAAAATGTTAAATATTGTTGCTATGCCTTTATATAATGCATGTTTGAGTTTCCTTAAAAATAAAAATGAATAAATAAATAAACAGTGGCATTGCAAAATACTTTGGCTAAGCCTAGCTCTTATCATCTGATTTACTTTGTGGAATTAACTGAGGTCTGCTAAATCACTAATGCAAACTTGGGCAAGAAAGTGAAGAAAGCATGCTTGGCACCAAGTGTTTGCTAAATGAGAACTGTGTGTGTGTGTGTGTGTGTGTGTGTGTGTGTGTGTGTGTGTCTGTGTAAGGATGGATGACCCACCTGTGACACCTGCGCAGGGCCTGGAGCTCCTCCTCCAGCTTGTACCCACGTTCCACAGCTTCATCCCCATCTCTCTGTACAGCGTCTAACTCTGCTTGAAACTAGCACAATGCACAGGAATATCAAAGCAATGACTCAATGAGCTATTTAATAATTAGTTGGGTATAAAAATGATAAAAGTGAAAGTCTCACTATCAATACCAGTTTGAAGCATAATTGAATAATGCTGCGGTACACACTGTGCAGTTCTGAATCAGTTTCATTTGGGAGCCATTGCAGCGTTGATAATGCCACTTTAAGGACTGTAATTTCATTAGACACATGCACCACTCTTATCTCAACTGCCAATTTTAATTGCGTTTTGAGAACGGACAGTGGAACTCAGCTGCGCTATCTCTGCTGCCAAACTCTTTTCTCATGTACTCTCTCGCTCTCTCTCTCTCTCAAACACACACACACACACACACACACACACACACACACACACACACACCCTCTCATTCATTCCCTTCCTCTCACTCACACACGGTGAGGAACTCACTCCAAGGGGATCTAATTCACTCTATTGTCTTCCCATTCAGCACCTACTCAGAGACAGCATGTTGGGTGACACAGGCTGCAGGGGAGGCTGGGTAAACACTGTCCCCTGCTTAAACCTGACCAGCACTAAAGCTCCTGCTAATGACCAGCCGTTGAAACAGATCCATTGTTGGTCTCACCCTCCCAACAGCTGGGAGCGCAGGCATAGACAATGGAGGTTGTCTAAACAAACATAACAACCTGCCCTACTGTAAATGCCTGCAATTGACTAACTATATCTATGATGAGAGGAAGTGAGGGAGGGGAGGGGAAAAGTGAGAAAAATACAGAGACAGATTATGGTAAATGGGTCAAGAAAAATTTATAATAATAATAATGTAATCACACACATTAAATCTATGTTATTAGTGTTATAAAGCTATAAATTATAATGCTGGTTATCAGTGTCATAAAGTGTTTTATTGTTATGGTGAGGGTTATAGTGAAGAGTTGACCAAAAAAAAAAAAATTTACCCCGGAGTATATATAGAATATGTGATTGGAATTTTATGTGTCTTAACTTCAAACAAAAGGAGGACTGAATTACTCTATATACTTAGACTGATAACACATTGCGCTTAACCTGCAATCCTGTTGTGTACAGACTTCCTCAGTAGGATTTTAGCTTTCAAACCATTATATGAGATGGCTCTGTTTAAAAGATGTAGCTTGAGCTGTATGACACCACACCATTTTAATTCAAAAAAAGAAAACAATACCCAATTTCAGTGTATACTGGCAGTGACGTGTCAGAAATACACGTATGGTGAGTGCTATAAACACCTTTGCCCTAAGTGCCTGCAGCTTCTGTCACTGCAGCCCAATCGTTCTAATTAGTGGAGTACAGGTCCCGCAAGTCAAAGAGAACATCAAAAAGATGCTAACCTCTAAAGTCAATATGTACTTTTCTCCAACAGGGAGCGGAGCTCGACTTCAAACATGGATTCTTTTAATCATATGTATTTTATCAGCATTCATTATAATATTATCCAAATGAGGTCCACAGAGTGGTGTTTTAACCTGGAGAGATTAGGCCTTGTAAAGAAGAGTGGCTGCCCTGACCTTTAGGAGAGGCTGCTGGGTAGGGCAGTGCTGGGCAGAGGATGGCCTTTCAGCCCCAGTGGGGAGAGTCAGCAGTGACACATGATTAGCACCGCTGCACTCTGACAGAAAACCTGCTTCATTGCTAATGCACTAATCATTCCTCTTTTCTAATGTAGAGATCCGATTTACTTTTTATTTACTATATTTCTGTTTTGTAATTTGATACAATGTTGTATGGTCCCAAATGGGGGCAGTGGTGGTCTAGTGGTATAGGGCACTGGATCGCTGATCCTAGGGTTGGGGGTTCGAGTCCCACTCTCCACAAGGTTGTCACTGTCCCCCCAGTGCAGCTAACTGGGTTATCAAAGGTGGGCCATGTCTCTCACTGTCTATGGTGAGAGGTTCATGTAAAAGAACCATTGCTGACTTTCGTAAAGAGTAGCTGCAAAGCCGTCACCGTGTTTCTGTCCCTTGCTAAAGGGCTGTGTCAGAAAGGGCATCCGACGTAAAAACCTATGCCAAATCAAACATGCAAATCATTCGCTGTGACGACCCCTGAGAAAGGGAAAAAGCCGAAAGGAAATCTCATCTCTGTTGTAAGATCCCAAATATTAGAGCTAGAATGCAGATAAACTCTTGACCCTCCTAGCATGGACTAGAAGGTCAAATGCACAACTATCAGTCGTTGAGCAAAATGGTGTAAAAAAATCAAATGAAGCAAAGGCATATTTTAGCAGGGTCTTCAATGCACAAATTTCCTTTCGCATAAAGAAAATCTAAATATTTGCCAGATACCTCTGTTAAAAATCTCCTGTTATGAAAAAAAGACGTATTAATTAGAATAAGAACAGTACTCAAAATTAATTTTGGCCAATATAATCAAAGCAAAGTTACTTAAAAGAATCCTTTAGATGGAGGGGTTTGATTTCTGATGGTTTATTGGAAACAGTCTAAACGATTTAGTGCGTTAGCGGCTTGGGAGACGGGGCAGTCTTCTGTGATCACCGTGTGGCCCTCAGTGCTGCGCGAGAAAAGCTGCAGAGCAAACACAGGTGGTTCAGGGTAAGAGCAAAGCCCTCAACAACAGCCAGCTTTTACTGACCTCCACTGCCACTTGAAGCCCATTTCACCCCCCACACCAGCACTCCACCCAAGGCATTTAGAGGCTCCCTAAAGCCTCTCTCTCACTCTCACACACACACACACACACACACACACACACGCACACGCACACGCACACGCACACGCACTATCCATTCTATAAAAGATCTCTGAAATGGCTGCTGAACAGGTTCTTGTACAGATGCAATGATAAAGCAGAGATTTTATGAGCGATAATAGAGTGAATAGTCTCAGGTTTCCTCCAACTGAACTCAACGAGACAATTTCTTGGCAAATAACCTGCTTACTTTGCAAAATTTAGTATAATAACATTCTGCCATCTGTTAAGTTTTTTATTCCGTGTTCTATAATTACAAAAAAAAATTACAGTTAACAGTGTTAACGATATGAGTGACAGTTTAAAACCTACCTCTTAATTTTCATCCTGAATAAATCTCTAAAAGCTTATGTGCTCCAAATTTGATATAAAGAATTTTGAATAGGGGTTTTGTACAACATTTTCTGTGCTATTCTCTCACCCTCTCCTTATGATGCAAAATGTCAGTGGATGAGTAGAAGTCCTGTTCATTTTTAAATTGTTTTGTGGAGATGTTCCTAGCACTGTTGAGTAATTTTCTGACAGCTGTTCCCATTTCATTTTAAATTAAAACCCCCACTCTGTAATCCCAAGAGTCAATCTGTAATTAAAGGGATTTAAAGAAAAACCGAGTGCTACATTAATAACTAAATTTAATATTTTTTCTAATAAGCTATTCTTGTCAGAAGTCCTTGGAAAACTTGGACCAAAGACTCAATCTGGACATCCATGTTATATATTTTCATATATATTTAGCAATTGTAACAAGGACCATACTATATCCAGTGATATTTTTTGCTACTATTTAAAACAAGCTGAGTGTTTTTAACAAACAAAAAACATTACATTATCATACCACTCAAGTACACTGATTTAATTCAGAGTTCAAATGATTCTCTCTTATCAAACGATATAAATATTTGTAAATGAATTTGTAGATTACGTACAAGACACATGATGGTATGCTGATCTAAAGACTACACAGGAAGTTATGTGGATGATACATTATAAAATTAATACCATTACAGTATTAATATAAGTATAAATATGTGAATCAATTAGTCTATATTAATTGATGTCTATAGCTTAAGAATGTATTTTGCTCAAAACGCAGTAATTTAAATGTACCGTATACCTTATTTAACTGCATAAAAAAAATTAAAAAAATGAAAGCTACATATTTGAGCCATGAAGCTTGCTATATGAAGATTAATGCGTCTTATCTAAATGCTGGATTAACTATTTATACTTCACAAAAATGTGGTTCATCCACATCCTATTAATGTGTGCTGGGGAGTTAAAGTGAAATCGTTGTGCATGGGGTGATGGCCCAGGTCGTGGCCCTGACACAGCTCCCCTGGTGAAATATTCTGTCTCACTCTCTCAGACTGTGTTTACTCAGCTCTATCTAATGACGGCCATTTTACAGCACTCTGCATTTAACTCAAGGGCTCTGGCTGCATCAGATAAATACAGCAAATCAAACAGGGCTGTGTTTGCCCTGCTCCTCCCCAACAGACATGTAGCAAGGCAGTGCAGCTTGCTAAGCGCCTCATCATCACAAATCCATGGGCAACACTAGCCACTTTGGTTGCACTAATAACTGCTAGGCCGGCTCCTAATCAATACAAACTGATAAATGATAGGTCTTATTAGGTAATGAGCTGATGATTAAGGACAGTCAGAGTATGAGTGTTAATCTGGAGTGCAGTCTGTTTTTAGGAACTTGGAAGGCATAAGGTGTCATTAAATGTGTAAACTTATGGTTTTTACCTTGTGTATCTGCTCCTGATTGATTGTGGTTGTGTTAGTCTGGCTCAGCTCTCTGATGTGAAAAAGTTCTTGCTCCAGGCGCTTGCACTGCAGAGGCAGATTAAGATACTGAGACAAGAAGCACTTGGAATACATCACACACACACACACACACACACACACACACACACACACACACACACACACACACACACACACACAAAATAAAACACACCTTGCTGATATACAGCACTTCTGGAATTGTCCTTATCGAAGGATGCATCTTAATTCTGCTCTCTTCATTGTTCTTCTTATTCAATTTGAAGCACTGTTCTAGACTGATCACTTCACCTATACAGTACATACTGTACATATATACATGTGGTGGTTAGGGTGCTGCGCACATGATTGGGAAGTTGTGTGTTCAAATCCCAGTTAGACCCTCACTGTGCTAAGACCCCTGGGCAAGGTCTCAACTTCAAGTGTGCCTCTGTTCATCCAGCAGTATAAATGGGTACCAGTAAAATAGACTGGGAAGGTA
Source organism: Plotosus lineatus (assembly GCA_024760905.1). Lineage (NCBI taxonomy): Eukaryota > Metazoa > Chordata > Actinopteri > Siluriformes > Plotosidae > Plotosus > Plotosus lineatus. The sequence continues at coordinate 54,671,239 of CM045732.1, forward strand.
ACCTGCGATGGACTAGCGTCCCATCCAGGAGGAGTTATACTCCTGGTCGCTTCATGCTACGGAAACCGGGGATAAGCATCGGCCTGATGAGCCACTATGGCTCGGGTGTAAAAAGCCCAACGGACTTTACCTTACATATATACATAGGACAACACATAGATAGAGACATACATACATACATACATACATACATACATGGACAAAGAAAAGGTCAAACTCAATGCACTCTTCATGTTTTACCACATCTGGCCTATTTATTTATCCACTGTTTGTATTTTGAGTCAAATAAATAAACTTTGCACCCCGTACACAAATTATACGCTATTATTATTTAACATACAGAGCTGAACTAATATTTACAATGTGCCTTGCAGACTCAGTAAGAGCATGTTGTAGGGAAACAGTGTGTAACTAAAGCTGTTCAACGAGAGGTGAAATCTCAGCAGGATACTAACCCTCAGACTTAGTTGTTATTACATTTACTGTAAAGCACACATCACTGATATTACTCTCTCTGTGTATGTAATCCTTAGAGAAACACATTCATTTGTGGTGTATTTCAAAAATATACAGTATATAAGAAAACTTTATTATTATTATGAGAAAACACGTTTTCAAGCATGGGTGTACATATATGGTAAAATACAGTATTTAGTCATGCTATCTGTATATAAAGGGAAAGACAGGTAAAGTTACACACTGATCTATTATATAACATGTGACATTCTAACCGTACTCTTCATTCGAGCCGCATTCTTCCCTTTCCTTAAACAGCAGTAGTACTGAAGGCAGTACTGACAGACAGACTGAGCAACAGACGGTATAAACACTGTGATGCGACAGCCCCTTGCTGAGTATTATTGTAAGCCGGCTTGTTTTACACTAGTCCATATGTGCTCTTCTCCATGTGCACATACCAAGACCGAAGGACACTTACTAGGAATGTAAACCATCCTTGCTGCCTGACAAGTCCCACTGCTTCAACATCCAGCTGCCACAAAGACCAGTGTTCATGCAAACAAGCCTTTCAGCCACCGAAACTACTCCCGGCCCTTTCCTCTGCAGACTAAAATAATATCACTGCTGGCCAGACAAAACACACAGCTCCTCTTTAGTGTCAGCCTGAGTTATGGCTCTTGGGCAACACATGTTTTTGGGGGGAAACATATTTAAATCAGAATGCACCTCTATTCTGACGTAAAGGCTTTTTGCTGCTAGCCCCCCAAAAATAGCCACAGTCCAAGGGAAATGAGGCATGAAAGCAGACACATTAACCAGGTTCAGCTCTAGAATTTACGATTATTCAGTCAGTCCTTCAATTCTGAAGCACTGGATATCGACAGACAATTCCATTCAGTGAAGGACATTAAAAGCCACATAATAGTATACGGAGTACAGAAGGAAATCCTCAGAATATGATTTCAAAAACATTCAGAATGGCCTAAATCATCTAGAGAGGCGATTTCATTTCCACTTCAACTTTATCAGCAGCAATCTATCATTATCGGAAGAAATTCAATAAGCGTATCAGACACGGTGACATAACGAAGCACATCTTATTCTGAGCATTCACTTCAAGGATAGGAAGGAAGACAGAATAAGATTTATTTCTCCCAACACTTATCCCGCTTTTCATATTCCAACAGGCCGGAGGGATGTGACGGCCCTCTGCCTGCTGCCGGTGGCTAATCCCTGCGAGATGAAGAGAGGAATGGGAGAAGCGGCGGGGGAGAGAGAAATCCTCAAGGATAGAGAGGGGACCCATCTCTTCCTCAGAGGGATTAGATCAGCGTTTGCAACATACTTCTGAAATTGCCCTGTAGATGGGTTTTTGGCCTTGCTGAAGAAACCAGGGCACTATTTTAGACATCTCCGATAGTGTGGGTGGTGGCAGTAATGGAGTGATAGGGTTTGGCTGTAGTTAGATAGGTTACATGTGGTCTTGCATTTGCACTAGAGAGGTTAACCCTGCCTACTCAGTCTCAAGTTGCTTGCTAAAGAACATTTCATATACTGGGAGTCATAATATAAGGGCAAATTATCTCTAAATCGGACGATGGATGAATAATGAGAATAGATGAAAGCATGAAACTGAACTTATAAAAAGGATATACAAAGGTATAAATACACATTACAGATGGTTTGACAGCATGATTACAGACAGAATATGGCAAAATATTTGTATTAAATACCAATATTTATTTTTAGAATAGGAGTTTGGTCTATGTATGAAAACAACAAGTAATTGAAATGCTGAGTTTCCTCATGTGCCAGACTCCGTAATCATCCATATGTGAGTTTCTATAAACAGAAAGGTGATGTGTACAGAAAGAGAGACAGCTTTCCACCATTGCAGTCACTGAAGCCGTACAGTATAGACTCAGTGTGCCACGTTTCCCTTTTTCTCCATGTGTCTTATGCCTGCCTTTCTGTCTTGTACCCAGCCAGGTCACCCAATGGGAAAGCAACAGAATAAATCCCAATAATAAATATTCTTCAAAATCTCATACCAAAGATATCTGTACCGACCAAAATGATTTGACAGTCTATGCCTACCTACAAGGAAAAATTTCTAATAATCTTGAGGATTTTCCCCTTTAGATATTATAAAAACATTACTCCTTAATTCAATTAACTTATTTTTCGCTTCTCACTATTTTAAAAACACAGTACATCATTAATGAGCAAAACAAAATCCTTCGGGGGACCCTTTGCTTTCTGAGTGACAGCGGACAGAGTAATTATCAATCATTGCATGTAGCATTTGTAGACTACATACAGTACATGTTGAGAAATGTTCAGTATGAGAATATTATGCTAATTAAATAAGAATCCTGGGATGAGAACATTATAGTCTTGATAATAACAGTAACTCCGAACAGGAACAAATCCATGAGAGGTTATCCACTGAAGCAAGAATAAGTTTAGAATCTTTAAACTATTATTGTAAGGATAAATAACAACTTCCAAGTTATCGTCCTCCATTACATTACATGGTTTATGTGAGGGATCTGAGGAAAAAAGGGGTATTTAAAGTGCCTTTTTTGGTTCCTGGTTAGTACCTTTTTCTCTACAACACCTTTAAAATTATTTCGTTCAACAAGAAAAAGCAAAGTAGTGTTCCTTTGGATACAGAGTCTGTCTTCCTTTCGGCTTTTTCCCTTTTACTCGGGAGTCGCCACAGCGAATCATCTGATCCGCACGTTTGATTTGGCAGAGGTTTTTACATCGGATGCCCTTCCTGTCACAACCCTTTTAGCAAGGGACAGAAACACGCTGACGGCTTTGCAGCTACTCTTTACGAAAGTCAGCAATGGTTCTTTTACATGCCTCTCACCATAGACGGTGAGAGACATGGCCCGCCTTTGATAACCCAGTTAGCCGCACTGGGGGGGGGGGGGGGGGAGTGACAACCTTGTGGAGAGTGGGACTCGAACCCCCAACCTTTGGATCAGCAATCCAGCGCCCTATCCCACTAGACCACCACTGCCCATTCCTTTGGATACAGACACAATACAAAATGGATATAATGATAATGTACAGTGAACTCTAAAGTTAGGGCAGTGGTGGCCTGGTGGTAAAGGGCGCTGGATTGATTATCCTAATGTTGGGGGTTTGAGTCCCACTCTCCACAAGGTTGTCACTGTCCCCTCCACAGTGCAGCTAACTGGGTTATCAAAGGCCAGCCATGTCTCTCTCACTGTCTATGCTGAGAGGTTCATGTAAAAGAACAATTGCTGACTTTCGTAAAGAGTAGCTGCATAGCCGTCAGTGTGTTTCTGCCCCTTGCAAAAGGGTTGTGTTAGGAAGGACATCCGACGTAAAAACCTATGCCAAATCAAACATGCGATGATTTGCTGTGACAACCTCTGAAAAAAAAGGGAACAGCAGAAAGGAAAAGAAGACGTGAACTCTAAAGTTAAGCTTCTATAAGAACAATACATATACAAACTGGGGGGAAAAGAATAACGCAGATTAAAAGGTACAAAAACTGTACACCTAAGCAAGGCACAATTTACATTTTAAGGCATTTGACAGACACCCTTACGCAGAGTCATTCATTAGTTCATTTTTTAACCACTTAATCCTAATTAGAGTCATTTGGAGGCTGGTGCCCATCTCAGCCAACTCTGGGCAAGGGCACACAATGGAGAGCTCGCCAAGCCATCGCAGGGCAGCCTTATCCAGATTGACTTACATAATTTTTTTTTAACACAAATGAGCACTTGTGGGCTAACAGCCTTGGTCAGGGACCCCAACAGAGGCAGCTTGATGGTACTGGGGCTTGAACTGCCAGCCATCAGATTAGTAATCCAGAGCCTGAACCACTGAGTCACCACTGCCCTACTGAGACAGCAAGTTAGTGGTGTTAATCAGTGGCATCAACTTCATCTAATGCACTGCTTTAGTTACAATCACTGACAAATCTAAGGGATAAAAATGACCCTGATTACATAAACGATAAAATGAAGGTTTACAAGACATTATGTAATATGATCAGTAACCACCAACCAAGACTTGTGAACAAATGTACTTGCCCACGCTTGAACTTTGCGATGAAGTAAAATATCTGGATGTCAATATTTGGATACCTGCTTGTTTGTTTCCATTTGATTGAAATATGTGTGTAGGAATGATGTATCAAATATTTGAGGCTATGCAGCAATATTTGTCACTACATTTGAATTAGTTCATTGCTGTGCAGATTCGTAAATCAAGGCCAGATCAGTGAATAAACACTATGTGCACTGTGATATGTCTGATAGTAGACTGGCTATCAACGGTATCTTACGGAGTTGTTAAAATGCAGTATGAAACAGTCAATATTTAAATAAAGGTGTTTGATCCTCTTCTGTGGTGTAAAGGTTTCAGGCTTGGTACACAACACGCGTGTGTGAAGTCTTGAGTACCATCATGTGCTAAAGGCTGACCCTGACTAGAGCGTAATGTGTGTGTTGACCGTGATACCGATTCATACCCTGGATAAGGCATTGTCTCGCTCCTCTATGACAGTTTTCATCTCCTCAGAGGTGATCTTAGAACGGCGCTCCCTGGCCCTCTGGATGCGCTCCATGATTGCCAGACCGCTCTGTTCAATGCTGAAGGCAGAATTTGCACTGCTCACTCTGTTCAGCAACTCCTCTAGGTCCTAACACACACACACACACACACACACACACACACACACACACACACATTATTATGCTTGTGAGAACATTTCAATAGCATTTAATTAATATAGATAATTATCCCATGCTACATTTAACTCTGACCTCAATATTGGCATCAAGAAAAAAACATTTTGGCTGTTTTAGTTTTTAAATAAAGATGCAGTTTTGGTGAATGGGCATGTGGTGGTCTAGTGGTATAGGGCGCTGGATCGCTGATCCAAAAGGTTGGGGGTTCGAGTCCCACTCTCCACAAGGTTGTCACTGTCCCCCCCCCCAGTGCAGCTAACTGGATTATCAAAAGGCGGGCCATGTCTCTCACTGTCTATGGTGTGAGGCATGTAAAAGAACCATTGCTGACTTTCGTAAAGCGTAGGCTGCAAAGTCGTCAGCGTGTTTCTGTCCCTTGCTAAAAAGAGTTGTGACAGGAAGGGCATCCGACGTAAAAACCTCTGCCAAAAATCAAAAGTGCGAATCAGATGAGTTGCTGTGGCGACTCCCGAGTAAAAGGGGAAAAAGCCGAAAGGAAGACAGACATGCAGTTTTGGTGAACTGGTGAACCATCTGCTCCTACAAGATCTCCCACCCATACACACTTCATTAAACTACAGGGGGAAACCATTTAGATTAATTTCAGAATTGGGTTTGGGGCTTGTTGAACAGCAAAAGAAAGCAAAAATTAATGTTCTTGTTTATTCTATGTGAACATTCATCCTTTCATTTACCACGTCTGACTTTAAACAAAGAATTACCCTTAAATGTGATATCAGCATTCTAAGCAGCATTTCCAGTCATTTTTTTTTCTTAAGATATTTTCTCATAACTGTAATCGCACTGTAATTGTACAGAGAAAAATTCTAAGACCACATGAAATTCTCCAAAGGGCTTACCATGTCAGTTTCCTCCGGGTTAATATTCTCCAGCCTGGAGAAGAAGGGTGCAAAGCAGGGAGGGGGAGACAGAGTGAGAGAAAGACAGAAATGAAATGTAGTGCGCTTCCATCAGTTTCCTTTCCTGCACTTGGCAAAATGAGATCACTTCCTAAAGCCAGTAATTGCATTCTGTTGGTTTTTCAATGTGGTGCCGAAGACACTCCAGCATATTAAAAGTGCCACCAGCCCCTGCTATTATTCCACAGTAATGCCCATTCTGTTCAGAACTGACAGTGAACTGTTATTAAGATAATAATGTTTACTACACTATATGACCACAGGGATCAACCGTTCATATGTGCAGAAAGGAAGAAAAATATTTAGCCTCTTTTGGTATGAAGCATTTTATAAAGTAAAGACAATTTTAATTATGGAGCTCAGGGTCTACTGACTCACAGTTACTTTCAACTTTAAAATATTTCCCTGTGTGTTTTAGCTCTCGTGTGTTTGAGACACCTGGTGTGAAACCTTAGAAGAGTATAGAAAAATACAAGTCCCAGGCATCTGCTGAACCTAACAAACATTTCTTTGACATGCATCAATTAACAAGTACATACCCATGTATATATAAGCATGATGGCTCCCTCTAACATGCACAGCACAACAGGTATACAAAGCATCCATGTAGGTAAGCAAGTAAGTAAATAAATAAATAAACAACTGTGAGTGTGTTGTTTGATACACCTGTCTGATGTGATGGAAAATGTTATTGAAGACCCTTGTTGAGGAGTTTTAATCATTACTTTTTAGACAGGAGCTTGTAGGCTATTCTCAACATCAGGTTAATTTCCTAGATCTGTTGTACAACCCTGTTACAACTTCCCATGGTTGTATTACAAGAGTCATATGAATTTTATCTGTATTTTGGGGGCATCTGATAAACTGGAAAATTGTAGACTTTTTGTAATATATATCTATAATTGCTCAGCATTAGACACACAGAAACTCATTGTATACCCACATGTATCACACAAAAAAAATACAATAAAATAAAATTAAAACCCCACTTGCTCATATAATTTACAAACTCATCTCCCATTTTAAAAGTACATACTCTTTCACACTCTGCAGTGAAAAGAGAAATAGGATTTTGACACATGACTTCCCAAAACTCCCAGTGATATATGTACTTGGCTATCAATTACCATTTCCAAAGGGATGCTGCTATGCACACCGCAATACTGCTTTGACAAAGATGCTTTCTTAATAGGATTTTAAAGTGTTACCTGGCATTCAAAGGTTGACAAGAAAACTATTCTTTGCTACTCAGTTGCCTAGTTGTAGGACATACGGATTTATCATCACATCATGAGTGTGGGTGATGCATACAGTAACCTACAGAAAAATTCATATATAAAAAGGCCAAATTCAAATGATAATGAACTTCGCATTGAGTCTGGTTCCTCTCAAGATTTCTTGCTCACATTGTCTCATCAAAGACATGCTCATTAGGGACCTTGAGAAATGTTTAACAATGTTAAAACCACATGTTTACCAGGTGATAACTATGTCATAACTACAGTAAATCGTTTGTAATGTAAAGCTGTTATATAGCACTATACAAATAAAAATTTAATTTTTCTTAAATGTAGCCATGTGTTGGGTAGAATATCCCTAAAAAGCAGGTTAATAATAAAATTTAATTGACTAAATTATGTACCTGAAGTAAAATTACTTTCAAATATTAAATTTCTCTCTTACAGGTGTACAAAGTAGCTTTAAGCCTCAAACTGCCTGTTTGGTAAAAACAGCATTCTCACCCTATAACTACCTGCACCTGAAAACCAGGCAAACAGAAAACAATCATCACATTAATTAGGGCAGTTGAGGCAGGGTGTTAACGGTAAATATCTGCTGAGCTGAAGGACCTGATTGATTTCCTATGCAGAGCAACTTGTGACTGACAAGCCAGCATGAGGGTGAAGGGACTCTTATGAAATGTCACAACCTTCTGATATATTTCCAAACCAGTCGATATTGGATTTTTCTCTCCTCAGCCTTCTCACCCCTGAGTCCATTCATCCAGCTTGTCCTGCAACAGCGGGAACAAAGCAGCCTCCCATAGGGCTGACAAGTGAACCAACACTTTGGGTGCAGTTCACAAAGCCTTAAAGCACCAGTACAAATGGTCTGAAATTTTGAGATTGGTTGGTAACACGGGGTTGAAGTGCAGGACGTAAGGGAAAGCCTCTTGTATATTTTACAACAGCTTCTGGGTCTTTTCGTTTACCTTCTTTTGATCCTAAATAATAAACAGCAGTTTATTGGGATGATGAATAACTCAGTACTAATAACTATTTACAATAATGTATTCCTTACAGTCTGAATACCTCTAAAAAATAAAACTGACTAGTAGAATAGTGAATCGATTCCGGGCCACTTCGAAGACTCAATCTGCCTGTTAAGCCATGATGTAATGATTGTATTTCCAGGGCCAAGCCTCGGCTTTGCAACATGCTGCAGTGCTGTGTCCCTCATGAGTTGAGCACATCAAAATACAAAAAAAAACTATGAAACTGCCATTGAAAGAAAACCTTTACCCAACTTTAATTCTTGTAATAATATGTAATATCTTTAAAAGAAACATTTAAAACAAAGAAGCAAAAGGGTGGGACAAACAGAGGGGATCAGTGATTGATCAGAAAGGACAATGATTGCTAGTGATTGCTCATGCATGGAACCATGGTTATCAGTGATTGGTTGCAAGCGCAAGTTAAGAGTTACACTATGAGGTGATAAGACCTGCTTCCAAATTATCAATTATGCAGGTGGATGTCACTGAATATTGCTTTTAGCAGCATCCACCTAGCCTGAGGTACATACATGTTTAAGTGTACACTATACAGGCACCTCGGCAAAAAAGGCATACTAAAAAAGGCATTTTTGGCTTATTTTTATTTTATTTAAAAAATTTAATAACAGGTGCAGACGAACTCTTGTGGCAGGTACAAAGCCTACAGTTTACGTAACAGCATCTCTTTGGGACACTTTTCAAAGTCATACTGCAAAAAAAAAATTAATCAAAGCAAACTAAAACAATTTAACAAGATTGTTATAGTTTATATTTAAATATTTTTAGCATGACCGAAACTGATCAGGTGAGCTCTGCACTTTGAGCCGAGTTAATACTAGCTACAGAGTGTTCGTTATATTCCTTTGGTCTTTATTACATACTACCTGGACACATGAAAAAACAACCTGTAGAGGTGTGTTTACACACTAACTTAAACTTTTAGTATAAACTGCAAGGGTATACAAGATAAAAAAAAGAATAAAATGAAATGCTCATGATTTATATTTATATATTATAACTGAGACAGAGTCTGTTCAGATAAGCTGTGTGCTTCAAAAAAGGTTAACACTGCACCGCTCTGTATGTACTGTGGCACTAATAGCAGTAATTTAAGCATTCTCATACAGATCAAAACCTACATACTAGAAAATCCTAGAAGAAAACCTACTCTGTAAATCTCTTTAAAATGCGAATACGTATAACCAACAACCAGGAGATAAAGAAGGGATGGATGCAACTAAATAGTTTTTAAATTGTTTATGATGTTCACACAGCCTGCATAAGTGTCTGTCATTTTGATTCACGTACTGTCCTCTCGGAAAATTGTTATTAAATCCTGAAATATAGGTGAATCATATCGTGCCGTTCCTGTGAAGTATTTACTTAACTATATTTATTCACTGAATTAAAGGTGTATGCCACTAAACAGTCCTAGAGAGAGAACACTGGAAGGGAGTATTCAGCAATAGCCACCAAACCTAAGGCAAATAACTTTTTTAGTCTATTATACATGAACATAAAGATTTTTTTTTGTGAATCAAAGTCACTAAATGGGTCTAAAAAAAAAAAAAAAAAAAAAAAAAAAAAATCACCAGATCTAGGAGATAAATTCTCTCAATTGGCAACCCCAAAACAATGTTTGGCCCAGGAAATGCTTACTGACATCACAGTTAACGATCAGATAATCTTCAACAAATGACAAAACTATTTGTATGAGAGCAGACACATCTTCAGTCCTCCTATTTTTTATGAGGACTTGGCAAAATGGCTAAATGGGTTGCATGAATCATTTGAAATACCAACGTACTCAAGTGCTGCTTCTTGAAGTTTCTTGGCTCGGAGAAGAGCCTCATCCCGCTCCTCATTAGCTAGACGCAGTCTGGCCATGACAGCCTGGTCCCTCTCCCGCTGAGCTTTATAAATCTCCTCCACTAATGCTAAGAGAGATTGAGACAAAAAGAAAGTGAGACAGATATACAGCGAGAGAGAGGGAGAGAGAGAGAGAGAGAGAGAGAGAGAGAGAGAGAGAGAGAGAGAGAGAGTGTAAGAGAGATGGGTGGTTATTACTCTTGTATTGCCAAAACCAGCATTCCAGCTGCACAATAACAAGGCTAAGCTCCTCGGGAAAAAGGTTATTGCTACTGAAACACTGTGGCAAAGGTATTAATAACTATAAGTGAGCCTCATTTTGAGATAGCTGCCTCTGCTCAGTTTTGACACACGTGCGCCTGGAGTAATAAAAACAGCAGCTGTGATGCACCTTGCAGTCAGTGTCATGTCCTAGAATGGTATAAAGAAATTTTCAGCATCAGACACCCTAGTTTACCACTACTTTAAAGGGACAGCAAGCAATTACACATGGCTTATGCCAGGTACCATCTCATACTACCCATACACAGGAGACCGGAAGACCTCAGTACCACGGCCAGTACATTGCGAAACAGATGGAAAGCAATATGTGTTGGAGGAAATAATTTTAAATAAAACTTTAACTTGTATCCAGCAGTTTTATACTGAATATATCTAAATATATATTACGATATACAATTTACACCTAATAATAAGACCTAACCATTTTTTAAGTTTTGAGTAGGAGCTAGAAATTCCTTTTCCGATCTTTATCCTTTGCAGTACTTGAGGTCTACGGAGAAGCAAATTATACCATGATTTTATGCCTGCTTGTATTTCTCACATGGTATACACCGACCAACTCCGTCTTGTGTCTAAAACAATGACACACTGATCAGATCCACAAGGTTTCAGAATCAACACACTCTCCTATATTCCCTAATTCCCTTTGAAGCCTAGTGAAAGTACCACAGATATCCTATATTCCAGTCTTTGGGCTGGCTTAATTATAAACAGGCAGCCTGCAGCCAAGTCATGCTAAAGTTCAGTAAGGAAATCAATAATGCATTTAGGATAGAATTTGTTCTTTCAACATTGTTTTTATGAAACCTTGTAAATTATATTAAAATGGCAAATACATGCATGTTCAAATGATTATTAAATCAACTTTTGGTTGCTGGATGATAAAAACAAAACATAAACGGATTTAAATACTTCTTTAGCAAAGATTAGCAGCAAGCACATTCTAATGAAAAACACCCTGTGACAATGTAGTCTTATTTCAGTAGCTGTTTCTGCTCTCTGGATGGATACCTGGTATGACCATAAAAGTTTTCAGGTCTGTCTGGCACACGGAATAAAAATCACCTCACTTAAATCATGGATATTCATAACTTTCAGATAAAATTCAATTCAAAGCGGCGTTTGTTTGGGAGGGAGACTGTTGTTTAAATACCACAGTTTCTTGATTTGGCCAAGTCAAATACACATTCTTCACCATCCTCTTCCTCCATACCTGCTGCTCTCTCACATGCACTGGCCTCAAGTTTTTCTTCCTGAAGCTGGCTGTCCAATCTTATCGTGTCGAGCGCCTTCTCTTTCACAGCCAGCTTTTCTTGGAGCTAAACACACACGTGAGAGAGAGAGAGAGAGAGACAGAGAGAGAGAGAGAGAGAGAGAGAGAGAGAGAGAGAGAGAGAGAGAGAGAGAGAGAGTGAGAACGAGAGACAGATAGACAGACAGAGGGAGGGAGAGCATGAGAGAGACACAGAGAGGGTGGGAGTAGTGCATAGACAGAGACAGGCCGAGAGAGGGAGGGAGAGAGAGAGGGGGAGAGAGAGAGAGAGAGAACGAGAGACAGATAGACAGACAGAGGGAGGGAGAGCATGAGAGAGACACAGAGAGGGAGAGAGTAATGCATAGACAGAGAGAGAGAGAGAGAGAGAGAGAGAGAGAGAGAGAGAGAGAGAGAGAGAGAGAGAGCATAAGTCTCCGTTCAGGAAAAGATATGCCATGAAACAGTGTTCTGGTAACTCCCAGCATTTCTGTCTGGGATCTCTTAACAAATACAACCATTCAGACCATTCCTTCCTGTTTGCTCTTTGCTAACTGTAGCACTCACCTTTTTGGCACATTTCTTTTTGCCCACTAATGAAAAAGAGCAAATGATATATAATGGTGATAAAGCTGAATTATAGAGTGATACTTTAGGGGTTTCTAAACAATAGATTTAACCTGCTGTCTTAAATATTTTGCTCCCACTATACTTCGCTTTTAGATAAGATAAGATAAGATACAGCTTTATTAATCTCACAATGGAGAAATTCACTGTTACAGGCTCTTGAGGTACCATCAGTAGGGGGTGCAAAAATAGATACATATACAAACATACACACATACATATATATTATATAAGTAAATAAATAAGTAGATACATAAATAGTATAAATTAATAAACAATAAAAGAAAAGAAGGGAACAACTTTGTAGACTGGCCTATTTTTTTAAAACCTAGCCCGACAGGCCTGAGACCCTCAAAGAGCTCTCTCACATCTCTGCCAGTGAAAACACTCTCAGGATATGTTCCTGCCTCTCTGTCAGGAGTCACAGCTACTTGCAAACCCAGGACATCAATTACAGTTGTGTCAGTGGGCCTCCCCAATCCAACTCAATATGGGACAGTTTCCAGATGAGCAAAGATAGACACATGGACAGCTGTAGGAAAAAACAAAGACCTGGACAGCACCTGGCAAGTCTGGCAATCAGCTGACTGTGTTTATGTGCCTTTAACTAACCTGCAAACTGGAAAATTCCCAGGCATTGTGTTAATGCATTCTCTGGTAGGGTCACTGGAAGTCATAATATTAGTGCAATTAAAACTAGTAAATTTGGGTCATCGCCTGAAACTGGGTCAAAGTTAATGATTCACGTTTTGGACCTAATATTTTCCCAAAACTATAAACAATTAAACACACAATTCCTGCCTAAAACATACCACATAGACACATATTTTATGCATATTTAAACATGTCAAGCAAATCAATTCAGATATATCAAGCAGAAAAAAAAAAACAATTTGAAGACATTTTACAGAAAAGTGAAATAAGTTGTTCCTTATGTTTCATGCCATGCTATCACCGAAGTATCAACTCAAAGTGCTGACAGTAGGGCTTTCAATAAAGATTATGCATTAAAATTTATATCCAAAGTAGAAAGTCCAATGTTTTTCTTACTGTGTGGACTGAGAATCGCACATCAATTTACAGTTTGGTGTGTAACCACTGGTGTCCACGCTACTCACAGATGGAACCATTTTTCCTATGGGGGTGTGGTTCCATGTTACAACATTCACTGTACAGTCGAGTTCTTCCCAAAGTGTATTTATTTCACACAAGCTCAAGCTATAAGCAATTTATTCACCAAAACAAATAGTATGAATTTGGTGTCCATAGGTGAATAAATTTGAATATGAATTTCATGTTATATACACATTTATTCTTGTTTGTTACTAATAAAAGTGCAGTTATGTGTGTGGAGTACTGTAGTTCTCTCGCTGTCTTTGTAACAAAGATTCATGAATTTATGAGGGACATACAATTTAAAAGTTGTAGATTGTTAATGTCACACTTTATGATACCAGTTTCAGAAAATGACCCAGTTGCACGTTACAAAATGAAAGTGTGTTTTCAATCAATATGAAAACTAACATGCTGAAGAAGAAAATAAGCAGCTTTATTTTAAAGTTTTTATGGATGCCTAAAGTACCTAATAGGAGCAGTGGTGGCCTGGTGATAAGGTTCTGGATCACTGGTCCCAAGGTTGAGGGTACAAGCCCCATTCTCAACAGGTTGTCACTGTCCCCCCAGTGCAGCTGACTGGGTTATCAAAGGTCGGCCATGTCTCTCACTGTCTATGGTGTGAGGCTGTAAAAGAACCATTACTGACTTTCGTCAAGAGTCAGCGTGTTTCTGCCTTTCTGCCATGGCAAACTAACCAGGGTGTACTCTGCCCTCGCCCAGAGTCGACCGAGATAGGTACCAGCCTCCCCGCGACCCTAACTAGGATGAAGCGGTTCAGAAAATGAATGAATAAAGTGCCTAATACTGTCTGTATTGAAACTGCTGCTATGCTGAGGTCAGATTAAGGGTACAGATACACCAATTCACCGTAAAATTGGTTTAAAATCCTGGAAATATTATATTATGAACAGAAATCACAGTCATAACCCCATTTAACATACAAACGTATACTAGGGACTCTATATGACTACTGTACTTTAAAATCTGAGAACATCAATGTCCTTCTGTAGTCATGCATTCAGACTCATAACATTTATCCTATAATGAAATATCTTGATTCTGATGGAAACAATGTCTTTCAGAACAACACAAACCTGAGGGTGTGTGTATGTGTGTGTGTGTGTGTGTGTTAGTAGAACTCAAATACTGTACATGTACAAGGAATCAATCTGAAGTCAAGCAGTGAATCGACTCTAAAATAGAGTTTTACCTTCTTATTGAGTTCTCTGAGCGAGTCCAATTCCTTCAGCAGAAATGCAATGTTCTTCTCTTTATCCAGGGATGGGGCCTGTCTTTTGGTGTCATAACTAACTTTGGAATTTGCATTCCCCTCATCAGTGATTCTTCTGAAGAAGACAACAGTTCATTTGAAATAGTCTTATTAAACTCTCATCCAGGTAACACAAACAAATCAGTCAAATTTTGACGCGCAATTATCAAATACACAAGGGATACAATTTCAGACTTTCAAGAATATTACTGTCTTATTTACTTACGCAAATCATACAGTTGACCTTTAAGCTAATATTAAAGTATCGCTGTGGTGCATTGGCAAGTAAATTACTTCCCTTTTTAAAACCACAATTTTGATTCAGTTCTTAATAAAGAGATACAGAAAATGCAATTTTTCACATATTGATCAAAGTATGTGCACTTTGTGGTCTATTTATAACCATCTCACAATGGACTTGGACGATGGAAATGTATTTTAGGGACAAACTTTACTGGCGTATTAGTTGTGAAAGGTCAGAGAGGTGAAGCTAAACTACTACAGAACTGGGTCAAGCCAGATGTTAGTAAGAATTTAGGAATTAAAATATCTGCGCTCATGATGTGCTTGAAAACGTTTCTGAGCGTCATTGTTTTCACCAAAATGTCCCTTTTTAAAATGTTTTTCCACCCAAGCACTCCAGTTATCTGTCTGTGAGATTCTGAATCTAATAAAGAAAAGTATTCTGTTTTCTTCATGTACAATGTGCTAACCCATGTTCTGCTGGCTCAGGTGTAATGCAAGGTGATTTGCTGACAGCCCTATTGTCCGTTTCGTTTCCGTCCAGGCTCCGCCCTGTGGGGACTCTTGGAAGGGACAGCATCTCTTCGTCGAGATTTCTAATTTGGGTTGATTGGGGTGGAGGTGGTGGTGGAGGGGGTGGAGGTGATGGTTGTGCTGGCGAAGACAGCCCAACTACTGAGGATTCTCTACCCCCGGGAGTGTCAAGACCTGGGCAAAAGGAGAAAAGTAAATTACAACAACACTGAAAGCATTATTCAGACAAAATTATTTATTTGCTTATGTTGTCTGTGTAAAGGAGCATTTGAACTGATCACTCTTATTTGTGAAAGGTGTCACCCATGAAGAAGCAAATCAATGCAGAAAGAAACGTCATGCCACAATGTAATATGCAAAACTCTCATTCTACTGGTTTGAGGTGAAGGGCTGACAGCTGAAAAACAGCTCTGTTGGTTTTTGGCTGCTTTGCGTCAGCTCTCCAAAAAGGAAACTGGATCTGGAAATCTTTCACGAGAGAATGTAGCGGGCCAGGCTGAATGACTGGCAGCAAGGAGAAGCATGCCCCTCTGTCAATGTTTCTGTAGCGCTCAGGGCCAGAGTGGCAGGCTAGGAGACAAACATAGAGGCCTGTCTCGCTGGCAGCCTATCTGAGGATTCGCTTTGTTCGCCTGCTGAGGGCTGGCCCTCTCGCTTACTCTCATACTGCCTCTGCACTAAAATCTCTCACAATTCACACTCCATCAAAATTATAGCTGCTTTTAACACATTTAAGTCATTTGCACTCTATAATCATCCAGTCATAGCCCAATACGATTGATGCTGATGTAAAACAGTGAGAAAAGCATTACGTACAATTGCAAACACATAAAATCATGATTTTTATGAAATTATTTTCTGTAAGCAGATTTCAAAAGAGAATACTCAGGGTCAAGTGTTACAGAGGAAAAAATTACCACTCCTGCGATGATAAAATACACATAAATCATTTCAACATCAATGCAATTGTAATTGAGTCGTATGCAAACACTGACTACTTAAAGTGCATCACTGCTTCAAAAGCACAGTGTCAAGAAAAAGAGAAAGGGGAGAAAAGGGGTGTCATATGCATTAATAAATGCAATGTGATGCAGGAGTCACAGCCTTGCAACCATGATGCCCAAAAAGCTCCAGCTTAGCAGCCACAATTATTTAGCAAAAGGTCAGGTTTTGAAGTCGAGATCAGGGAGGTCTGCTTCATAGCTTTGTTGCTAGGGCTCTGGTCTCAGGATTGCTGGAGACAGTTATTAGTATTCTCTGTAAGACTCACCAGTGCAAACACCAAATTCAAGCATGAATAATAATGCCAAACACACTTATATAAGCCATTTGTCACATGGCAAATATGCGACTTCTCGATACATTGTTCCTTAACCTGGGTTACTTCTTTAATTTTATTCGCCCTCTCATAAAACGATGCTGAGCTGCAACCATGTACAAGTGTATTTAAAGTAGCATTTCCTCACAAATGGGAGAACAGGCATTTAATTTAACTGTGGAGACGACCAAAGTTATTTCCACTGGGAACATAAGAGCAAAATCAAAATAAACCGAGTGTAGAGAAATAATAATTTTGGGTCATGAGTAGTATAACCTGTCATGACACTGGAGTAGGTCATAACAAAAAACAAACAAACAAAATAATCAATAATATACTTTTTATAAGAGCACAAAAAACAAGTCATTAATAAACTATAATCTATCTATCTATCGAAGTATATATACTGTATATATATACTGTATATATATATATATATATATATATATATATATGTGTGTGTGTGTGTGTGTGCGTGTGCATATGTGTGTGTGTATACATACATACATATTATATACACACACATTATATAAACACACACATATAATATATATATATATATATATATATATATATATATATATATATATATATATATATAAAGAAAGAAAGAAATTATAATGACAAAATTATAACTATTTTTCCAGTTTCTGTTCTTGTGGTTATTAAAATCTGTGTGGTGAGTAGAAGCTAGAAGAGGTTTAGAAAGAGTCCAAATGTATATTTGAGCAGAGTGTCAGAATAAATTTGCGCATTGAGAGCGTTTGGTGAAGGGTGGGTAAATACACGTGTTGTCATTCCAACCAGTTTATCTAAATAGTTGCTCTGCCATAGTATTATGGCCTAAGCAAAGTTATTAGATGACAGACTGACACAGTGGTTGAAGGTGATTTACACTTGTAAATAAATGTTTATGTATTGCATGAAACAGCATGCAGGCAAACAATGAGGCTCTTTAGGAAATCTTGAGCAATTTGCTCAAAAGAGACAAATGCTTATGTGGAGGGGGAAAGCAAAAGATTTATGGAGTAGCACATTTATTCAAACACACAATAGAGTGACCACGAGAAATAGATAATGCTGTGTAAACAAATATAAACACTAATTTTCTTTTACAGTCCACTTATTTAACTTTGCATTGATAAAAACATTAACTATAGTTTATTTGCTAAAATTAAAAACAGGAAAAAAGATAAATGATAATCAACTACACAAATGCCCCATCTTTAATTGTTTTTAATTCAAAAAAGAAAGAAAGAAATACCTTTAATTCTTTTCTCCGGAGCAGCAGTCTCCAGCGTGGCTTGAGAGAAATTTGTGCTTGAGCGCCAATCATAGAAACTGAAAATGGCAAGGCATCAAGAGTATGTGTTTTATTCAAGTATCTACTTTCTTGATATGTGGTACAAAGATAAGGATGAAGGATATTAATGAAGAAGTGGACATCATTGTGAACACTCTGATAGACTTGCCCTTGCTTTCCAAAGCCCTGCGCACAGGTAGTACATGAAGTAAATATGAGATCTTACACCATGCTTACCAAAACTGAACACACATTTTTTTAAAAAATTCTCATGCTAGTCGAGCCCATGTCATGTGTTTATTTATTCATTTGAATATTATTGTGATCTAGAGTATATCACATAGTTTAAATCACAGTATGGGATACACAGTATGAGATTTTGATTAAAGTAGAATATTTCAGTGTGAGGATAAACAATGAGTACATCTAATGTTGGTAATTTATTGACTTTTATTTTATTGAAAAGAGGTGTTGTGAAATGTGCTGTGCATCTTGCCATAGCTAAGAAGCTATTGTTAGAAAATCAAGCATAAAGTATATGGATGAAATGAGAGACAGTGTGCATAATTTTCCACATGTACACCATACATACAGCCTCACAACAGAAATGATTTGTACACCATTTCAAAATGAGCAAAGCAAACCAGAAGTTGTTTTTTTTAATAAGGGAACATGGTTTTGGATTTAGAAAACATCTCAGCAAATATGTTATTATGACAGGTGATCACTGGCAGCAATGTACACTGATAAACATTTCCACATATTAAAACCTCATCCTTAATTGTCGCATGCGGGAGAAAGCCATTGACAAACAATGTAAAATGAGCAGAGAAGCATCTTTACCCAGGTTGTGGTGTGGTCTCTGAACAATGGCGCTTTATAGGGGACGGCAGCCTTTGTTTCAGTTCCTCATTGACTTTGGGATTAGCTGGAAATATATAGAAGGTATGATTAATTTCTGAAAGAGGGGGAAAAATGCTTTTCATCACAGGCACTCAGTAAGGCTCTTTCCATTAGACTTAGAAAGGTTAGTATTAATTATAGCCTGTCAATATGATCTCAGGGGCGCTAGGTGGAAAGTGATCTTTAATAACTCCTGGAATCATAGACAGCACAACAAGACAGGCAGCTTTAATTTGCAGAATAAAATTGTGCTCCAAGACTTTGCTTTATCCCCTCTACTGTGTACCAGAGCTCTATCGAACAGTTTATGAAGGACTAATGAACGAGGGCAATTAACAAATCATAATCCCATCATGCAATCATTTTAATGCTTTTAGCTATCTGGAAAGTAAACAGACGTTTAATACAGCTCAAGCCAGATCAGATCCTTGTTAGGAACCGCCAATTAAACTTCAGCTTCTAAGGTATAATTAAATGACAGAGGATAATTCAGTTCCATAAATGCTAGTTAATTCATAAGCAAGCAACAAATAGGCAATTAAGAGCACTGCTGACATTAAGAGATGAGTCTGTTGCAATGTGCTGCCACAGACAGTAGTGGGTCTGGGCTACCCTCTAGTGGTGAAGCCAAATACAAAAAGCAGGCCTAATCAGACCAAACACAAGAGTTTCATGAGCTAGACACTCAATCCACCAATATTCAGGAGGGTTATACAGCAAGAAGGGGAGAAGAGAGACAATATTTATGTCATCACCTGTCATTGGTGATTCAATGACCCTTTTTCAGAAAAAAAAAAAAACACTGCACATACCAACAGCAGGTTATCATTTTTGAATAGTGATGCTGAAACCCTTCTGATAATGATATAAAACAAGTGCAATTTGGTCTCAGGTTTAAAGTGGAGTAATAAAAAAAAAAGGAAGAGTGAGATGAAAAGACAGTCTGACTGCAAAAGAGAAGGAGAGACAGACAGAGAAAAAAGTGTGTGTGTGTGTGGGGGGGGGGGTGTCTTGGGAGGTTGGGTGCTAGACAGGGGGGTGACCCCCAGGGCAGATGCCAGTGGAACGTTATCCCTGTGTTGTAAGCCAGCACACACTACTCTCACACTATTCAGCTTCAACACAGTCAGGCGTGAATGGACAACTGGCTTTTTGTGCGATACACCACAGGGCTCCATTAATCTCAGTGATAGACTCTGCGTTGGAGCTGGCCCTGTGCACAGGGAGGAGGAGAGTTTTCGGTTAGTAGGTATGGCTGAGCAGTCTCGTAATCCTTTATCACAAAAATGAGAAAGTAGCTTTTGAAAAGTGAAAGGAAAAATAAAACCGAGCACACAAACACGACCTTTCGATCGTCTTGTAATTTTCAGCGAGGCACATTGCAAAGACCTTGGAAAAGGGCGCTTTACCAAATAAATTTGGATTGATTCGCTGATTGACGCTGTTTCCTCAGAGAATTACCCAGGTGGAACTTAATGAAACTGCTATTCTGCAATAAACCAATACTGAGAAAAATAAAAGAGCTCCCTTTCATTTAATGAAAGTTTAAACCGAGTCGATTATAACAGGCCCGTGTTTCCTTTAGAGTTTCTGATGGCTTTCCAGATGGTGAATTAGCATCATATCTACATTTCTACATAATCTGTAGCTTCCTCATGACAAATTAATGAGCTATTAGCATTAGCACACACAGATCACCACTAAAAGCTCCCCCCCCCCAAGTCTGCTCTTAGTTCATCAGGTTTGTGGTTCAGACTAACTAGGGATACATCAGTCTTTTACAGTTAATAACAATGAAGAACGTCTGCATGCCCCAAAACAGGCTATAATAATTTCATAATTGTCCATAGCAATAGTTATCTATGGCAGCACCATTTTATAAAGAGAAAAAAGCCTGTGGGATAAATGAGTTTAGCCAAAAAACATTCAAACTTTTCACATTTGTCCTCTGCTATCACCCTGTGATCTTCATTTTCCTGTCTTGTGGACTTACAGCTAATTGCCTCTGTGGGCTCCTTATTATTCATGTACAATTATTGCAGCGTAATGTCTTTAAATCCTTTTAAATGACCAATCATGAATTGCATTCATTGAAATCGCCTTTGATGTCTGTCAAAGATGAAATTCTTCAAAAAGAAACGTCTAAGCCCAATTACAATCAACCAACACGGGATTTTGAATTTTGTCTAATATAAACTACATTTCATTAATTTTTTAAGCTCTTTTTAATACATTTCTACAGCAGAAAAAAAGTTTTTTGATTCCTCAGGCTGTCGTTTGTATTCCAGCTGACTTTATGAATATTAATAACCATGTTATCCTGATTAAATGGGCTTCACACAAAATCCTCATGAATCCACAAGCTCAGGCTTCTCATCTTACCAATTCTTTATGAATTTTGATATGGACATTAATCTGGAGAGAAACTTAAAGCAGGTTTAATTGTACACTGTACCCGTACTTTCCAACCATAAAATAGACATGATTCAGGAAGGATAAGCAGACGCCTCACAGGGTGTGTATGAGAGACAGCACAAACTGGTCTTGTCTTTGACTGAAAGCAGTTATTGTCAGGATGTCTCCTAGACCCATAACACAGTTTCATCAGTCAGTTAACTTCTAAGAACTGTGCATTCCATTAAAAAACATAACTGTCCGTTTGCCTAGTAGTCAAAATGCTTCCCATAAGAAACAAATTAGGTACCATCTGAGAAAAACAGAATGACAAACACATTTCTTAACAAAAGTACCCAGACAGCACAAACCTCCACCAAGTCCAGTAATCTCCCTGAATAACTAAATATTGCTGAGAGAACCAAAATGAATGGGCTAAACAGAAAATCAAGCCAGCCCAGAGTCGAACCTAATCTTCTGATCCGCAGTCAGATACGTTATCTACCGCACCACTTCCCTGGATGACTGGACAGAGTAAAGTGTATCAAGTACAACAAAACAAACAGAATTTAGATCATCTTCAAAATCTAACGCCATATTCCCCGTCCAAAGCCCCACCTCTGGTAGAAACTTCATGAGCATCCATACAAAACGTTTTGTGTATTTTTGCTAACAAATATACAAACCTAACCAAAAACACTTTCCTCTTTGTTCATGGGCGTGGATCGTTCAACGCATGGCATCTCACTAAAGAAGGACAACCTGCACGAGTTAGCAATGACCCATTTCATCAACTGTTTGGTGTAATTAAATTTTAAATCCTGATGTACACAAAATTACTTCCAATGGGATACACTGATTTTTTTTCATACAATTTCTAGTAATTTAGGTAAATATAATTCAAGTTTAATTTTTAATTACTAATTAATAAACATTTTTTTAAATAATTTTTATACACTTACTTGTTTTTCTCTTCATATTGTGATAGTGAAATAAAAATGAACACCTCTGCACTGTTTGCTAATTAATACTGTTCTGGCTGAGTTGATAATGAATTCAGAAATATAAATATCTGAAATGTGCGCAGGAAACAACAATAAAAAGATTGAGCAAAGAATAGAACATCATACAAACCCATTTTAAACCAATAGTCAAAAATATTATAATAATAATGCATTCAGGTAAAATGTTCTTCAAATACACTTTACACAAATCACCTTTACAATTTTCAACATTGCTCTTGACACAGGTAGCGCTGTAACCCAAAAAGTACCTGGAAAATTTTTACTGCATGTGAAATAAGTTCATATTGACAAGCTCTAACTTATGTCAGTCGTGTGATTGAGTGTACAGCATACACTGGATGAGTGAAATATCTAATAGGCATCTTGTGCTCGATGACTTGCAGAAACGGTCTTATAGGCCTAAACTCATTCGAAGAGCAGCCATGGTGGTAATTGAATTGAGATTGGGGGAAATGAGGAAGCAGTGCTGTCTCGGATCCTACTGATGGATCCGGCCTCGGTCACGTCTAACAAGCCGAGATTTGCTGATCCCCAGGCATTAAGAGGGGAGGCGCAATGACCTGCCAAATCTAGAAGGATGAGTGCCTCATTTTCCTGAGTTCCAGCTAATTTCGATGTGGGGAAGCCATGAGCTGTAAAAAAAGAGGGCATAAACTTCCACCTGCACACCACAGAGAGCTGCATGGGGGAAAAAAAGCATGCCAAACAAGAATATTTAAAATAACAAACCACTGGCTAACTGCAAAGAATTCAAAAGTAAGAAAAATGTATACAAGAAGGTGCAATAAGCAAAGAAAAGCATCTCATTGCACTGTAATATATACCTGATAAATCAATGCTTCTTATTCTTCTAAATGATGCTTTGATTGTGAGACAGGTTTTAAATAACATACAGAGTTCAACACCACCTCGATTGTCCGATAGTAAATAGATAAAGTTATCTTCTACTTTATCTGGACATTCAAGCTACCATCTGAACACAGCACCCAGACTGATGAAAACAGACTGAACTCAAATTATCATTTATTAATCATTTTAAAACTTGGAAACAGAAATAATGTTATTCACGATTTGTACAAAATTTTGTTATGATCTGGATAACTGGACATTAAAAATATCTAAAATATGACGTAAATCAAACTGAATTAGGTATGGATTTTCCCCTGTTTTAGGCAACACAGTAATCATTGACACATTTACTAGTACTGAACAAGGCCTTTGTAACTCAGCTAATGTTTGGTCCTGAAACACAACACACTTTCAGGCAGAGCACTTCGCCAAATACTGTTTCTATATATTTCTTTTAAGTCAATAGTGGATATTTTTAGAGATCTGTACTTTGCTGAAGGTAACCTCAAAATTGGCTCAGTAAATACTGGCTAAGCTGAGATTTGCATTGGCTAACATTTGGGAGGGAGACGGAGAAGTTATTTGAAGATGAGCTTAATGCAGTGAGTAAAAGGAGAAAACATGAGGGAGAAAGGTTTCACACATACTTCAAGGGAATATACTGAAAAGTTATTGAAGCAGAAGGAAGGCGGTGAAGACCTTTATACTGATCGAGTGTTTTATTCATAAATGTTTCTTTTACCGCAGAGAGCTGAATGTGGAATATGTATTTTATTAAAATTCAGATCATAATAGTTGGAACACTTTGTTTTATCAATGGTTTAAATTTTACATTACATTGTTTAATGAAGCGGGGAAGCATTTAGGCATTTATAAGTTTCCTTCACATGAAACTATATTCCTTGATGAGTAACCTCACTCACTAAAAGCTCTGTTCAGTCATGATCACTATGTGACCTTAGAGTACTTTTGTTTTGATTTATATGTTAATCACCACCCAACTCCAAAAAAAAAAATTCCTTTCTGTGTAAAAAAAAATTCCAAGTTCAAAGCATGAAGTTAAAAGCTTTTTAACCCGAGTGTATAAAACTGCAAGAAACAAAGACATATTGTGATAAGTAGGGTTGTGAAACTAGTGCAAAGTGGCGACACAAGCCATGAAGCTGCTATTAGTCATCTCAGAGACGCCGGGAAGGAGAGGTGGGGCTCAGCGACGGAGTCAACTCAAGGTCAGCTGTCTTAAGGTAGACGCTTGGATCGAGAGTTTCACCCTCTCACCTTCTTGCTGTTTCTGTACTCCTTATGCAACAGTTTCAAAGAGTCTGTTCCATAGGCATAAAAGGGCTTTCAAGTACTGACCAAGACTGAACAAGCAGTCAACTCAACCCTGCACATAAAGACATTGTAAATATAAAATGCAAGCTCACTTCTTTAAAAAAAAAAAAAAAAAGAAAAGAAAGAAAACTGTCAAATGGTTACAAATCCTGCTTTACTGCTGTGCATGCCACCTTGCTTTGAGCGCAACACTAAAACACACACATAGCTAGTGGCGTGAGAATCCTCAGCAAACACATCTACCTTTGTTCCGAAAATCCTTTCTCTAGCACGCACTGCAAAGTTGAACTTTCGTGATGTGCCGAAGTGCAATCCTTTTTTTCCTCTTTTTTTTAAAGGATGAACGATGCTTGTGCCTTGACCTATGCTTCAAGCAACCTAAAGCTTATAGAGCAGGACGCTGAAGTGTCAAGACTTCGAGTCAACACTCTAGTAAATTCCAGCTTTCTCTCTAAACAGAAAGAAACCATAGAATAACAAGTCCCCCCAACACACACACACATCAATATTACCACCATTATTGTAGGAGGCTGAGACATGTAGGCGGTATCTGTATGTGTGTTCACTCCAAGATATACACCTTTGCAAATATTTATTGGGATGCTGTTGTATAACTGAATGCCCATAGAACCACATACATATATAGTACATCTAACCTGTACACAATATAGATATATATATATATCCAGATACAGGCTCATATATATCATGCTTTTCATTAAGTGCCGGTGGCCGGCGGAAACGCCAGCTACTATTAGCCTAGCGCAGGTTATATTTTATAATAGTAAATAATAATATTTAATAATATAATTATAAGCTTTAATAAAAACATTTTCATAGCTTTGTTAAGCTATGTACTTGATAACACAATCACTTGTTTTGATAATTTCTCAATCGGTTCACTTCTGATATCCCATGATGCACTATGCTACCTCATTCATTGTGCACTTTTTATATACGTGCCGCCATTTGCCTGTGCTCCCGTGCAGATTTAGATTGTGACGTGTCGTACAAGCCCGGGTAAAATATAGTCCAAACTGATGCGAGTCGTACCGACAAGCTTGGCGCCAAAGCGAAGTAGATCTAAACAACGAACGTTAAATATGTTGTGGAAGTGACTCAAGACCGATGATTCCACTGTTTTGGAAACATCCATATCTCATGAAATAGGTAAAAAAGTTTTATTTCACCTTCGGCAACATGATAGCGTAGCGGTTAGCACATCCGCCTCACAGCAAGAAGGCCTGGGTTCGATTCCCGGCCTGGGCGTTTCTGTGTGGAGTTTGCATGTTCTCCCCGTGCTTGCGTGGGTTTCCTCCGGGTGCTCCGGTTTCCTCCCACAATCGAAAGACATGCGCAGTCGGTTAATTGGCCATTCTAAATTGCCCGTAGGTTCGCATCGTGCAGAAGGCAATGGCAAACCACTGCACTAATCCTGCCAAGAAAACCTCCATAAAGATGATAACCAGGGTGTTATCCTTCATGGCGGGTCGCCAATGGTCGTCCTACGACTCAGGCACAAGATAGATAGATGTCACCTTTCAAAAGCAGATTGATGAACGTGATAGTGTTCGGGATGACATTATTTATGCTGCATTTTATTGTCAGTACTGGTTAGCGAAAGAATGCATTGCTCACAGGAAAATGGAACTCTGAAATCGAACTTTGTGACTCTGAAACAGATTCTGAGTCAGAAGATATTTAAATTAATAACATCATGAGAAACTGATATTACATAAACAGTTTTGACAGATAAGCAAACACATCTACACATTCACATTTGATTCAAAAATGTTCTATATTAGTAAGGTAACTGTTAGATTTTTCAAATAAGAAGTTTTATGTACTTTCCTTTAAGAAGTAAGTCTACTATTTTTGTAACAAATACTATTTTTTATAATATAAACTTTTAGTTTATTTGCTTCTAGCTTGTCTGATTTTCTCATAAATATGGGCCCAGAATGCACCACAGAGAACATGAACTTTAAAATTTTTTCAGGGGGTGACCCCCCAGACCCCCCTGCGGGAGGGGACACCCCCATCTCCATGCTTTCCTCAAACAATTTCCACCCCCTACTTATCAATATCCTCCTTCTACTCTAAAACTTAATGAATACCCTGTATATGATATATGATTTCTGCATGCTCACAAGCAAGAAAAAACAAGTCTGAAAACTGATTTCCATCAAACATTAACAATGTCAAATTTCAGGGCATGTTCAATGTTAATAGAAAAAGAAAAAGTATGTGCAACAAAAAGTAGGGTTGCAGGGATCTGAAGTGATTATTGGTTGATTTTTGTCTGAATTGGTAAATTGGCTGCAAGTTGGATTTTTTTAAATTATATTACACATGAAACTTCAATACAGTGGCCGTCATTGTCCATACATGCTGGGAGGCGATTTCTGAAGACAGCCATGGCTCAATGGGTCGCGTTGGGTGGAACAGAAGCTATCTCCTGCTTAATAGCAACCTTAAAGGCTTCAAAAGTTTGGGGTTGATGAGTACACCCTCATGATTTAAGGTAGCCTTACAGGAAAAAAAAAAAATCACAATGGGTAAGGTCAGGGGAATTGGGCGGAGACCAAACATCACCATGCAATGACGTCACGCGATCCGGAAACACTTCCCTCACTGACGAACAAAGCTGATCCTATGACACACTTTTTATTTATGCCTTAAAATTCCTGTGGTGTTCACTGTGGAATTCTGTCCATCAGTAACTAAAAGAAAAGAATAAAAATGGGATGCTTTTTAAACACGGCCTTTACATTGATCAAAATTAGAAAGCTTGAATCATAATAGATTCCTAT
This sequence comes from Plotosus lineatus, assembly GCA_024760905.1. Taxonomy (NCBI): domain Eukaryota; kingdom Metazoa; phylum Chordata; class Actinopteri; order Siluriformes; family Plotosidae; genus Plotosus; species Plotosus lineatus. The sequence goes on from CM045732.1 coordinate 54,698,765, forward strand.
GCGAACCCATAATAGTCAAAACTCAATGACTGGTATTCCAGGGTTTAGTACATCTCCAGATCAACAAATCATAAGTAAAATACTGTACATGCTAACTCTACAGAAACCGAAAAAGACATGATGTCATGAGAGTTTGTTTCAGAAGGGGATAAGGGTTGTAGTGAAGACTCGAAGGGAGGCCAGAGCAACAGGACCAGGCACTCAGTCCACGTCACCACTTGATGTTTGAGCACAGGCCACAGGAGAGACCATTTGAACTGTTCTCTGTTCAAACAGTTCCCAAGCATCTGTGGTTCACACCAAAGCTCGGCCTGTTTGTTTTCCTCTCTACTTCATGGACCATCACTAGGTCTCCAGGAATCTTGCAAACTTGGTGGCAGCCTAGTTTGCATCGCATGGGCGCCACATCAAGTAAGCGTAGAACGGAAAAAGCAGTTTGGAACAGAACCATACTGGTTAGGAGTTACAATTAAGCAAGTGCGCTTCAGAAAAAGAAAATACTGAAATAATATAATAACCTTGGTTACAGGGACCCGGTTCATCTCCCTGAAAATAAATTCTCAGTTTCACAGATTTTTTAAGGACTGTGATTTAGTCACGATCACAGTTTGACAGACAGTTTGTGTGAAAAGACTTTAGTGGCAGATCATAGCAAGCAGCCTTGTTTCAGTTAAGCAATGCCCACCCTGGGTCTATTCCTTAAACTAACACACAGAGACAAAAGAGGACAGAGCCCATGGAATCCCTCGATCTGTGTGCATGCAACTCTGTCTCGCTGGACCACCCACTTAGGCAGAGGGCGAGCCTATTAGGCCGCACTGCACTCAATTCCAGGGATTTTGAACTTCAATGGGACCCACATGGAAGCCGAAAAACTGGCCACTACCGCACCTCCTGCCCTCCTAAGAAGGCAAAGCACGATGCACAGTCAGGGTGGGCGTCTGGTGCAGAAAAAAGACAGAATGCTGTACCAAACAAGTGACGTACCACTGCAAGCAGTCAGAAAAGAAGTGATAGAAATAAACATTACATTTCCTGCCTGGGAGGCTGGTGCACAGAGAAGGAGACTGGGGTTATGTCAAAGGTCGATCCACCTGCTAAGAACAAAGCATGTTGAGACTGGAGGTTTTTTGCCTTCTTTGGAAGAAGCAGCAATTCAGCTCCATAGGAAACATGACCTGTTTATTATTATGGGCTTGTGTGTGTGTGTGTGTGTGTGTGTGTGTGTATTTTATACTGCAAGGAACAATTTAAGCGTGCAAGAAAACAACCTGTAGCCAAACTAGAGATCAGTTGTAATAACACAACCCTGCCCATGGTGGTAAGCTTATCCCAAACAGCAGTGAACAAATAAACACAGCAGGGATGCAGAATATAAAAGCATGCCCAAACACAATTCCTCCCACATGAAACTTAATTCTGGATTAAAGTTGCAAATATAATATAATTATATTTTCGAGCTATACAAGATTTATACAAACACATTTATGCAAAACTGATCTGGCTGTTCACATGCCATATTAAGCATTACAGTGCATAGAATTTAGTGATTAAATGTAATAACTTTTTATTGACCAGATTCATGTTTTCCTGTGCATGAGTTTTATTATACAAAGTTTTTTTTATTTGTTTGTTTTTTGTGGGATTTAATTTTGTTTTGGCAACTGTCATACTTAGAAAGTAAAATGATAGAAAGTATTCTGGGTAATAAAATTAATTGTATATTTACAGATATTTAGATAGATAAATAATCTGGGCAGTGGTGGCCTAGTGGTATAGGGCGCTGGATCACTGATCCTAAGGTTGGGGGTTTGAGTCCGACTCTCCACAAGGTTGTCACTGACCCCCAGTGCAGATAACTGGGTTATCAAAGGCCAGCCATGTCTCACTGTCTATGGTGAGAGGTTCATGTAAAAGAGCCATTGCTGACTTTCAAAAAGAAGAAGGAGATTTAGATAAATAGATAGAAAGACAGAAAGACAGGTAGATAGGGAGGCAGGTGAGGCAAGATGATGTAGAGTAGTGCTTTATTTCAACATTTAAATCTACGTGGAACTTGTAGCTGGTTTACCTAAATATATTAATCAGTAAATTACATGTTGGTGGTGCAGTGGTAGCCCGGTGGTAATCCGATGCTGGATTACTGCTCCCAAGGTCAGCGGTTCATGCCCCTTTATCAGTGGGTTGACAGTACTGTCCCCCCAGTGCAGCTAACTGGGATATCAAGGGCCAGTCATGTCGCTCACTGTCTGGGGTGAGAGGTTCATTTAAAAGAATCATTACTGACTTTTGTCAACAGCTGCATCGCCATCAGCATGTTTGTGCTCTGCGATGGCTTGGGGAGCTGTCCAGGGTGTACTCTGCCCTTACCTAGAGCCAGCTGAGATGTGCACCAGCTTCCCCGTGACCCTAATTACAATTAAGCGGTTAAGAAAATTATACATTTTGGTTGGAATGAAAGAATAGGAAGAAGTGATAGATGAGTATCATTGGTATGAAAGACACTAAATTATGTTACTTCTGAAGTGGAATCATATACCAACCTTCCTGACTCTACCTTAAAAAAAAAAAAAGAATAGTGCGGAACAGGGAGTGTATTCTAGTGTGGAGGGTGGAAGTGGGGAAAAAAGAAAGAAATGAACCAGAGAAAATGTTATGCTGTACTGCCGTACAGTCTTCTTTTCTTTTCGGCTTTTTCCCGTTCTTGAGAGTCGCCACAGCGAATCATCTGATTCACACGTTTGATTTGGCAGAGGTTTTTACGTCGGATGCCCTTCCTGTCACAACCCTTCAGCAAGGGACAGAAACACGCTGACGACTTTGTAGATACTCTTTACGAAAATCACAAATGGTTCTTTTACATGCCTCTCACCATAGACAGTGAGAAACATGGCCCACCTTTGATAACCCAGTTAGTTGCACTGGGGGGGACAGTGGCAACCCTGTAGGGACTTGAACCCCCAAACCTTAGGATCAGCGATCCTGCGCCCTATCCATTAGCCCACCAGTGTAAAGTGCATAAATAAACCTTGTGATGTTTACCAGCCACCCTGGCAGTAGTTTTCAATTGCTCTGAGCAGTCAGACCTCAAAAGATTTTACTTTGCCTTCTCAAAAAAAAAAAGTTTGTTTTTTTTTTGCATACCTTGCATACCCTCCACTCATAGATTTAAAATCTTTTCCATTTAAGGGCATATTCTGTGGTCAAGTATCTGATAAAAACCAGCAAAAATACAAAAAGCGACATACTACAAACACATATTTAATGAAACGGAATTATGGTACCAATAAATTACTGAATCTCAGCTGGAAAGTTTTCATGTTTCCAAAGATAACTGAACAAGGAAAATACTAACTTATCCTAAAGTGTATTTTAAAATTGTAACTAAAACATTAACAGGTCTGATGTGGTGCACTTAATTACTCCTCCACCCCAACTCCCCCATGAGCACACTCGTAAAAATGGGCGGGTAGGATTGCCCGCAGGTGCCACTTGCACGCATAACTGTTCCTCTGAAGCCTCAGGTGTCAGGATATGTGCTGAGTAAGATCCTGTTTCAGGTACTGGCCTCCACCCACGTCAAGGATGCAATGCTTTAAGTCACATTGCACCAGGATGTCACAGTCTATCAGTGAAACGGCAAGCAAAGCACTACATCAAAAGCAAACACAAACAACCCCAGAGGACATGGCATGAAGGTCACACTCCAAACATCAGTCTTCACAATGCACACTCAAGACGGCCAATGCATACATGACACTCATCTGAACACAATCCTTTTTTATCTAGATTATCTAATTTAGCCTCAACTACACTGGAACCAGAAACTTATTATAAATTGAAAAAACAACCTGACAACTAATACTGCAGCAAACAGTTCTCTGTTTTTCTTTGGAACACATGACCATTTGGAGCAAGGATATTCTTGATGAGGATATTAATTTTTGTATCTAGGCTTCCAAAAAATATTAAAGTGGTAATAAACTGAGATGAATATGCTGTTTTATTATTTAAAATGTTGGCTATGTCATTCACTCAATGCTAGTAGCAGCTCTATATTGGTCAGGGTGACCGAGGTTTAATTGTGTCATCTGTCTTATTCGTTTAATTACCTGTTTAACGAATTCATGTTCTTCATTCGTGTTTTTCTGATAAATTAAAGTTTGACTGCCTATCTGAGTAAGATGGGACACAACTCTCTAATTTTTTGCTTTTGACACTCATTATTATTAAATAAATTAATTTCTCCCACAGATCAAAGACATGCATGTAAGGCTCCTATATGTGAAGGTTATTGATGTTGGTCCTGCCCAATTCAGCAGAGGTCTTGCAGCCATCTCATACACACTGCAAAGAAAACTACAAAAGTGGCCAGAACAGCATGGGTGAATAATGGCACAACAATAATTGGCATATACCACACAGGAACGGTGCAATCTAATTGGTCTTTTACCTGGGACATACTGGACACAAACTCAGGAAGATCATGCTTGAATGAAGAAGACAGAAACTCTGATTTTGTTGTGGTTAATTGGAATAGATGGTGCCATTATTATTATCACACTTTCAAATGGAAAAATAAACACTCTGATTTCAGTTTCTATTCCTGTGTTTCCGAATCATTAGCTACACAGCACAGAGTTCAACTAACCTGCCTGTGTCATTGCTAATAAAGTAAAAATAAACTAAGGGAAGAAAGGCAAACCAAAATGAGATTTTTCTATTTTATTTTCACATATTTTATCATGCAAGCACTGCACTTTGAGCCGAGCTAAAGGTTGTGTAGCAAACAGTGTTTGTTTAACCTATTGATTCACAGAATAATATATAATCCACAGAAACTAAAGTAAACCAAACTCTACAAAGATGTTTTAGTATATAAATTACTTAGAAACACAAGAAAAATAAGCGAAAATAAGATTTATAACATTTATAATGGGCAATGATGGCCCAGTGGTAAAATCGTAGTTTACATATCTGAGCCCGTGGGTTCAAGCCCATTATCACCAAGTTATTGGTGCTATGTCATGTGTCTCCCCACCCCCACCCCCCCCCCCCAGTGCAGCTAACTGGGTTATCAATGCCGGTCATGTCTCTCACTATCTATGGTGAGAGGTATGTAAAAGAACCATTGCTGACTTTCATCAAGAGTAGGCTGCGTGTTTCTGCCCTGCAATGACCTGGTGAGCTGTTTGGCGTGTACTCTGCTCTCACCAAAAGTCGACTGAAATGGGCGCCAGCCTCCCCGTGATCCTAATTAGGAGTAATCAGTTCAGAAAATGAATGAATGCAATTTAATCAGATTTTATGGTTTATTTCTTCATTATTGCACTGTTGACTCAGTCAGATAGTTGACTGAGTATTGTACCACTGACTCACACAACCTAATCACATGACAGACTTCTCTAAAATTATTTTGAATGAATAATAATAATAATAATAATAATAGCATGACAGAATTATTCAGTCTAAGAAGGTGCCTTCAGCCTCAGTAAATAAACACACAAAAGAATAATTATCCATATCATACTTCAACTAATTCAATAATTGCTTATTATCCCAAATGAACATTTAAATCGAAATGGCTGATACGTACTGTTTGTCATGGCAACTTGGAGCAGGTAGTGTTATCACGGTCATTCTATAAGATTTTTTTTTGATTTGATTTGATTTGGCATAGGTTTTTTGTTTTTTTTTTACGTCGGATGCCCTTCCTGCCACAACCCTTTAGCAAGGTACAGAAACACGCTGACGGCTTTGACAGTGGGGACAGTGACAACCTTGTGGAGAGTGGGACTCGAACTCCCAACCCTAGGATCAGCGATCCAGTGCCCTATACCACTAGACCACCACTGTCCTTGCATTATTCTACAGTATTCAGTTAATATCTATCCTTGTTTAAACTATTGATATGTTATCATTTTAAACTTATGTACTTTCTGTTTGTACTACTTCCAAGGATCCCCTTTCCAAAAATTTCAACTTGGATCACTTTTCACATTCAGAACATCTGAGGACCACAACCCAGCCAAATAGCGATGCTGCCCTCTTGTGGCTTTATAAAAGTCTGCGTATATACTAATATTTTGAGGTACACCATAATGCTGTCCCTTGCTAAAGGGTGGTGTCAGGAAGGGCATCCGCTGTAAAAACCTCTGCCAAATCAAACGTGCGACTCATTCGCTCTGGCGACCCCTGATAAAGGGAAAAGGCCGAAACAAAATTTCTCATCATGTAGTCATTACTAGTGTCAACCAGTCTATTCGCCCATGACCATGCACATACTAGTATATACAACCACAGACAGCATTTTTCAACAACAACACAGACAACATTTCAACAATCACAGACATTTTTAAAATATGCTAATCACATGATTCGCTGTGGCGACCCCTGAAAAAAGGGGAAAAAGCCCAAAGGAAAACAAGAAGACGATGACGTCATTAATAAGAATGTCTTGGTCGAACTCAAAAATATGCCAGTATATCACTGGTTTCATTACAACATAGGGAGATAACTAATTTGTGTATAATGTTACCAGTACTTCAGAACATTTTCTTTCTTGATCTTTTTTAAAATGTGCGTTTCTTTCACTCACATCCTTGAAGTTAATCTACATAGTGAAGGACAACATATGTTATGACCTGTCTGGTCTGTTAACACCTCACACCTGGTGCAGAAGGCCCAACAACGGCTTTTCTTCCTCAGGAAGCTGAAACTTACTGGACTCTACTCTCAGCTGCTCAAGAACTTCTACAGCTTTACAACAGAAAGTATTTTCTCTCTCAGTGCAACAGTGTACTGCGGCAGCTCCACTGCTAAGGACAGAAAGGGCTTGGCCCACATGGTGAGAACTGCACCGGGGATTGTGATCCGCCCTCTACTAGATCGAGACACAATATATGCTGTCCTGGCCCAGAAGGCCAGCCACATCACAACGGATCCCACCTGAGAAATGTACTGTTTGTACCACTTCATTTGGGAAAGCAGTATAAAAATACCAAGACCAGCAGAACCAGACTCAAAACCAGCTTTTACCTCAGAGCAGTGAAAATCATCATCCCTCCACAGACACCAAATTGAAATCTCTCTCTCTCTCTCTCTCTCTCTCACACACACACACACACACACACACACACACACACACACGCACAAAACCCTCCTCCACTGACACATACTCACACTCGCACACTCTTACACAGACATCAGTTCATTGAAAAAGGACATTGAATCCACAAACGCTACAACTGTGTTGTACTGCCACACTTTACCTTGTTTACATTCTAGTTTGTCCACTTTGGACATTTACATTCTAGTCTATCCACACAGCGGCTACTAGTCACCTTATTTATTTACTCCATTCCACAATGATTCAATGTACATATTGTAGATCTCAGTGTTCAGTTCTCATTCCTAAATACAGAGTTAGTTTACATTTCTATTTTATATTTTTACTGAAAGTGTAGTGTACAGAATTACTTGTGCTTATATTCTGCTCTTGAAAGTGATAACTGCGATTTATTGTCTCATTTGCACCTTTTTGACTTGTTTGCGCCTTTTAATACTGAAAGCCTCATACAAAATTTCACTGTGTGAACATAATGAAAATAAAGACTCTTTAATTTTGAATGTTACAAAAGATTACTCAGTAATTAGCATGGAGCATCAACCTAAAGGTTGACTATAGCATCAGAATCATATTTGACGGACAGAAAGTTCATATAATTTGAATACTGGACAGTACAGTATACCTTTGTACATATCAACAAGTGAATCCTTCAGCTCCTGTTTCAGCCTCCATTGTATCTGAAGGTTTTCCTGTTCACCCACTGAGCAGTTCTCCCTGAAGAAATGAAAACAAAACATTACAATCTCACTTGCAATGTTTTTTTTTTTTAATGGCTCGGAGTTTGAAAGGGTTTTCTAACTCAATCTACACTTGTACTATTCTCTATAACATAACATTGAGAATTAATACCAACATGTTCCAGACATGAACCAGTACTAAAATTCTTACACTATTCACCTGATTTGAATATAAATACCTTGAATTAAGGATTAAAGCTCTACACTTTGAGGTCACATTTATTCTTTATAGTTTGTCTAAATTCCCAAGCACTCTACAGCAAATATATATACATATAACTCTCTCTGTCAATCCTAAATATTTATGGATGTGTGTGTGAACATATAACAGTCTTTTTTAGGTTAATCAGCCATACAGTCATATTAATAAATGAACGATCCCTTTAATCAAGACAAAATATTTAATTCAATCAGGGTTCTCCAGAGATTAGCATGCACAGGTACCACATGCTGCTGTTCTCCTCTGTCTGATGTATGCCTGGTTTGGGTGCAAAATAATTTTCCAGTTTTGCATGGTACCGGTTGTGCATGCTTGGTCAGAGGTCAGAGGTTAAAGCTATCTGGAATACCACTGCATACAACCCAATGGAAAAAAATCAGTCAGTAGTGGGTAAACCCATTTAAGGTAAATTATTATAATTTAAACATTGTAAATTTGTCCCCAACTCAAAACCTATGATCTGCCATTAAAAACCAGCTCAGGAAAATTCTCGAATTTTCTATACATTATATAATTATCCTGATTATTGCCTGCCATGACTAAGGCGTCTGAGACATTAGGGGAGACCAGGGAGAATTGGGACAGAATCATTTCTGGGGAAAATACATTAGAAAATGAGATTAAAGTTCACATCATATTTTTGGCATTAAGTAGGTGAACAAGGCACTTTTTGTGGAAAGGACACTTCTGCCTCCTTAATCAAGGTAACTACATTTTTATTTTAATCCCGCCAGAACTTGAATTTTCATTGTGCAATGAGCTTCCCTCCTAAGATTCATTTCATTCCATCTAGATGAAATATTGTTATGGTAACAAGAAGACTGAAATCTTCTTTTATTTCTATATTTTTGCAGATTTTTTAAAAATTTGCACCTCCATGCCACCCTCAATTTAAAAAAGGTGTAGTGGAAAAAACAATTGTATGTTATAAGAAAATAAATGGTTGTCCCAAGTCTTCCTTGACTGTGTCCCACAGCATTCTGGGTAGACCCATCTCTCCCCTGAGAGTCATCTTCTTCTTTTCCTTTCGGCTGTTCCCTTCAGGGGTCGCCACAGCAAATGATCTGCCTCCATCTCTCCCTATCCTCTGCATCTTCTACTCTGACTCCAACGACCTTCATGTCCGCCTTCACCACATCCATAAATCTTCTCTTTGGTCTTCCTCTGGGCCTTTTGCCTGGTAGTTCCAACCTCAGCATCCTACGACCAATATACTCACTATCCCTCCTCTGTACATGTCCAAACCATCTCAATCTAGCCTCTCTGACTTTGTCTCCAAAACATCTAACATGTGCTGTCCCTCTGATGTACTCATTTCTGATCCTATCCATCCTCGTTACTCCCAAAGAGAACCTCAACATTTTCATGTCTGCTACCTCCAACTCTGACTCCTGCCTTTTCCCCAGGGCAACTGTCTCTAAACCATACAACATTGCTGGCCTCATCACCGTCTTGTACACTTTTCCCTTCATTCTTGCCGATACTCTCCTATCACACATCACACCGGACACTTTTTTCCATCCATTCCAACCTGCCTGTACGCACTTCTTCACCTCCTTTCCACACTCTTCATTTCTCTGGATTGTTGAGCCTAAGTACTTAAAATCCTCCACCTTCTTTATCTCTGCCCCCTGTAACCTCAAAGTTCCTCTTGGGTCCTTGTCGTTCACACACATGTATTCTGTCTTACTAAGACTAACCTTCAATCCCCTCCTTTCCAGGGCATACCTCCACCTCTCTAGATTTTCCTCCACTTGGTCTCTGCTCTCACTACAGATCACGATGTCATCTGCAAACATCATAGTCCATGGAGATTCTTGTCTAACCTCGTCTGTTAGCCTGTCCATTACCATAGCAAACAAGAAGGGGCTGAGAGCTGACCCTTGATGCAGTCCCACCTCCACCTTGAACTCTTCTGTCACACCGACAGCACACCTCACCACTGTCTTACATCTCTCAATACAGTACATTTTAATCTCATGTATTAGGTCACTCTTTAGTACACTGAAATCAATACTTGGTTATTAAATGACACTTTCCTAAATAGTTGTTTCTGACTGAATGTAGACTTTTGCAATTCAGGATTTTCCATACAGAGAAATTCTCATTTATTTTGTAAAATATGTCCCACGTCTCCCTGGTCTCCTCTATTCACTGTTATTGTAAAAATATCTTATTTTCCTGTTTTTGAAAACTATTTTTCGTTAAAAAAAAAAAAAAAAAACTATTAATTTATTAGACTTGATTTTTTTTATTCCAAATGAATGATAAATGAGGAGAACAATCAGCTAAGTTTGAAAATCCAATTCGTGCTCAATAAATTAAAAATTAATCAAACTATATTTTTTAATTATCTTGACCCATTATTTGCACTTAATAATATCATCATATAAGCTTTGTTTAAGTGTCCAAAATATCCATATAAAAATCCCCCCCACTGACTTTACCTTTGCACCGGAGGGGGTGTTGCAAATACTTTCCACCTACAGCTATGACGTCGAACTTACATTTGTTAAGCGAACCACAAATATGAACCATTTTAACCGTTTGATCTGTATAATCTGATATAAATACTTGGATATGATGAATCAGAGTTTGACACCCAGATTAGTGGTAACCAAGTACAGTATACGACATACTGTCCAACACTGAACACCAGCTATATATAAATACATATACAGTATACATGTGTGTGTGTGTGTGTGTGTGTGTGTATATATATATATATATGGGCATTGATGGTCTAGTGGATAGGGTGCAGGATCGCTGATAATAACGTTGGGGGTTCGAGTCCCCACAGGGTTGTCACTGTCCCCCCCAGTGCAGCTAACTGGGTTATCAAAGGCGGGCCATGTCTCTCACTGTCTATGGTGAGTGGCATGTAAAAGAACCATTGCTGACTTTCGTAAAGAGTAGCTGCAAAGCCGCCAGCGTGTTTCTGTCCTTTCCTAAAGGGTTGTGACAGGAAGGGCATCCGACGTAAAAACCCATGCCAAATCAAATGTGCGAATCAGATGATTCGCTGAGGTGACTCTCGAGAACGGCAAAATATTTTTATATATATATATATATATATATATATATATATATATATATATATATATATATATATATAAACAAAAATAAAGGACAGGACAAAGACTTTCTATTGAAACTCCATTTATCACTACAGATCTGTTTCGAGGGGTGGTGAAACCATCCTCTCTCTTCAGGTGATTATAGAAGAAATCAGAATTATAGAATTTTCTTCTATAATCACCTGAAGAGAGAGGATGGTTTCACCACCCCTCGAAACAGATCTGTAGTGATAAATGGAGTTTCAATAGAAAGTCTTTGTCCTGTCCTTTTATTTTTGTTTATTTGCTCTACCAAAAAGTATTGAGCACTCTCCTACGGAAGGATCTACTCAGAAAATCATATATATATATATATATATATATATATATATATATATATATATATATATATATATATATATATATATATATATATATAGTTGGCGCTCTACTTTAGAAACAAGTTCTTCTTACGAAAAGCGCTAAATGCGGCATTCAAACATTCAAAGGCGCCATTCAAACATTGCGCGAGTTGCTCTCTCATTGGCTGTCTCCCAACATCCCACCCGCTGGCCTCTCATTGGCCAGGAGGAAGCTGAATCTCCATAGTATTGTACCCATAAAGCTTGTTTGTCACACACCTAAAGGAGAGCTGTACTGTTGGTTCATGAGTTCTGTGAGTTTTTTGAGTGCTCGTTGCAGCTTATTTTTCGTTTTTTAAGTTGTTTAATTCAGTAAATGTTTAATAAATGTGGCACGCTCTGCCGAATGTGAACAAAACGCGGCTCATCCGGACCTCCGATCCCTCAAGCAAACAGGTGAATATTGAGTACTAAACAAGTATTCAAAGCGCACTTACCTGCTTGACAGATCAGAGGTCTGGACTCAACATTCACGTGTTTGCTTAAGGGATCGGAGGTCCAGATGAGCCGCGCCCTGTCTCAAAAGTTCTGGTGTCAGCTGCAACGCTGCCCGCATTCGACGGAGCGCACGACAAATGTGACGCAGAGAAGAAGAAGAAAGGAAGCAGCGTGAGCAGGAGGAGGAAGAAAAGGAGAAGCGGAGAGAGGAAAAGCTGCCGAAACGAGAGCAGAAACTGAAGGAGCGTGAGGAGAAGAAGAACCAGAAGAAAGTAAGGAAGCTTTACTTTCATGCTCTGGTTCTTCCTGAAATCACTTCTGAACCACTTCCCCTTCCCGTTTGGTGAAAGGAGATGTGCTGGGGGCATCAGTGTCACTAAATCCAGGGGAGATGTTGACGAGAAACAAATGTGGCGCACAAATGTGGCATGCTCCGCCGAGTGTGGCAGCGTCGCAACCGACACCGGAGCCCCCGAGACAGGGCACGGCTCATCTGGACCTCCGATCCCTCAAAAAAAACAAACATTACTGACTACTAAACAAGTTCAAAGTGCACTTACCTACTTGACAGATTGGAAGTCCGGACAAGCCACGTTTCGCCCCAAAAGCTCCGGTGTCAGCCGCGACACTGCCCACACTCAGCGGAGCACGTCACAAATGTTTAATAATGTTTAACATTGTTTGGTTTGGTTAATAAAAAAAATTAGTTAATAAAAAATATTTAATAATGGTTTAATGAATAAATATGTTAATAAAATGGTTTAATATGTTAATAAAATGTTTAAACGGTTTAATAAATAATTTTCTTTTACTTTTAACACACATTTCATACAAATTTGGTGTACTTCTATCATTTTGAAAGGGTTTATGTGGTACTCTTGGGAGCCTTGGAACAAATCACGCGTTTTACATGTAAAATGCACCTCTATTTAGAAAAACTCCAGGTTCCGAAAAAAGCGCTGGAAAGGATTAATTTCGTAAGAAGGGGGCCGACTGTAATCTCATCTACTCTCAATAAACACAAGCACGCTCATCTCTGCGCCAGAGGATTAACTTCACATCATGTCACTGCTTCTTTTGTACTCTAACTCTCGAACTCTAAAACTCTGTTTTATACCCTTTCCGACTGAGGGGCGTGGCTGAGCTGCTCGGACTGAATGCAGTCCTCATCTACTCCCTATAAACACAAACCACACGCTCGCTTCAGTTGAAGTGCGCTGCTTAAGTGCCTCCCCTTTGAATAATAAATGCACTCTGCCATCTCACACTGCATTGGAAATGCACCCCACAAATAGTAATGCAATATATCCCTCTAGTGGGCATTTTTGAAAATTACAGTGCTGTATGTTTCAAGAAAACTACATTTAAAGGTGTTCTTATATATGTGCTGTATAATGTTTATATTTTATTATCAATAAATATCACAGTACAAAATTAAGTTTTTCTTAATCATTACTACATTTTACTACATTAATACTGTATTAATGATTAAGACTGTCCATAGAATGTATTTAAGAAGCATATTTTAGTGCATGGACTAGATACATAGTATTTTACTTCCTTGATCATTGCTCATGTAATATGATACATGAGGTTTTACTTCCGGGTACAGAACTCGTGTATTGTCTTCATTCACGGGAGGGGCAGGAACCAAACCCCCATGGAGGGCCTACTTTAGATCATAAATATAAGTATGAAATATGATTAAACATTATCCTGAGGTACACTTAGTACTTGGCTCCTGCAGAGGGGGGCGTGGCTGCGCAGTGCACACACGACTCCTGAAGAGGGGGGCGTGGCTGCGCAGTGCACACACAAATGCAACAATGTATCCCGTTTTGATGGGAGATTTTGGGTTGTTTTTGTTGTTGTTTTGCCACTGTTTCTAAATCATGCAACATCGCTGGCCTCATCACAGTCTTGTATACTTTTCCTTTCATTCTTGTATACTTCCATTTCATTGCTGATACCTTCCTATCACACATCACACCTGACATTTTTTTCCAACCATTCCAACCTGCCTGCACACACTTCTTTACCTCTTTTCCACACTCTCCACTGCTCTGGATTGTTGAGCCTAAAATCCTCCACCTTCTTTATCTCTGCTCCTTTTAACCTCACACTTCCTCTTGGGTCCTTCTCGTTCACATACATGTATTCTGTCTTACTGAGGCTAACCTTAATTTCTCTCCTTTCCAGGGCAGACCTCCACCATAGCACCACAGCAAACAAAAAGGGGCTCAGAGCTGACCCTTGATGCAGTCCCAGCTCCACTGTGAACTCTTCTGTCATATCAACAGCACACATCACTCGTTCATGTCCTGCACCACTCGAACATACCTCTCAGCCACTCCAGACTTCCTCATGCAACACCACAGTTCCTCTCTTGGCACGCTATCATATGCTTTTTCCAGATCCACAAAGGCACAATGCAGCTCCCTCTGACCTTCTCTGTAGTTCTCTATTAACATCTTCAAAGCAAACACTGCATCTGTGGTGCTCTTTCTTGGCATGAAACCAAACTGTTGTTCACAAATGCTGACCTCTGCTGGCTTATCAACTTTATTTCTCTGTAGTTGCCACGACTCTGCACATCTCCCTTGTTCTTAAAAATGAGCACCAGCACACTTCTCCTTCGTTCCTCCGGCATCCTCTCACTCTCTAAGACCTTGTTGAATGTTCTTGTCAGAAAATCTACTGCAACCTCTCCTAGACACTTCCATACCTCCAAAGGTATGCCTTTCCACTCTTCATCCTCTTCAATGCCCTCTTCACTTCACCCTTACTAATTTTTACTACTTCCTGGTCCTCAACGGTCACCTTTTCTGTTCTTTTTTTCTCTCTCTCATTTTCCTCATTCATCAGCTCTTCAAAGTATTCTTTCCATTTTTCCAGCACACTTCGGTCATCAGTCGTTACACTTCCTCTCTGTCCTTAATTACTCTAACTTGCTGCATGTCCTTCACATCTCTATTTCTCTGCTGTGCCAACCTGTATAAATCATTTTCTCCCTCCTTACCATCCAACCTAGCATACAAGTCATCATACCTCTTTGGCCTTTGACCCCGCTACCTTCGCCTTATGCTGTGTATCCCTATACAAACTCTCTTCAGTCCTATCAATGTCCCACTTCTTCTTAGCTAACCTCTTCCTTTGTACACACTCCTGTACTTCCTCATTCCGTCACCAAGTCTCCTTATCTACTTTCCTTCCTGAGGACACACCAAGTACTCTCCACCTGTCGATCTGATCACATTAGCTGTAGTTGTCCAGCCATGTGGAAGCACTTCCTGACCACTCAAAGCCTGTTTCAACTCCTCCTTGAAGACAACACAACACTCTTCCTATTTCAGCTTCCACCACTTTGTCTTCTGCTCTGCCTTTGCCTTCTTCACCTTCCTCACCATCATCCTACACACCACCATCCTACGCTGTCTGGCAACACTTTCACTCAGTACTACTTTGCAGTCACCAACTTCCTTCAAATTACAACATGTAGTCTACCTGTGTGCTCCTACCTCCACTTGTATAAGTCACCCTATGCTCCTGTCTCTTTTGGGAGAAAGTATTCACCACAGCCATTTCCATCCTTTTTGCAAAATCTATCAACATCTGTCCTTCTGTGTTTCTGTCCTGGATAGCAAACCTGCCCACCACTTCCGCGTCCCCTCTGTTGCCTGGACCAACATGTCCACTGAAGTCTGTAACAAACGAAATCAAACATGCGAATCATTAATATGACTTCCATGAATATGGAGGCAGATGATTCGCTGTGGCGACCCCTGGAGGGAACAGCCGAAAAAGAAAAGAAGAACGATATATATATATATATATATATATATATATATATACACACACACATTTTATATATATATATATATATATATAGTAAAACCTCCGCTGACGAACGCTTAAGCTCATGAACTTTTCGCCTCAAGAACATTAAATTTGCGAGCATATTGTCTCTGCTGACGAACTAGTTTTCGGCGGACGAATCAAACCACGCGGTCGAACAGCGCCACGGTGGCGGCCACGAGAAGCTGACGCACACTCACGGCGTCACAGTTCGTCACCCCCTTTCTTTGAGTGCGGAAGTGGTTTGTGTTTGAGAGACATTTTGGACCATATTGAGTGTACTTTTGCTATTATGGGACCGAAAAAGACCCCACCACAGGCGGAGATCATTGAAGAACACGAACGAGGTGTGCGTTTGTGTGACTTCGCGTCCCAGTACCAGTACGCTAAGTCTACCACCATCCTTAAGAACAAGGAAGCTATTAAGGGTGCGTGTGTGGCTAAGGGTGTTTCCAAACAGTAGGCGTTTCCAAACACTCCTTCCAAACAGTAAGTCCCTCCCTCCCTCCTCCTCCCATTCCATTCCATCAAGCCATCAACTACCATCACAAAGGTAAATAAAACGACTTTATTATACAGTACAGTTTATTTGTTTAATTACAATACAATAGCACATTTATTATACAACCACAGCAAATGTGATCAGGGACACAGGTAGGAGAGTACTTGGTGTGTCCTCTGGAAGGAAAGTAGATAAGGAGACTTGGTGGTGGAATGAGGAAGTGCAGGAGTGTGTACAAAGGAAGAGGTTAGCCAAGAAGAAGTGGGACATTGAGAGGACCGAAGAGAGTAAACAGGAGTACAGGGAGACACAGCGTAAGGCGAAAGTAGCAGTGGCTAAGGCCAAACAGAGGGCATATGATGACTTGTATGATAGGTTGGATAGTAAAGAGGGAGAAAATGATCTATACAGGTTGGCACAGCAGAGAAATAGAGATGGAAAGGACGTGCAGCAAGTTAGATTGATAAAGGACAGAGAGGGAACTCTATTGACTGATGACAGAAGTGTGCTGGGAAGATGGAAAGAGTACTTTGAAGAGCTGATGAATGAGGAAAATGAGAGAGAAAAAAGAGTAGAAGAGGTAACCATTGAGGGGCAGGATGTAGCAAAGATCAGTAAGGGTGAAGTGAGAAGGGCATTGAAGAGGATGAAGAATGGAAAGGCAGTTGGTCCTGATGATATACCTGTGGAGGTATGGAAGTGTCTAGGAGAGGTAGCAGTAGATTTTCTGACAAGAACATTCAACACGGTACTAGAGAGTGAGCAGATGCCGGAGGAGTGGAGGAGAAGTGTGCTGGTGCCCATTTTTAAGAACAAGGGAGACATGCAGAGTTGCAGCAACTACAGAGGGATAAAGTTGATGAGCCATACGATGAAGTTATGGGAAAGAATAGTGGAAGCTAGACTAAGGGCAGAGGTCAGCATTTGTGAACAACAGTTTGGTTTCATGCCAAGAAAGAGCACCACAGATGCAATGTTTGCCTTGAGGATGTTAATAGAGAAGTACAGAGAAGGTCAGAGGGAGCTACATTGTGCCTTTGTGGATCTGGAAAAAGCATATGACAGGGTGCCAAGAGAAGAACTGTGGTATTGCATGAGGAAGTCTGGAGTGGCAGAGAAGTATGTTAGAGTGGTGCAGGACATGTATGAGAGATGTAAGACAGTGGTGAGGTGTGCTGTCGGTGTGACCGACGAATTCAAGGTGGAGGTGGGACTGCATCAAGGGTCAGCTCTGAGCCCCTTCTTGTTTGCTATGGTGATGGACAGGCTGACAGACGAGGTGAGACAAGAATCTCCATGGACTATGATGTTTGCAGATGACATCGTGATCTGTAGTGAGAGCAGAGAACAAGTGCAGGAAAATCTCGAGAGGTGGAGGTATGCCCTGGAAAGGAGAGGAATGAAGGTTAGCCTCAGAAAATCAGAATACATGTGTGTGAATGAGAAGGACCCAGGAGGAACGGTGATGTTACAGGGAGCAGAGATAACGAAGGTGGAGGATTTTAAGTACTTAGGCTCAACAATCCAGAGCAATGGAGAGTGTGGAAAAGAGGTGAAGAAGCGTGTGCAGGCAGGCTGGAATGGTTGGAGAAAAGTATCCGGTGTGATGTGCGATAGGAGAGTGTCAGCAAGAATGAAGGGAAAAGTGTACAAGATGGTGGTGAGGCCAGCGATGTTGTATGGCTTAGAAACAGTGGCGCTGAGGAAAAGGCAGGAGGCAGAGCTGGAGGTAGCGGAGATGAAAATGTTGAGGTTCTCCCTGGGAGTAACGAGGATGGATAGGATCAGAAATGAGTATATCAGAGGGACAGCCCACGTAAGATGTTTTGGAGACAAAGTCAGAGAGGCTAGATTGAGATGGTTTGGACATGTACAGAGGAGGGATAGTGAGTATATTGGCAGTAGGATGCTGAGGTTGGAACTACCAGGCAGAAGGCCTCGAGGAAGACCGAAGAAGAGATTTATGGATGTGGTGAAGGAAGACATGAAGGTTGTTGGAGTCAGAAAAGAAGATGCGGAGGACAGGGTGAGGTGGAGGCGGATGATTTGCTGTGGCGACCCCTGAAGGGAGCAGCCGAAAGTAAAAGAAGAAGAAGAAGCACATTTATTATACATAAAATAAGGTATATTTTTGTGTAGTTTTAAGGCTTATTTAGTAGAAAAAAATTATGTTTTATGGGGACCTGGGAACGGATTATTCTCATTTTAATGGTTTCTTATGGGAAATAAATGTTCGGAAGACGAACTTTTCGCCTTACACACACTTTCTGGGAACAAATTATGTTCGTGAGCAGAGGTATCACTGTATATATACATATACATATATATATATATATATATATATATATATATACACACACACACATATACATATATATATATACACATACGCATATATATTGTAAGAGTGCACCATATTTTCATGTACTCTGGTACAAATACTGATTTATATAACTATATAATGGTGATTTATTTCTTTGTGTTTTGCTATTCTTAAATGCTTGCTGAGAATAACCAAGTGATAGGCTTAAGGGAGCATTCTTCATGTCTAGTATAAAAATGCTTACTTAAACAAAAGTGCATGTTTTCACACCTGCCACACCCTGAGCCTTCGACGGTCTGTGTGACAGATAACTGACTCGACAGTATCTAGTTCGGTGGTATCCGAAGTTGCAGATCACCTCGAGGTCAGGAGGCGACAGCGGGAAACAGAGGAGTGTAGCGATGAAGGGGTGTGGGGGGGGTTGTGAGGCACCCAGATAAGAGCCCAGACTTATCGCATTCTGTTGAGACAACGACACAGCGTAGACCCAGCCCCAAACCAGGAAGAGGGAACCTGCTCTGAAGCCCTTAAAAGCACACACCCGCGAGTGAGGCCCAGACCTTTACTAGCGTGTCTTTTTATGCATGTTTGTTAGGTCTCCATCCTTTGCAAACGACGCAATAAAGCTTCTCATATTCAACTCAAAACCAGTCTCCAGTCGTCTTCTTCCACACTCAACGGATCCTAACAGTTTTGGGGGCTCGTCCGGGATGTGGTAGAGGAACGTGAGTTGAGGAAATTCGACCCAAACTTTTTCCTCACGAACCAAGGAGAAGGACACAGGCCGGCAACTACTAAAAGGTAAGCAGAACCTGTTTAAATCAAACTCTGCATATTGACCAAACTAAAAACTGTGTCCTCTCCAGACGTTTGAAGGAAAACAATAAAAAGAGTTGTATGAGAACCTAATTTTAAGATTTAAGGTAAATTAAGAGAGATAAGAGATTTAAGAATAAACATAGACGCGCTTCTTGGAGGTGGCGTGCCTCCCCGACTCTGACGAGGCGCCCTGCTAATGGCTGGGTTGGAGTCCCGGGGGATTGAAGGCTCCCCAAAGTACCACGTCAGTGCTATATAAAACTGTACGTCATAGTCGGGTGAAAGGCCCTCAACGGATTAGCCGTTGAAAGCATGCGTCTATGTGGGTGAAAGGCCCCCAATACGCTGAGGTATTGGAAGCATTAGTAATTGGGTGAAAGGCCCCCAACACGCTGAGGTGTTGGAAGCATTATTTGGGTGAAAGGCCCCCAATACGCTGAGGTATTGGAAGCATTAAAGAGAATAATAGAATGTGATATTAATTGTACTGTTTTCTGTTTTATGTGTGTGTTGTGTGGCCACGTGCGTGACGTTAATTGTGTTGTTTTCTATTTCATGTATGTACTGTGTTGCAACTGTGTTGTGTGTGAGGGAAAGTGGGAAGTGGGAAGAATAAAATTCAGAGGTGTCAAGAGGGACGCTGACGTTTGACAGTGTCTTAAACCGGGCAGAGAAACAGACAGAGGAAACCTAGCGGTGTTAACATAATCTGTCTGTGCGGTGGAAACCTAACGGTGACAACACAAGCCGCCTGCCGTGGTTAATTGGGTCATTCGTTCAGCCTAGTGCTGACAGACTGACTGGCTGTGAACGTCTAAACAGTCCCGACCCGGGAGAGTGAACGGGTGTACCCGCGCTCTCTGGCCTCTGAGTTAAGAAATATGGAGGGTGAATTTGATAAAGAAATAAATGAACGGGGGCTAGGTCATGAACCCCTGAAGCCATTATATGCACAGATTGAGAACACCTTGAAATCAGTGGAGCTAAAGGGCACACTGAAGCAGAAAAATAAAGTTGTAGATGAAGCCAGACGAAAGCTGCATGAGCTGGTGACGTCTAAAAATAAACAGTTGGGGGACAGTGGCCACTTGGGATCCTGGTTATGGGAAAAGGTTAGAGAATACTCAGAAAAAGTCAGAGAAGTGAGAGAGCAGGGAGAGAAGGTGAATCTAGTGTCTAGATCTAAGCTGAAAAAGAAGTTAGAGGAGATGGAGAACGCCCAACAGGGGTGGACGGATCTTGCGGTCTGCTGGCAGAGTGTCACTCATCTTCACCATTCCCAGTTGAAGGAGACAACCCCGAAAGTCACAGGAGCGGTAACAGCACCTGACACTGACACTGAACCTACGCACCCCCCACCATACGCACCCCCGATACCCAGCGTTAACAGTGTATATCCCACTCTGTATATCACCTCAGGGTCTCTCCAGACTGAGGGCAGTGAGACTTGTGCACGCCCGTGTGCACCATCCCCGCCATGTGCAGATATATTCACCCCCGATCATGCGCACACATCGACCGCGCACCGAGAGAGGGAACAGTCATGGATACACCACACAACGAGCCTGAACCATTCGCCGCGTCAAGTTAGAGCTGAAATAAAGAGACAGGTAGGCGGTGACGGAGGACAACATGAGGGAAGGTTGGCAGGTGGGGGGACGGACAGTAACGTCAGGGATGAATTCCCGGGGAATGCCTCTAGAGGACCAATTCCCAGACCTGAACCTAAGGTTTATGCCCTGGGAAGGCGACATTAAAGATAAGTGGGATATGGGAGAGCGACAAAGAAGTAGAGGGGGAAAATAGTGACGAGGGTCAGACAGAGTTGAACGAGCCGGAGGGCAACTTAGAAGAGTATGCAGACATGTTGGACAAGGACTTAATTAGGACAGCAGACCTTTCGTTGGAGTTGGTCAGAAAGGTGGAAGGAATACTAGCACAAAAGTCGGTACCTCGACGGTCCGAGCGACTCAGACAGAAAAAACACCTGACAGGGTCAGAGCACACCACACAGTTTCCCTTGACCACCATACCGGGCATGAGGCCGAAGTACAAACCTTTTGGGGTGGGAGACATACAGGCCATAGTGGACAAACTTCCCCCGGTAGTAGACGGCGGGAATATGTGGCTGGCCAAATTGGACACACTTACAGCCGGACACACTTTAGCGATCGGAGATTTTAGGGCCATAGGAGCACGGTGCATGACCCCCACAGATTTTAGAGACATCGAGGTAGACGCAAACACCACAATAGTTCCCGACAGCACACCATTCACCGAGCACAGCACCGAGATAGGTCAGGCAATGAGGATTAAATTCCCACTGCCCCGGTCCACAGTCATACCAAAGCTAAAGTGGAACCCCGATCAGAACCCGAGAGAGTACCTAACCCAATCCACGGAGACGTGGACTAAATTGACGGGTTGCCACCCAGGCAATCAGGGCATACAGATGGAATGGTTCCGCCAGGCCGTACTTAATGGGGTGCCCGAGGCGGTGAAAAATCTAATGATAAATAACCCGGACATGGCTGGAGCAGACTCCCATGTCTGGGACAAACATTTGGTGCACCACCTGACACAGGCGCAGGACAAGAACCACAGCGATGAATCAGAAATAAAAGAGCTGCAGTCACAGCTCCTAAAACTCCAATTAAACAAAGCTAGGCAAGATGCAAATGACAAAAAACAGAAACCTCGCGAACAACATAAACAAATGATAGCTGAAGCTTTAGATCCAACCCCCGTCCCTGCTTGGGAGCCACCCCAACCGCAGCAACCACCTCAATATACAGCATATCCTCCATACCAACCGCAGTACAGAGGCAGAGGCAGGGGCATGCAAAGGAGAGGTTACAGGAGAGTACCTGGGGGGGGGAGGGTACGGGAACAACCATGGTTGCTTTGTCTGTGGTGATCCAAACCACTGGGCCCGGGATTGTCCGGCCCGCGTACAAAGAGGGGATTACGGCCAACAAGGGAGAGGCCGAGGAACAGGAAGCTCGACACCACAACTCCCACCGCCAGCTGGTCAATTTACTCAGTTTCCCATGTGGGGAGACTACGACCACCAACAATGACACACCCCACAGAGACACCCAGACGAGCAGGTGACGGCAGAGCCTGTATTGTCGGTCACAGTTGAAAACAAATTAATGACTTTTCTGGTGGACACAGGCGCCACTTTGTCCTCCATTTGCACCATGCCAAAGAGACATTGCTTAACCCAGCACTCGATTACTGTAATGGGTTTCTCTGGGGTACCGACCACACTGCCTACAACCATACCTTTGGACACTCGTATAGGTCTCCAAAGACTGTTGCATTCATATGTATACTCCCCTAACACACCAACCAACTTACTAGGGAGAGACCTGCTGGTTTCCCTAGGAGCTACCATCCTGTGCGACCCAGATGGACTGACTGTCACGTTTCCAGACGGCACCAAGTTGACATGCGGCCACTCGCCCTACACGGTCACAGGACAGTACATAATGCAGCCTCTCGTTGAACCACATGCTGACATCTACTGGGGTGTACTACAACCAGAAACACAGGCACACCAGGGGGTTCTCTCCACCTTTCTCCAGTGGAAACCCTGGGTCTCTCAAATTCATCCCTATGTCTCGCCTCCCGATCCACCACACGTTACTCTGTTCTATGACAGGCATTCGAATCAATGTTACGAAGATGATTTTGCTTCCCAAATTGAGGGGACAGAATGGCAGATAATTACACGCAATATTTATGTGGCTCCCGAGGGGGTGGCAGCTGGGGTGGATCTAACATTCGAACAAATGGCCTGGTATGAAATGTCAGACGAGGCTGCACCACATGTCTCACTGGCATTGCATCCAGCGCATCAGGCGAAAGAATTGGGCACCATTGTTAAAAGGGCCAAAACCCACACTGATTGGACACCCACACAATGGCGACATGTCACCTTTTCACCCATCATAAATATGTATTGCATCGAGATGACCGCCTCAGATACGGCGATCTTAGAACACGCACACATATCTAGGCACCATGGTAGGGAAAGAACTGACCATCCAGAGGCGGTGGCACTATTAAACGAACTTCCGGACACATTGTGGGCACGAGGCCCTACTGACGTCGGGCTAGTACAATGTGAACCCGTTACTTTTGAACTGGCCTCGACAGAGCCAATTTGGATCAGACAATACCCGCATAAACCACTAGCCGAGGCAGGGATTGCGGACACGGTAGCAGGTTTATTAGAAAAGGGGGTATTGGAACCTTCGTCCTCTGATTGGAACACACCTATACTCCCTGTAGAAAAGAAGGGAACGGGAAAGTATCGCATGGCGCACGATCTGAGGGCCATCAACGCCGCCTCCTCACGGCTACGGTTCCGGTACCTAATCCATATGTTGCTCTGACCTGTCTTGACCCGGCACATCGCTGGTTCACTTGCATTGATTTGGCTAATGCTTTCTTTTGTCTCCCACTGGCAGAACACTGCAGGGACATTTTCTCTTTCACTTTCCGAGGTACTCAGCTACGATACACTCGACTTCCACAAGGGTTCGCACTGTCACCAGGTATTTTCAATCAGGTTTTGAAACATGTCTTAGAGACGTGCACTATCCCAGAAGGGGTCATTCTGGTCCAGTATGTCGATGATCTACTGCTGGCGACGTCCACGGCTGACCTCTGTCTGTTGGGCACGACGCTAATTCTCAAACATCTAGCCCGGGCGGGGTTTAAGGTCAGTAAGAACAAATTACAGGTCTGCCGTAAGCAAGTTTCCTTTTTAGGGCGCCAAATCTCCCAGAAGGGGTCAGGCCTCACATCACACCATAAATCGGCCATTTTGCATCACTCCCAAACCACGGCTAGTTAAGGACATGCTATCCTTTCTAGGCCTCACAGGATATAGCCGTCACTACGCACTCCAACTATACAGGTTTAACCTCACCACTGCGGAACTTGGTGAAGGAACACGGTATGCGCAAACTCTCAGCCACGCTCAATTGGACAGCAGACGCAGAGGAATCATTCATTCTCCTCAAACAGGAGTTGGCCTCAGCGGCTGATTTGGCTATCCCAGATTTCTCACAACCCTTTTACCTTGATGTTTCTGGAACAGCCACATGCGTAAATGGGGTGCTGTTCCAGAAAAAAGGGGGAGACAGACGAGTATTAATGTACCTCAGCGTCATGCTAGATAAGACCGAGAAAAGACACCCAATTTGTACACAGCACGCGGCTGGAGTCACAAAACTTATTCAAAAAACGGCACACATCGTCATGAATCACCCCTTACATGTGCTGACCACACATAGTGTTGTGGCATACGTGAACTCACAGACCTTCACACTAACACCACTCAGACAAAGAAGAATGAGCAGGGTGCTAGAAGCTCCAAATCTACACTTCACACACGAGGGCGTCAACATGGCGGACCAGATGGGGTTAGGGGAGCCGCATGAATGCGCAGAGAAAGTGACTCAGATGACCACGGTCAGGGAAGGACTGTACTCAGACCCCATACCAGACGCTAGGAACCTATATACGGACGGGTGCTGTTACAGACACGATAAACATGGACTCATAGCAGCATACGCGGTAGTGGAACAGACACCACAGGGGATGGTGACAGTGGAAGCTAAGAAACTGGAAGGGCAACAGTCAGCTCAGAGAGCGGAAATATTAGGAGTGGTAGCAGCGCTCCGACTAGGCAAAGGACAGGAAGTTAACGTTTTTACCGACTCAGCATACGCCGCAAACGCAGTACACATCGAACTAGGACAATGGCTTAGAGCCGGCTTCCTAACCGCGTTAAATAAACCGATCAAACACGAGGAAGACATGAAGCAACTCGCGGATAGTCTGCTGCTTCCCAGCAGGGTGGCAGTAATTAAGTGCAAGGGACACGAGAAAACATACTCACTCACCAAGGTGGGAAATGACGCAGCAGACGCAGCTGCAAAACAGGCCGCAGGCTACACACCCACTATGTACACAATATGCGCGGAACAAGAGGCGGTAAGAGACAGACACACACAAGTACTGATTCAGGAGCAAGATCTCGCGTCACCACAAGAAAAGACGCTCTGGAAAGCAAGAGGGTGTACATGCACGAAAGGTCTTTGGAGAGGACCGGATGGCAGGGTGATTCTGCCACCGGGTCTTAGAACCAGTACATTCACAGAGGCGCATGGTGTGGGGCATGTGGGGACAGTGCAGATGATGAAGAATTTGGATAATTGGTGGCATCCATTTTTGAAGGATATGATTAAACATTTTGTACAAACATGTGAAGTGTGCACTCAATATAACCCCAGACCAACGGTGAAACCGCCTCCGGGACGTTTTCCATTGCTCACGAAGCCAGGGAAAGAGATAATCCTCGATTTTACTGACATGAACATTATGGTTAAGGGGTATCGATACTTACTGGTTTATGAGATAGCTACTCGGGGTGGCCCGAAGCATGGCCCACCAGAAAGGAGGACAGCGCCTCCGTGGTTAAATGTCTGGTTAACCACTACATCCTCGACACGGGTTTCCTGAAAAGATAAGATCAGACAATGGGACTCATTTTAAAAATAAAGACCTCCAACAGGTGGAAACCATGTTGGGGCTGACCCACAAATTTGGCTCCGTATACCATCCACAGTCACAAGGTAAGGTCGAGAGAATGAATAGAACCATCAAGGACAAATTGGGTAAAATCTGTGCACAGACCAAAATGACATGGCTAGATGCCTTACCATTAGCTTTATTATCTATCCGAGCTCCGTAAACCAAAGCACACACTTGACTCCACACGAACTACAGACCGGTAGACCATTTCCTGGACCACACACAGCACTGGACACTGATGCACAAAACCTAACCCATAAACAATATTATCGCGAATTGCAAAGTCTCGTTGCAGCCTTTTCAGATCAAGTAAGGGAGCAGCACCAAGCGGCTACCGGGAGCCCTCCAGACACAGAGTGGGTCCTCCTGAAAGTCCTCAAGCGAAAGTGGACAGAGCCAAGGTGGACAGGACCCTACAAGATCAAAGAGCGCACCTCGCACGCCGTCCGGCTGGAAAGCAAGGGCGACACCTGGTATCACTGGAGCCAGTGCAGCGGCAGAAGCTCCCTCCAGATCACTCGTCAACACACACAGGGACCTGTGTGAAGCAGCAACCTCATCACCGGCCGGTGACGAAGAAAAAGACCACCAACAACGCAGGGCAGAATAATCCCTGGGTGGCAAAAGGGGGTGAGGTAGTCTAACCCTCACCCTCACGGCAAGGCGGAGGAACAACGCGCCCCTGCAACAAGTAGCGTGCCAAGCTACCAACGCAAGTTTTGAAGAGTGTTATTCCACTTATATTGTTTTAACTATTTTTTGTAATGTGCTTTTGCTTTGAGTTGTGTGACATAGAGTATTGAAGGTCGTAAGCTCTTTAAGGTGCAGCGCGTGACCCTCCCTTGAATACAGTGAAGAATTTACGCTGTCATATTGAAGGTTTAGCTTGCTAGTTTCTACATGGAAGGTAAAGCCAGATGGGGTCTCTCCTCGGGCCCACTAATGTGCATTTCTTTTTTAGTTTCCTTGTTGGTAGTGCTCCCCATCATGTGGGTACTTGACCCGCCCTTACTTTCTCACAGAACGCCACAACCAACACAGCCCACAGCCGACACCAACGATCCGTCCGGAACCGTCTCACCCTTCGTTCCGTCAGACCACTGCCTGACCAAATATGG
>CM045732.1:54730995-54823495 GCA_024760905.1 Plotosus lineatus
CACTCACATCCAGGAGTAATATGGTACAACCAATCAGCCCAATGTACATGTCTTTTGATTGTGGGAGGAAACTCAAATTTCTAGAGAAAACCCATAGAATTACATGCAAATTCCACATAAAAACATTGTTCTTGATGTGAGGCAGATATGCTAACCACAATGCTACCTACCCTATTAGAAAGACTCTCTCACCTTACTCACTCATTTGTTAAACCACTTAACCTACTAGGGTTACACGGCAAGCTTGGAACCTATCTCAGCCAACAGTGGATGAAGGCAGGGTACACGCTGAACAGGTCACCAGACCATCACAGGGCCAACACTCACCTAACCGTTCACACTCACATCTATGAGAAATTTTGGAAAGACAGTTAGTCTATTGTGCAATTTTATTGCACTACTGTATAGGAGGAAACTGGAATATCTGGAGCTTCGAAAAACATATTTTCTATAGAATATTGGCCTTGTTGTGCTTTGTCTGTGATTTCTTAGGCTGTGATATCTTTGTAGTTCCCAAGCATCAGTCAGATTGACCAGGCTTCACATTTTTATTTTTCTTCAAATTCATAGCTGGCGTGGAAGAGTGGTTTATTGGTTACCATATCTCCCTATCAGAAAGAAGGTCATGTGTTTGAGTCCCAGGCCAGTCAAGGGCATTTCTGTGTGGAGTCCCTGTGCTGACATGATTTTGCTCTGGGTACTTCAGTTTCCTCACACAAGCCAAAAGCATGTATGTTAGGATAATTGGTGCTTTCAAGTTGCCCTTAGGTGTGTGTGTGTGTGTGTGTGTGTCCGCGTGCACACGCTATTGTCTTGCAGTTGTCTGGCGAGCTATTCAGGGTGTACTGTACCTGAAGTCATCTGAGACAGGCTTCAGCTTTCCTGCGACTCTAATAGGGTTAAGCTGTTCGGAAAATGAATGGTGAATTAATGAATGTTTTGCTAACTAGCAAAGCTAGCTTGTCATTTGCTTATTGTGTGTGTTGGCCCTGCCATGGTCTGGAGAGCTCCGTGGGTGAAAGAAGGGTCCATCCTCATATTGGCTGAAATAGGCTCCAGCGTCCTGGCGACCCAAGTATATTAAGGTAGTGCAATAAATAAGTGAATGCAGCCGTGAGGGGGGGGCACAAACCAGTGTCTCTCCCTCACGCCGGTCCCAAGCCCGGATAAATGCAGAGGGTTGCGTCAGGAAGGGCATCCGGCGTAAAACAAATGCCAAATAAACTATGCGAATCACAAGAAAGAATGACATACCGGATCGGTCGAGGCCCGGGTTAACAACGACCGCCATCAGTGCCGTCAACCAACAGGGTGCTGATGGAAATTGGACTACTGTTGGTCGAAGACGTCGAAGAAGGAGAGGCGGGAGGCGTGTCCGTTGCCAGAGAGAGAAGAGGAAAGGCATGAGTCTAGGACTGAAAGTAGGGACTTTGAATATTGGAACTATGACAGGAAAAGGTAGAGAGCTGGCTGACATGATGCAGAGGAGGAAGGTGGACATACTGTGTGTTCAGGAGACCAGGTGGAAAGGTCGCAAGGCTAGAAGCATAGGAGCAGGGTTTAAGCTGTTTTATCACGGTGTGGATGGGAAGAGAAATGGAGTCGGAGTCATCTTGAAGGAGGAGTTTGCCAGGAATGTTCTAGAAGTGAAAAGAGTGTCAGACAGAGTGATGAGTCTCAAGTTAGAAATTAAAGGTGTGATGGTCAATGTTGTTAGTGCTTATGCCCCACAGACAGGATGTGAGCGAGAAGAGAAGGAGAGATTCTGGAGGGAGTTAGATGAAGTGATGCAGAGTACCCCAGAGGTGAAAGAGTGGTCATTGGGGCAGACTTCAATGGACATGTTGGTGCAGGAAACAGAGGGGACGAGGAAGTGATGGGTAGGTTTGGTATCCAGGACAGGAACGCAGAAGGACAGATGTTGGTAGATTTTGCAAAAAGGATGGAAATGGCTGTGGTGAATACTTTCTTCCAGAAGAGAGAGGAGCATAGGGTGACTTATAAAAGTGGAGGTAGGAGCACACAGGTAGACTACATCTTGTGCAGGCGATGTAATTTAAAGGAAGTCAGTGACTGCAAAGTAGTAGCGGGTGAGAGTGTTGCCAAACAGCATAGGATGGTGGTGTGCAGGATGATGCTGATGGTGAGGAAGGTGAAGAAGGCAAAGGCAGAGCAGAAGACAAAGTGGTGGAAGTTGAAAAAGGAAGAGTGTCGGGTTGTCTTCAAGGAGGAGTTGAAACAGGCTTTGGGTGGTCAGGAAGTGCTTCCAGATGACTGGACAACTACAGCGAATGTGATCAGGGAGACAGGTAGGAGAATATTTGGTGTGTCATCTGGAAGGAAAGTAGATAAGGAGACTTGGTGGTGGAATGAGGAAGTGCAGGAGTGTGTACAAAGGAAGAGATTAGCTAAGAAGAAGTGGGACATTGACAAAACCGAAGAGAGTAAACAGGAGTACAGGGAGACACAGCGTAAGGCAAAGGTAGCAGTGTCAAAGGCCAAACAGAGTGCTTTTGATGACTTGTATGCTCGGCTGGAAAGTAAGGAGGGAGAAAATGATTTATACAGGTTGGCACAGCAGAGAAATAGAGATGGGAAGGACGTGCAGCAAGTTAGATTGATAAAGGACAGAGAGGGAAATGTATTGACTGATGACAGAAGTGTGCTGGGAAGATGGAAAGAGTACTTTGAAGAGCTGATGAATGAGGAAAATGAGAGAGAAAAAGAGTAGAAGAGGTGACTGTTGAGGACCAGGAAGTAGCAAAGATTAGTAAGGGTGAAGTGAGGAGGGCATTGAAGAGGATGAAGAATGGAAAGGCAGTTGGTCCTGATGACATACCGGTGGAGGTATGGAAGTGTCTAGGAGAGGTAGCAGTAGATTTTCTGACAAGAACATTTAACAAGGTCTTAGAGAGTGAGAGGATGCCAGAGGAATGGAGGAGAAGTGTGCTGGTGCCCATTTTTAAGAACAAGGGAGACGTGCAGAGTTGTGGCAACTACAGAGGGATAAAGTTGATGAGCCATACGATGAAGTTATGGGAAAGAATAGTGGAAGCTAGACTAAGGGCAGAAGTCAGCATTTGTGAACAACAGTTTGGTTTCATGCCCAGAAAGAGCACCACAGATGCAGTGTTTGCCTTGAGGATGTTAATGGAGAAGTACAGAGAAGGTCAGACAGAGCTGCATTGTGCCTTTGTGGATCTGGAGAAAGCATATGACAGGGTGCCGAGAGAAGAACTGTGGTATTGCATGAGGAAGTCTGGAGTGGCAGAGAAGTATGTTAGAGTGGTGCAGGACATGTATGAGAGATGTAAGACAGTGGTGAGGTGTGCTGTCGGTGTGACAGAAGAGTTCAAGGTGGAGGTGGGACTGCATCAAGGGTCAGCTCTCAGCCCCTTCTTGTTCGCTATGGTGATGGACAGGCTGACAGACGAGGTTAGACAAGATTCCCCATGGACTATGATGTTTGCAGATGACATTGTAATCTGTAGTGAGAGCAGAGAACAAGTGCAGGAAAATCTAGAGAGGTGGAGGTATGCCCTGGAAAGGAGGGGAATGAAGATTAGCCTCAGTAAAACAGAGTACATGTGCATGAATGCCAAGGACCAAAGAGGAACGGTGAGATTACAGGGAGCAGAGATAAGAAAGGTGGAGGATTTTAAGTACTTAGGCTCAACAATCCAGAGCAATGGCGAGTGTGGAAAAGAGGTCAAGAAGCGTGTGCAGGCAGGTTGGAATGGTTGGAGAAAAGTGTCCGGTGTGATGTGTGATAGGAGGGTATCGGCAAAAATGAGAGGAAAAGTGTACAAAACGGTGTTGAGGCCAACGATGCTGTATGGGTTAGAAACAGTGGCCCTGGGGAAAAGACAGGAGGCAGAGTTGGAGGTAGCAGAGATGAAAATGTTGAGGTTCTCTTTGGGAGTAACGAGGATGGATAGGATTAGGAATGAGTACGTCAGAGGGACAGCACATGTAAGACGTTTTGGAGACAAAGTCAGAGAGGCTAGATTGAGATGGTTTGGACATGTACAGAGGAGGGATAGTGAGTATATTGGTAATAGGATGCTGAGGCTGGAACTACCAGGCAAAAGGCCTAGAGGAAGACCAAAGAGACGATTCATGGATGTGGTAAAGGAGGACATGAAGGTCGTTGGTGTAAGAGAAGAAGATGCAAAGGATAGGGTGAGATGGAGGCAGATGATTCGCTGTGGCGACCCCTGAAGGGAAAAGCCGAAAGGAAAAGAAGAAGAAGAAGAAGTGCAATAAATAAGTGAGTGATCGAGAACTCTAGTGGTAGACGCCCTTAAGGAACGCCAGGGGGCGCCGGTGGCCATTTTACGATACAGTAATTGCATTTTCCCTCGAGGAGCAAAACAAGTGGGAGTCTTCCAGATCTTCCACGCTGCTACGTTTACAACTTTGTGAGCGGTTTGACGAATTAAAATGTAGATCGAGGTTCAGCATTACTTCTAGATTTGAGCATGGAAGGCAATGTTTACACATGTAAGGTTTTGTTTGTTGAATCGGTCCTCGCTGTGTGACTGCTGATGGATTCCTGCACCTCCAGATAGAAAATCAACTGGACTCGAAGGAAACGGATTGAAATGGTTCATGCTACAATGGTGATTTCTCTCTGGATGGTCTTCCTTCTTCCACAATGCCTTTACAGCGTTCATGGTATGAAAATAATAGCCAATTTTGGTGATTTGGCTTGGGGTTTCGTAATTAAAATGATTTTATAAAATTAAATGTCTTATTCGAAATCATTTTAATACATTTTTTCAGCAGATTTCACCTAATATATGTAAACATGGCCTCTTATTTGCAAACAACTGCTAATTAATTAATTGTTAGACTGCTTTAATACCACTGACAAATTTAAATGAATGGAGAAACTCGATTACTGTATAAATTATTTTAGCAACACAGAAAGGACTTTTATCTTGTAATTGCTCTCGTGATTATTTGTTGTGATTATTAAAACCTCATTTCACTGTATTATTATTTATGGATAGTTCATTCCTATTAACTATTGTTTTCACGTGGTAAAAAATAAACAACCTGAATTTATTAATATTATCATATTTCTGTCTTATCAACCACACTATTAGTTTTTTCATAGATGGTGTGTTGATAGTTGTTGTGACTATTGCTGGTTAAAGCCTGCTATAGTAAAGACCTTTTCATCCAACTGAAACTTGCATGACATCTGCTTGTCTGAGTCAGAACTTGGACTGTGCTGTGGCTCAGACACAATGGACTGCACAGAGTCAGGGACAAAAGCTGCCTAAGTTTCTGGAAATGCAGAATGTCACTCTTGTGGCAAGCATGTGCTCATGGTTCAAGAAGTGGGTTTGGGGTCCAAAAGTTGCTGGTTTGATTCCTGGACTGGAGGTATAAATGTAAGGTTGCTGAGGAAGTGAGCCGCCTTCCCCTTCCTCCACCTTCCTGGTTGTTGTGCCTTTGAGCAGAGCACCTAACCCCCAACTGCTCACTGGGTGCTCCAAGTGTGAGCTCAGTGCTTACATGCTCACTTTGGATGGGTTAAATGCAAAGGCAAAATTTCCCTTGTGGGATTAATATAATATATCATGATGTTTTGGGCAGCAAAGTTGAAAATGTTTGATAATTAGTTGTACTGTTTAATTCTCAGTATAAACATCATGAAAAGAACTACTACGAGGTTCATATCTTGCCTGTTATCTGTCTGTCAGGGTTAAAGTTTACCAAGAATCCAACTAACCTGACAGTAACCCAGGGAAACATGGCTCGACTAGGCTGTGCTGTTGAGGGAATAATCGAGCCGGAGATCACGTGGATAAAGGATGGAAAAAAGCTGTACAGCATGGACCAGATGTACATCACTATAGACACCCATCACTGGGAGACATATCACAGGTACGAGGGCTATTAGTGTAATGGTTCTGATGTATTTATGCTCAATTCACACATTAGAAGTGTGATTATTCTAGTTATGCTATGGTCTGGTCTGGTACCTTCCGAGTCGTAGAACGACTCTTGGCGACCTGCCATGAAGGATCACGCCTTGATTATCATCTTCATGGAGGTTTTCTTGGCAAGGATAGTGCAGTGGTTTGTCATTGCCTTCTGCATGATGCAAACCTACAGGTAACTTAGACCAGCCAATTAGCCTACTGTGCCTGTCTTTGGACCATGGGAGGAAACTGGAATACCCAGAGGAAACCCATGCGAGCATGGGGAGAACATGCAAACTCCGCACAGAAACGCCAAAGCCGGGAATCGAACCCAGGCCTTCTTGCTGTAAGGCGGACGTGCTAACCACTATACCACCGTGCCGCCCAGTTATGCTATACTATTACAGAAATAAAATTAAAATGTTCCTGATGTTTATACTAAAATCTTAAAGTGTGTACACCATTTTTATTATACACTGTATAAACAACATTTTATGGACCATACCAGTAGTATGTGTGTCTTGATTGCTGGACTCAAGGTTCCATTCCTATTTGCCCTTTTAGTAAATTTCATAATCTTCTGTCAACTCCAGTATACAGTCGGCCCTCTACTTACAAAAGCCTCTGAATACGAAAAATCCAGATTACGAAAAACATTTTCCTAATTTTTCATTCTCTGTACATGAAACAACCTCTTCTTATGAAAAGCGCCAGCGCGAGTTGCTCTCTCTCTCATTGGCTGTCTCCCAACATGCCACCCCGCTGGCCTCCCATTGGCTAGGAGGGATTATGCAGCTCCCTACCATTGGCTATCTCTCAACATCCCGCCCCACTGGCCTCCTATAGGCTAGGAAAGGATGACGCTGTCGGTCCAAGTTTGTGTGTGAACCGTGTTCATGTTTCTGTGCATTCCAACTGTATTTTATGGCTCAGGCTTTTAACCTTCCATAAACATTTGTAAGATTATAACTCCGCTAAGAAGACATGATCAACACACACACACACACACGTGCGTGCGTGCGTGTGATTCCCGGTGAAAGTGATTCCTGGGCCAGTCATTGTATGGTTATAACTCTGCTAAGAAGAAACGGTCAGCACGTGTGCATACACACACACACACACACACACACACACATACATGTGATTCCCGGTGAAAGTGATTCCCGGTGCCATTGTCATTGTAAGACTATAACTCGGCTAAGAAGACATGGTAAACACACACACACACGCGTGTGATTCCCGGTGAAAGTGATAACTGGTGCCATTGTCATTGTAAGATTATAACTCTGCTAAGTTTAAAATGTTGTAGCATGGATCTTATTTTCCATTGGGAATTTATTTTATTCTGGTGGTCTTATTAAACCTTTTGGCTTCTGTAAAACAGCACCATGCTATAGTAGGATCGCCAGACTAGAATAATTCTGAGAAAAACTGTGGGAGTGGAGAGGAGGTGCTGCTGCTTAATCAGCTTTACAGTGTTTTTGCCTACTGGGTCTGCGAATAAGAAACTTAGAGCATGAAATTTTTCTGAGGATCTTTTCCTCTCAAGAAGCTAAGGGAAACAAAACGGCGCTTATTCTGGACCATCAGGACACTGACAAAAGGGCATCACTTTTGATCAGTATGCAGATGGGGTCGATTTCTTGGCAGTTGACTACCATGTGTTGAGCTGGCCATGAGTAATGCACGGACTCCCTGGAATTTGGGGACGTGTATTAGATGCTGTAATTTATGGGTATATTTGGCATGAGCTCTAACTTTCTTATGCTTATAGGAGCTTTCAGATCCAGCCTAGGTCAGGTTATGAATAAAACTCTATGACAAGAGCACTACTGTTTAATTCAGTTTTAAAAATCCAGGGTATAAGTATGAGGCAACAAATTTTCACATTATCAATTCACTTTTTAAACATTAAATGGTAAAGGGATATGTTATTGTTGATTATATATGAACAATGTAAAATGCAATATTTATGACTCACTTGATGACTGTGGAGTGAACCTTTCCTGTGGCAGCAGCTGCTACGTACAATGTCAGATCTTTGTTGTTGTATAATAAGCCTAATGCTAGGTTACATAACTGGAATGACATGTTTACACTAATACTACTAATAACATTAGTACTGTCATGGCATTAGTTACTGTGTCAGTGATGGAGAAATACGAATGTCTAACCTGAAGATGAAGTTGAGCTTCTAATTATGTAATTAGATCCTGGGGTTAGACCTATTGGAAAGTTTCTGTCTATGTAAATGTAATAATTATGGTAAATGTTAATTAATAGTCATGTTTAATTAATGTTACTTTTGCACAATTTCTGCAAGCTCTCAAAAGTTTACTTATAATAACATGAATAGTATATCGCTCACTCAAAAGTGAATAATTTACCAGTACTGAGTGCACACTCGTGGACTGCGGACAGAAAAATATACATTTCCGACGGAACTGAAATCAACGTGGCACAGTAGCTTCTGCGTAGGTCATGCAAAAGGAAATGAACAGTACTGTGAATATTTATGACAATTAAGATTAATTGCTTTGTTTGTTTTTTGTTTGTTATTTATTTCCTGTGGATTTAATCAGTCACCTAAGCATGTGCTGTTTAAATTGTGTTTTCAGTGTGAAATCAATCCAGCAGCAGGATGCTGGGAAATACTGGTGTGAGGTTGAACATCATGGCACAGTCATCTCCTCTGAGCCAGCCTGGATCACAGTGGAAGGTAAATCAATACCTCAGCTCTGTTCAGGCTCCACCTGCTCACACACTTACTACTAATAAATGATTCTAAGAAGCTATACTAGAAAGATCTACATTCTGTAAACTGACAACCTGCATGTGTTTTGTGTAGGAATTTAGCCAGGATGTGTATGTTTGTTTTTCTTGTGTTTCTACGTGTTAACCGATTAGGTTAGAAGGGGGTCTCGTCCCCAAGCCGCATATCCTTGGAGCGGGCCAATAAAGTTACACCAACTAAAAGTGATTAAAACATACATTCATGCCATCAAATAGTTTAATTTGAAATGTTGTTGCCTTTCGTTCATTAAGTCTTGAAGTAATCATAGCAACTGAAGCAGCTGGGATGGAACAGAGCCTCGGTCGACTAGTGTACTTTGTAGTTGCTGCAATCTGCTTAAGGATCACCTTTAACCACATCACGAGTAGTGTTATCTTGTATTGGTGTCTGCCGCACGCAACACAACAAAATGTGATTGTTTAAAAAGTTTACCACAGGTACCTTTTAAATAATTTAATTACAACTTTGATTGGTTTTGTGTGCTTTTGTCAATTATGTACCTCAGGCTCAGTGGCTATCAATAAATTAAGTGACATCCAACTTGCTTCTGTGCATAATTATTAATTATACATTTTGCTCGTTCCAATAATTAGGCCTAATCTGTGAAGTATGATACTCGTAGGTAGTAAAAAGTCATGGAACTTTAATTCATAGTCATTGAAAGGTCATGAAAATTAAAAAAAAATTGTCAGTGAGATCAGTAGGAACCCTGAGATGAGATTTCCTTTTGGCTTTTTCCCTTTTTCAGGGGTTGCCACAGAGAA
Organism: Plotosus lineatus; assembly: GCA_024760905.1. NCBI lineage: Eukaryota > Metazoa > Chordata > Actinopteri > Siluriformes > Plotosidae > Plotosus > Plotosus lineatus. The sequence goes on from CM045732.1 coordinate 54,740,490, forward strand.
TGATTCGCACGTTTGATTTGGCATAGGTTTTTACGTCCGATGCTTTTCCTGACACAACCCTTTTTTAGCAAGGGACAGAAACACGCTGACGGCTTTGTAGCCTACTCTTTTACGAAAGTCAGCAATGGTTCTTTTACATGCCTCTCACCATAGACAGTGAGAGACATGGCCTGCCTTTGATAACCCAGTTTGCTGTACTGGGAGGGACAGTGACCATCTTGTGGGGACTCGAACCCCCAACCTTAGGATCAGCAATCCAGCGCCCTATATCACTAGACCACCACTGCCCCCATCAGTAGGAACCCTGTAATTCTAAAAATAATAGTAATAATAATAATTTCTGATTGCTTGTCAGGTGTACCTCATTTTACATTGGAACCCCAGGATATAGCCACATTTCCTGGTGTTCCTTTTAATGTGACGTGTGACGCTATTGGGCCTCCTGAACCGGTGCAGGTGCTCTGGTGGCTGGGTGGAGTACAAGAAGGAGATTTCAAGCCCTCCCCGTCTGTGCTGTTGATACAAGGTAATTCTGAGTATCCCTGGTCTCCTAATAAAAAATGATGCAATGCATGAAGGTATAAAGTAAATAATATATCTGCATTCCTAAAGATAGGAGTATTGATGACATAACAATATGACTCATGCATTACATGTCAAGCTTAATTAGGTCTATTTGGCTTGTGAAGGTAAATTCAAAGGTCAGGTTATGTTACCAAAAATAAGTATATAAATAAAACTACACAGGCTTTGTAAGATTTGTTTTGAGAGCGATGACACCATGTTTAACATTCCAGTGAAGAAAAAAGGTTGTTTTCCTTTATTCTTGTAAAGATAATATGGGTTGCACTACACTCCCAGCTCAGTTTCTTGTATGGCTTTTGAATGTTTTGTTTTTTTTTAAAGCGAAATGCAACAATAGGTGTGTTCAAAACTTCACAACGTTTACGCCGATATATGGAGGCAGGGAAGCAGCTGGTCATGTCCAAATCAGATATTTTCTTCAAATGCTGCTTTCTTTGAATAGATATCTTTTGCTTTGTATTAATAACGTTATAAGAGGTCACTGATGGCTTTTTAATTGCTTATTTCAGTGAAACTTGCATACCATGCTGGATAAACCAGGATTTCTTTTTGTCAAGCCGGTTAAATCAGGATAGGAGTGGAGAACTTTAGAGGAAGCAGTTGTGTAGAAATCAGTGTTGGCATTTTTGATTAATTGTTTCTGAAGACTGCAGATGTCTCACCAATTAGATTCACCGGGAATTTTATAGGAAATATCAGTAAAGATCTCCTGGTAACTGGTCTGATGGCTTTAGGTCATTGGGAACAAATCAAAACATTTTTAGTGTGAACTGAACAGGCTGAGGGAATGAACCTGAGGTGTTGTTGATTAGAGACAGAAGCTGTAGAAGGTAATTTGCACCTTCACCACAAGGCTCAGTTATAGCATTTAACGGTTAAAGGCAGATAACTTTTTCTGTACTTACAGGGAAGTCTTAGGCACGTGCAAAACAACAGTGCTGTTGAGCAAACATGCCTTATATTTATATATAAATAATTAAGTTAAATATTTATACATAAAAATAAATCTATAGAACTGTCCAGGGTGTACCCTGCCCTCGCCAAAGTTGCATGAGATAGGGGGCAAGCCTCCCCACAACCTTAATTAGGATTAAACAGTTCAGAAAATGAATGAATTAAATAATTCTATAAAGCACTGTAAATGAAACAATGTTGACAAAAGTTGAGACAGTAGGCCCTCCTTATTCGTGGGTTTGGTTCCGGCCCCCTCCCACGAATGAAGATAATCCACGAGTTCTGTACCCGGAAGTAAAATCCCATATAACATATTACATGCGCGAATGATCAACCGGAAGTAAAATACTATGTACCTATTACATGCACTAAAATATGCTTCGTAAACACATTCTATAGACAGTCTTACTCATTAATACAGTATTAATGTAGTAAAATGTAGTAATGATTAAGAAAAACTGACATTTTTTACTGTGATATTTATTGATAATAAAATATAAACATACAGCATATATATATATATATATATATATATATATATATATATACACACACACACACACGCGCGCAGTCGGCCCTTTACTTACGAAAACCTCTGAATACGAAAAATCCAGGTTATGAAAAACATTTTCCTAATTTTCGTCCTCTGTATACGAAACAACCTCTTCTTACGAAAAGCGCCAAACTCGACATTCAAACGTGCCATTCAAACAATGTGCGAGTTACTCTCTCATTGGCTGTCTCCCAACATCCCGCCCCGCTGGCCTCCCATTGGCCAGGAGGGAGCTGAACCGTACCCATTCCTGTACCCATACTTCCTGTTTGTCACACACGTGAAGGAGAGTTGAACAGGACTGTTGGCTCGTGAGTTTTTTAAGAGTGATCATTGCAGCGTCCCAGTTCTTGGAAATGACAGTCGTAATAAAGTGATTCCTTTGCTCATTCTCAGCTGGAATTCAATGAAATGGCACTCTGCATTTTCCACTGTGTCAATATTACGCAAGTCTTTGGCATGAATTTGGTCGACAGCAGTGTCACAATGACTATTGATGACCTGCCCGTGTGCCCGGTAAATGCCAATAAGATATTCCAACCATGGCATTCAGTGCATTTACCTTTGCATTCTTTCCTTCCCTTCAGCCTTTGCAACTCCTGTCTGTGCCTTCCTACCTTTCGTGTTATGTAACAGCTTATACTTCCTTTATTGCTCAAAAATGCATTAAAGAAATCAATAGTTCTCAGATAAACTTTCTATTTATAGATGGTGATTGGGAGGAAGTCTGTTGATATGGGTTTTTCTCTCTTGTTTAAACTAAATCAGTGTCTGTGCTGTGATTATTGTAATTTTCCAGTGCAACTTTAAGAACATGTTTAGTGAGGTAGATGTTTTAATCTTATGTTTCAAAGTTTCCATCCAATGGTCTCTGTCTAAATGTGCTAAATGGAGCTGTTTTAACAAGGTTAAAGGCACAGCATATATACAATAGCACACACATTTCTTCATTCTGTATTTTCTCTAGGTGTGAATGACAGTATAAAATTTTACTGTGAAGCCAAGAATTCTCGTGGTATTTCTGTGTCCAGGACTGGCACTGTGTATATTAAAGGTGAGCTTCACTTATCTTCAAATAACACAATCCTAATCTCAGCTAAACATAACTGAAAGCTGCTTAATGAGGTAAAAGGAATTCTTACAGCTTTTCAAGGTTTTAGTACTAAGAAGCAATTCAGAAAATGCAGAAGATTTTGAAGATGATCAGCCCAACAGGGGAACTTTATAAATTGGAATTCTTGATTGAAATATAATACAGTACTTTTAACCGGAACCAGAGATCACCACATATGCAAATAGAAACATTGGTAAAGCAGTGAAAAACTGTTTTTGTGTACAGTAAATATAAAATTAGTCACCACACTAGAAATGGATCTCTTTGTATGCCACAGCATCAAATTTTGGTTTTTATATATATATATATATATATATATACATACATACACAGGGATCCCCCAACCTCGACCGTTGAATTCTACGAAGTATGATCAACGCCCCCTGTCTGACATATACGAACATGTATATGTGTATATAATATCAGTACATACATATTCAATGCTATAAATGCTTATCACAATTAAACATTAAAAAATAATACAAAAGATGTAAATAAAATACACACACATACACATACATTTTTATGTGAGGCACGCATCTGAGTGTGCGCACCTGATTAGCTGATTTTAATCATCAAGATTAAATTTTCAACAGCCCGCGCTGACTAATAGAAAGAGGTGTGATGGCAGTTTGAAGTAACAGCGAATATGGCTTTTATATTACTGGTATATTTGTACTAGTATGCTCTCCTTCACTCATTCCTTAAACTCTCAGCTGTGTCATACTGATTTTGTGTGTGTGCGCGCGTGTGTGCGTGTGGGTGTGCTGAAATTATCACTATGTTCTATTATAACAAATTATCCTTTAATGTTTTCTAAATTTCAGTACCTCCAGATTCTCCTACAAATATACTGATAGACCAGGTCTCTAATAATGTGACCATCATGTGGAGCCCAGGGTTCACTGGCTATTCTGACTTGTCCACTTGCACCATTCAGGTACTACACTAATGTGATCATCCATTCAAGATGTTTTGCAGTATAACTACTCCTTACGAAAGTCAGCAATGGTTCTTTTACATGCTTCTCACCATAGACAGTGAGAGACATGGCCCGCCTTTGATAACCCAGTTAGCTGCACTGGGGGGGACAGTGACAAACTTGTGGAGAGTGGGACTCGAACCCCCAACCTTTGGATCAGCGATCCAGCACCCTATATCACTAGACCACCACTGCCCCCGCAGTATAACTGTACAATAGACACCAAAAAATAAGCTGCTGCACTTGCCCTATTTACCATCTGTGGTAGAACATGCCTTTGGTATGCCATGACTGATTTTGGATGTTGATTGGCAGTAAGGCTGGAATTGTTCTTTCTAGGATTAGTACATGAAACTTGTACTGTAGAACAAAAAGGATGCCCAGCCAAGACCACTTAAATTTGTAAAGGTAGTTAGAAAGTAGATTTGTAAGTAGTCCTTCATAAAATCCTTGTCATGAATGTACCCTCCATCCCCTTGGCCCCAAACTGTCCGCAGATGTTGAAGAGCTCTGGGAGGAAGGTAAAACTTCCTGACCTTCATGTTACAGTCCCACCCTTCCAGCACATAGTTGGTGGTCTCAGCAGTCACTCCAATTATAGCTTCCGAGTCCGCTGTGATAATGAGGTGGGATCCTCCCCTTTTTCTTCCTGGATGGACTTTCAAACTCCAGAATCAGGTATACATTCTCCATAAGAAATGATTAATCACTGCACATTTAATTGTTTCTAATTGTATGTTTGCCATCAATTACTGTAGCAAAGCTGCATGAGAAGGGGCAAGGAAGGTGAAAAGGTCAGTGTTTAGGAATGTAAACCTCAGATCAGAGTTCATGTTTCAGTTAATATTATAATATGGCTGTTTTAGCTGATGTTAACTGTGAGATACCACAGTTCAGCAAATTAGCAATGCTTGGACTGACTTCAGGATAATAAATTAGCTTGTAACTAGCCCTCTTCAGTGAGCTGTTTCAGAGGAAAATAAACAAGTCTTCCTATGAATCCTAGAAACTTCATTTTTCTTCCCATCTTAGGACTCGTGGCCCCAGGCAGCAGCTGGGGGTCGATGGTAGAGAGAATACTTGGCCTGTTTAGTAGGTGGAGCAGTAGGGATTTCTGCTGTTGATTTGCTTATGTTTGTAAACTGGCTAGTCTGGCCTAAGTCCAGTGGATTCCAGCCTTCTTGGTACAATGTGCTATTGTATGTGTGTCCCAAATCCATCTCAATGTTGGGCTTGTGTAGGGTGCCACTGCTGCCACCCACTGCTCATTACAGACATTACCGCCTTTGTTGCATTAAGGTGTTGTGAATCAAATGTTTTTCACTTGGAAGTATTTGGATGAAACCTGTTGTTACTATGGTCTATTTTTGCCTCTCATATACAGTGCCCTCAGCAGCGCCCAAGAACCTAACTTTTCACTTGACTGAACAGCAGCTCTCCCTGACGTGGGCAGCACTTGAAGAAGAAGAACTGAATGGACAGCTTTTGGCCTATAAGGTGCAATGGAACATGGGAGGAGAGAGTCAGGTACATTTTGTAAGCATTAATAAAGGCAACACTTTAATGGATATAGAATATGTAATGCGTTGCATGAGGTACTGTCTATTCTTTAGAATTGTTCCACAGTGAAATATTGAAAATGTACCATTATCTGTATCTTGCATGTTCTTTTAAATTTATAGGGATTTAAATTCATTACCACATTCAGAGAATGCATATTTAAATTAATTACTCATACCATAGTAATTTGAAAGATTTAATGTTTATTTGTTAATGAGTGACACACACATGTTTTGATTTACATTATTACATCTCTGAGTAGTTACGCCTTCACGAGCCCCTTTTTAGTCTCTTAAAATTAAAAATCTTAACTTTTTTTTAAGTTTAGTTTTATTATAAATTACTCCTATATTAGAATGAGAGCATTAATATAAACCTGTCATTTGTCTTCGCTGTTGAAATGATGGTGTAGTGGTTAGCATTTCTGCCTCATAGCAAGAAGATCCTGGGCTTGAGTCATGGGCTCAGGGAAAGAGTGTTTGTGTGGGGTTTGCATGTTCTCCCTGTGCTGGAGTGGGTTTCATTTGGATACTCTGGTTTCATCCTGCAGTCCAAAGACATGAAAACTAGGCAAATGTCCCTTTCCAAATTGCACCTGTGTGTGTGTGTGTGTGTGTGTGTGTGTGTGTGTGTGTGTGTGTGTGTGTGTGTGTGTCTAGTGGCCCTGTGATGGTCTGACAAGCTGTTTGGGTTGCGTTAGGCTCCAACTTCACAATTAGCCTTATGTGTTGATGTGTGGCATATATACTGGATTTCATCACTGAGAGTTTTGTTTCAGAAAACCTTGAATAATATGTGCTTTAATAAAAAAAAAAAGTTTATTGTTTAATAACTGAACTTCACCTTCATTTTAAGGAGCCATTGCTGTTTAAGGAAAACTTTGCTCATGTCTCAGGAGGTGCCCGTTTTTTCAATGCCACTTTTCAAGTGGCTGCATGTACAGTGGTAGGCTGTGGACCCTTGAGCAAGCCAGTACTCATTCTGCCAGCTTCAGGTAAGTCTGACAAGGAATTAGGAAATTGGCCATGGTGGTATTTTTGATTTGAGTTCAATTTGCTGAACGTCAACACTTGACACTTACAAATCATCAGTTTTTATGAGTAAGTTTTCATTAAATCATAAGTTTATATGTCCATAAATTATTCTTTCTGCAGTTTAATTTCTTTATAGTATTGTACATAAGCACCACTACTACGTTCTTATACAGTACAGTCTAGGGGTTCAACCCAGATTAAGTAAGACCGCATTTCTGCATGTGAAAATTCTTATTCTCACAAGTGTACAAACGATCATGTAACCATACAATGTATGAAGATCCTCATGTTTGAATAAAAAGGCTTAAAACAGGACAATAGGTGACAAACATTAAAATACACATAGCTGAGAATAATGGAGGTGTACAATGCTGTATATACAGGTGTTAGAGCGAAGAAGCGGGTGTGAATGCACCTGTGTGCAGTTGTGAATGCTGACATGGATCAATGCAGAATACCATCATATATTGAGCTAATATAGTCAATTTCAGTCAAATTATTGGTAAATTTCAGTAAAAATTACAAAAAAAAAATGCACTCTTTAGTCATTACTATTGTTCCAAATTTAGGGTTAAAGGAATGGGTACATATTAAGCGGAAATGCAATAAAAGAAGCACATATCAATCAAATTCTAATGTGTTTATATTTGATTTCAATATAACAAGAACCAATGAGTCCAATCAGTGTTAGTCATTCAGCTTTGTCACTGCTACATTATTAACACTGAGTAGAAGAATTTGTTTTGCTCTGTATCATTATTTCAGCTGTACAGGCTCGGTCTCCAAGAGGGCATATGTGGGTGGGTCTGCTCTTTGCTCTGCTGGTCGCCGCCATTCTGGGACTTCTGCTGGTAGTCCTGGTACACCGCAGGAGCAAAGAATCTCAATTCAGGTAATTCAGGAAACACATCTTGAAACAAACCAATTGTCATTAATTGCAGCTGCTGTGACTGGCAAAGATTCTCTCAAAGTGCTTTTAATATTCTGAGAATCAGTGACATGCAGTGAGGTTTACAGCTGGCGAGGCACTGACTCTTTTAGAGTCAGATTTACAAATATAAATGAACTCGAGTATCTTATTTGTTATTTGATTGACAACAGACAGTGCATTGTGTTTTATATTTCATACCAGCATTTTTTACACAAACATATGACGCATGTCTCATTTGAGCTTAAAATTTATTCCAACTCCATTGGTCTTCCTTTAGTTATTACCTCTTGTTTTGATTGAAAGTCCAGATTTGCAAATTTCCAAACTGGGGAAATACAAACGATGAAGATTTTAGGTCAAGCAAAGAATCTGTGGACTCACACGCGTCCTCTGCCATAAATCAGGGATACTATTTGCCTCACCAAAGTAATTTTTTACTGGGTTTTATGATTAATCTGCAGCCAAAATACATTTCAGAAATACATTTTGTACATTATCCAGATTATGAAAAGGCAGATCATATAATCTGAGCATTTGAAAGCATTTCATTTGCAATATATAGAGGGACAGTGACACCCTATTTGCATCACATACCAGCTCAGATTGTGAGGGATTCCACAATCCGCTGAGCGGCGCCGCTAAGCTTTTTTGTTTGTAATACATACCAGCTGACAAATATACACATTTATTACATTTTATGATTAACTTTTTTTTTTTTTTTTTCATTTCAATATTGATAGAGGAGGGTCTGCCTCCCCTGAATGCACATCACTGCTGAGAATATTAAAGAATTTTATATATTATCAGATCTGTATTCAAGTCATCAGAAATGGATTCTGTGGTGTCCTTCACTGCAGCAAGATCCTTCAACAGGCAGGGTTTGGAGCTACCAGAACAGATGTGTATGTGTAAATAGCATGCAAGTAGCTACTATAAACACAAACAGTAATATCTGAGCCTTGTACATTAGATTTGATCATGTTTAATTTTGTGCCCCCTCTAGTGGACGCTCTAGGCATTAACGATGACTTGAAGGCCAAGCTGCGGGATGTTCTCATCCCAGAAAGGTTTCTCACTTTAGGGCACATGCTAGGAAAAGGTAAGCGATGTCATCTTACCTGAACATCCTTTTCAATACATAAAGTTTGTTTTTTTATGTTGTAGGTTTTATTTTTTCCATATCCGAGGTATCCAGTGTCAGTTTTTGTGACTTTGTTGGTGTTATGAATAATTAGCTTTATAATTAGCTGAGTAAGTCCGCCTGATTAATTTTTATAAATAATAATCATGCCAAATGTGGCAGACTTGTTTTTATGGACAATAGTTAGAATTATATGAAGGCTGATTTTAAATTTTTGAAGTGGAAACAGAATTCTGATTATAATTCTAATGGTGATAACTGAATAATTTAAAGTCAGACTGCATTTCCATCTGTGTAGCTCAATTGAGGTTGTATATTTTTTTAAATAAAAATGAGAATAAACAAGTTGGTTGGAATCATTTGTATACTTAAATACAAGTAATTAGCCTACCAGCAAATGAAATATTATCTGCTATTTAACATGCATTCCATGATATGAAATTAGAAGAAAATCTCTTTGTCATTTTCAGGGGAGTTTGGATCAGTCCGTGAGGCCTTTCTCAAGGCAGAGGATGGGTCTGCACAGAAAGTGGCAGTGAAGGTACTAAAAAGTAAGTGAACATTTCTTACAGAAGTAAACCTAATATTCTTTAGGATACCAGTTTTTGTACGTACTTACTAAAGTTGTGGGTTTTTTTTAAGCTGATATCGGTTCTTCGAGTGATATAGAGCAGTGTCTCAAAGAGGCCGCCTACATGAAGGATTTTCATCATCCCAATGTCATCCAGCTCATTGGTTAGTAAAATAAATTCTTGATTACTGAAAATTAACATTGAAAACTACAAAGTAACCCATATATATATATATATATATATATTAGTAGATAGTAGGCCTCTGTCGGTCCCAAAGGACTATGGTTGTGGTCTGGCTGGTATCCCGGCTGGTGATACTCTCCAGTACACAGAGCAGGGGTAGGGAGTAATGGAGGACAGGCTGTCACCCGAGCAGCAAGTCCCCCCTCTCGGCGCCACCGGAAGGATCCAATGGAAGATCAAGTACCAATACTACTGGGTTCCAGTGCCGCTGCAGGAGTTACCAGAACGTTACTGTGAATGAACTGTCTCAAGGGACTCCGACTCCCAATTAGAAACACGTTGACAGCTTTGCAGCCTACTCTTGTCGAAAGTCAGCAATGGTTCTTTTACAGGCCTCACACCATAGACAGAGACATGGCCGGCCTTTGATAACCCAGTTAGCTGCACTGGGGGACCCATATATATATATATATATATATATATATATATATATATATATATATATATATATATATGTAACATTTTCATTTACAGCATGTAGCAGATGCTTTTATCCAGAGCGACTTATAGAAGTGCTTTAAAGTCACTGTCAGTGAATATATTCTTATACCGGTTTGTCAGAACACATACTAAGTATAGGTGGGTAAGGTAGATAAAGTCCATTGGGCTTTTTACACCCTAGCCATAGTGGCTCATTGGACCGGTGCTTATCCCCAGTTTCCATAGCGTGAAGCGACCAGGAGTTCAACTCCTCCTGGATGGGACGCTAGTCCATCGCAAAATACTAAATATACCATCGGTTAAAGTCAGTCAGTAGGTGATGTGTGTGTGCATTTTTTTTTGTTTTGTTTTGTGTGAGTGTGTAATGCATAGTACCAATCTAAGTACTGCCGAAAAAAGTACGTTTTCAGACATCGTATGAAGACACCCAGTAACTCAGCTGTCTGGACATCTGGAGGAAGTTCATTCCATCATCTTGGAGCCAGAACAGAGAAGAGTTTAGATGTATTAGATGCAAATATATATTTATAGCTATATGGTCTACATTTCATGTACTATATGGCTAAAGATTTGTGGACACCGACATTTTAAAACAATGTTTGGAGCTTCGCACACATTAAGATGTCTTTTCCTTCACTGGAAAATCCAAAACATTCCAATATAGTACAGCCACACACAAAGCAAGGTTTATGAAACCATCAGCATAGAATAATTTGAGTGATTTGTTCAGAACTCTGACCTTAACGCCACTGAATAGCTTTAAAATTAAGTGGACTGCAGCGAGACTATAGCTGGAATGAAATGTTCAGGGGAAAAAAAACACATGGGTGTGTTGCTCATTTGGCCTAATGAGCAAACTGGGCAGATCAGTATTTGACTTATCTAACTATTTGTTTGAATAGAAGGGAGTCACAGGATTTGTGTATCTTTCTGACAGGTGTGAGCCTGCATAGACGACCTCAGCAACGGTTACCTATCCCTATGGTGATCCTTCCCTTCATGAAGCATGGGGACCTGCATACATTCCTCCTTATGTCCCGTTTGGGGGACGAACCCTTTGTAAGTGTCTACAGGTGTCCATTTTAACAGCAATAAAATAACTATAAATGCACTTGGAGAGTGCAAACCTCTACCAAGGTAGTGTAATCTCTTTTCTTCTTTACATGGCCTAGAGTGGCAGATGGTGTGAATTTAAGTTCTCTCTTGACCTGTTGGTACCGACGGTGTAGTAGTTATGGTGCTGAGCTCATGATCAAAAAGTTGTGACCTGGGAGAGGTCTTTAACCACAAGTGTACCTTCATCCGCCCAGCAGTATAATTGTGTCCCAGTAAAAAAAATACTGGGAGGGTAATCTCCAATGGACTACTGTCTGATCCAAGATATGATTTTATTTCCTGCTCTCCTCATGCTAAGTTAACCCAGGATAAGTTTCCATATCACACAATGGTAAATAATCCATAAAAACCATCCTGATCATGTCCAATATTTAATCTTTCTTCGCTGACCGAAGACCCACATTTCTGAAAACTTTGTTTCCATTAGTTTTAAATTATTGTGGTCAAAGACACACATGACTAACTTATAACATCCCCCTGTAAAAAAAATTATGATTCATATACAATTATTTTGGTGGGGCTGGTGGTGGTCTAGTGGTTAGGGTGCTGGCTTATGATCAGAGGATCGTGGGTTCGAATCCCAGTTAGACCCCCACCATGCTAAGACCCCCTTTCTCAGGGGTAAAGCGAAGCAACAGAATCCGGGGTATAAGCACCGGCTTGGATGAGCCACTAGGCTCAGGTGTAAACAGCCCAACAGATTTGCGTTAACTTTACAGTTATTTTACATATTAATATATTGTAAGCTGATAGGCTTTTGTGTTGAATCATTCTTTTAACGGATGTCTGCATTAATTTTTCAGTATTTATTCTCTTAAGCTTTACTAGCACGGATTTGAATCATATATTGATGATAAATTTAAAACATATTCCTCTTTTATTTTTTTATTTATATACAGATGCTTTCATCACAAACACTTATTCAGTTCATGTTGGATGTTGCTCGGGGAATGGAATATCTCGGCAGCAAAAATATCATCCACAGGGATTTAGCTGCACGCAACTGCATGTGAGTCTTTTCAGTGAAACTTGCAGCCAGTTCTATAAGTAACTTCTTTATTGGGGGAAACAATTTAATCTTAAAGGGGATGTTTCAAATAATGATCTACCAAAATAATTCTCATTTTATCTATTTCATGTGTGTTTTAGGTTGAGTGAGAACATGACTGTATGCGTAGCAGACTTTGGTCTTTCCAAGAAGATCTACAGTGGTGATTATTACAGACAAGGGTCTGTCTCAAAATTACCAGTGAAGTGGATTGCACTGGAAAGTTTGGCTGATAATGTTTATACAACACAAAGTGATGTGGTAAATAATTGTGTACCTCTATTCATGACATACCTTTCAATTAAGCATACTTTTGTGATTAATATAAATCGAATAAAATAGCTGTCAGAGGCGAAACTCCTCAGCTGCCTAGTAGTTCTTGAGAAATAGTTAAAGTCAATGTGATAAGTTCCAAGGGAAAGCAGAGAAACTGACAGGCCTATGTCCACCTATACACCATAGGAAACCTGCATGCAACATCTCGGAATAATCTACCCACTGCGTTGTACTGATAGTATATGGAGCCTGTTTCCAAGTCAACTAGTATCAGAATTTATTCACTGATCGTAACTTTAAAGCACTTCGGTAATTCGCTCTGGATAACGGCATCTTCCAGATGACGTGGATGTGAACACAGAGATGGATGCGGACACGTGCAATGGCAACACAAAGAGCCTAATGACTGAGGGATTAAAAACAATGAATGGTATATCATTTGCTGTTAATTGCTACCTTGATTACTGTTTCTAGCCTACTTTAGTCATCATAAATCACGATAAAACCTTGCTTAAATGTTTGACTACTAATATTATAATTGTTTCTGCTTCCCCAGAGTTCTACAGATACAGAAGTGTGTCAATAGTTTAGGGACAATTTAGAGTATATTAGAAAATGTTGTTACAGACTGTACTGGTTGTTTTCCACAGTGGGCTTTTGGAGTGACCATGTGGGAGATTATGGCTCGAGGACAGACACCTTATCCAGGGGTGGAAAACTCAGAAGTCTATGAATACCTCATCAAGGGTGAAAGGCTCAAACAGCCACCTGACTGTCCTGATGACATGTGAGTTTGATGCTATTGTACATTATTTATTTTCTATGCAGTTATTACATGGCCAAATGTGACAATGTGGTTATTTTACTATATTTATCAGGCTAACTTCTTTAATACAACTTAAAAATATTCATAAATTAAGGCGTTGAACAGTGACATAATGCATTGCGATGTACAAAGTGAAAAATGTGTGGAAAAGTTGATTGGGGAGGGTAAAATATTTCAGAAGTGCAAAAAAATTATAGGCTGCATCACAAATGTTTTAAATGGCAATCAAAACCTGAAAGACATGGAAGAAAGCAAAAAACTACCATTCGAAAGGATCGAAGAAGAAACAAAATGGCAACGACTTGGTCAACTCTCAGCTCCAGGAAGACCCAAGAAGGTCTACGGTTACCTGTGAGTCCTGTTGCAGTTAGAAGATGCCTATGTGAGGCCAAGCTATTGGCAAGAAGCCCCTAAAAAGTCCCACTCTTGGAAAAAAAAAAGACATGCTGAAGAGGTTATCATTTGCCAAAGAGCACATTGATTGGCCTAAAGACAAACGGTGCAACATTTTGTGAACTTGTGAAATTAAGATTGTTCTTTTTGGGTCTAGCCCCCCCCCATGACCCCAAACACTGAATTCAAGTCACAGAACACTGTGAAGACAGTGAAACATGGTGGCGCAAACCTCATGATATGGGGATGGTTCCCATACTACGGTGTCGGGCCTATTTATCACAAACCAGGGATCATGGATCGGTTTGAATACATCAGAATACTTGAAGAGGTCGTGCTGCCTTATGCTGAAGAGGAAATCACTTTGAAATGGGTGTTCCAACAAGACAACGACCCCAAACACACCAATAAAGGGGAAACATCTTGGCTCCAGACCAACAATGTTATGGAGTGGCCGGCCCGATCCCCAGATCTTAATCCAATAGAAAACTTGTGGGGTGACATCAAAAATGCATCTTCTCAGGCAAGACCAAGACATACAGAAGAACTGTGGGATATGGTCCAATCATCCTGGGCTGGAAAACCCTCTTCACAGGTGTCAGAAGTTGGTTGACTACATGCAACACCGATGTATAGCAGGTCTCAGAAACAGTGCTTATACAACTAAATATTAGTTCAGTGATTCAAAGGAAAACAAAATATTTTTCAGTGTTTTTCAATTTATACAGTGAATGTTTGAGTTTTTAAAGAAGAAAGCAGCCAGTGCTATTTTTTGAACAGTCTAATATTCACTTTTCCTTTTTTTAAAAGAATAACAAATTTGATACATTTTTCTTCATGTTTTGATTTGGAACAGAATGTGTAGTTTTCCCAATGCTTTTGTGTATATGGTAAAAGCTATTGTAAGGATTTTGAGCTTTATTCAGTTTTTAAACACACTGCTATTATTTTGAATACAATTCTGTGTGTGCGCGCGCGCGTGTGTGTGTATATATGTATGTATGTGTGCGTGTATATATATATATACTGCCCTCCCAAGCCAGACCGCAGTATCTGCAATTTTAGCCAAATTGGCCTTTTATGTTTTTCTGACTAAGTGCAATCAGCTCCACCTAGTGGGCTCAATTTTCTCAGTTTCATGATTTTGCAGATACTGCGGTCTGGCTTGGGAGGGCAGTATATATATATATATATATATATATATATATATATACAGTGATACTTCAGCTCACGAACATAATTGGTTCCCAGAAAGTGTGTGTAAGGCGAAAAGTTCGTCTTCCGAACATTTATTTCCAATAAGAAACCATTAAAATGAGAATAATCCGTTCCCAGGTCCCCATAAAACATAATTTTCTACTAAATAAGCCTTAAAACTACACAAAAATATACCTTATTTTATGTATAATAAATGTGCTATTGTATTGTAATTAAAGAAATAAACTGTACTGTATAATAAAGTCGTTTTATTTACTTTTGTGATGGTAGTTGATGGCTTGATGGAGTGGAGTGGGAGGAGGAGGGAGGGAGGGACTTACTATTTGGAAGGAGTGTTTGGAAACGCCTACTGTTTGGAAACACCCTTAGCCACACACGCACCCTTAATAGCTTCCTTGTTCTTAAGGATGGTAGCAATGGTAGACTTAGCGTACTGGTACTGGGACGCTGAGTTACACAAACGCACACCTCGTTCGTGTTTTTCAATGATCTCCGCCTGTGGTGGGGTCTTTTTCGGTCCCATAATAGCAAAAGTACACTCAATATGGTCCAAAATGTCTATCAAACACAAACCACGTCCGCACTCAAAGAAAGGGGGTGACGAACTGTGACGCCGTGAGCGTGCGTCAGCTTCTCGTGGCCGCCACCGTGGCGCTGTTCGACCGCGTGGTTTGATTCGTCCGCCGAAAACTAGTTCGACAGCAGAGAGTATATGCTCGCAAATTTAATGTGCTTGAGGCGAGAGGTACGTGAGCGTAAGCGTTCGTGAGCGGAGGTTTTACTGTGTGTGTGGGTGTGTGTGTGTGTGTGTGTGTGTGTATATATATATATATATATATATATATATATATATATATATATATATATATATGTATATATAATATAGTGCTCACCATTTTTGGTTCCACATTTCATGCTAAGTGTGTAATTAATGTATGAACAACATGTGAATGCTGCGCAGACTAGGCTTCACACTTTCATCTGTACCATATTTAAATTACACACGTTGTCATAAGGAATTGCACAGTAGTGTGGAGGCAAAATTTTATAGCCTCTCACCAAAGACAGTAGAGACATGGCCGGCCTTTGATAACCCAATTAGCTGCACTGGGCAGACAGCAATTACAACTATTGACAGTGGCTTTAACCCTCAACCTTGGGATCGGTAATCCAGTACCTTATCACTGGACCACCACTGTGCAGCCCATAAAGTTATTATAAAATATAGAGACAACACTCAGTCTTCAGAATTCTATCTTTTTTAGAGAGTCTGCACAATTAGGAAAAAAAAAAAATCTGCACTTGTGACTGATCTCCAGACCAATAGACCTGTCACCCATGACCATAGGTGTCAAACCCAAGGTCTGTGGGCTAAATCCAGCACGCTAACCCATTTTATGTGTCCCATGAGAGCTTTTAAAGAATATCATTATCATATATACTTTGCATCAACCATTAATTAATCATCCTTCCACTAGGTGGCAGAAATTTATTTCAAATGAACAGCTAGTCATTCAAGATTCAAGAAAGATGACAAGCTAGCTAGTTTTCAAGTGTCAAAGTAGGAAAAGAGGAGAAATACCTAAAGGTAATCATTTTTGCTGAGCAGATTTAATTTCATTAAATTTTTTCCTTGGATGTTCGGTGGCCCTTGTTGACTTAGAAATTTTGTGATGTGGCCATTTAGTGAAAGAGTATGACTCCCCTGCTCGAACCCCTTCACAGTGTACAGTGCTTAAGAAACAGACCACAATCTGACATTTTAACAATCTTCCAAGCTCGAGGTTAAAATTAAATGGCATCTCGAGTCCTGCTAGAGAACACATTATGTTTAATTTTTCAAATTTTTTTAAAAATCTCGGTTATTCAAGTTAGTCAGTTTAATGCACTTTTGTATGTTTGAATGTTTACATTTCGTCATAAAAATGTAGGTTTTGTTTGCAGGGCTAAATGCCTGGTCTTTAGCATTTTCTTAAAATATTTTGTTTTTGTTCAGAAATAAAACGGCGGCATCATTTTTCCTCAATAAAATTCATCAAATTCTGAGGAAAAAGTATTAATTGTAAATTCTTACAAAGCATGACCAGTAAAGAAATATAAATGATTATATTAATTAATTATGCAAAAACTTCCTGAGAGTTTTGACTCTTTCCTTTTTTTCCATTCAGTTATGAGATCATGCACAGCTGCTGGTCTCCTGTCCCCAAGTGCCGTCCCAGTTTCCAGCATCTGGTTTCTCAGTTAGAGAGTCTCTGGACTGAACTTTCCCCAGTAGCTGCAAAGGAACAACTGC
Organism: Plotosus lineatus; assembly: GCA_024760905.1. Classification (NCBI taxonomy): domain Eukaryota; kingdom Metazoa; phylum Chordata; class Actinopteri; order Siluriformes; family Plotosidae; genus Plotosus; species Plotosus lineatus. The sequence continues at coordinate 54,757,770 of CM045732.1, forward strand.
TTTATGTGAACCTGGATGATGGAAGCAGAGACCTGGACTCTGGGTTTGGGGCAACCTCTGACACACTGGGCACTTTTGAGCCACAGTGGGGTGTGCCTTGGCAATGTGCAAATATGGAAGAGGTTGAAAAAGAGTGGCTTGTGTCTTCAGGGGCTGCACTGGCCATTGGTGGTGACTATCGATATATTATTGGCCCATGTGGATCCACAGATAGAGAGAGCAGACCATCCGAGGATGGCCTCTCTGAAGAAGTTAAGGATGATGAAGAAGATATCATCATAAATATGTGACAGACGGTTTGGAGATTATATCCAACTTCTCACGACTGACCTCATCGCAGACTGCTACACACACACACACACACACTGTGAGTAATAGTAAAAGTATGATGTATCAGCTAATGTTAAGTCTGGAGGAACTTGAGACGTGAATGATATGAAGATGCTAACACTATTGTGAAACAAGTTAGATATATACAATCAACTAATACTATGAAGTAGGCATAGATTTTTTTTTAAGGTATTATCTTTTTAATAAAAGTTTACAAATGTGTAGCAACATTTTCCACACTGAACAGCTCTAAAAATTATAACTGTTGTTCAATGGGTTTATTAACTTTGCACCATGAGCACTAAGTTATTGTAATTTTATTGTTTTTGTTGAGGTTCATATATGTCAGAAATCTTGTGCTTTTACTTTGTCATGAAAGGTAATAGTATCTTTCCTTTTCCAATTCCATACATTGTAAAATATCATAAAATCGTATTACAGAGCTTAAATATCTACACAAATCTGGTGATTTGGTACCATACACAAATTATTCACTTGAGTCTTGTGAATATTTCCTTCGTATCCATTTCACAATATGCCCGTTAAACTCTCGAGCTATTAGGCATTATTTTGCCCACCTTTAACAAACACTAGAGAATTCAAGGACGCTTTAGGTCATGATAATATTTATTGTTGAACTTTTTTTTTAAACTTCGTTATTATATACAAAGTAAAATTGTTTTTCCTTTTGCATGTTTTAGACATGTTTTTAAAGGGCATATCTATAAAGTATTTAACAATTCTTGCCAGAAATAAGTGTGACCATATTATGTAGCAACATAATAGATAACTAGTGCCATGCTGTCTATACAAGATAGAAGTTTTAAATGTCAACTATGTAGTATTTTTATTAGCTGAAATGGAATATAGTGTTCATGCTTGTTTTCATTAGTGTATAATTACCTGTAAATTTGAATCATTGTGTTTGTGAAAGCTTATGTAATGAGACCTTCCTTTTATATATTGAGCAGACCCTCTTCCTTAGATCCGCTGTATTGTGCCACTACCATAGCCCAAAACAGGAATTATATTAAACTTTCTTTTTTTCAAGTGGCTTAGTGAATCCAGAAAGAAGACGAAGAGCAAGAAAAGAAAGAAGAAGAAACAAGAGGCAATAATATTTGTCAATAAGGATCACACTTATTATTTAACACAAAATAAATCGAATGTAATAATTGGAAGTGAGTGCCTGAGAGCTAGCATACATTATAACATACCCTTGGTTGGAATGAGTGCATATTAGAACAGAAAATGAGATGAAATTTGTTTTGATGATTTGTGCATAAAACAGTTAGAGCTGTGCAACAAATATAATTTAGCATTGTACAAACTATGGGTTTTGGTAAATACAGTCTGAATTTTATACATAGATCTACACACAGCCTTTGACTGATATCTGAAATACAGTATAAAACATTCAGAATCGATTTTCTTAAAATATTTGATACTCCCACAAGAAAGGGTTACAGTGGAGCTGATATTACACTTTACTTAACTAAAATGTTACATGTTTCTGTTCAACATGTAAGAATTTTTCCTGAGAACTTTTAACAGTGCCTTGCCACCTATAGATGATTGGTTTCAGTTACACAGCACTGCTGTGTTCTAGGAGTAGCTGTTTTCAGCTGAACTAAGAAAAATTTTACAGTATGGTACTGTATATCTCAAGTGAAAGCCAGTGAGTATGATGGACAATGAAGAAAGCAATTAGTTACACCAGCCCAAAGTTTACAAATACAGTATTTGTTTTTCTTTGGGGGTGGGGTAAAATATTAACCACCTTGCTTATTTTGTTTTTGTTTCCTGTTGCTATTACATCTTTACTTGGCTGTTACAAATTGACCTGAGTAAATATAGATGGAAAATAAATTGTTTCATTTCAAAGTTGTGAATTCTTGTTTATTCCATCCGTATATTAAAAAAGAGTGTGATCTACCTGTACAATCTTATAATCATCTACAGTAAACAACAGGATTACTAATAGAGAATGCCTTACTGAGAGTATGTAGTTGCAGAATAGTGCCAGTAAGCCCTCTGGTGGGAGCAAGGAGACCGGTATTAATACTCAGTTCATTTTCTGTAACCGTTCAGTTCATTTTCTGTAACCTCTTAATCCTAATTAGGGTCGCGGGGAGGCTGGCGCCCATCCCAGCCAACTTCGAGCGAGGGCAGAGTACACCCTGGAGAGCTCGCCAGGCCATCGCAGGGCGGAAACACGCTGATGGCTTTGCAGCCTACTCTTGTCGAAAGTCAGCAATGGCTCTTTTACATGCCTCACACCATAGACAGTGAGAGACATGGCCGGCCTTTGATAACCCATTTAGCTGCACTGGGAGGGACAGTGACAACCTTGTGGAGAGTGGGACTCGAACCCCCAACCTTTGGATCAACAATCCAGCGCCCTTTACCACTAGACCACCACTGCCCTGTTTTCTGTATCCATTTAATCCTATTAGGGTCACAGGGAGGCTGGCGCCCATCCCAGCCAACTTTGGGCGAGGGAAGAGTACACCATAAACGGCTCGCCAGGCCATTGTAGGGCAGAAACATGCTGACGGCTTTACAGCCTACTCTTGTCGAAAGTCAGCAATGGTTCGTTTATATGCCTCACACCATAGAAGGTGAGATACTTGGCCGGACTTTGATAACCCAGTTCGCTGCACTGGGGGGGACAGTGACAACCCTTTTAGCAAGGGGCAGAAACACGCTGACGACTTTGCAGCCTACTCTTTACGAAAGTCAGCAATGGTTCTTTTACATGCCTCTCACCATAGACAGTGAGAGACATGGCCCGCCTTTGATAACCCAGTTCGCTGCACTGGGGGGGGGGGGGGGACGACGACAGTGACAACCCTGTGGAGAGTGGGACTCGAACCCCCAACCTTTGGATCAGTGATCACCAGTGATACCACTAGACCGCCACTGACCTCAAAATTCATGTACAGTATAATGTACCAAAATCAAAATGTCACTATATACAGTAAATAAACTTACCATGTGCACATCACCATGTAAGAAATTAATTCTGTAGATCCCTCAAATATGCCCTTAACAAAACAATTTTAGCTTATAAAGTTACTCGCTGCAATTAACACATGCCAAGTGATGCTGTGAAGAAGCCCTTACTTGTATGCTAATGAAACAGTCCTAGATATTGAGATAACAAGGGGATCCCTGCAAATAATAAGTACAGTAGCTGAAACGCAAGCTCTGTTTCACAAATGTGTTTATCCAATAATCATTACTGTGATTTCTCTTCCTCAGAGTAATAAAGATTGTAATTACCTTTTGATTATAACGGTACATCTATGTTTTCAAACCAGCCAAAGTGATACTCCGAACTTTTCATGGCGCTCAGGGAGTATCTCATAATGTTCACTAACTACAAAAAGAAAGAAAATTTTGAACTTGTAAATAAGATAGTGTGCTTGTATTTCAGCTGACACTCCATAGATTAGCCCAGACTGGGAGCTGCAGCTTTTAGCAGACAGGAACTGAAGTATACAATGAGCTATACAGCCGAACAGTGCAAGGCACCAAGATGCTTCTCTTCACAACAGTTTCATACTAACATGTACACGTAGGGCTTTGTTTACATTTGGCTTTAAAATCGAGATCAGAAGTATGCAGTGCTAAGTACAGGTGCACATGACCACCAAGAGCTATTGTGAACAGATCACTTAAACCATCTGGGAAGGTTGGCTGCGACACAGTTGACCATATATTGAAATGTTAATGCATGCTGATGTGTCCTGGCAACAGAAGAATATGTAATTAATATTAGTTGTAAGTTGTTATTAATTTAGTTGACAATTCACCAGCGTCGCAGTACTCTTTCCCGTAACCCTAATAGATTAGACATAGATAATGGATGACTGGATGGACTGTATAATATCATATTCCAGTCATGTTTCTGTGTTTATTAATCTGTTTGCAATTCTAAGGCAATGACTGTGGATTTTAGGAGATCCATACTGACAATAAACTGGACTGGGTTAAGAACACTACCTCACCACACAAGGGCCAGAGTCATGTCAATTTTTAGAGGTGACTAAGGTCATTTAACATCCTGAGGACACTACTCAGGATGTTCTATGAGTCTGTTGTAGCCAGCAATATGATCTATGCTGTTGCATGCTGAGACAGCAGGTTGAGGATTTCATATGACAACAGACTGAACAAACTGATCCGCAAGGCCAGTAACATTGTGGGAATGGAGCGGGACTCTCTGACAGTAGAATGACACATTTGAATGTTGTCCAAAATAAAGACGATACTAATTAAAACCACCCACCCACTTCACAACGTGCTGATCAGTCACAGGAGCACGATCAGACTGATACCACCCACATGCTCCTCTGAGGGACACAGGAAATCATTCCTACTTGTGACCATTAAACTGAACAAATCCTCCATATAGCAGCAACACCCAGTGTTATACACTACAGTATTTCATATACCTGTATATAGATTCCACATGTGTATAGGTATAAATATTTGTCCCCCAGTGAAGCTAACTAGGTTCTGAAATGGAAATAGAGAACTGGAGTATGAGTCATCTTGAAAGAGGGGTTTGTCAGGAATGTTCAAAGGAAAGGGAGACATACAGAGTTGTGGCAACTACAGAGGGGTAAAGTTGATGAGCCATACCATGAAGTTATGGGAAAGAATAGTGGACCCTAGACTTAGGGCAGAGGTCAGCATTTGTGAACAACAGTTTGGTTTCATGCCAAGAAAGAGCACCACAGATGTAGTGTTTGCTTTGAGGATGTTAATAGAGAAGGTCAGAGGGAGCTGCATTGTGTCTTTGTGGATCTGGAGAAAGCATATGACAGGGTGCCGAGAGGAACTGTGGTATTGCATGAGGAAGTCTGGAGTAGCAGAGAAGTATGTTAGAGTGGTGCAGGACATGTTTGAGAGATGTAAGACAGTGGTGATGTGTGCTGTTGGTGTGACAGAAGAGTTCAAGGTGCAGGTGTGACTGCATCAAGGGTCAGCCCTGAGTCCCTTCCTGTTTGCTATGGTGGTGGACAGGCTGACAGACGAGGTTAGACAAGAATCTCCATGGACTATGATGTTGGCAGATGACATTGTGATCTGTAGTGAGAGCAGAGAACAAGTGTAGGAAAATCTAGAGGGGTGGAGGTATGCCCTGGAAAGGAAAGGAATGAAGGTTAGCCTGAGTAAGACAGAATACATATGTGTGAACGACAAGGACCCAAGAGGAACGGTGAGGTTACAGGGAGCAGAGATAAAGAAGGTGGAGGATTTTAAGTACTTAGGCTCAACAATCCAGAGCAATGGAGAGTGTGGAAAAGAGGTGAAGAAGTGTGTACAGGCAGGCTGGAATGGTTGGAGAAAAGGTGTCTGGTGTGATGTGTGATAGGAAGGTATCGCAAGAATGAAAGGAAACGTGTACAAGACAGTGTTGAGGCCAGCGATGTTGTATGGTTTAGAAACTGGAACTGAGGAAAAGGACAGGCGGCAGAGTTTGAGGTAGCAGAGATGAAAATGTTGAGGTTCTCTTTGGGAGTAACGAGGACAGATAGGATCAGGAATGGATACATCAGAGGGACAACACATGTAAGAGGTTTTGGAGACAAGGAATGCCTCGACGAATGATTCAAGCTTACCTATACCAGTCATTCTGAAATTCGTTTCCATGTTAGATCAGAATGTAGTGCTAGAGGCAGCCAGAAGAAATTACAAGAACTTAAGCAAGAATAAAGTCATGATAAGATCAGATCTCCCTCCACCTCTAAAACAACTCCGTGGGAAACTTCTTTCCAAGGCCTATGGTCTACACCAGAAAATCAAGAACCTGCAAACTAGAGTCAGCGAGAGGGGTTCTTCGATAGTTCTGCAGTACCGATGGAGTGCAAGTCACGCATGGAAACTGCTTGGAACCGACGAGGACCTAAACCCCAATTTGCTGTAACAGTTCTTGAGTGCTAATACATGCCTATGTGACTGGACTGGTTTTCTGTTTGTGAGTTTCCAAAGAAGATTGGATAAGATATCTAATTTAAACTTGGGACATTGACGGGATTGATGTGGAAAATACTTTTAATTGGACATATGGTACAAACTTCATTTGTAAATTAATAGTTTGTGCTTGATAATATTTATTTTTATTTAACTTCAGTTTTTTCCAGGCATGATTCTTTCTTTTTCAAAGGAGAGCCGGCCTGGTTTGGTTTGGTTTTGTGCGATTTTCAATGCTTTACTGGAAGCTGATGATTATTTTATGTGTTATGTTTTCAATGGGTGTATGTGAGATGTTTGTGATTTTGATGTTGATATTATGCTCTACCTGGTTTATTATGCAATATATCCAAACTGTTTGGATACTGAATTTCATATTTTGCTCCTTTTCACTACCAACATACAAAGTCAAAAATGGTGACGATAAATAGTTTTATTTGTAGCTCATTTAACTGCCGGGCCTTGGTGACTTCAATAAGAGAAACAATGTCTTTAGTTTTCTGAAGGCAAAAAAAATTTCTATGTACATGTTGCAAGATACTCATTTTGTTACCAAGAATGAACGACTGTTGCTTTCAGAATAGGGTTATAATTGTATTTTTAACTGTCATGATAGTCAATCTAGAGGTGTGGCAGTTTTGTTCAATAACAATTTTGAATACAAACTGCATAATACTTTCAAAGATACTAATGGTAATCTTTTACTGTTCGATATTACTAGTTGTGGTAAGAGAATGCCAATTGCAACTATCTATGGATCTAATATAGATAAACCTGACTTTTATAAATCTTTGATGTGTAAGATTAAAGAATTTGGTAATCTTTCTTGTATAATAGCAGGTGACTTCAATCTTGTTCTAGATTCTTCACAAGATTGTGACAACTATCAAAATAATAATCCACATGCCCGCAGTTCACCAGTAAAACAAGCTAGATTTGATTTTTTTTTTCTTGTGTCAGAAAATTTGTGTCAGTTTGTTTTAGATATTGATATAAAAGCTGACTATATATCAGACCATTCTTTGATTACTTTTGGTTTGAATTTGACCAACACATCTAGAAACTTAACATACTGGAAGTTGAATAATTCTTTGCTTCGTGGTTACAAATATATTACTGAAGTAAAATGAGTTATATATCAGGTTAAGAAACAATGCAGCCGTGAGGGGGGGGCACAAACCAGTGTCTCTCCCTCACGCCGGTCCCAAGCCCGGATAAATGCAGAGGGTTGCATCAGGAAGGGCATCTGGCATAAAACAAATGCCAAATAAACTATGCAAATCACAAGAAAGAATGACATACCGGATCGGTCGAAGAAGGAGAGGCGGGAGGCGTGTCCGTTGCCAGAGAGAGAAGAGGAAAGGCATGAGTTGGACATGTACAGAGGAGGGATAGTGAGTATATTGGTAATAGGATGCTGAAGCTGGAACTACCAGGCAAAAGGCCTAGAGGAAGACCAAAGAGACGATTCATGGATGTGGTGAAGGAGGACATGAAGGTCGTTGGTGTAAGAGAAGAAGATGTAAAGGATAGGGTGAGATGGAGGCAGATGATTCGCTGTGGCGACCCCTGAAGGGAACAGCCGAAAGGAAAAGAAGAAGAATCAGGTTAAGAAACAATATGCTTCCGAATTTGATGACAACATTGAAGTAGATGATATACCTAATTGTGAGCTTGAGTTTACTATTAGTGATCAGTTGTTCTTTGAAACTCTTTTGCTAGAAATCCGAGGTGAAACTATTTCTTATGCTTCTTATGTAAACAAATTGAAGGTTAAACAGGAAGAGTTTTTAATTAAAGAAATTGAAACACTGGAATTAAACCTTACAGATCATAATGTTGATACCCTTGCCGATAAGCGTAAAGAATTACAGGAACTTCGTCAAAAAAGATGGAAGGTGTTCTTGTAAGATCTAGGGCTCAGTGGATTAATGAGGGAGGAAAAATACTAAATACTACTGAAATCTTGAAAATATACATTTTATTAGCAAAGTAATGCCGAGTTTAGAAAAGCAGGATGGTTCCTTATTATCAAACCCAGAAGATATCATGAAGGAAGCAGAATCTTTCTACCAAAATCTTTACTCTGATAGGACCCCTTATCAAAATAACATTAATCTGAAATCTCTTCTTCCAGAAGATATTCCCAGACTTGACCAGGAAACTGCAGATTCTCTTGAGGGTCCATTAAGAAAGATGAACTTCTTAAGGTATTAAAAAAAGACCAAAAATAACAAAAGTCCTGGTTCTGATGGTTTCAATTATGAATTATATAAGTTCTTTTGGGTTGATATAGGAAACTTTTTGCTGAGATCGATTAACTTTAGCTTTGCTAATGGGGAACTTTCAGTGACTCAGAAGCAAGGATTAATTACTTGCTTTCCAAAAGGCAATAAACCTAAGCACTTTATTAAGAACTGGCGACCTATATCTTGGTTAAATACTTTTTACAAACTTATGTCATCTGTTATTGCAGAGAGACTTTTTTTGTTTTGCCACTCCTTATTAATGAACATCAGACTGGCTTCATGACAGGAAGGTATATTGGGGAGAATATCAGAACAATTTATGATGTTTTATGTGACACTGAACATAAGAATATTCCAGGAATGCTTCTTCCTGTTGATTTTGAAAATGCCTTTGATTCAGTGTCGTGGTCTTTTATTGATAAAACTTTGGAATTCTTTGTTTTTGGAAAAGACATTCGGAAATGGTTCTCTACTTTCTATAATAATATTTATTCTAAATTGATTATTAATGGGAATCTGTCATCACAGATATCTATTCAGAGAGGATGCAGACAAGGAGACCCTCTCTCCATTTACATATTTTTATTGTGCTCTGAGATCCTAGCTTCTCTTGTTTGATCTAATCAGATGATTAAGGGTATCACGATTGGAAATATTGAGTATCTTATTGCCCAGTATGCAGATGATAGCCAGTCATCATTTCAAGCGGCAATAAAAATGTTAGATCTTTTTGCATCTATCTGAGAAATCTCAGGTTGTTTGGATAGGGTCTGAAAAAGGAAGCAAAAAGAGATTCATGCCAGAGTTACACATTAAGTGGAATCCTGAGAGTTTTAAGATTCTAGGTATTAATTTTTCTACAATAATCCATGATATACCTGATCTTAACTTTAAGGGTAAGATTTATGAAATACAAATAATTATTAATAGATGGATGAGACGTACTATTACTCCACTCGGTAAAATCGCCATCATTAAGTCCTTGTTGATATCCAAACTTAATTATCTCTTCTCAACTTTACCAAATCCACCTGGCTGTTTTTTGAAAGAGCTCAACAAAATGTTCTTTAATTTTATCTCGAATAACAAGCTAGATAGGATTAAATGTGAACTTTTATGTAAACCTGTCTCAGAGGGAGGGTTAGGTATGGTTAATATACTTGCATTTGTTAGATCCCTAAAAATTACCTGGGTGCGAAAAATCTTAGAGGATAGTGAGCATGGGGAGTCTAAATGGAAAAAACTATTTTTCTTACAACATTCTGATACCCAACATGTAGTTGAATTTTGCGATTTATTTCCAGCAATACTGGCCAACAAAGTCAATACTGTAATGCTTTTTGGAAATACTGATTAATATCTTATGGTTATTTCTATGCTAAATGTTCACCATCATGCTATGAAGAGTTCCTAGCTGATAGTCTTTTTTACAATAGTAATATCAAGGTTGGTAGACATAATTTTTTTATAGTAAGAAGTGGGTAGACGAATGCATTGGTCAAGTTTCTGATATTGTGAATGATAATAATGAATTCATGTCCCTCAGTGAGTTTGAGATAACTTATAAGTTGAACATTCCATTTACACAGTATTATGGGATTGTACAAAGTGTTAAAAAGTATCTCAAAACAGTAGGTGTCTGTCAATTCTTCCCTAATACCAGAAAAAAGTCAGTTTATAAAAAAACTCATGACAGTTTTGAAAGGTTAAAAATACTATTATTGTACTCTTGTTTTGTCTAGTCTTACTCCAAAGTTACAATCAGGTGGAATGATGAATTTTTCAACTGTTCTCCCTTGGGAGTCAATACCTTTCAAGACAACCAGGGATACAAAACTAAAATGATTTCAATATCGGCTACTTCACAGACTAATTCCAATTAATGACTATTTATGCAAAATTATACTTGTAATTTCTGCAATTTGGAAAAACAAACTCTAATTACTTTATTTTGGGAATGTCAGGAAGTGCATTTGTTTTGGATGTCTTTATTGTCATGGCTCAGTGAACATTGTTCACACCTTCATAACTTGTTAGTTCTGAACTTGTACTGTTTGGCCTTAAAGATAATATTGTTACAGATGATGTGTTTGATCTCATTCTTTTATTGGCCAAATTTTTTATTTACAAATGTAAACTAGAAGATGATAAGATCAGTCTGAAATTGTTCAAACATACTTTACTAAAACGTTACACCATTGAACGTCATATGTATTTCAACAAATTAAACCATAATAAATTTTATGTGAAGTGGTTTTTGTACCATCTACTCTTTGGTGAAATGACTGGTTCCACTTGATGTAATTTAACAACAGTAGCATTTTACTACTGTGTAGGGCAATTAAGGTATTGCATAATTATATTATGTTTACTCTCTGTATGTGTGTGTATGTGTGTGTGTGTGTGTGTGTGTGTGTGTGTGTGTGTGTGTGTGTGTGTGCACGTGCCTCGTCTCTACCGTGTGTGTGTGTCAGCTTATACAGTTTCTCTTTTTATTCTTGTATTATTATATATTATTAATGTTAATGTACATGTATTCAGTTCAGTTACTTTTCTGTAATTGCTTAATCCTAATTAGGGTCGTGGGGAGGCTGGCGCCCATCCCACTGACTCCAAGTGAGGGCAGAGTACACCCTGGACAGCTCACCAGGCCATCGCAGGACAGAAACATGCTGATGGCTTTGCAGCCTACTCTTGTCGAAAGTCAGCAATGGTTCTTTTACATGAACCTCACACCATAGGCCAGTGGTCACCAACCTTTTGAAACTGAGAGCTACTTCTTGGGTACCAATTAATGCGAAAGGCTACCAGGTCGATACACACTTGTCACATAACAAATTTGCTCATTTTACCTTTAATTATATGCTATTATTAATAGTTAATAATATTTATCTATTTCAGGGGTTGGGAACCTTTTTGAATAAGAGAGCCAAAAAACCCAAAAAATTTTAAATCTAATCCTCCGAGAGCGAAACACATTTTTTAATACTGAGACCAACAATTTTGGCATAGAATACAACTCAGAATTTATTTTAAACAACATTGTTATAACGAAGTTATTTATTCATAAGAAAGGTACTTCTAACTATTAATGCAACTTCTGGTGCTGCATGGTTTTGCTGATGGCTTTGTAGTCTGGTTGATACGTGCTGAGGTTCAGCTTCATGCAGGCGTTAGGCTTCCATCTATTACGTGACCGCAGGTTGGTCTTGATGCTTTTCAGGTGTGAGAAGGACTGCTCGTGTGGGCATGTGAAGCCAAACATGGTCAATACAGCACGATTCACATGCTGCAGGGTTTATGTGACAGGAAGCGAGTCCCAAGTTTTGGCAATCAGCTGGTCTGCGGGTTGAATTTTTGTTCATTCTGTCTATTTGCGTTTTGCTTGCCAGCTCTGCTTGGCTCCGTGCACATGAGCTGAGCAAAACGAGGGAAATTTACCTCTTTACCCAAAAACAACTTGTGCAGGCTGTTGCATATAATCCAATAAAATTAGAGTTTCAAGGTATCGGCCCCACCCACAAAAGGGAGTACAGAAAGGATTGGCTGTCCGCTGCATGCCACAGCGACAAGTGGCATTGAAAATAGATGTATAGATTGTAATGCGTGAGATTTATTTATGTTTTTGTTTTATTTGATGGATTTTTTCTGTATTTTTATTTAAAGGACAGCAAAAATATATATTAGTTATTCTGTTAAGAAAGGCCACCCGATTTATCTGAGAGCCAGATGCATTCATCAAAAGAGCCACATCTGGCTTGCGAGCCATAGGTTCTTGACCCCTGAACAGGCTTGCGGGCGAGTCATGTTGTCCTTGTAGGCGACCTGGTGCCTGCGAGCACCATGTTGGTGACCCCTGCCATAGACAGTGAGAGACATGGCCGGCCTTTGATAACGCAGTTAGCTGCACTGGGGGGACAGTGACAATCTTGTGGAGAGTGGGACACGAACCCCCAACCTTAGGATCAGCGATCCAGCACCCTATACCACTGGGCCACCACTGCCCACTGGGCCACAATTATTATGAAATATTTATTGTTTTTGCGTGTTTATCTTTAATATATTAGGTGAAATATAAGTATTTGTGTCAGGTTATATGCGTTTGGAAGGGGGTTGGAACGGATTAATTTGTTTTGTATTGTTTCTATTGGGAATTTTTGTTTCATCTAACAAACGTTTCGACTTACAACTCAGAACTGATTAATTTCGTAAGTCGAGGTACCACTGTATTATTATTTTGATTATGCAAAAAATTGACTGTGGATGAACATATTGATAGGTAGCATTAATATAATCTTATTTAGTAACAAACTAATCTGGATTTTAACATTTAAAAAAAAAATACAATTTTGGTGATTTTAATCCTGATGATATACAGGATTACAAACACAATGTGGATTAGAAATGATGAGAACTGGCAAAAAACAAAAAACAAAACAAAAAAACATAGTGTTCATGATAAAGCAGTGATGTAAATGTTATGATTTCAGGTTGCTTTGCTGCCTCATGGAGCTTTCAGTAATTTATTTAACCAGGAATTCTATCACCTCAAAAAGTGCTTGATAATAAGGTAATGTTATCTATCTATCATCATCATCATTTTCTGTAACCGCTTCATCCTAATTAGGGTCGCGGGGAGGCTGGTGCCCATCCCAGCCAACTCAGGGCGAGGGCAGAGTACACCCTGGACAGCTCGCCAGGCCATCGCAGGGCAGAAACACGCTGACGACTTTGCAGCCTACTCTTGTCGAAAGTCAGCAATGGTTCTTTTACATGCCTCACACCATAGACAGTGAGCGACATGGCCGGCCTTTGATAACCCAGTTAGCTGCACTGGAAGGTTATCTATCTATCGAAAGGTTAATGTTGAACCCGAGGTGGATCTTTCAAGAGAGAATAAACCTCCCAAGTCCTCTCGCAAGTCTAATAAAGACTAAAATCTTCTAAAAAAGAAAACAAATTTGAACAATGACTCATGAAATGATGTCATCAAAGCCCAGATTTGAATACTAATATGGTATTACTATTAACATCCACATAATCAATAGCAACAACAATAATATTTTTTAAACTAGTAATAATAATAAATAATTAATAGCATATTTCAACATGATCGATTTTGGCCATTTTAAAACCTATTATTTAATAGCAGGTTTATATTTATATGTCTGTCAGGTCTTGCCCTAAACCGGTTCCCCACCAGGTTCCAAATTTGGAGAGGAGGGTGGCGAGCAACGAGCAACCCAGTAGAAATAAAAACAAGACCTATCAAAGAGCGGATTAACTCTTTACAGTCAACGGCCAGCTAGCTATAGATGATGTCTCAATAAAAAAAAAAAAAAAAAAAAAAAAAATATATATATATATATATATATATATATATATATATATATATATATATACACAAAAATAAAAGGCCAGGACAAAGACTTTCTATTGAAACTCCATTTATCACTACAGATCTGTTTTGAGGGGTGGTGAAACCATCCTCTCTCTTCAGGTGATTATAGAAGAATATATATATCATTCTTCTATAATCACCTGAAGAGAGAGGATGGTTTCACCACCCCTCGAAACAGATCTGTAGTGATAAATGGGAGTCTTTGTCCTGTCCTTTTATTTTTGTTTATTTGCTCTACCAAAAAGTATTGAGCACTCTCCTACGGAAGGATCAGAAAATCCTCTATATATATATATATATATATATATACACACACACACACACACACACACACACACACACACACACACACACACACACACACACACACATATATTATATATACACAAAAAAAACCCGGAAGAAAGAACTTTGGGCCTCTACTGTGGATTTTTTGCCCTTCGTATACAGCCATGACAAGGCTGCCATGTTATGGCTGCCGCCTACAAGAGGATTCTGGAACGGCACCCAGATTGTTATGTTTATATAATTATAGGTGTAATAATGGTTTAAAATAAAAGCTTTTAGTCTTTATATACATAGATAGTGTAAATAGTTTTGTTATTTATTCATCATAACAATTTTGTAGTGGAAATTTTAGACGGTTCGTACGGGGAGTCCTTGCACGTGCTGTTTCTTTTTTCAGTGCGATTACCGCTAAACATCTAAAATCTGTGCCTCTCAATTTGGATCCAACTTGTGTCACCATGAATTAAGAAATAGCCCGCTAGTTGAATGCGGTTCCAACTCCCCACTGTTATTCAGTATCGCTCATTTTATCAGGTTTCAGGTTTCCGAAACTACAATGCGTCATCCAGTATTAATCCGAATCGAGTAAAAACAACCATAAACTCATTTTCTCCAGACAATAAATGGTTGAAGAAGTGTTAAGTAAACGCATGCGCAGTTTGCTTTTTCAGCCACAAACTGATGCGCTGAGGCTGCGCACGAGAGTGTGCGTGAACGCGCCTGTTATGTTGGTGTCGTGACGTAGTTGTAACATGCACGTAAAGTTCGAGGGTGAGACGTACAGCATATTATTTCGACATTGTAAGGCAAATTGGACGACTTGTTCGGGTCAAGGGTTGTGCATATTTCTTTTGGGAGGCACACTGCGGTATAGGCATGAGCATGCTTTTATTGAGAGACCGAGCAAGCTGACTCGACCGCGTGGTTTGTTGCTCAGACTCGCTTCTGATTCACCCGCCATTCGACACTCACTCACTGGTCGACGTGCACGCGCCGCACGTCCTCTCTTCGGCCTTGTCGAGATATATCCGACGTCGGCGAAATAACTCGACGTCTGTGATTCAAAGGTGATTGAAACTTAATTTTTGTTTACATCGACGATAAGTATTGTGGCTGCACCAGTGTTTTATCATCCGTGGGGTGTAAATTAGGCGTAATATTAAGGATGTGGAGAGGAAAATGTTTGTGGGCCTGAGTGAAGCTGTTGGTTAGAAGGTGGACCACTCGCAGTCAAAGTTTAGATACAAAATTCACCCCGAACCCGAGTCGCATAGCTACAAAAACGTCCAATGACCACGTGTGAAGTCATGAAAGTGAGCATTCAGTGTAAATTAATTAAATATTTTTTGCTTCATTGTTCTCTGGGATGTTAAAGGTTGGTTCATGTTCATTGTAACTTGTGCAAGATCAGTAGGTAATAAATATGTCAGTAAAAATATATATTATAGACATTTAAACCATTGCAGGACAGGGGCCCTCATGTGTCTTTCCATCACTGATTCATGGAACACATGGAGGCGATACCTTGCCATCATTCATTGTTGCCAAGTCTGAAGGTCGCTCGATGACGTAATTCATGTGCGCTTCTGTAGTCGCCATCCTTATTTGCATATCAAAATATGTCAGACTAAGACTAGGCAACTGTAGAAAATGTCATTAGAATAGAAAATAGGTTGGAACTTCTTTTAAATTTCTTCTTTGAACCATTTTATCTTTGGTTACTGCACCAGATATTACATTTTTTCTGTCAAGAACACTGGGGGTCAAATGTAGTTGGGGAAAAAACCTTTTAAAGGTATCAGAAACTCATAATCAGTTCCTCTAATTAGAATAGATGCTCCCTAAATCCCATTAAAAGGGCACACAGGCATATGCAGCACACACATTTATGGAGGAGGAGGAGGAGGAATTGTACTTTATTTGACATGGAAATGCTGGTGCAGGACTTAAAATTTCAGATGAGATCATCCAGTAGCATGAATAGTAAACAAAAATATATATAAGGTCGTTTCACTTGAAATAATGCCAACCATCCACCAACCAATATTCTGGCGACAACAAAGGATGTCCTACAGTCTGTTTATTCCCCGGTGTGGAAAACAGCTTACCCTTGGTTGTATTATTTTATATACTGCATTAAATATATATTTTAATAAATTGATAAGCTTTATCCAAACATATCCAGTGCGTATTCTCGATCTCCTGCTTCAGGAGGTCATACTGAAAATGATGACTGAGACCATATTTGTTCTGGGAGTTTCAGATGATTTGGACATGATTGAGTCGTACTGTTTAGCATTGTGGTGTGGAAATAGACAAAGAGTGCATGTACAGCACAATATGACTATAATATTGGTTGTGGTGAAGGAGGACATGAAGGTCGTTGGTGTAAGAGAAGAAGATGCAAAGGATAGGGTGAGATGGAGGCAGATGATTCGCTGTGGCGACCCCTGAAGGGAAAAGCCGAAAGGAAAAGAAGAGAAGAAGATTGGTTGGAACAGCCAATTCTCTGTCTGAGAAAGAAATTCCTTGTATGTTTATGTTCAGGACAGGGCAAATCTACATACTCTCTAACCCAAAGATTTCTACTCTCCAGGATGTGGCTTATGCCTCAGATATTGTCCACCTGATCTCTGAGCTCCTCAGAAATATCTGTGTGACCAACAAAGCCTAGGGAAGTCAGTACCCAAACATCTGGTGGTACCTGGATGGAGTGTCTCGTATTGACACACAGTGCCATGAGAAAAGCATTTGGAGGCTGAAAGAAAAATCTTAAATCAGTCTTCATGAAAAAGTGTGTTGGCTTCATAGATGTGTTCTTCCCTAAGAGCAGGAGCTAGAATTTATTCTAATAATTATAAATATGCCATTGTTCCTGTCTTGAAAGAATTTGTTTCCACTCGGACAGCAAATACTGGTATTATCAACTTATGTGTCCACTCTAAAGTAAACAACAAATTGAAACATTCATGTTTTGATAAAAATGTACATAGTTTAGAAAAGTTTGATGCTTGTTTCTTTAGGAACTCATTATTTGAAAGGAGTGAAGTTTTACCTTGAAAACCATGAAAGTAATACTGCATATCTTTTCATTGTATTTTTTGGGATATAATTTTGTTTAATTTCTTTGTTTGGAATAGCTGACCATGGCAAACGGTGACTGTCCTTAATTTTATGCAAAGATTAACCTGAATTTATGATGTGAATAATATGCAATTATTGAATTAGGTGGAGTATGCTATGGATAATTATTCACAGTGAGAGGATTTGGCCATGACAACACTCTCAGAAATCTCAATAATTCTCTTTCTACATTTAAATATTTTAAGACCATGCTCCTGATCTCAACAGTTTACTTGAAAAATAGCTTGTCAGTGTCTGTAAGATTGATGAAACATAATCATCAAATCACCCGTCCTTAGGGTCAAGAGATGCCTTTTTTGAATACAAAGGGTTTACTTCAGCAGGCAATCACTAACACTCAAGGCCAGATTAGACTTTACTAGATAAGTAATCCAGTTCTGAAAAAAAAGACTCTTTGGGCAGATGAAACCAGGATTAATTTGGACCGGAATAATGGGAATATAAGAACATGGAGACGTCAAAGAAGGGCTCATGTCAAAAAACGATCCACATTATCTGTCACATAGGGTGGAAATGACTTAGTATGGCTGCCAGTGAAACTCGGTAACTGGCGTTTATTGATGTTATTGCAGGTAGAAGTAGCAGGATGAACTCTGCAGTGCTCAGATCTTGTATTTAGTTCAATATTTCATAATGGATGAGATAATACTTCACAGTACACATGATTAATTATCTAAAACGTACCTCAAAAGCAGGCCAAAAGCTTCTCAAGCCAAAGACATTTACTAAAATGACCAAGTCACTTATCCCAATTAAGAATGCATTTCATTTACTGAAGAAGAAACATCAAGCAGAAAGACCCTAAAATCAGTAAAAAGCAGCAATTGAATGCAGATGCAGTAAAAGCTTGGCAGAACATTTCAAGGAAAGATGGCATTGTGATGTCTCTAGGCTCCAAACATTGGACTCTAATGAACTTTGATGTATTTATAAGCACCCTGCTCCAATAAGGCCCCCCCAATGTTTTTGATCTTGCGTCTAATAACCGCCCAGGTGTACTAGGAGCAAAATCGTAGATCAAACCTATCAATTTTGTTCAATCAGTCTCTGTAACCCTAAAATGAGTCGTTCACTGCCTGTAAAGGTGTGTTTACACGGTATTTCAAGACCCCTTGCCACTGGGGAATGTCTATAATGTTCATCAGTAACAACACATTTGATCGTTCCTTCGTGCTTTAAAAAGTAAAATATTTTGCTGTGTTCTCTTGGTAAATGTCCAACAACTGATGAAACATTAGAAACTGCTACAGCAAAACTATAGGATGCTCTGAATGAACGGAGCGATGAGCCAGATATGGACCTATCAGAAAGTGATGATGGATATCTCACTCAATTCTCCTGCTCACTAACTTTATAAATTTAAAGACAGCCATGTGCTTTTGTTTATGTTCGTGTTGATTGGTTCAACATACCTTGTGCTAAAGTTGACATTTGTGTTGATTGGCTTGATTTTACTTCCAGGAAAATGTTTAAAGGAACCGCACTGGGAGGGAAAAGTAAGGGGTCCTTTTTTAAAATTATGTTGTTTTCTGTTTATTTTCAGCTTTCATGTAAGTAGTTTGGTTGATACCACAAAATGAATAACACAAATACCAGTAAAACTCTTTTATTGTTCTGTGATTATTCATGTGTTCCACCTCGATGGTAATAAGCACTAACCGTTCCACTCCTCTGGTAACATTTTAATAAACGCCCACCCACTCCCAATTTATAAAGCGCCATGGGCGCTTATCATGTCGAATACGGTAATTAGAATTTTTAATTGTTAGTTTGCCAAATTACTTTGAACCTGTGAAATAATGGGTGTGGGTATATATATATATATATATAAAGATGGCTGTAATTCCTACAAGGTAATTAAACCCCTAAATTAAACCTGTAATGCTAAATTTTAATGGCATTGCTTCATTTCAACTCCTTTGCGATAGTGTACAGAAGAGAAAATCGGAAAATTGTGTCAGTGCACAAATACTTTATCAGACTGACTCGAAGCTATCTTATTACATGATTGGATAATTAGACACTTGCATGAATGATTAGGTGTAGTAGTATTCCCAATGAAGTGTTAAAGTAAAAATTTCTATGAGAAAGACCTTGTAATTAATGTGTAAACTTGCTTTCCTGGCTATCGTCAGGAGATTGATAAATCATGTTCTGTCTTAGTGTCAAACAGCACACATCTGGCTTTTAAAGAGGGTTAGGACATACCACTATTTTAAATATACTACAAAATGTGATTTCTTAATCACATTGGTGACAACAGAATTTTATGTAATGGTCTTATTAAGAAAAGAAACAAAACCCCATATACTGTAACAGATTTTGAGTGGTAAGGTATGTGTTTGCTGCTTATGAACATATTAAAGGTACATTATTGTGGTGTATCTATTTTATTCTATTCTGTTCTAAGTCTATTTAAAATTGTGCACAAAATGTGAAACACATTTGAATAAACGTTTTAAGTTTGTCATGAATTAAATTTTTTTCACAGATGATTCTACATTGGAATATAAATTCTTTCTTCTTACTACTGAGCAGTACTTAATATAAACAATGTTATAGCTGACATAAATTGAAATAGTAATTGACTCCTTTGATCACTTATATCTGTAATTTCTGTTAAAGGATGCTGAAAGATCAGACATAACATGATGTGACTGCAGACCTTCAGATGACTTCTTCAGTCACATGGCCATTCAACGTAATCAGGCCATAATGGTGCTTCATCAGGAGGGCAGGACTACATCTACAGTACCTCAAACATCTGCTTGTTCACTTTTTGTTGTTGTCAACCAGCTACATCCCAGTGCTGGGAGGCAAGACAAGCAAACTCTCTTTGCTAGTCCAGAAGCAAGCACTTTGGCAAAACCCAGCATTGGCTCATGTGTAGCAGGCTTTAATAAAGTGTCATCCATGTCTTTGTCAGCTATGGCAGCTACCAACACCAGTAACCAGCTATGTAACTTGCCAGCAGAGTCTACATGTAACGGTATCACAGTCACTTTGGACAACAATAATATGTGGAACGAGTTTTTCAGATGTCAGACAGAGATGATTTTAACAAAGCAAGGGCGTAGAATGTTCCCTTGTTGTCGTTTTCGCATCTCTGGATTGGAACCGTTCCAGAGGTATACCTTAGTAATGGATATGCAACCAGTGGATAATTACCGCTACAAATGGAGTGACAGACGATGGGAGATTAATGGTAAAGCCGACACACACATTTTCCGTTACTTTGTGCAGCCTGCTTCCCCTGCAACTGGTTTAGATTGGATGCAAGGTCCAGTTTCCTTTTACAAACTAAAGCTTACCAATAACCTTTTGGACCGGGAGGGCCACATCATCATAAACTCTATGCACCGGTACATTCCACGTCTTCACATTATTCCTGCCGATAAAGCAACAGATGTCATTCAACTTGATGGGCCTGATGTTATAACATTTAGTTTTTCTCAGACCGAGTTTTTTGCTGTCACAGCCTACCAGAATTTGTCCATCACCCAACTTAAAATTGATTACAATCCTTTTGCAAAAGGTTTTAGAGATGATGCTAATAATTCTCGATGCGGCAAGCCTAAGAATGCACCTTCCTCTGAACAACTGGACAGTGAGCTCAAACCCAATAAAGAAGCTACAGCCTTGAATAATCTCAAATCTTTGTTTGCCAAGATAAATGCCTCAGAAAAAGCCACTACAAATGGAGACCTTAAAAATGTTCATTGTGATGGTCCCAAGACAGTTGATCCTGAGAGTTCGAGGTAAGTCTTTTACTCGTGCTTAAAGGTAATTTGTTTATATTAAAATATTAAAAGTTGTTTTCCTTAAGTTCTATAAAAATGTATAATTGATCTGGGCAAGCACTGCATGTCTCTTATAGTGTGCAGCAGCGAGCAGTAACTGGTCAGCCAGTACACTGTGTGAAGTCACCTTGTCAACATGTTTTTCTGAAAGAATGCATTTGTAATCAGTAGAGGAGACCCTTGAAATACTTCATCAAGCCTGGGGCAATGAACAAGTGAAACAGGCAAAGTATTTTTAATGGCATTCTCACATCAGGAGGGGGCAGGGTGTGACTAAAAGATAGTTGCCCATCCTGATGTGTGTTAAAAACATCAACATTTTCCTAAATTTTCTCCCTCTGTATACGAGACAACCTCTTCTTATGAAAAGCACCACACGCGCCATTCAGGAATTCAAACGCACCATCCAAACATTAAAACGTGCCATTCAAACAATGTGTGAATTTCTCTCTCATTGGCTGTCTCCCTACATCCCGACCCGCTGGTCTCCCATTGGCCAGGAGTATGGCTGAAACCCCTCTACAATCGGGACGATATTGAAGCAGAAGGAGACCTTAAAAGCGGAGATACAGTGATGGAGGTGATTATTTCGGAACGATATCGAAGTAGAAGGAGGCATTAAACGCGGAGATACAGTGACGGAGGCGATTATTCCGGAAAAAGCAAATGCCATATTTAAGGACCTCGTGGTGGGTGGGGTGGGGTGGGGGTGGGGGGTCCTTCAGACCAGCAATCCCCAGACTTTAAAGTGTCACATGGGTGGTTTGAGAGATTTAAAAAAAGGTAAATAATTTTCTTTTACTTTTAACACACATTTCATACAAAATTGGTGTACTTTTATAATTTTTAAAGGGTTTATGTGGTAGTCTTGGGAGCCTTGGAACGAATCACGCGTTTTACGTGTAAAATGCACCTCTATTTACGAAAACTCCAGGTTACGAAAAAGGCACTGGAACGGATTAATTTTGTAAGTAGAGGGTGACAATATATATATATATATATATATATATATATATATATATATATATATATGTATATATATATATATATATATATATATATATATATATATATATATATATAAAAGATTCAGTCTCACAGTTTAGAACAGTTTAGATTTATTTTTTTTTTCTTGCACTTTACGAAAAAACATTTGTTTATTCTTTGAGTTAAAAAAGTACTATCATACGTACTGTAAAAGCTCTAGTGCACATGCACGTCACAAAAACATGTAATGTAGAATTAACTGCAATGTTGTGCGACATACGAATACTGAACAGGTATTGCTTTAGCATTAGGGATAAACAAATTTCACTTGCCTGAAGCCATGGTAACATCTGATACTGAAATTAAATAACCATTGCCATTTAATTATAGTAAGGAAGTAATAAAATGAATTCTTACTCCTTATTTCGTAGAAGTGCCATGTTCTGAAGGGTAATGGATACAAGCAGTCACATGGTCATCTTATTTGTTGTACTCAAAGTTTTCACTTAGGCAGCTTTTATAGGCTGACCTGATTTATTTATTTATTTAATTTTAATCACCAACTTTCGATTTAGATTTTTTAGATTTAAACTTTTATTTGATAAGCATTTTATCATAAAAACACAGCTTGTAGTAGCTTGTAAATATTTTGTTTTTTCCACATGATACACCTCTCCCACAGGCTTAGATAGAACATTCTCTGAGTTCCTAATGCAACATTGTAAGAATATACACTGCTCCACCAAAATAAAACATTGTGTAAGATATTTTACATATGACACATTTCATTGGGCCAACTTTAGCCTTGATTATACCGTGTAATTATCATTGCATTTTCCATCAAACTTGTGCAACATCAACATTTACTTCCATCCTGAGTTGGGCTCATTTGTCAGAAACACATTGACACGATGGTGGGGGGACGACAACAATCCACTCCATAAAGTCTTCTCCAGCACATTCCAAAGACTTTCAACACAGTCAAAGCCAGGACTCTGTGGTGCCAGTTCATGTATTGTAATTATTCCTCATGCCCCCTAAACCACTCTCTTACTATTTAAGGCTCAATTTTATATCCTTGGCATTGGGAGGGCTCCATTAACTGGATAACCTGTACAATCACTTCATTCAGGTCATCAGCTGACTTTGTTTATTAATAAGTAGTGTTGGTGAGCCTTGCCTTGGGGGAAAAAACCAAAACAACAATGCCAAGGCAAAAGGTGATCGACCGAAATAGTATAGTGCAGATCATGTAATTTTTAGCTGGCCATTTATTGATAGAGTCTTCAAAACACTTCTGTAAGTTGCTCTGGGTAATGTCTGCTGCCTTATGCCTTAAATCAGGGGTCCCCAGCCTTTTTATCACCACGGACCGGTCAACACTTGACAATTTTACCGGGGGGGACTAATAGATTGTTTATATTGTAAATATAATTTATTTATATAAAATATTATTACTATTATTATTATCATCATCATCAATAATAATAATAATAATAAGCACTCCATGAATGTTTTTCAACAGCTGAAATAAAGTTGGTTGGGAAGTAGAGCTTGAACTTTTCTAGAAAAAAAAAAACAACAACAGGTGATTGTGCACCAGCTGGGAGAATGAAGGCTCAGGCTCAGTCTCACCCAAAATGCCTGCTAATGCGTGAAACATGTCCAACTCGCCTCTGTTTATGTGCCGTCCCTTGTGGGTTACATTTTACCGCTGAAATGACCGACATGTAACCGAAAGAATCTGGTCATTTTTCAAAATAAAAGATTTTTCAAAAATAAAGATAGTTCCGACTCAGATAACTAATAAAACGGAAATAATTAATTATTTCTTTTACGGGCCGGTACCAATTGAGCCGTGGGCCGGTGCTTGGGGACCCCTGCCTTAAATGCTTGTAAATAAAATATGTTTTGCATGCTGATAAGGACCATATAGAATACATGGTACTTTTATGAGATTTAAATTTTATGCTGGTTGAATTAAATATTTAAGGACTGCAGACATTCATGCATCACTGTGATCCTGCTCAATGTAGAATCTTATTAAGCATGACTGAGTTATTAGCAGAGTTTATGTTCCTGTTTTAAAATAAGAAAAATTATTTGGTTATTGGGTGTTGATATGTATATATTTGTATATTTTATATTATTATACAAAATGCTTAAGAGCCTGATCTACAATAAAAACTTATCTTTTTTTCCCCAGGAGCACTATAAAGCGTCCGTGGCCAGGGGGGCTGTCTGAACTAATTAAGGGTGCTCATGTTAAGGTGAAAAGGATATCACCTGATAAAGGCCATAATGATGGTAGCCAGCCAATGAATGTTGATAATTTGTCTTCAAAAAAGAACAATGTGGATGTTCCATCGAAGGACTGTACATCTGAAATCATTTCAATCCCTGATCTTCCCAGTGAGGAAAAGGAGTCATTTTCAATAAAGTCAGACTCCATTTTAAAAAATACAACAGAAAATTTTTGTAACACAGAGTGCAAGGTGAATAAAACTACTTCAGACACACTTTTAACTGAAACGGTGGCCACAATAATGAGTGAAACTACAACAGTGACAAATGAAAAGTTGATCAGTGAGGAAGGTTCAAAGAGTGTTTTCAAACCTCTTGTCTGTACAGAAGTGAAGAAGAAGAAGGCCGAGCCTGTTCCACTTCCACTTCTTGCTCTGTTTCTTCAGCAATTGAAGTCAAAAACTAGACCGAAGCCAAACTCTGAAGCTTGCAGTTTATCTTTGCAGGCTAATAAAGCCAGCCATGATACTGAAGTTGTTGAAAACCTATCATTCTCTGCAGCATCTTTTATCCCCTCTCCTAATACCCAGTTGGTTACACAATCAGCAGCCGCACCAAAATCTTCAACCATTGCATCATCAATTTTAACATGTACTGTTGCAAGGAATGGACACGAGACTGTCATAACACCAGATTTTTCCACTGATGCTATTGCTGCCCCCATAGCCAATCTTGTGCACGATACATTTCCACTGTCTGCACCTATGAATGATGTGTCTGTTACTACCTCAGAATTTTTAGATAAAATCATACTTGACACTTCTGTTTCAGATGTCACACATGACACTAAAATTGTCTCAGTTACTTTAGATGATGCTTCCTCTGATCATGTAGCCAGCTGTGAACCTGAAACTTTTCCAGTTACCACACCTGATGTTCTTGATAGTGAACTTATAAATGATAATGCCACTACTAACAAGTGCACCACAGAGCCGTCTTGTAATTCCTATACTGTCCCATGTCCTGAACCTATACCAGAGGTTGTTCAACGAGTCCAATCTCCAAGGATTGAAACCCCGTCTTCTCCATTTTGTGCAATATCCTCTCCATACATGTCTGCTCCTTCCTCTCCTGACCCATTTCCACCAAGCATGTTTTCTGATAGACCCATACCACCAAGAAAGACACTTGAGCTATTTCCACCATGCTTATTATTCGATAGACAAAGACCATTGTTTGAACTATCTGTCCCACTAACACAGAGGGATTTTATTAGTGTAACAACACTTGAAGACCCCGTTCCAGTTGTTTCTGGAGAGACTGCTGAGGCGAGCTGTCCTGTAATTTCTCCTGACCCTTGTATTACAAGGAACTTAAAACAGTCTCCGAAGACGAATAAAAGCACAACATACAAGGTGAGAAAAAAGAAAGGTGGGAAGGCAAAGCTAAGTGAATACCCAGAGGTGCTGGATGGCTCCATTCCTGTTCCAATGCAGCCCAACCTTGAAGATGTAGAGGGTCAGTTATTTGTTTCCTTCACGTCAAAGGTAAAATTAAAGCTTCCTTTGAAATGTTTCCAATGTATTGATATGAAATTTGTATTAGAAATATAAAATATAAGGGTTTTAAATTTATTTAGAAAAATATGAGCAGATTATGGCAGTAATGTGTCTCTTACTTAACTGTCTGCAAACAGAAAGCCCTTGAAATTCATCTTGGAGATGAAGCTAAAGAAACAATTTTACAGAAAACAACAGAAGACCTCAAGGGTAATAAATAGTAGAGTATAATAATGTGGTTTACTTTATAAGATCATTTATTTATGCGTCAGATGTTATTTGATGTTCAACTGTATGAACTTTGTAATATTTTATGTTGCAGGTGAAGTTCATGATGAAAAGGAAAGCATTGATTCACTTGAAAAGGTCCTTCTGCGTGATTTAAAAAATATGAAAAACAGACAGGTCATTCACCCAGTTCTTCAAGCAGGTATATATCCAACTTGTCTCTGAAGAAATCAGTATATTAACTATTTTTTAAACTTTAAATAACTTTACAACTTATAAAAAAACGCTGCCGAAAAGAAAAACTTCCAAATGAAACTTGCTAGCCACAGTTAGCGTAATATTTGCAGTTTGAAAATATTTTCTCACCAGTAAAACAGCAACATGTAATGCTATCCAATACAACAGTTTGGAAGGATGACACTACTGTTGCCAAATTCAACACAAGAAATTTCATAAAGAATTTGAAGACTAAACCTGCAGAGAAAATGTATAACAGGAAGGAACCCCAATAATATGTGGAGTGATTTTTTTTTAATTGTTATTTTTTAACTCAACTGAGCACATGCCTGAGATCCTGAAATAGGTTTCTTGTGCTACCAACTTTATTTGCATCATATTTTAGATTTGAGTCTACAGCAGACATTTGTGCTGTCTGACTTTGCATTAGTGAGTCATTTGTAAAAAGACACCTGCTAGTTTTTGAGATGAGATCCCTCTTGATGTGTGTTCATGCCCCCCCCCCCCCCCCCCCCCCAATGTTTTGCTGGTACTGGAGGGAGATGTTCATGGAACTAGAGTGAGACAAGAAGGAATCTTGCATGGGTTGCCAGAAATTTCCATGGTAGATTATTTCTTGTGCAGAATACAGCCCAAATCCTATACATATAAAAAGAGTTTAAAGGGGCAGTGGTGGTATAGTGGTACAGGGCGCAGGATCGCTGATCCCAAGGTTTGGGGTTCGAGTCCCCACAAGGTTGTGCAAAGAGAAATTTTGTGTAGAATTTGCATGTTCCTATTGTGTTTGCATGAGTCTATAAAGTTGCTCCATTCTTTTCTTTTATTGTTTAGTAATTTATACTATTTATGTATCTATTTATTTATTTACTTATATAATATATATGTATGTGTGTATGTTTGTACTTGTATCTATTTTTGCACCCCCTACTGATGGTACCTCAAGAGCCTGTAACAGTGAATTTCTCCATTGTGAGATTAATAAAGCTGTATCTTATCTTATCTTATCTTATCTTCTAGGGAGGGTTCTCCACATTAGGCAAACTGGCTTTGTCAAATTTACTCTAGTTGTGTGTGTTGCCTTGAGATTGTCTGATGAGCTGTTCAGTACACTCTGCCTCAGTCGACTGAGATAGTGGTATGGGCATGTAAATAAATGTTCAGTTCAGTTCATTTTCTGTAACCGCTTCATCATAATTAGGGCCGCGGGGAGGCTGGTGCCCATCCCAGCCAAGTCAGGGCAAGGGCAGAGTACACCCTGGACAGCTCGCCAGGCCATCGCAGGGCGGAAACACGCTGACGGCTTTGCGGCCTACTCTTGTCGAAAGTCAGCAATGGTTCTTTTACATGCCTCACACCATAGACAGTGAGAGACATGGCCGGCCTTTGATAACCCAGTTAGCTGCACTGGGGGGACAGTGACAACCTTGTGGAGAGTGGTACTCGAACCCCCAACCTTTGGATCAGCGATCCGGTGCCTTTTACCACTAGATCACCACTGCCCCCATAAATAAATGTATAAATGTAAATATAAATGTGACTGGATACACGTATATAATTAGATCCAGTTAGTGTGCTGTAAGCAGGCAGTGGTGGTCTAGTGGTATGGTGCAGTATCGCTGATCCTAAGTTGGGGATTCTAGTCCCCACAAGGTTGTCACTGTCCCCCCAGTGCAGCTAACCGAGTTATCAAAGGCAGGCCATGTCTCTATGGTGAGAGGCATGTAAAAGAACCATTGCTGACTTTCGTAAAGAGTAGGCTACAAAGCCGTCAGCGTGTTTCAGTCCCCTGCTAAAGGGTTGTGACAGGAAAGGCACCCGACGTAAAAAAAAAAAAAAAACCCTATGCCAAATCAAATGTGCGAATCAGATGATTCGCTGTGGCGACCCCTGAGAAAGGAAAAAGGCCGAAAGGAGGAAAGAAAGTGTGCTGTAAATGGGGCCACGTGGTATGACTCAGCAGTTTTGGGTCTGGGATTTTCCATTAGATGGACCTATATACGCATGCGCCCTGGTGACGGGTCAGGTGATGTGGAATTTTCCACAATGGAATTTTACCGACCCGTTGCCGACCAGTTGACAAAGACAGTATAAGGAAACCCATATGAGGCGGATCAGCCAACGCAAAATCTTCTGCGCTCAACCACAGCTAACGCGAGGGTTATTTTCATCAGTTGTTTCTTTCGACACGTGGGACTCCAAGCCCTTTAACGTCCCCCCTACAGAGCACACAGATTTGACCAATCAACTGCCTGAAGACTCAAAATCGTTTGTTTCAATGAGCAAAGTCAGGCATGCTGCTGTTTGGTAGAAACAAAAACTGCAGGCACATGGTCCTTTGTGACATGGTTTGACACCCCTGGATTAAGTGGCTTGACTGTATTAAATAAAATTATTTAATTAAGCCGTTAATATATACATATACTTAATCATCTTCCAAATAATACATACACGATTTTGTTATTGTGGCCTTTAAACAATCATTTGCTAAAGTTGACTTAACTTAGTACTGTATATTTTTGGAGCCATGCTTCAGGATCCACCAGATTTATGGAAGTATGCAGGTTTTGTCTGTGTCTGGAGAGCTTTTCAGAAAGTGGTGTAGGACATCAGACTTTCAGATAATTCAGCCAGACTCACCATTTTAAGTAATGTGAAACTTAATGTTGCAGAATATAGAAATACTCTGAATAATGATGTGCTTTATAGTTTGGTGCACTGCTTTAAGTTCCAATGACTTTCACAGTCTTCTATAAAATAAAGTATTTTTGCTTTCAGTTGGTCTGAAGTTGAACCTTTTGGATGTTGCGCTATCTATTGATCTCGAATATCTGGGTGTATGCTTACCTATTCCTCCACCTGTACTCTTCCCTGAAGGATGCTCAGAGACTTGCTCCTCACAGGGTGAATGAAATAAAATCATTTTAGAGTTTACATCAAATTATTAAATGTGCTTTATGAAATGTAATAAGTTTTGCATTTATGCATAGTGTCATTATTTTTCCTCCCAGTTCAATTTGTTTCTAGAACGGGAAAGACAACTGACATCACTAAAATCAAAGGGTGGAGAGAGAAGTTTTCTGCAACAAGTCCTTCACCTGTACCTGGAGGTATGTGACCTTGCCTTCTTGTGATTAAATTAAGTTATTTCTCTTGTGAGCTTGTTCGGTTTCTTAGGAGTGAAATTAATTCAGTGTTTTTTGTTTGTTTGTTTGTTTGTTTAGTCACCACATCCTCAGATACAGGACAAAAGAATCTTTCTGCTTTCTGTAGTGACATGCTTGATGAGTACCTTGAAAGTGAAGGCAAGCTTATTGATGAGCGAGCTGCCAGTTTTTCTCAGGCGGTTGTCACTCCTGTGGCCTATCAGTTGCCCACTAAAAGCACAAGCTATGTTCGTACACTTGACAGTGTTTTAAAAAAACAGGCACCTCCGTTAACACCAGCTCTTTTCAAGCCCTCTGCAAAATCCAGGAAAACTGCTTTGATTTCAAAAATCAATGAAACTGTGCCAGGGGTGAAAACTAAAAAGTTTGTCAAGTCTGATACCAAAGACACAGTTTCTATCAGAGACACTAAATCAGGGGAAAGTCCTTTAAAGAAAAAAATTAAAAAGTCTAGTATGTTAAAACCAATGTTAAGTGTGCCATCTGCTGCTCCAAGCTTGTCCCAACCCAAGACATCTAAAATGAAAAGCAAAAAAGGATCCAAGATCTCACAAGGTACTTTACAGAGTGAGGAAAAGCCTGGTGTGAAAAAGGAACATGGATCAGTGGCTCCTGTAGGACACAATACTTCAGGTAAACCTGGTCCAAAATTACCAGTGGGACGTAGTCCTGTCCCATCCAAAACCCTTGTTAAATTAAGGGATGTGGAGGATGGTGCCATATGGGAAGGGAAACATCGTACCTATATCACCATGGAACGAGCATCCATTGCTTTATCCTGTTTTGTCACAGCAGAGGTTTGTGCTAAGTGTGACTTTGTCATTGTTGACTGCATTCCTGTCTAAAAGCCTGATTGTTCCTGTCTCTCAATCCTTTACTTTTTTTTGTTCGGTTTTTATGAATGCAGGGCACAATTGGTGGAAGCCCTTCAACTGTGATAAAACGGCGTGCACCACCTTGCCTCAATGACTTTTGCCGGTTAGGGTGTGTATGTGCTAGTCTTGTTCAGGAGAGGCGCCAGCATCATTGTGGCAAACCTCAGTGCATGCTGGGATGTGACTGCCTTCGACGCAAAGTAGTACTTTTGAAAAACGAGGAGACAAATGAGGGTTCTGCGCCTCAGAATCCAGCAGTAGGCAAAGTGAAAAAGAAGAAAAACCGCCTGTCTTATGGTGAGTATACTCTCATCAGGATGGAGGTGATAAATATAATAATTTTATAAATTACAACTGCGATGGCCTGGTGAGCTGTTCGGGGTGTACCTTGCCCAGAGTCAGCTGAGATGGGCACCAGCCTCCTCGTGACCCTAATTAGGATTAAGCAGTTCAGGAAATTAACATGATAATTTACAAGTCACAATCACTGAAGGATTTTTATTTATTTATTTTTAAGTTCTTTCCGGTCCTGATGCAGCACCTGAGCCGGCCCTTCATGTAAAAACATTATGGAATCAGAAAATTGATTTGGATTCAGAGCGGCTTCATATGCCTTCACCTGCCAGGCCTGTTTCTTCTCAACTAGCATCACCAGATCTGCAGAAAGACTTGAAGATGTCGTGTCAACAAGCAACATTAAAAACTGTGAGCATTTTAAAACTGGTATTACTATTTTGAAATACGTACATAAAATGTAATTCAGAAGCAAAATTAACACATAAATAATTATTTAAATATATAACCTGCTAACCCATATTGTAAGCACAAAAATCAAGGAAAATCAGAAAAGACCATATACGGTACGCCTATTCTGTGGGTACTTTTAGGTTTGAGTAATTATAGTTTAAGCTGGGCTTTCATAAGGGAATGGCCCCTGGAGGGTAAAACCCGATATCAAACCTTAGAATGTTTAAAAAAAAAGTAAAAAGTAGTAAACAATGTATTCTGTACAGCAAGAAACCGTGTGTATCGGGGCACATTTAACTGAGCACCCACTGGCGGAAACATACTGGTGCCAATGGACTTGGCACTCTGCTGCAAAATGCTCTTTCACAGAATCACTACTGGGGGATCCCAGGGGTTGTTTGTGGGGTATTTCACAGCAAAACATAAACTATAAGTAGGTATAAAATACTTCAATAGTGTCACACTTCAGGTTTCGGGACACTGAAGAGGTGTAGACTGAAGTGATACCTCAGTTGATGTTTCTTCACTACTACTTTTTAACATGTGCTTTTTAAGGAACAGGTCTGAGCTGGATCTTGGCTTTTATGCTCTCTCTCTCTCTCTCTCTCTCTCTCTCTCACTCACTGGTTACTGGCTTTCCTGTAAAGACACAAACAAACTACCAGTAATTAGACACAGGTGAGAAAATATTCACCTGCTGACTCCCAGTTGATTATCAGTCACACCTAATTGCCACAGAAATGTTTAAACGTTTAAACATATTTATGATGTATAAATGTGGTGTAATACTGTGAAGAAAGTTTACAAAAATATTGCAGGTGCTTTGAAATTTTTGTATTATTTAGTATTATAATTTTTGGTATTGGCTAAGACTCAGCCTTAGAGGTACAATGAAAAGCTCAGACACGAAAGAGGAACTTGAGATAGTCACTGGTCCTCTATATAGAAAGGAGTTAGTTTAGGTGGTTCTGGCATCTAATTATGATGCCTGATGTTCGACTCCTTTTTAGAGGTGTTTCAGGCACATCCAACTATGAAGATGTCCTGGCATAGGTCCAGAGCTCACTAGAGGAATTATATATCACCTCGAGCTTGGGAACACCTCTGGGTCTCCCGAGAGGAGCTCGAGGGTATTGCTAGGGTTACCTCCTAGACCTGTTGATTCTGTAATTTAACCTCATATGAGTGGAAGAAGATGGATGGATTGAGATTTTGCTATTAAGTTGTGTATGATGTACTGTGTGTGCATACTTTTCATGTTAAGATACTAGTATGCTATATTAAGCACTCTTCTTTCACAATATTGTGTTCAGGTTGATGGGGAAGGCTTGATCACGGTCAATCGTCAGGAAAGTCTGGATTGTGCCCGAGTAAGGTCATTCAGTGGTCGAAAACAGTCTTTTTGTAGGAAGAACCTCAGGAAGGTAGGACTCTTAATGCCAATAGGGAAGTATCACCCAGAAGTTTTAGTTATAGACTTGGACCTTATTAGATTTTTACTTTTTTTCAGGAAAGTAATCCAGAGCCTGGTTCACAAGAGTCAATGCAAGGTTGGTTCAAAAAGTAATTAATAGAGAGAGAGTATATATACACACACACACACACACACACACACACACACACACACACACACACACACACACACACACAGGGATCCCTCACTTTCTGCGTTTATTGGGACCGAGATCCCCCCGCGATCACCAAATTCCACAAAGTAGGATCAGCCCCTCCTGACTGATGTATATGTGTATATAATATCAATAAATACATATCCAATGCTATAAATGCTTATAATAACAATTAAACATTCAAAAGAAATGCATAAAGATGTAAATAAAATATAAATACACACACATAAGGATGTGCGCGTGCACTCAGATGCGCACCTCACATAAAAATGTAAATAGTTTTGATGGGGGGGGGGGGTTTGAGTTGTTTTTTGCTTTTGTTTGTTTTGTTTTCTTTTTGCATAATTGGCGTTTCTTTGTGGCATTTTCCTTCCCCCTATTTCCCCTTAATTTCCTTATTTTTTAATTCGATGAATATTAAAAAAAAACAAAACACGATGCACTGAAGCCGCATGAATTGAAGCGCGAAGTAGCGAGGGATCCCTCTCTGTGTGTGTGTGTGTGTGTGTGTGTGTGTGTGTGTGTGTGTGTGTGTGTGTGATATGTTATTCCTGTTCTTTACATGATGAAGATCCATTTCTGAACTATATTGCTGATGTTCCTTTTACAGAGATAGAGGAAGGTGAGCTCCGACCACCCACTCAGTCTGGCCCTATCAAAAGGCTGGAAATTCTGTCAAAGTGCGAGTGGGAAACAGAAGGCATCAGGAATGTTGTTCTGCGTAAAGTCTGTGAGCGTATGGCACAGGACCGACTGAAGCACCCTTTCTGGATCAGCAAGTACAAAATCCAACCCTCATCTAAGACCATAAAGGAGACAGATGAGGGAACTTCGATTACATATAAAGTGGTCATCTCTCAGCCCCACTTGGAGGAAAATGAAAAGAAGGTGGAGCGACTAAAGCAACTGGAGGCTCAGTTGATTGAGACCATAGGAAAAAGTGAGATTAAGGGCCTCCCACTTCTGTCTCAGGTCACTCCTGCAGGTGTGCTTAAGGCTGAAATAAAACCTCCTGGTGGTGTGGCGCAGATAATGGTAAGCAAACACTGCAATGAGGTTTTGACTGTATGCAGCATTTTGTCCTTTTAAATCAAGAATTAGTGCATGTGTATTCGTGGTGTGGTTTGTTTGGATCGGTAAGAATATAGTGGAATTTACACCTCGATGTGAGCCAAAATAACAGGTTTGATATGTTGATTTGGCTGCTAGATTGATTCGCATACACTGTAAACACATTTTAAATTTGAAATAATCCAGTGGCTTTTTATTCAGCGAACAATCAGACCCACAAGCTATACTAGTACACTGTGCCTATGCACAGAGTGCAGCTGAAATATGGTGTATTAGATATGGTACTGAAAATATTTTGAACTCATTGCTTACACCATGTCTAAAGATTTTTGTAGCATATCAGCTATGTTCTGTGCTCTGTTGAGTTCTTTCACTTTTGTTCAGTGGCATATGAATTTTTGTCTGTATGTCTGAACAATGAATGCAGAGTAAGATTTTTGTTGTTGTTATTGTTTTAAAAGCAAAGAAATTGTTTTGAAAAAAAGATTATGGAGTAGATTTATGAACCGGACTAATAACTTGTAGCACCATGTCTCTTCATAATGACATCTGAGGTTTTTTTTTATATAACAGCTGAGATTTTTCTTTATGACAGCTGTCTGTAATGATCCTTTTGTATAGGTCAATGGAAAACCATATCCACAAGCCAGACTAGAACTGGGCCAAATGGGGGCTCTGCATCCTGCCAACAGATTGGCTGCTTACATAACAGGACGAGTATGTGTGGTAAACAAACATGATGCAAAGAATGTTACCAATGCCACCGATACTTCTGCAGCCCTTACCACCTCTGCCAGCGTGGCCACAACGACTGTTATGACCTCCGCACCTTCTTCATCTGTCACATTGAAAAAGCCCACAGGTAGCTCACAGCTGGTTTAGCTCAGGAGTCCACAGCCTCTCTGTTGTGCCTTAGCTAAAACATTAAATTAATACACTAACACCCGTTGCTAATACATTAAAATCCTATTGACGTCTGTCCAGTTAGACTTACTGTCTGGTCATTATTTACATAACAATATTAATTATTTTTATTTCATGGGTGACACAAAAGCCAATTTAGATGTGAAAAATATTTAGATTCCTGAAATCTAAGTCTAGCCAGCTATAATGGTGCATAATGAGTTATAGGGACAGTTTTATTGACCCCATCCGATAGATATGATTAATGTTTTTAATTTTCCCCTTATAACAGTGGCTAAGCTCGCTATAGGAACAGAATTTGTCCAGTTTGAGGTCAGTTCTGCAAATTCCCAGCAACAAAGGACAGCCAGGACAAGCACATCACCAATGCCGAACACAGTTAAAAATCTCATGGTATCTTCTACGTCTGAGTTGACTGGATCCACTGGAATTTCAGTGTCCCCTAACATGCTTCCCATATCAAGCATAACTTCCCATGCACCTCTTGCATCTGGTGCTACAGGTACCTCCAGGGTTTTTAGATTATGGCACTAGTTAAGACACCTAGATTCGCTCATTGTTTCTATTAATAACTTACTACTACTACTAATAATAATGAGAAATTATATAAGAAAATACAAATCTTTAAAATTACATTTATGGTGACATTTTTAGAGTATAATTATAATGCTTCTTTATACCATGTTGTATACACAACTGATACAGACACTGACCGTTTATTTAGATGGGCCCTGTCAAGTGGTTCAGGCTTTACCTGTATCTGGATCAGCAACACCAGACAAGCCTTTTATGCTTACAACTACTGGATCAAATGTAGCACTTCCCCCTGATAGTATCAAGTTGTTGCAGACTCTAATGCCTGTTAGCCCTACGGTTCCAGGTCAGCGGATGATGATGTTTAAGGCACATAATAATTCTGCCCAATTCATACAACTTGTGCCTCTCAGCCAATTGAGAGACACCAATCACAACATCGTCCTACGTCCACAGCAGTGTAAGTGTGCAGAATGTTTTGTTTGTTTAATATAAACATTTAACAGACTTAAGTCTATTTAAGAAATGTTGACCTTGTCCATCCAATCATGTTATGTATTATCTGGTGTTTGCTGATTTTTATTCACATACGTTGAAAAGAAAACTAAATGGTTGCCAAAATGTATTTGCCTGAGATAATCTGAAAAGATAATTTTTTTTTAATATATCAAGTAATTCAATTTTGCATTTTTTTCCCAGCCACTTTTGTCCATTTACCTTCGCCCAATCCTGTTCCTCTTAGTAAGTGCAAAACCACTACAGTTGTCACTTCAACCATTGCAACTTTTTCTGCTACACAAGCTCAGAATATGGGACCACTACACAGTACAACTATGGACACTGTCATGACAAGCAGCTCCACATTTGTCGCTACAAAATCAGAAAGTCTGCTCTCTGACTCAAAAACTGTACTGTTTTGCCACAAGCCAAGTACAGTGAAAATTATACCAGCATTTCTTGGGAATTGTGCGACAAACCCTTTACGAATTATAAATACAAGGACTGTTGAAGAGCCCCAAATAGTTAAAGAGCATAGAAACACACCATCATCAGCTCAAAGCACTTCAAGGGTGCATCCTGCAAATCATTGCATACAGCTCACTTCCCAAAGCTGCTTAACCCCTAAGAACCAGAACACTCAAACGTTAGACAGCCCAATCCACACCAGCCCTACCTCAGCTGAACAATCTTGTGAAGAAGAAACACCCTGCTCAAAAAGTTCACGTGAAAATGTGGTTTTTGTAGACCATTCATACACAGTTGAAATGAAGAATTGGAACCCCAGTCCTATTAATATTTCTAAAGATAGCTCTGATTTTGTAAATGGCTCTACGTGTCGCATGTTGCACAAGGAAGTTCTTGATTTGGATTTTGTTGAAGAAGTTGGTAGTGTCAGAGGTGCTGTTCAAGACACTAAGAATGCTGATAAAGGTAAGGCAGGATCACATCTGATGGAAGATGAGACTGATTCAACCTGCAGTGAATTAACAGAAGATTCAGACATGTATAATGACATGGACTCCAGCGAGTTCAGTGAAAAGGAGGAATCACATACAGTCACTGTAAGAGATGAATCTGTTAAAATTACCTCTTTTTATTATTATTATTATTTGTTTATTTGTTTTAATCAAATCCAGATAAATCTTACTTTCTGCTTTTCCCTTCAGGATTCTGAGCGAGAAGACAAGAATAGGGACAAGCAAAACTCTGTTGATGCAGACATACAGAATTTGAGTGATGAGTTGGTTGATATTGAAACATTAGAAGAGGGCAATGAGAAATGCACTGCACCACCAAAACAGATGCAGCATGACCGGTGAGAGAGAAGATTTCAGAATACTACTGAATAATAGAAATTTTATCGAGTAAAAATGAACTTTGGTGAATTCTGTTTTTTATTTATTTTTTATTTTTTTGACAGCTGTTAGTGTCCGGCTGAATTGAAATGTGAAAATTATATGGAATTTAGTGTACAGTAATAAATACAATTGCATTGATTTGTAAAATAGGATTTAATGATTTGTTTTTCTTCCTCCACCACTACCCCAATTCAACAGCTTTCAGT
Source organism: Plotosus lineatus (assembly GCA_024760905.1). Classification (NCBI taxonomy): domain Eukaryota; kingdom Metazoa; phylum Chordata; class Actinopteri; order Siluriformes; family Plotosidae; genus Plotosus; species Plotosus lineatus. The sequence goes on from CM045732.1 coordinate 54,795,230, forward strand.
ACTGGTCATCCAATGAGGAGAATGAAATTGTGGTATGTATCTAACAGCATTATAGGAATTAAATTTAAATTTAATTTACTTAAGTGAACAATATATATATTTCTTTGCATTGTTGAATAATTTATCTGAAACCAAGTTGGCCAATCCTTCATAATCAGTTACAACTTTTTCAATAGGCAGATTGAGTGCTGGTTTGGAGCCAGTGGCTAATCTTGAGCTAGCTTATTGCCGAATTGTGAAGACATGAGCACTGTATGTGTACCCTGATTAGATCGGTTAAATGATGATTCGTGTTTGATGGAAATGTATGATCTTGATATTTGCTCACCCCTAATACAATATGATGGGGTTTTGTATAACTCAAAGGTATTGGAACAGAAAGGCCAATTTTTTTTTACTTTAAACTGAAAACATTTTGTGTGTGGAGATCAGAAGATGAATATGAGAAGAAAGGTGAGAGTTTAAGCCTTTTTTAGTTGAACTTAAGGGTAGATATACTAAACATCATCAAATGTCAAAACAATTGTCACACCATCCTGGAGATTAAAAGTATAGAATACAGGCGGTCCTTGACTTGCGTGGTTTTCAACTTGAACGTTTTGACACAGCGCCACTAAATATATGTACGTAAGAAAATGGAGAAGGATTCGAAGTTACGCCGCTTTGTTCATAAGCTCCTAAGATGCGTACTAGTTTTTGACGTGGAGTGTGTATGAATACACAGCTACGCAGTGGTACGCGGTCATCAGCATCATCCATTTTGTCTTGAGGCACGTCATAGTGTAGATTGTCTGTGTTTGTGCTCCTTTTTCACATTGTGGCCACAAAAAAAGAAAGTAGGCTCTTCTGGCAAAGCTGGTCCAGCCAAGAGGAAAGCCATTACGATGGAAATGAACATGGATATTATTACGGCTGCAAAAGCTTTTCTGGATGATCTAGCCAAGATTACCCGGGAGGGTAGATCGCTTCTGGAGCAAGTTTTTAACGTGGTTGAAACCCAATTATTCTGGAAGTAGATGCCTAATCGGATCTACATCTCTAGGGAGTAGAAGATGGCTCTGGGCCATAAGGTGGGGAAGGAGAGGCTTACTTTGCTGCTTTGGGGTTAACTCTGCTGGGGATTTCAAGCTGAAAACTTTGCTTGTCTATGTTGCTGAATATCCCAGGCACTCAAGTGGATTTGGAAGAGTATCTTACCAGTCATTTGCAAGTCGAATAGGAAGGCATGGGTGATACTTGCCATTTTTGAGGATTGGTTCACCAATCATTTTGTCCCTAAAGTGGAGCGGTACTGTGCAGCCATGGACACCCCCTTCAAGATCTTACTGGTGCTCAACAATGCTCCTGCCCATCTTCCTAATTTGGGTGATTTCCACCCCAATGTTAAGGTGGTTTACCTCCCACCCAACACGACATCTCTGCTGCAGCCCATGGATCAAAGTATCATTGCATCCTTCAAGGCTTACTACCTTCGAAGGACTATGACTCAGGCATTGGATAGGACGGCGAGTCAAGAGAACTTTAACCTAAAGGACTTCTGGAGGGGGTATAACATCCGTCATGTCATTAAAACATGACCGATTTGTGGAATGAGGTGAAGCAGACCAACATGAATGGTGTGTGGAAGAAGTTGTGTCCTCGATTTGTGGCAGACTTTCACAGGCTTGAGGCGACTCGTGAGTCTATGATCAAAAGTTGTCCAAATCAGGCAGCAATTGGATCTGGGGTTGGAGGCGGACGACATCGTGGAACTTCTGTATTCCCATGGAGAAGAGCTATCACCCGAGGACCTGATTGAATTGGAGAAGCAGATGATTGAAGAGGACGAATCCATAGAAACCCCAGAACCAAAGCATTTCACAACCAAGGGCTTAGTTGAGGGTTTCTCACTTCTAGAACAGGCTATGGCACGATTCGAGGCAGAGGACCCCAATATGTAATGATTTTCGAAAGCTTCAAGGGGCGTGATGGATAGCGTACGGTGCTACCATGAGATCTGGGAGGAAAAGAGGAAATTTTCTTTCCAGATGGACATCTTGAAATACTTCACCACGGTGGAGAGGCTAGTAGAACTCGTAACTTCACTTGCCAACCCTACCACTTCATCGGATAATTCTGATTCCCCAGCAGCTCTCACAGCCTCCCCTCCTTCTTTTCCAGCCACTTCTCAATAATCACTCTGCCCTTTTGTCACCTACATTCATGCCAGTAAGCAAGAGAAGGACATCAGTGATGGTGAGTACAGTATCTTATTTTTTATTTATTTTAATTTATTTTACTGTATTTTATTACATTATATATTTTATTTTAATTGAAATGTTTATCTTGATTGTCTATACTGTTTTTTTCATGAATATGAAGTATAATACATGTATTTGGATAGTTATTTAGGGGCATTTAGGGGTAAAAATCTGACTTGAGCGGAATTCTGGGTGACGACGTGTCATAGGAACGGAACTCATTCGTAACTCGAGGACTGCCTGTAGTTTTAACTTAAAGTAGAAAACACAGTGGTACCTCGACTTGTGAGTGTCCCTTATAAAAAAATTTCCATGATATGACATACCAAAAATCTGCCCCATCCAACGAAAATTTCGCAAATTTTCGACTTACGAGCTCTGCTGGCAAAATGGCTTTTCCGGGCCGATTAATTAGCCTTGTATTCTTCTGCGCTCCGAGAACGCCTTGTGCAGTGCTTCTCAGTTATTTTCTATGATGCCCCCTATAATTTTTTTTATACAACCCACCCAGCACCCCGCACATGATTATAAATAGTGTTTGTACGTCATATCGTTTGCTTGGTGCTTTTTCCCTATACCATAGGGAACACAGTGAGAGCGCCTCTGCCACCTGGTGTAGAGGATGCACAATCACACTTAAGACTGGTCCAGTGTGATTAAAAAAAGCATGTTCCCCAGGGTCATACGTGTCAATTAGCAAGCAGTGTTAAAACAGTTAAAAAAAAATTAAATAAATAATTAAATAAAACTAAAAAAAAATAAATAAAAAATGGTAGTGTAAGTTAATGTTAAGTGCTATTCTTAAGTTCAGATGCACTTACTGTGTTGTTTATTGACGTAGTGTTTATTTTTGTTTTGTTATTGTTAATTACAGTATTATTAATGTTACTGTACATGTGTTATTATTGTTACATGTTTATCTTAAACATATTAGTCAAAAATACATGTTTAAGAGATAAGATAAGATACAGCTTTATTAATCTCACAATGGAGAAATTCACTGTTACAGGCTCTTGAAGTAAAGTCTGTCTTCCTTTCGGCTTTTTACCTTTTACTCGGGAGTTGCCACAGCGAATCATCTGATTCCCCTTGTTCACCCTTCCTGTCACAACCCTTGTTAGCAAGGGACAGAAACACACTGATGACTTTGCAGCCTACTCTTTACGAAAGTCAGCAATGGTTCTTTTACATGTCTCACACCATAGACAGTGAGAGACATGGCCCGCCTTTGATAACCCAGTTAGCTGCACTGGGGGGGACAGTGACAACCTTGTGGAGAGTGGGACTCGAACCCCCAACGTTTGGATCAGCGATCCAGCGCCCTATACCACTAGACCACCACTGCCCCCTAGGCTCTTGAAGTAAAGTAGGGAGTGCAAAATAGATACATACACAATAATACATATACATACATACATACACACATACATGTATATTATATAAGTAAATAGATACATAAATAGTATAAAAGTAGTATACACTAAAAAAGAAAAAGAAAAAACTTTGTAGACTGGCCTATATTCAAGTGTACATGTATCTGAGGGCAGAGTAGATGGGTTTGATATGGTTCACATTCAGTGGGGTAGAGGTGGTTGATTAAAGTGCACGGGTTTTTATTGCACATAACCGTTTTTTTCAGAGATAGTTACAATGTGGCGTTGTACAGGCTTACTATGTGGTTGTACAGTCTGACAGCAGTGGGGATGAAAGACCTGCAGTAGCGCTCCTTCCTGCACTGAGGATGTCTCAATCGTCCACTGAAGGAGCTGCTCAGCTTCTCTACAGTCTGGTGCAGTGGGTGAGAGTTGTTGACCATGATGGATGTGAGCTTGGCTACCATCCTCCTCTCACTCACTTCCTCCACAGAGTCCGGTGGGCAGCCTAGGACAGCGCTGGCCCTCCTGACCAGCTTGTTCAGTCTCTTTCTGTCCCGCTTTGTGCTGCCCGTGGCCCAGCAGATGGCAGCGTAGAGGATTGCAGAGGCTACCACAGAGTCATAAAATGTCCTTAGCAGAGGTCTGCATACTCCGAAGGACCTAAGTCTCCTCAGAAGGTAGAGGCGACTCTGGCCCTTCTTGTACAGGGCGTTGGTGTTGTGGGACCAGTCCAGTTTATTGTTGAGGTGAACGCCCAGGTACTTGAAACTGTCCACTGTCTCAATGTCCTGTCCCTGGATGTTCACCAGTGTGTGTGTGTGTGTGTGTGTGTGTGTGTGTGTGTGTGTGTGTGTGTGTGTGTTAGAGTGCTTCTCCTGAAGTCGACCACCATCTTCGTCTTCCTAGTGTTCAAGCATAGGTGATTGCGCTCACACCAGTCCACAAAGTCGACGATGACTGACTGGTACTCCAGCTCGTTCCCCTCTGACACACGGCTCACGATGGCGGAGTCATCAGAGAACTTCTGGAGGTGACAGCTGTCTGTGTTATAGGTGAAGTCCAAGGTGTAAATGGTGAAAAGGAAGGGTGAGAGGACAGTGCCCTGGGGTGCCACCTTTGACTCACAGCCGCGCAGCCGCACATACTGTGGACGGTCAGTGAGGTAGTCGATAATCCAGGCAGCAAGATGTCCGTCCACTCCCATGTCCTCCAGCTTCCCCCGCAGAAGCGCTGGCCTGATGGTGTTGAAGGCACTGGAGAAGTCAAAGAACATGACCCTCACAGCGCTGCCGGCGATCTCCAGGTGGGTGAGCGCCTGCTGCAGAAGGTAGATGACGGCGTCTTCTACCCCGATGTTCGGCCTGTAGGCAAACTGCAGCGGGTCTAGGGTGGGGCTCACCATAGAGCAGAGTTCGAGGAGGAGCCTTTCCATGGGCTTCATGAGGTGGGAGGTCAGGGCGACAGGTCTGTAGTGGGCCGGTTCCTTCGCTTGAGCTGTTTTGGGAACCGGGACCACACAGGAGGTCTTCCACAGGATGGGAACCTTCTCAAGGCTGAGGCTCAGGTTGTACAGTCGTCATAGGACCTCACAGAGCTGGTCTGCGCAGGCCCTCAGCAGCCTGGGACTGATGCCATCTGGTTCTGCAGATTTCCTCTGATTTAGTCGCCTCAACTGTCTCCTCACTTGGTCTGACATGAGGGAGAGGGGGGACTGGGGTGGGCTGCAGAGGGAGGGGGATGTGTCTGTAGGGCTGCAGCAGTCAAGTGAAGTTGGCCTGGGGAGGGGGGAGGTGTCTGCTGGTCTGGAGACCTGTGAAGAGGGGGAGGAACAGGGAGGGGGTCAGAGGGGTAGGGGGGAGAATCAAACCTGTTGAAGTAACAGTTTAATTCATCCGCCCATCGCTGGTCACCATCAGCTGTCCCTCTGACACTCTGCCCAAATCCAGACATGGTCTTTAGTCCTCTCCAGACGTCCCGCATGTTGTTCTGAGCCAGCTTCTCCTCCATGTTCTTCCTATAGTCCTTCTTGGCCCTCCTGATCCTCCACTGGAGCTCACGCTGGACCTTCTTCTGCTCCTCTCTATCCCCCGAGATGAAAGCCCTATTCTTCTGGTTCAGGAGGACTTTAAGCTCAGGGGTCACCCACGAGTGATTGTTGGAGAAGCACCGTACCCTCCGTGTTGGCACAGTGCTGTCCATGCAGAAGTTCATGTAATCGGTGATACAGTGTGTGAGGCCGTCAATGTTACCACCAAAGGAATCACAGAGCATGTTCCAGTCGCAGAGTTTGTGTCAGGATATGAGTTTGGGAGGGGATGGGAGCGGATTAACTGGTTTTCTATTGTTTCCTATGGGGATTTTTGTTTCATCTAACGACCGTTTTGACTTACGAGCTTGCTCTCAGAACGGATTAATTTTGTAAGTCGAGGTACCACTGTACTTTATTTGGATGCATGGCTTATCTTGCAGTAACTATATACAGTATACATGGACTCCCAACAGATTTATTGTTTCTTTATCAGTTATGCCTTTCCAGGATTTTACAACCCCCCCCCCCCACACACACACACACACACACTTGTTTTCTGTTTTTCGGGGTTTTAGTCTTCACTTCGGAAGGTGTGATGCATATCCAGTTGGGTTAAGATCTTACGATTAACCTGGCAGTCCAAAACATTCAATTTTTCCACCCAATGAAGTCATTTGTGGAGCTGCTGGTCGAGTGTATTTATAATTGCTGCATAATAAAAGTTTCTTTGAATACATTGGATGGATTTCTCTGTAAATCAGCAAACAGTATTTTCTCTGTGCACTACATAGTCACTTGGGGGGGGGGGGTGCATTTTGTGGTAGTTTTGCTTTTCTTGTGTTCTCACATATTAATATAAAAGTAAAAATAAGTACAGTATAATAAAGACCCCTTTAACTAAACTAAGAATTCCGCTATTTTTACTTACCTATTTAGCGGAATTCTGCTATTTTTATACATTTATGCAGTAAGTACAGTGTAAGACTGTTTTCTAATGCAGAGTAAATGCAGTGACATTTTGAATTATAGTGTTATACTATTAACATACTAACTTGTAGCAGGTATGCTCACTAGTTGAACACAAATGTTTATGATAATGTCATGTGTTATGTGATCATTCTACAGATTAGTTCATAATCATTTCATAATTATGTTACACATGAATGACGAGCCATAGGGCTATGCTACTTGAGTGAGGGGGGGGGGGGGCACAAACAAGTGTCTCTCCCTCACGCCGGACCCAAGCCCGGATAAATGCAGAGGGTTGCGTCAGGAAGGGCATCCGGCGTAAAACAAATGGCAAATAAAATATGCGAATCACAAGAAAGAATGTCATACCGGATCGGTCGAGGCCCGGGTTAACAACGACCGCCATCAGTGCTGTTAACCAACAGGGTGCTGGTGGAAATTGGACTACTGTTGGTCAAAGAAGGAGAGGCGGGAGGCGTGTCCGTTGACGGAGAGAGAAGAGGAAAAGCATGAGTTTAGGACTGAGAGTAGGAACTTTCAATGTTGGAACTATGACAGAAGAGGTAGAGCTGGCTGACATGATGCAGAGGAGGAAGGTGGACATACTGTGTGTTCAGGAGACCAGGTGGAAAGGTAGCAAGGCTAGAAGCTTAGGAACAGGGTTTAAGCTGTTTTATCATGGTGTGGATGGGAAGAGAAATGGAGTAGGAGTCATCTTGAAGGACGGGTTGGTCAGGAATGTTCTAGAAGTGAAAAGAGTGTCAGACAGTGATGAGTCTCAAGTTAGAAATTGAAGGCGTGGTGTTCAATGTTAGTGCTTATGCCCCACAGGCAGGATGTGAACTAGAAGTGAAGGAGAGATTCTGGAGTGAGTTAGATGAAGTGATGCAGAGTACCCCCAGAGGTGAAAGAGTGGTCATTGGTGCAGACTTCAATGGACATGTTGGTGCAGGCAACAGAGGGGACAAGAAAGTGTCGGCGTGAGAATCTGGTGTTTATATGCGGAATCAGGTGCAAATCCTTTGATCCTTTGAAATAGCACCACAGATGCAGTGTTTGCTTTGAGGATGTTAATAGAGAAGGTCAGAAGGAGCTGAATTGTGCCTTTGTGGATCTGTAGAAAGGCATATGACAGGGTGCCAAGAGAAGGAAGAACTGTGGTATTGCATGAGGAAGTCTGGAGTGGCAGAGAAGTATGTTAGAGTGGTGCAGGACATGTATGAGAGATTTAAGACAGTGGTGAGGTGTGCTCTTGGCGTGACCGAAGAATTCAAGGTGGAGGTGAGTCTGCATCAAGGATCAGCTCTGAGCCCGTTCTTGTTTGCTATGGTGATGGACAGGCTGACAGACGAGATTAGACAAGAATCTCCATGGACTATGATGTTTGCAGATGACATTGTGATCTGTAGTGAGAGCAGAGAACAAGTGGAGGAAAATCTAGAGGGATGGAGGTATGCTCTGGAAAGGAGAGGAATGAAGGTTAGCTTCAGTAAGACATAATACATGTGTGTGAATGAGAAGGACCCAAGAGGAACGGTGAGGTTAAATGGAGCAGAGATAAGGAAAGTGGAGGATTTTGAGTACTTTGACTCAACAATCCAGAGCAATGGAGAGTGTGGAAAAGAGGTGAAAAAGCATGTGTGGGCAGGCTGGAATGGTTGGAGAAGAGTGTTTGGTGTGGTGTGTGATAGGAGGGTATCGGCAAGAATGAAGGCAAAAGGATACGAGACGGTGTTGAGGCCAGCGATGTTGTATGGTTTAGAAACAGTGGCGCTGAGGAAAAGACAGGAGGCAGAGTTGGAGGTAGCAGAGATGAAAATGTTCAGGTTCTCTTTGGGAGTAACGAGGATATATATGATCAGGAATGAGTACATCAGTGGGACAGCACATGTAAGACGTTTTGGAGACAAAGTCAGAGAGGCTAGATAGAGATGGTTTGGACATGTGCAGAGGAAGGATAGTGAGTGTATTGGTTGGTGGAGTGGAGTGGCTGCTGAGGTTGGAACTACCAGGCAGAATGCCTAGAGGAAGACCAAAGAGAAGATTTATGGATATGGTAAAGGAGGACATGAAGGTTGTTGGCTTAAGAGAAGATGCAGAGGATAGGGTGAGATGGAGGCAGATGATTTGCTGTGGCAACCCCTGAAGGGAACAGCCAAAAGGAAAAGAAGAGGAGGTTCCTCTTTTTTCTAAACCTCACCGGGATCCCTGACATATACATGCACGTATATATCAGTTGGGGGTCGTCGTCTATCTTACTTCGCGGAAATCGGCGGTCGTGGGGGGTCCTCAGTCCCCATTAACTGCAGAAAGTTAGGGATCCTTTTATTTTAAAATTTTGAATGAGTTCAAACACATTGATACACAATTGACCTTCCTGTTCCAATTTTTTTCAGAACTTCTCCATTGTATCATAACTTGAAAGTTTTTTTTTTAATAAAGATGACAGTTATGTGTTTCTTTATATCCACCCTCTACTTTGTAGATTAAACTCAAGAAGAGGAAACAGGCCATGAAGAGGCGCATTCATCTGGGGAAATGTTTTCACAGTTTAAAGCAGACTCTCAATATTGATTATCCTAAAGTTTCTAAAATAACATTGCTAGCAAAGGTATGTTAGATGTAAACAGCACTTTTACTGTGTCCTATTTAAAAGGTTTTCAATGTTGCATGTTCTAATAATGCTCATTATTAATGTTTTCCTCAGGCCCTGAAAGAAATTAATTCTCTTTCTAAAATAAGAAATGACTTGGTGAAAATACAGGACAAACTGACAAAAGAGAGAGCTGACTACATTGAACTGGCATCCCAGCTATCTGGTATTATATGATTAGTTCATTTTTTTTAATTTATTTTTTAATTGTATCCGTGTCCATATATTTTTGTGTCAGGGGCTGTCTCCATCTGCTGCCTCAAGCACCTGTTTGTTTACACTCCAGCAGTGCCGGTTCATTAAGTGTGTGTGTGTGTGTGTGTGCGCGCGCGCGCGTGTGCATGTGTTGACCATGTCTTCTTAGCAGAGTTATAATCTTACAAATGTTTATGGAAGGTTAAAAGCCTGAGCCATAAAATACAGTTGAAATGACACACAAACATGAACACGGTTCACACAAAGTTGGAACGACAGCATCATCCCTCCTAGTGAATGGGAGACCAGCGGGGCAGGATGTTGAGAGATGGCCAATGGGAGGGGGCTTCGTCATCCCTTCTCACCAATGGGAGGCCAGCGGGGAGGGATGATGGAAGACAGCCAATGACAGAGCAACTCTCACATTGTTTGAATGGCGCGTTTGGCGCTTTTCGTAAGAAGTTGTTTTGTATACAGAGGACAAAAATTTAGGAAAATGTTTTTCGGATACTGGATTTTTTGTATTCAGGGGTTTTCCTAAGAAGGGGCCGACTGTATGTTGAATGCCTTACTAGCATATTGAAACTGGGTCACCTTGACTGAGAGGATCATTAAAATGGCCAGTTAACACTCTAGAGGGTGCAGTTTTTGTTGGATCTTTTTCAGTTCATACATGGTTGTGCTTAATGGTCAAGGTATTTAAGCCTATTGAAACTAATATTAAGTAATAAATAACCTAATTTATGGTCTCATGGGGCACATAAAATATGCATGTTGTCAGGTAAAAAGTCCTATATGTAAAATTTAGCATGCAACTGTTAGTTGTTTATACCAGATATGTCTATGGACATGCTTGTTAATCTTGTATAATCTAGTTCACATTGAGATATGACCTGATGTCTCTGTCAGAAGACTCAGATATATTAAAACCATCATAATACTAACTGTGCCATTGACCACATGAGGGCTATGTCTAGTGTTTTGTTACCATTAATGCATTTATAGTTTTTTTAGAATATAAATCTGCTCGTCCTGGAGTAAATTATTTGCAATGTTGTGAATCACTAAACACTTTGTAGGAAATTGGTTACGTTTGTTGAGTGAACACTTACCAAGATCTATTTTATAGAGCCCTTCAGAATTATTAGCAATCTTCATGAAAATATTTAGGGATTATACAGCTTGAAGCTTTTTATCAAAAGGGTTTTTTCCAAGCAGATACTTTGAAAGGGAGTGAAAATCTGCAAACAAGTGGTTTCATACTCATTGCAAACTTAATATTTTGTAATACTTATCAAGAAAAGAAAGGATTTTTCATCATTTCATCATTAACTTAATTTTCAAAAGGCTGCGCAGGATTTCGATCTATAGGGTTTATATTGATGAATCATTTCACAATAATTTCTAATGGTTGCTTGCATTCTCTCAATTTATGATGACAATCAGGAATGTTTTAAGTTTCTGTTAGTTTATAAAACATTCCACCAAAACTAATAATGGTAAACATTTTCAATTCAGTTTCATGAGGATAGAAAGGATTACTGAGACTAAGTAAACTGGGGCTCAAAATTGTTTTGCATAATTAATTGGGGAATTCATCCAAATCTATTAATGTATTTAGAGAACTTGATATATTAAAAAAACAGACTTATACTGATGGTTACAGTATGTCTTCTACAGGATGGAGTAAAAGTTGTAAATATATATATATATATATATATATATATATATATATATATATATATATATATATATATATATATATATATATATATTGTTTTCTCTGAAGGGGAAAAGTTATCCTGGCAAGTTTAAGGAAAAAAAAACATTTAAGCCATATGTCTATATGTATGCATGAATTAGCTTTTTATATTATTTTATATTTTGTCCCACAGTACAGCATTGAAGATTGGTTCTTCAGTAATTCTCTCTTCCTCTTTTAGGAAAAAACAAAGATTCCATCTCCAAGGAGTTGGATGACATTATTGCTGAAAAGAAATCTCCCGGGATCGGATACAAAGCAAATGATTCCAGTCTTCACCTTGAAAAAGTAGTTGTTGAGCCTCTACAGCAGCCTGTCAGAAAATCAGGGGAGGAAACGGGTACAAGTGATGAAGCTAAACTCCTTAACATCAACAAATTAAAAGGTCTGGCATCCCAGGAACAAGGAACAAAATGTTTCAACACTGATGAGAAAATGACTGCTACAAAACCCACTGAGCCATCCAAACCATCTAACTCTCACCTGACACCACAGCTAACATATCGTCCACCCATTCCCATATCAGGCGAGAGAAATTGGCCCAATATCCTGTCTCGTAGCAGGTCTCAAACACTGGCTAAAGATCAAGGTTGGTATACTTTAAAGAAGACAGCTGAATATGCATTCAGCATCAGAAAAGTTTAGATCAAGTTTACAAAGTTTCAGGATTTTCTTAGATGGATTGTCATAGATATTTTGGCTTGATATTATGTCCCTGATTATAACCATTAAAATTACTTCTCTTATATAAACAATGTCTGAAACTTTTCAAAACCAAATTCTTAAAAAAAAAAAAAAAGGAAAAGAAAAAGTTTAGGATTGAGGAAAACAATTAGCAATTTACAATTAAGTGTTGAGTAACCAAGTGGCTGAAGTCCTAAATGCATAATTCACATTGACTTCATTAGGCTAAGGAAGACAATAATACTTATCATTGTTCGCAAGGTGTCATAATACGATAAAATGCTGTTGCGCATCAGTTACCACCAATCAGTAAACACATTAGTAATTCCAACATGAGGTGAATGGGGCTCCAATAGTAGCTACTTGGCCAGTTTCTCTCAATTGATCTTGTCTGTCCTCTTCAGTGCCTGTTCCTGAAATAATTCCAGTGATGGAAGCAGCATTGCCATGGAATCAGATCATTACTATAAGTAACCCTCTTCAACCCATTGACCTCACTTTTTTAGGTGAAAGGCATTCTGTCACACCAGGTGAGCCCTTAAATATGCATATGCAATCTTTTGTAATTCATACTTTATGTACTGTATCATGGTGAAATTATGTTTTGTTTAATTTTTCTGAACCCAAAAGGTGTTGCAGCTGTGTCCATATCTATTCCCTCAATGTCTTATCGACTGTTTGAAGAGAATCCACTTCCTATGGTGCCACCATCTGTTCGTTATGTGGCCAGCAGCTCTGTTAACACACCAGGTAGCATCTAGCATCTTACTACAGCTTATGGAACCATTTGGTTGAGTACAATCTTTTTGATCTTGTACATGGTTGTACTGGAAAAGGCTGTACTTTAAGTAAACATGAACTATGGTTATTTTGTTAATCACAAATGATCTATTAAAATTAAATTTATTTATCTACTACCCTGCAATGTCCTGGTGAGCTGTTCAGTGTGTAACATGCCTTCGCTCAGAATTGGTTGAGATGGGGCTAACCTGCCCATGGTCCTAATTAGGATCAATTAGCTTAGAAAATGAATTAATTTTTTAAAGAATCATGAACATGTTCAGTTGCATTTTTATTTGTATTTGTCAGTGATAAAATTAACCGCCCCAAGATTTCCAGGGTTGCTTCTTTGGTAGAGTCATAAAAGCTGTTTGTTTCACCCCCAGGTGCAGCAGTTGTGCCAATACAGGTAGCATGTGACACTTCAGCTGAGAAGCCTCAACAGAATCTCTCTTCTGATGAAGCCACCCTTGTGGAAGAGGAAAAACCTGTGGAAAATCTTCTTCCACAGGTTGTGTCCAAAGGATATGAGCCTGATGTCAAGACCGGGATAGACAACAATCTCAAGAGCCAAAACGAAGATGAAAGAAACACATCTCAACCCGAACAAGATGATGATCGTCTGATGTCACTACTTGATGAACTTGTTTTCCTCAATCAGTCCTCTGAACCACAAGGAGCATCTCCAAATTTTACAGAGGCAGGAGATGTATTGACAGAACTGTTCACTGATAAAGGGGTAGATATGGATGATGAACGTTCTCTCAGTCCTCTGTTTCTTAAACTAGATGAAGATATTATATCATCACCCACTTCAAAGGATGAGGAGATGGATGATATTCCTCCTAAGGTAGATGACCTGGTTAAGGTTATATTCGGGTCTGAGTCTCCTCCCAATTCTTCAGAATCAGAGATTGTCCCAGCAGACAGTGATCATGGTAGCCAAATTTCAGCTAGCCATGTTAAACCTGATGCTCCTACTCCACCCCCTTTGCTTCAGATGAAAACCGGAGGGGGTAATACAGCAGACTCCTCAAAAGAGCAGGCCAAATTGTCATGGCGGCCAATGCCAAAGCTTGCTCCTCTGGGACTAAAGACTCAGGAGACTGGACACACTCAATTAACCAGTCTCCAAGCCGCGAAATCTGACTTAAAGCTGCCTAGTGTTCATAATGTTTATTTATGATAACCAATTCATCAGGGACTTCCATTTTCACAATAACTTGTATATTCTATCTTTATTCTAACATTCTGTTTCAACACAAACTACCTGTTGTGCCTCTAGTAGATCCAAAGATGTTTTGTTTTCTGAGAGTGCATATAGGATGGTTGGAAAAAAATAATGCCGGTTTTATTATAGAATATAAGAGCAAAGTATTTCCTTAAATAATATGACCACGGTTTTGTGTATGCACCTGTAAATATTGTAAGTACAAACAAACAAACAAACAAAACATTAAAATAATTCTATCAGAATATTGCATATTTGGTTGTACAGTACCAGGTGCCAAAGCTGTGTAAAAGGCCATGGCATTGGGTCTAATTAAAACAAAAACAGTACAATGGATGTGGCTTAATTCCCCAGTGTTTTTTTTTTTTCTTCTTTTTCAACTTTAAGATCAAAGAAGCGGGCTGCTGAAACAATCCAGCCCTAATAAATACTTTTGACGTGCAGGTTGTAGTGAAAGCTTCATAAAGAAAGCAGGCTACCAGAAATGATAATGCATTGATAATGCAGCATGCCTCTACATATTATTACTTAAATAATGTTCATACCAATGTGAAAATTTTACAGTCTTCAGAGTTTTAAGTCTTTTTTCAGGGAATATTTGAGATTGAAATGTAATTTATTTTTTTGTAATCATACTAAGTATTTCCTGCCAGAATAATAATCATAATAATAATAAGGAACTAATACAAATGTCAGAGTTTTCAGTTATTTTGTTTGTTTTTACTCCATATTTTTCAAAAAGGAAAAATTAAAAAAAAAAAAATTAAAAGCAGTTTCTTTTGTGAAAATTTTCACTTGTAAGTCAAATCAATCTGTGGGACTGCCTCACACAGGAGTCGTTTTCTGGATTATTTAAAAATTCATTCTCTCAAAAAAATTACTTTTAAACAAACTTTTTACTTGTAGAAAATCATTCATCTGAATGTGCATTTACTTCAACTTTCATACTCTGAAAACTTCTTTATAATTGTTGATGCATTCCCCACTCCCCTTCTTTTTCTTCTTTTCCTTTTGGCAGTCCCCTTCAGTGCTTGCCACAGCGAATCATCTGCCTTCATCTCACCCTATCCTCTGCATCTTCTACTCTTACTCCAACTACCTTCGTGTTCTCCTTCACCACATCGATAAATCTCTTTGGTCTTCCTCTAGGCCTTCTGCCTGGTATTTCCAACCTCAGCAGCCTACTACCAATATACTCACTATCCCTCTGTACATGTCCAAACCATCTCAATCTAGCCTCTCTGACTTTGTCTCCAAAACCTCTTACATGTGCTGTCCCTCTGAGATACTCATTCCTGATCCTATCCAGCCTCATTACTCCCAAAGCGAACCTCAACATTTTCATCCCTCTGTAGTTGCCACAACTCTGAATGTCTCCCTTGTTCTTAAAAATGGGCACCAGTGCACTTCTCCCTTCGTCCAGCATTCTCTCACTCTCTAAGACCTTGTTAAATGTTCTTGTCAGAAAATCTACTGCTACCTCTCCTAGACACCTCCATACCTCCACCAGTATGTCATCAGTAACCAACTACCTCTCCACTCTTCATCCTCTTCAATGCCCTCCTCACTTCACCCTTACAGTACTAATCTTTGCTACTTCCTTGTCAACATTCACCTCTTCGACTCTTTTTTCTCTCATTTTCCTCATTCATCAGCTTTTCAAAGTACTCTTTCCATCTTCCCAGCACACTTCTGTCATCAGTCAACACATTTCCTACTCTGTCCTTAATCACTTGAACTCCCTGCACATCCTTCTCATCTCTATTTCTCTGCTGTGCCAACCTGCATAAATCATTTTCTCCCTCCTTACTGTCCAACCTATCATATAAGTCATCATACGCCCTCTGTTTGACCTTTGACACCACTACCTTCGTTTTACACTTTGTCTCCCTGTAGTCCTGTTTACTCAATTCGGTCCTCTCTATTTCCCACTTCTTCTTATCTAACCTCTTCCTTTGTACACACTCCTGTACTTCCTCATTCAATCACCAAGTCTCCTTGTCTACTGTCCTTCCAGAGGACACACCAAGTACTCTCCTACCTGTCTCCCTGATCACATTAGCTGTAGTTGTCTTCATCTGGAAGCACTTCCTGACCACCTGGAAGCACTTTCAACTCCTCCTTGAAGACAACACGACACTCCTCCTTTTTCAGCTTCCACCACTTTGTCTTCTGCTCTGCCTTTGCCTTCTTCACCTTCCTCACCATCAACGTCATCCTGCACACCACCATCCTATTCTGTTTGGCAACACTCTCACCCACTACTACTTTGCAGTCACTAACTTCCTTCAAAATGCATTGTCTACACAAGATGTAGTCTCCCTGTCTGCTCCTACCTCCGCTTTAACAAGTCACCTTGTGCTCCTGTCTCTTCTGGAAGAAAGTATTCACCACAGACATTTACATCTTTTTGCAAAATCTATCATCTGTCCTTCTGTGTTCCTGTCCTGGATAACAAACCTGCCCATCACTTCTTCGTCCCCTCTGTTGTCTGCACCAACATGTCCATGGAAGTCTGCACCAATGACTACTCTTTCACCTCTGGGGTTACTCTGCATCACTTCATCGAACTCACTCCAGAATCTCTCCTTCATTTTTAGCTCACATCCTGTCTGTGGGGCATAAGCACTAACATTGAACATCACGCCTTCAATTTCTAACTCGAGAGTCATCACTCTGTCTGACACTCTTTTCACTTCTAGAACATTCCTGACAAACCCCTCCTTCAAGATGACTCCTACTCCATTCCTCTTCCCATCTACACCATGATAAAACTGCTTAAACCTTGCTCCAAAGCTTCTCACCTTGTTACCTTTCCACCTGGTCTCCTGAACACAAAGAATGTCCACCTTCCTCCTCTGCATCAGCCAGCTCGCTACCATTTCCCGTCATAGTTCCAACATTCAAAGTTCCTACTCTCAGTCCTAGACTCATGCTTTTCCTCTTCTCTCTCTGCCTACAGACACTCCTCCTGCCTCGTTAACCCAGGCCTCAACCGATCTTGGTATGAAATTCATTTTGATGATCCACATACTGAATTAGGTTTTATGCTGGATACTTTTCCTGTCGCAACCCTCTACATTTATCCGGGCTTGGGACTGGCGTGAGGACGAACACGGCTGCATTGCATTCCCGCCCTCCCCAAATTTATTTATAGGGTAATTTTGTAATTATTTCCCTTCACCAGGGCTTCTGCCATATTTCACTTGTCAGTCATCTAATTGGAAGTCTACCAAAAATAATTAATTTCACAATCAGGGTAATTTAATTTACTTGTTTATTTTTTTACCCTTTATAATTAAATACTATTTTATAATGGTTCTTGCTTTTCACTTTTTAGAACACCAAACATACCATGTGGTACTACACTTAGCAGTTGATGACAGAACTATCACTGTTCAATATTTAAACCCTTCTCCTTGTGTGCACTTTTTGATTACCCTTTTGAAAAAAGCATTCACTCATGTATTTGTTTATTTTTAATATTGATGTACAGTAGACCCTTGACTATTCGCGGTTTTGCACTCACGGATTCTTTTTCAATCATTATTCCACTGTCAGGAAGGGCATCTGACGTAAAAACATATGCCAAATCAAATGTGCGAATGAGATGATTTGCTGTGGCGACCCCTGGAAAAGGAAAAAGCCGAAAGGAAAAGAAGATTCCAGTACAGTACCTAAGTTAATGTTTGTGTGTGTGATTTTATGTACTGTGGTGTAGCATGTTTATCGTTTTGTTTAATCCAATTTATTACATGTCATGTTTTTTTTGTTATGGTCTGTGTTTTGGGGGGGGACTTTGATTTTGACAGCTGTGTTCTGTAAACTCTGCTTTGGCTGAGTGGTGTGGCTGAGCTGCTCCATGGCTTCTAAACATTCTAAACATTAACTTAGGCACTGTACTGGAATAATAATTGAAAAATACTTTAATATTACAGCTTTACAACAGTTCAGATATTATCTTCAGGCACTTCAGAAGAAATTGTCGTTTCTTCAGGAGAAAGTCTTATTTCTTCAGAATAGATGGCGTTTAGCCGGCGTTTGAGTGGCATTATGGAGCTTAACTGGATAATATACATACAAAATGAAAACATATACATACTGTATGAAGATAGATAGATAGATAGATAGATAGATAGATAGATAGATAGTATGCTGTATAATGTTTATATTATGAATAAATATCAGTTCAAAATTAAAAGGTTTTTCTTAATCATTACTATATTTTACTACATTAATACTGTATTAATGAGTAAGACTGTCTATAGAATGTGTTTAAGAAGCGTATTAGTATTTTACTTCCGGTTGCTCATTCGCGCATGTGACGTGATACATGGGGTTTTACTCCGGGCACAGAACTCGCGGATTATTTTAATTCGCGGGAGGGCCCGGAACCAAGAGCCCGCGAATATCAAGGGCCTACTTTATCTCAATCCACAGCTGGATGCACACAAGTGGGTTTTCCCTAGGTACTCCAGTTTTCTCCCACAGTGTGCCTGTATGGATGATAGTGCCACTGCCATCCCTACCACTTGCCTGTGTGTGTGCTCTCCGCGCGTGTTGGCTGAGAGAAGCTCTTTGCCTCCCCGCGACCTTTAGTAAGCAGTTCAGCAAATGAGTGGAAAGATGCACATCGGATGAAGGAGGATTTTCTGAAACGAAGCGGGTTAGCCGCTGGATGGCAGCAGTGCGCTCTAATTGAATCAAATGAAGCTGCAGTGCTGATCCTCTGCTATGACCGAATGCAGCCAACTAGCTTAGCATCAAACTAACCTTGATAGCCACATGAATATTTTACAGTTTAGCCTCGACAGCGAACCATAATTACAATTAACATAAAGTGAGCGAATAAAATGCCTGAACGAACGAGAACCGTACTATTTTACAGCTGGCCGTTTGTAGGCTAGAAGTGGGCTTTGTTGGACCCAAGTGTTATCCAAACTAGCCGCGGTTGCTAAGAAGCAAGCTCGCTACAGTAGTTTGGGTGGGTTCATTCAATATAGGGCGCTGGTGCTGTGGACCGTCTGTTGCATTTAGCTGACACGACTTTGTTTACTTACACGTTCATATTTTAGCTCAGAAAGCACTGAGACGTCGTACTTTAAGCAAAACAAACCACTGACTGCAAGTCAACATTTCTGACTGGAAAACAGCTGTCAGCGTTATGTTGTTAACACTAACCTTGGGGCTATATATCAGTGTAATAAGACACCGTGCTCGAGTTTACAGTTTTATATATGATCTATGTTCATCATTGTAGATAGATGACTATAAACACTGTAGATAGATGACTATAAACAACGGATAGCGCCATAGATTTAATTAGTCCTGAGACAAAGTGCTGAGCGATTAATCCACACCGGTTGCCCCTCCTACATTGACAGCCGGATCCAGGGCTTGGTTTGTGTGCAGGGGACACGAGAAGGCATTTCCCCAAAGAGGAGACTCTGAGCTCAGTGAGGAACCGCTGACTGCATGAGAATGAGCCATGTTCCGGTTCACCACATCATCCACATCATCCACCGCAGTGACGGGAAACGGCTCTAACAGCTCGGAGCGGCTGGACTGCAGAAGAACAGGAGGACTGCAGCCCCGGACACGAGCTGATTTCTTCTGATCGCGACAGTAATGTTTAGACCTGGGACTCAGATTCTTATCGGACATCAGGATGACACGATGTAACGTGTAGCATTTTGTAAAATAGGTTTGGAAAAAGCCATACCTTTTGGTGTTTTTAATTTTACTGTACATTTCCATATCCATGATATGAGATCAAGATGACGATGGAAAACTCGACCATTAAAAATCGAATTAAAAACCTGCTTCGATCTCCTTCCATTAAACTGAGGAGAAACAAACCAAGGAACAACAAGGAAAACCTGGGAAACAAGGTATATAGCCTGTTTAAGATCTGGAGAGAAAGTGTAGCATATGGCCATGTTGTCATTTATGATGGAGTACATGATCCTGTGCATGATAGTAGCCTGCTCTGTGTGAATATTTAACTCATTATAAATAGGATTTTATTAGACATTCAGACAAATTATGAAGCCTTTTCTTATGATCTGCTTACCTTGTTTGCATTGTAAGGTTCATTTACACCTCTCTGCTAATGATTTTGGGAAATAAACCCAGAATATTACCTATATAAATGTATGCAGCTGAAGATTTTCTGAAGGACATGAGGACTGCATAAATCTTTCCTATATATTATACACCACTTCGTTTTCACAGTAACTGTTCGGATCAATACCTTCTCCAAACAAGGTTCTCGTTCACATTTGGTTCGTGCTTTGTACTTGGTTTTCAATGTAAAATTTGAAGAGTAGTTTGTTGTGTTTCTGCAGCTGAGTACTGCATTCCGTTCTGATTGACTGTTTACTGCTGCAGACAAATGCTTACTGTACTTTCCTCTTCAAGCCAGTAGCTTCCTGGGACTCCAGGACTGTTCATGTTGCTAAGCAGTGCAGAACCAATCATTCAGGTTTTGACCCCTGCAGCCTACTGTGATTATATACTTTGCAAACGGCACAAACTCATAATGTCTTGGTTACAAACCAGAGTATGCGCCCAGATTATATTAAGAAATCATGCCTGACTGTAACATTGGGGCTTGAGTGTGTGTTTGGTCCAAATTCAAATCTAAGTGTTCGCCTTGAAAGACTTGTCCATTATGTAAGTCATGTCAGTTTGATTCTCTTATGAAATACGTACTAATAAATTGTTTACAATTTCTGTAGTATTGTAAAAGGCAAGTTACAATTGGTCATCATTAAAAGATAATATTCGGTTGCCACCAAAAGGAATGTGAAGACACAAGACCAGACAAAGGGAGCACATGTACTTTATTGCAGTGGTTGCAAGCTAGTACTGTGCTTCAAGTCCTCAGGCTCTTGCGTTGTGCAGCTTCAAAAGAATGGTTGCTCCTCCCAGCTGTTGACTTGAGATGTTTCCTTTTGTTCTACTATATTTGAACAGAGTGGAGTCTTTCTATGAATATAACATTTTAAATCAAAGTCCTTAGTTCAAAAAAATTAGAACATGTACCCAACCCTTCCTGGTCCAGGAGTAGTGTATGTCATGCGCATTTTGGTGTATTTAAGCTTCAAACATTCATAATTCATTTTCTACAGACCTTGTGGAGCTTAATGGTCATGTTGGAGCAAGGAAAACTCTGAAATATGCAGCACATTGGGCTCTCCAGGACCTAGAATCTTTAGTAAT
Organism: Plotosus lineatus; assembly: GCA_024760905.1. Lineage (NCBI taxonomy): Eukaryota > Metazoa > Chordata > Actinopteri > Siluriformes > Plotosidae > Plotosus > Plotosus lineatus. The sequence continues at coordinate 54,816,373 of CM045732.1, forward strand.
TATAGAGAAATGTAAATGAAATTTACATAAACAAATCTATGTTGTGTATCTACAGTACTGTATATGATGAAGGACAAACCAAGCACTCCACATAACCTTTGACTTACAGGAGAGAAGTCATCTACCTCTGTGATAATGCTGACGCAAACCATTAATTGGCAAAAAGCAAACAAAGGCTTTCTTAATAAATTGCATTTATATATACTGTGTATATATAGACTTAAGGTAATAATGCAGTTAATGAGTACTGTACATGGAAATGACCATAGTAGCCATACACCAATCAGCCAGAGCATTAATACACCCGACTGGTCTGTAGCTAGACTGCCCCATACAAGGCAAGCTGCAATGCACTGTGTTCTGACTTATTTCTTTCATACCCAGCATCACCACCTTCAGCAGTTTGTGCTACATTATCTCTTCTGAGGAATCCGGCCAAACATACAGTACTAGTCTTTTGTTCCCATGGGCATCAGTGAGCCCCCCATGACATTGTACTGGTTGTCCTTCCTTGAACCACCTTTGGTAGGTCTATACCAGGAAGACCCCGCAAGACCTGTCATTTAAGACCTGGCTGTTTAGCCATCATATGGTCCTTGTCAAAACCAGTTAGATCCTTTTGTCGACTCATTTTTTTCTGCTTACAACAAATCAGCTTCAAGAACGGACTGTTAACTTTCTAGCTAGTACGTTTCACTCCTGCGAAGGTACCACTGCAACAAGATCATCAATTAATGTTATTCGGTTTACCTGTCAATTCACTTACTGTTTTTAATGTTTTGGGGGACAACTAGTATCTTATGGAAACTAGATGGTTAACCATTTAAAATAACATAATTTGCCATTTTCTGTCTTATGTTTGAATAAACAGAGGATTAATATGTTGCACATAGTTTTTACTCTATAGGAAAAACAAGTCTTCTTATTTTTCCTAATTTTCCAACATAAGCATGCCAGGGTCTGGCAGTTTATAGATTACTAATGATTTATATTTGTCTACACAACTGTGCGTGTACCCCCCCCAACCAAAAAAAAAAAAAAAAAAAAAAAAAGATTGTTCACAGTTTCACACAATTGCTGTTCACTTATGTGGAACCTTATACTTGTACTATTTGTTTTGGAATGAGATGCCTTAAATGATAAGTGCTTCAGGCTTGAGTAAAAGTATTATTAAAGCAAACAAAAAGCAGTGACTTTTTCTGTGTTATGTTATGAGCAATGGAAGGATACGGCAGAAAAAAGATGGAAGGATGTGTGTGAGAGGGCAGGGTAAGAAAATAAACATACACGCACACACATGGTTCCCCCTCAGGTTTTTAAGAACTCATGGATTTGGAACGCATGGATTTGTTGGATCTTGGATTTTTGTTGTGATTTGCAACTCAGTGGGCTATTAAAAGTTGGTGCAGGGGTATTATTAAAACAAGCCTTTTGTTTCATGTGATTGCATTGAAAATGATTCCAACTAAAAAAAAAATTAGAGCCACAGGACTTAATGTAAGGGCTGTTGTGCTTTTTTTTTTTTATTGTTTTATCCATATAATGTCACTTTCCTGTTGTTATATATGAGTTCATTCATTTTTATGTGTTTTAAATAACAATGTTGGCTTGTTACATGTGCAGAACTGTTTTCCTCTAACTTTAATTTGCTCTGCAATGGAAATTCTTAACTTAAGATTTCCATTTCAAACGACAGCATTGTTTTGGAGTGTTTTAATTATCATTAGAATTGTTGTGCTTTGGCTGGGCTTTGGAACAGCTTGTTTTACAGAACTGCTACTGTGCAGGAACTTGTCCTGAAAATTTGAGGCACATTGTAGTTTAACATGCATCTGGCACACAGACAGTTTGCACCCTTTCATACCCAAACAGCTCATGGATGCTTTGTTTTTTTCAGCTCACAATGTATCAGAGCACTGCGATGTGTATTAGATTGCTCATCTTTTTCTTGTCATTTCACAGGTGACTCTAGAAAAGGTTTTGGGAATTACTGCTGCAGGAAACCGTGCCTTGGCCTGTGACCCTCACTCGGGTTTGCTGGCCTATCCTGCAGGGTAAGTAACACAAGAAATACTGCCTTTCAAAAAAAAAAAAATATATATATATATATATATATATAATGTTGCTGTGCAAATGTTAGCCAAGCTCTTATCTAGAGGATTTGCTGTCATTTTCATAACAGTTTTCACAAAGAAAGGCTACTAGTCATTGACATCATTGTTTAAACACATCGTTTACAAGTGTTTTATTGAATTTAATTATTATATATTTCATTGAGCCCACAGTAGAATAAAAATACTCGCTGTACTGTATGAAATTCTTTAGACAAGAGAGCCTCAGTACACAAACACAGATATAAATTCATAAACAATCTGATAATAGCTGTGTAGGCAGGCGCTGTCATTTTCTGGAATCCAAACAGCAAAAGCAAAAAAAGCAGAATCAGGAAGGATATTTTCATTTTCCGAGGTATGCATATACTGTGAGTATGTGATATACACAGATCCTTCCCTGGGTATATGCTTATTGGGGTTCTTGCAGTGATTTATCCAAAAGCACCCACAGGATATTCATTTATTTTTAGCAGTACGTATGTGAACACTAGTTATAGGAAGTCCGATTCTTTTAACAGCTCGATTCTTTTATTCAGTTCAACCGGCTGTGACGAATCGATTCATATCGATTCATTTTATTAACTGATTTATACAAACAAAAAAAAGAGAAAAACTCTACCCGTATCTCTGGATTGCAAGGCATACTGTGAACTCAATGAGATATTTATTTATTTATTTATTTATTTATTTATTAGGAGGTATCTTGTTGAACTCTAGTGAGTTAGTGATTCACTGACTCGGTCGCTCAGTGATTTAGCGGATCACTACCTCGGTTCGTCCATCTTGCCGTAGCGACGAAATGCTGCACAGTGCGTCACACAGCAATTCTGCCTTCACCAGCTTTAAGACTTAATGAGTGATTCCGACTGCTTTATGTTATAATAGACAGTTATATTAGCAAAGTGTTGGTGAATCCGTTCAGTTGCGTTTGTAATTTGGTTCAATTCGTTCACTTGAATGAATCGATTCTTTTGATCGATCCGTTCGCCAATCGGCTATCAACACAGTAGTGTCCACTACACTCCATAGAAACAGCTCTTTCCGTAAAATGTTGCTTTGAATCACACTTTGTTTAAATATATTTTGATATGACCGTATTGAAGCATAATGCACTTTAGTGTGGTTTCTTTACAGGAAAAAAAAAGAATATGAAATGAATGGGAAAGACGACAGATCCTGAATTTCAACGGGATTCTGTTCATGTTTACGTCTTGGTAATGAATTAGAATAAGGATGGAGTGTGCTGCTAATAGTTTTGGAATTCTGGTCATGAGTATGGGAGTTAAGAGCCTCCTCTCATCAACCACAAATGGACAACCATTAATCCTCCATTTCGCCCCACTATTCAAGATAAATACTTAATTGTACAGTTCAATCAATGGAACTCATTTTACTCAAGGTATATGACTGCGTCAATAGAATTCTTTAGTCTGCAGCATGCTGATTAGGCCAAGTTCCCAGTTGGTCCAGACAACTGACCATAGACGGGTCTGACTATAATGTGAAGCATAGTGAAATGTGCACTGAGGGAAATCACATGAGGGCCTACAGCTGTCATGTCGAGTCTGTTCGCTTAGGGAACAGTCCACTGCAATGTTTGTCACTACAAAAGATTTTAAGGGTTGTAAAAGCTTTTTGCCGACTGAGTTTAGTGTCCCTGCTCTCCGAGATCCACCACCCTGCTTGATGGCATGACTGAACATATTTGTCGTTCAATGACATTTATCATTCATAGTTGTTTATGCATAGATGCATTCTGACTGTCCTTCCTGTTTTGACAAAGTGATTTAACACCAAGTTTTTAAACCATAGGCTCTCTATCCAGTTATAATACACAGTAAGATGAAAGCCACTGGGTTTGGGCTACAGAACTGCACTGCTTTCATTAAACAATTGTCTATACTGTAATATACCTTTGAAACAAATTTGTCTGTATTACATCTGGTGGGATTTAAATGTCAGGGGTGTGTGTGTGTGTGTGTGTGTGTGTGTGTGTGTGTGTGTGTGTGTGTTGCCATTAAAATGAAATGTCAAATTTCATTTCATCCATGGTGTTTAGATGTGGATCAGTTATACAGTATAGATGATTGCTTATAGCTCCCCAAACTGAGGGTGGTGTTCTGTGTTTTCAGATAAGTGATAAATATTATACATTGTGTTCATGTGAATGCTGAAGTTCAAAGTGCAGACAAAAGCCCTACAATGAATTGGCAGACAGCTCACTTGTACTCAGTCATAGAAAATATGTTTATTCAATTCAGAAGGAACAGTTAGTTTCATTTGTATCGTTCTTTGTTGGTTCAACTTGAAGCACTCTGAGGAAGTGCCCTTTTCTTACTGAAGTGTATTTAGATGAAAAGATCTGTAATACTCAGTTGGTTAGGAGTACTCTTGCTTGCTTTGACTGGTCTTTTCATTCACAATCACTGAGGTTGTTGCATCATATTAGTAATTTGCTGATGTTGCAGCTCTAAGGGCCTATTTTAACCCATTGAAGATGAGATTTTGTTTAACACTACATGTTTTTATGCTTTGTGTCATACAAAAAAACGAATCATGAATTCACGGGCGAGTTTAAGATCATTGTGTAGTGTAAAGCATAATTCAGTCATGTGTTACAATAATCCTGAACTTTCATAAAATGACAGATGAAAACAGCGAGAAAACTATTATACTTCTAATTTAACCAGACCATAAATTTAAAGATGGATGTATATATCCACAAGTAATAGGCTTCTCTGTCACTTGTCCAAACCACCCTATTAATAATATCATTGGCATTACAGTAGGTCCTGGAATCGCAGAACATTCAGTGTAGTTATTATATTTTTCATAGGAGCATCACTCTTCAGATATTCTGTTACTTCACATCATTTCATAATTTACACAGACTCTTATTATGAAAAATGGTATTTCATCAGTTGACAGATAGATAGATAGAGAGATAGATAGAGAGATACTTTATGGATCACAGAGCGAAATTCACTTTTTTTGGGAAGTTGAACTTCTTAAAGCTGTTTTGGAGACAGATTTGTAAAAATGTCCGTGCTACATAAAATTAAATGCAGTGCTACATAACCCGAGTGCACAATCATTTGTCCGTATAACTCATTGTGCATTCAGCTTGAATATGTCTCAGGGAAAATAACCACCCTAGGACTGTATAATTTTATAGACCATTTTATTATTAGGAATCATTTGCACTGTTGCATAAAAGTTAAAACTCCTGCCTAAATAGTGTAAGGTATCCGATTTCAGTCACTGCCCATGTGACCAAAGGAATTGTAACATACAGGTTTTACACACTATGTGACAATTGACATATCTGTCTTTTATTTGCCTGTAGACTGATGCAATGGCTGTCATAAGCTGTTAGAAGAGCTCCTTTGTTGACACTATATTCAATAAATGTTTTGAGAGCTTTATGCTTCTATACTTATCAGCCTGTAAATAATCCTGCAATAGTGTCTGCAATGTTGTGAAAATTTGTGGAATTATGAATTGAATGTTGTAATGAATAATTTTATTTTAAAGAATAATTTTCTAAACATGCATTTTTGAATGGAGCATTCTAATCTCTCTATTTGTGAGGGCGGCTCAGAGAAACAAGCATGCTTAGAATCAGTATGGCGTTCTAGAGGTTTATAGAATATGGGCAGTAATATCAGCTATATATGAACATGTGGGTCAGAGACTCTCTGTCTGTGAGCATCAGAACAAACTGGGTCAGTAGAGCTGTATATCCAAGATATTTAGAGCTGTGTATCGAAGTGTAGTGCTGTTTTCTACTGTGCTGTCTGCATTGCTGCTGCATTGCAGCACTTGGGACTCTGTTAAACCAATATTAGTAATCACTCTGTGCAAAGCAACACAATCTGAATTAGATATTGTGTGTGGAAATCTGGTACTTTTAAAAGCGATTATTTCATTTTCATGCTTTGCACAGAAACTCACACCACATAAACTGCTCTCAGTGTGAGAATTAAACGCAGAACGTAGTGCCAATCCTTGTGCTAAAGTGTTCTATCGTGGCAGCTGTGATCTAAAGCTGGAGGATTGGAGTACTGAGCTCAGTCTGCTCTGGCTGTAGGAGTCCAGGATCAGTAGCAGATCCCAGCTAACACAGCAGCATCAGGGGGTTGACTCTGAGTAGAAAACTGATACTCTGACAGCGAACCTGGATCAGATTGTATGCATGATGATTGACCACCTGTCTCTCTATTTTATCCCACTTACCAGATGGAGCAAGCCACTGACGATCACACCATGTAAACCTCTTTCACGTCCCCATTTTAACTCGCCTGTGATTGCCCCAAAAAAGGGAAAAAAAACAATGCTCATGAATAGATTCTGCTTGTGGGTAGAAATGGAATGGCTAAGCTGTTTTTGATATTATTTTTCTGCATTTTTTTATTATTCTTCTGAGCAGTCCTAGTGTTAAAATTTGTTGTTGGTGATTTTGAACATTAGGGACAGTGAGCTTTCAGTGTAGTCCTAAAAGAATAGAGCTTTCATTTTAATGAGCAACGCAAGACGTCATGGAAATGTTAAGCACTGAAGTTGAAATTCTGGAATGAAATGACTACTGGAATGAACAGCTACTCAATGTAGTTATATTAAGATTTTATTTCAGACACTCTCTAATCTCCAGTTAGGGATGATTAGCATGATAGGTTGATCATTAATCATAGAATTAACAAGAAACTTTGGAACAATGGGTTTAAGGCAAAAATATTCGGAGAAGGCGGTGAGAGAGTCAAATAGTGGACTAAATTAACATGGCCCTCTTTGGTAGAGATGAATTCACAATGCAACATCATTAGGGATAATGTAGAAAACTGTTAAGGTGAAAATATACCAATTTGAAAGGTTTATCCAAAAAAAATACATTCCGAAATAAATTACATTTTTCTGAACCACTATACATCACACATTTAGTGATATGTATGTCATTCAGAGTGAATTTTTCATGTAAGACCCTTTAATCAAATGATGTGTTGATGAAGTGA
>CM045732.1:54828495-54888495 GCA_024760905.1 Plotosus lineatus
TCTCTTTTCTTTTATTTCTGGTGTAGCTGTGTGGTGGTGCTCCTGAATCCCAAGAAGAACAAACAGTACCATATTCTCAACAACTCCAGGTAGGGTCCCTAAATGCAGCTGCATATCACAGCTTCAGCAACTCCACCCAGCTCAGTTCATAGATAATACAATGTAAACCCTCCACTGTAATTCACAAAAGTGCAACTGAACACAAGGAAAGAAGGACTAGTGGTTCTGTGGTTTGGGAGATGTTTCACATCAATTAGAGCATATGAGCGATACAGAGATACTTGTATCTATTAAGAACTGAAACCATACCTCAATAATTAGTGTATTTTTTCACTCACTGGGTACAGAGCAACAACAACTGGGTTTGTTTTTTGGCTCTGTGGTAGGAAATAATTTAACATGATCAAGATGGATTCATTTGAAGCATAATGATTCAGACTGGGGAATGCCTCAGGAATGTAACCTCTCATTCTGTATCTTTACGGTATTACACAGTTTATAACCTTAACAGTGCTGTAGAGAAAGTTTGTTAAGGTTATGTAAAATATTATAATCAAACTAAAAGCATAAAAGAAGGTTACTAAGATGATAGTAGTATTTTATATATTACAAGATGATGATGATGATATTATTATTATTATTATTATTATTAATAGTAGTAGTAGTAGTAGTAGTAATTGTAACAACTTATCAAATGGTTATAAAAGTAAAAAAAGTGGTTATAAAGGGCTTCTGCCTGAAGTTATATCCATAAGATCGATCATGTTATGAGTAGTGTCCATTGTTAGAATAAGCACTAAACAACCAGACAGGAAGTCCTTTAAGTAGACAGGAAGCATTCACTTCAGCATGATAACTGAAATACTTCTCTTTCCTTTCTTTTACCTCAGGAAAACAATCAGCACCCTAGCCTTCTCACCAGATGGCAAATATGTGGTCACAGGAGAAGTGAGTTATTTTGTAGTTATTGTTGTTGTTTTATGTTCTCTGCCACATCAAGGAAATGCCACATCATAGGGATTAAGACCCTATAGAGCAACCTTGCACAGTTAATGCTCAGCAAGGCTGCCTGCATTAAAAAAATAAAAATGAAATGCTTCTCCATCCAAAACAATACAGAGCTCTCTTTGAACCGGTATTCTTTAGCGTTTGCAGTAAGTGATGCTGTGCTGTTTGTAATACAAGATAAAAAGCGGTTCTGTAAATGTTAAGATTAGGAACCAGCAAATTATTCTGTAACACGGTTGAATATTTTTATTGAATTACCTTAAAGATCATTATTTGAAACACCACCATACTACAGCATGTTTGCACCACATCTAATCCTTTGTGCAATCTCCACCTCAGACAAACAGAACACACCCAGTAATATTATTTTCTCAAAAAGTAAGATCATGTTCAAGCCAAGAAAGATAATGTTTCATGCTGTATGCTGACATCATTCATTTTAACAATAGTTTTTTGCTGTTTACTGGTATAACTGGCATGGGTGTTTCAGTACAGTTTTCAGTGCATATCTGGCACATGTATGGCGCACTTCAGGCTGTACGATGCAGCCTGATGTGGCTAAAAGTAAGTTGTGTGTTGTTCTAATCCACAAATCCATACACACTCAGCATGAGACTGTACTGGTCTCCACGACTAATCCTTTCCGTTCACTAGGAGCCTGTGCTTTAAGCGTGTGTGTGAAAACGATGAATGTGTGTGCTTATTGGTTGCTGTGGTAACAGGCAGCACAGTGCCAGCCTACGCTGAGAATATATTTTGCTGTCAGAAGAAGGTGAAAGTAAGAGAGTGAGAAAAGGAAGAGAAAGATGGTGAAATAGGGCGCAAGATAAAAAAAAGAGGGAGCAAGGTAATGAGAAGCAAATTGTGCCTTGGATAAAGAGAGGGTAGGAGATGAGAAAGGCTTTGCCAGGGGTGAAAAATGCAGAAGCTGCAGAAGAGAGTCTCAGCATGTGTTTGTGTACTGTGGTTCACCCTGACATAAACAATTTTCTCCCTCTTGAGTGTTGCCTGTGTGTGATTCTGCTTGTGCTAACCAGTGCTGTAAATGCATTTGGAACACTTATTGTATTAAAGTATAATTCTCTCATGCAGTAAATCCTCTCATTTATTTATTTATTTATTGCTTGATTGCGATATATTCCTAACTGGGTTTCGTGACTTATACATACATAATATACTTTGGTTTATATATAAAGCATACCCTTTACAAAAATATGGTCTTTGTGTGTTTTAAATAATATTCATGAGAAGAGGGCTAACAATCAAGAAATGCTTTATTCATTCATTCATTTTCGGAACCGCTTAATACTAATTAGGGTCGCGGGAAGGCCGGCGCCCATCTCAATTGACTCCGGGAAAGCTCGCCAGGCCATCGCAAGGCCGCACTCACACAACCATTCACACTCACTCTTACACCTCGGGGCGATTCGGAGCAGCCAATTAACATACTGTGCAGGCTTTTGAACTGTGGGAGGAAACCGGAGTACCTGGAGAAAACCCACGTAAGCATGGGGAGAACATGCAGACCTCACACAGGAATGCCCAGGCTGGGAATCGAACCCAGGCCTTCTTGCTGTAAGGCGGATGTGCTACGCTACCAAGCCGCCCTGCTTTCTTCATTTGGTCTATAAATCTTCTCTTAAAGTGTGAAAACTCATTACTAAATATTTTACTAAATAGGAGTCATTATACTGATATATTACTATGAGGACCATGATTACATTACTTTATTTAAATGAATTTTTGTTTATCGCTCTTGCTATTATTCTCTCTATTTATCTCTTACTCTTATTCTCTCTCCCACTCTCTCTCTCTCTCTCTCTCTCTCTCTCTCTCTCTCGCTCTCTCTCTCTCTCTGTCCCTCTGGTGGTCTCTTGTCCTGTTTCCCTGTCTCTTTGTGGCTGTCCCTTTTATTTGTTTCTTTCTCTCTCTCTCTCTATCTCTCTCTCTCTCTCTCAGAGTGGTCATATGCCAGCAGTACGTGTGTGGGATGTGCTAACAAGAACTCAGGTCGCAGAGTTACAGGAGCACAAGTATGGTGTGGCTTGTGTGGCTTTCTCTCCCAACAGCAAATATATAGTCAGTGTGGGCTACCAACATGACATGATTGTCAATGTCTGGGCCTGGAAGGTGTGCACAGCATTATCAGCTATAAAAAAGCTACATATAAATTTAAGCAGTGCAGATTAGTAGTTTTATTCTAATGAGACCATTGATTTTATTTGTTTGTTCTCCTTACAGAAAAATGTACTAGTGGCTGCAAACAAGGTCTCTAGTAAAGTAACAGCCGTGTCATTTTCAGATGACAGTTCCTACTTTGTGACAGCAGGGAATAGACATGTCAAATTTTGGTACCTGGACCACACCAAAGCCTCCAAGGTATGCAGACTGCTTATGGCAAATCTTTAATTGCCATTTCTCATTTGTTGTAAATACAAAGTCTGTTCTTACACACGGTTTATGGTGAAACACCACTCAATTGAAATAATTTTACAAGAAAATTATAAACCAGACAGGTTTTACTTTCAGGTCAATGCCACTGTGCCGTTACTTGGTCGTTCTGGGTTGCTGGGCGAGCTCAGAAATAACTTTTTTAGTGATGTGGCTTGTGGCAAGGGCCGGAAGGCCAGCAGTACATTCTGCATTACCTCCTCGGGCTTATTGTGCGAGTTCAATGAAAAGAGACTGCTGGATAAGTGGGTGGAGCTTCGGGTAAGTGCATTTAACTGGTTAAATAATTATTTGTCTACAATAAAGATTGCTCTGCTTACAGAGTATAAACAGTGGTTAAATAAAGTCTTTTGTGTGAATAAATATTTTCAAAAGTCTATAGTATTGTGTAGCTTGTGTCTAACCACACTGTACTGTAGTGAAGACAAGACTCTGCTTTTAGCTGCTGTTTCTAGATTGTACTAACTGTGCTTAGTATTCTGCTTCTTTTCTTCTTATACTGTACAGAACAATGACAATATCACAGTAAGTTGCCTATCTGGACGATACCAGCCTCTTTTATCGCTCATTTGCTGTTAGTTATGGCCACTCATTCATAATGGTTTCCATTTTCCCTTTATTGCTAACCATAAATCACATATTCATTACTGGGTTACGCTGACATTCCATTGTATCACTACCTCTGTGTCTGCTGTTCCTTTGCTGTCCAGGTCTTTCTTATCAGGGATTTATTTGTACATCCATTAATATATCGAGCTTGTCACAGTCCCACAAACCTGCAGTCAAATACATCTTATTCATGTGGCATCCTGTGCATGTGTGTGTGAGACAGAGAGAGCAAGAGGGTCAAAAACTTGTCTGAAAGCTCATCAGCTGTAAGGGTACAATGTTACATATAATGCTGTGATTTGGCCAAACTATCCGAATTCTATCAGAAAATATCATGTATGCCTTTGTCCTCAATGCACGATCAGACTGGAAACTGGATGATTGCCTAGAAGTAATCACCTGGCTGTCATTATGGGATCATAGGGAACTTTGTGGTTGCCTCAGAAAATATGTAGGTGGTGGCTTTACATGCTCTTTTGGAGTGTTAGGTGCAACTCAAAGAAGGTCTTAGAATAAACAGGTCTTCATTTCAATGGTATCATTACAGGCTCATAATGTTTGTTCCCAAAAAATGTTACACCATTCACAATTTACCTGTTTCCCATTGAAAGCTAGTTCTGTTTTCAACAAATGCAATTGCGTCCCTGAACATTCATTCATTTTCTGTAACCGTTTAATCCTAATTAGGGTCACAGGGAGGCTGGAGCGCATCCCAGCCGACTCCGAGCAAGGCCATTGTACACCCTGGACAGGCCATTGCAGGGCGGAAACATGCTGATGGTTATGTAGCCTACTCTTGTCGAAAGTCAGAAATGGTTCTTTTACATTCCTCACACCATAGACAGTGAGAGACATGGCCAGCCTTTGATAACCCAGTTAGCTGCGCTGGGGGGACAGTGACAACTCGTGGAGAGTGGGGCTTGAACCCCCAACCTTAGGATCAGTGATACAGCACTTTTACCACCAGGCCACCACTTCCCAGCATCCCTGAACATACATGGCTAAATGTTGAAAAGTGTATGATGGTGCATGTTCACATTTATTTTCTATAGACAGTTTTGCATTTCTTTACCCATTACAAAACTATTGGACTTTTTTCATCTTCTCTTCTAGACTGGATTAGCCACAGCTCTCTCTGTCACAGAGAATCTGATATTTTGTGGCTGTGCTGATGGAACTGTGAGAGCTTTTAACCCAATCAACCTGCATTTCATCTGCACTTTGCCACGCCCACACAGCCTGGGCACAGACATCGCTACTGTCACTGATGCAAGGTGAGCAGTTATGTGAAAAAGCTCTTCAATTTCTTTTTTAGAATTCTGGTAGCTATGACATCTGAATTTTAGCATAATTATGTGGAAATAATGTAAGTATATGTTTTCTTCATACATAGGCGGAATGCCATAAGCAGAGCTTTGTCATAGTTAACGCTTGTTTTCAAAAGGTGAATTCAGTTCATTTCTGCTGAACAGTTTTCATAGTGAACTATAGACTGGGTCAGTGTGGGTTTTCTGGTAGCTGATTCTTACCCACCATCATACTTATGCAAATATTTTCCCCCAAACTATGTAGGAAGCATTTCCTTCCCTTTTATTCAGTTGAAATCCCTCTGGTATGTACTTGGGCTGCTTGAACAGCCTGACTTCTCACATGTGTCCGGCAGTTCTTTTTTTTTTGTTTTTTTCCACCTTCATGACTGATTAGCACAGAAATTTTGAGACTGCCAAAAATGTGTTTTGATCATTTAAATCCTATGTGCAGGAAACAAACACAACAGTATTGTATCAATGATAATCTGGCATCATCTTTCCTGTTTTATTTAAAAAAAAGTTTAACTATACAGTTCGCAGAAACATTGGGCATCTTAACTTCTAGTTGTAGTAGAAGAATTGTGATTTTTATATATTGTAATAATTCGGCAAGGGATATTCTGTTTCTACAATTAACCCATCCAAAGTGAGCACACATGTAAACAATGAGCATGCACTGTAACAGTGGGCTGTCACACATTGGGGGATCAGGGAGCAGTTGGGGGTTAGGTGCCTTGCTCAAGGGCATCTCAGACATATAATTGGAGGAAGGGAAGGTGCTACACATTTTTCCTGCAAGATTTCCATCAAACCAGTGGCCTTTGGGTTCAAAACCTGCTTATTTATACATCAGGCCATGGCTGCCCCCATTATTTCTGTGTCCATTACAAAAGCATAGGAATGATCAGTTTTACTGACAGTTTATTAATATGCTCAACTACATCTTGTTTCACCTTATGACAAATCTATCATTGTTTCTCATCAGCCACCTCTTTGCATATAAATTGGATGCTCGGTACCCTGACACAGTGGCTGTGTCATATGACTCCACCAATCACTGGCTGTCCTGTGTTTACAATGATCATAGCCTATATGTCTGGGATGTTTGTGACCTTCACAAAGTGGGGAAGGTTTACTCAGCACTGTACCATTCCTCATGTGTGTGGAGTGTGGAGGTGAGTCACATACCCAAAATGATTTATAATTTCTCCTTATTGTCATTGTATCTGAATGAACTAATTATGCATTGTTAAAATACTGTTGACTCGAATTCATGAAAGCCATCCCAAAAAATGAAAAAAATTGATATGCTTTAGATTTACAGAATATAACTGTGTTTTCACTTTTCTTGGTATAAGTAAAAATTTTTGACATTCATGTATATAGTTTATTTAGTGTAGATTTTTTTTACATATCAATATCTTTTTCTTTTTTGAGTAGCTGGGTTGATATGGAACCTTATTACATGGGTTAAGTAACCTTTACCTGGAGCATTCAAGTCTCTAGATGTATACAGATGCTCCCCGACTTATGTTTTAGTTAGGTTCTGGATGACTGAACGTAAGGTAAAAAAAAAAAAAGTAAGTTGTTACTGTATGTTCCGGTGACGTATGATCTTCATACTGTACTATACATCCATGAATACCATTACCGTATCTCATAAAACACCCCTAAATCAATTATTATAAACATAACATTGTAAAATAATATCAAATGTATCAAATAATATCAACAATCATTTCAAATAAATTAAATTCAAGCAAAAGAATTTCAAATAGATACATTTTAATCAAATTCACTCATCAAATATCAAATACAGTATCAAATATAACCTTTAACATTCTCTATGATGCGATCTTTCTGCTTGTAAATGGTTGCGATGGTTGACGGAGCCATTTGGAAGAAACGTGCAACATTCACATGTTTTTCACCAGCATCAATTTTCTTGATAATAGCCATCTTCATTTCTCACGAGATGGCTTGCTGCTTTTTCTGATTACCACTATCACTAGAAGGCTTACGCTTCTAACCAACCATATTTGCGTAGTGTTATAAAAGTCCGCAAAACAGTGTAAACACAAAGATAACAGAGATGACATCATAACACAGGGGTAACACACAGTGAACTGGGAAGAAGGAGGGTACGTTCAGTCTGTCGTTTGTAAACAATGGTGCAGCGTCATGCGGAAGTAGCGTATTACATCAGCGTAGTACATAGGTACGTCTCGTACTAAAGAGAGCACGCTACACTCAAAATTTGACAATTTTTTTTTAAACGTAAAATCGAAAAATACGTAAGACAAATGAACGTAAAGCGGGGAGTGTCTGTACTGATATTTGTTGCTAACATCGCATTTTGTATTTGTATTATTTACACGGTGATAGCAATTTATTAGAGCACATAATTTAATTTTAGCATTTATTTATCTTTTTTTATTATATTTTTTATCTCACGTAAGGTGTATGTTTTTGTGTGACAGATGTACCCACAGAATAATGAGAGAGAGCAGTCTTGTCTTACTCCGGGATCTTTCCTTAGTTGCTCTTCTGATAACACCATCCGCCTTTGGAACACAGATGGATACATTGCCCCAGTGAACCGCAATGTCATCAGCAGTGTTAGTTCCTCAGCTACTCACAATAGCCTACATTACCATAAACATACAACCAGTTTTCATGAGAACAGTTCTCTAGCTATGTCACGGGATTAAGATTTTCTCTATCTTTCTCTTTTATCAATGTAGGACCTCCAGAAAATTATTTATATAGACAATAATGTCACAGCATTGTTGGACCCAGACTGTACTGTCTCCAGCAATTCAGAGAAAGCTGATTCACAGACTTCTGAGAATAGGACTGGCATTAGGACCATGTGTGTCAGCCCAGACGGACAACAACTGGCATCAGGGGACCGCAATGGAATACTAAGGTTTTGCACTGGGGGAATTTTACTTTCTACTTCACCACTTAGCACATTTGTGCTAATAGATTTAAGATAATTGGTCTACTGTGACTTTAATGGAAAAAGCAAAGTACAGTATGTTTATGATTCATTGGTTACTCACTGTTCACATATCACGCAAGTGTGAACACTCCTGGGAACTTATTTTCAATAGCACTGTTTATTGTTCGGTTTTAATCCAAATTATTTGAGTTTTTATTTAAAAATCTATACTTACTGTTAAGAACCTTGGGCAAGGTTTTGTGAAATGTGAAATCTAAGTTCAATTAATTGTTGACTTTTTAATTCAGGGTTTGTAACCCATTCGTATATATGATTTGTTTTTTCTGTTCCAGGATCCATGAACTACAGAGCATGGAGGAGATTCTGAATGTGCAGGCCCATGACTCTGAGATCCTGTGCCTGGAGTATTCAAAGCCTGAGACAGGTGAGTAAAGACTGACCATCAGCTCGGCCCATGCACGACACACTGTAAACTGATAATCTGCTGATCCTGCTCGAATAAAAAAATGCTTTTTAGTCTCAAAGAAGCCGCTGACTGTAGCATATACTTAAGAACTACATAGGAATTTATCCTATGTTTCTTTTGTAAAAATGCCTTAATAATCGAAGAAGGCTGTTTTTAAGAAAAATGCTACAAACATTTTTGCAATATAAAAAAACTGGCATAATGTTCACAATTGGCAATGACCAGGCAAGCTATCCAGGGTGTACTCTGTCCTCACCAAGACACGGCTGAGATGGGTGCCAGCGACCCTAATTAGAATTAAGTGGTCCAAAAAGTGAACGGATGACGGAATAATGCTCATGATATGATTCAAGATCATAAGAAAGATGAAGGGACCTTTCTGGCTCACATAGACCTTATCCACATCTGTCAGAATATGATCTTATCTAATTTTTTAGTTTTTGTGGATTGGACCAATGTGGCTCTCAGCCACTCAGTTATAATTTGAAAACAAGTAGTTGAACTTGTATGTCTCCGGAGTGGCGCATCGAATGGCTATTACAGATAATTTTTCAAAGTATGTAGGGTGCTGACTGCTCAAAATAACCAAGAGGTAAAAAAAAAATACCAGATAACCATCTTACTGTAATTACAGTAGCTTTCATATTTACTTGTTGCTGGTTATGGTTGGGTACACAAACAAACAATGCACAGACATGATGCTAAAACATAGCAGCATGAACTGTGTAATTTATTCTTTTTATTAAATGATTTTAAATGCTTGTTTTATAAAATGGATAAATAATATAAATGCATAAATATGCAGTAGGCAGAAGCTAAATTGTAATGTTGTTATTTTCTGTGATAACTTAGTCCATTAGAGCAAGTATTATTTAAAATAGCTAGCGTGAAATGTCAAATTGGAACTCTACCTGTATTCAAGTCAATATTCATCTGAAAGATTTAACTTTTCTCTATTAGCTTTTGTACTTAACTCAAAATTGACAAAAAATGAACTTGGCCCACTGTTGCCCGTTTATAATTTAAGCGGCTCATTTGTAATATAATAACACCTCTTATAAAGAGGCTGGTGGAGTATTACTCTAGTCCATGTACTGTAATATTTTTGCTCTGCAGTACTAGTCGGCATAGAAGAGTATCAAGTTGCCATTTATATGGTTGCTCTACAGGCTTATGGGACTGTCCATTTTAAAATGTCATTCACTGGGATAACTAATCGGGGCTGAATCCTGATTTGGTCCAGTAACTTTGTTCTGTTAGTAAAAAAAACCCTTTTGGAAGGGAAGCGTTTTAATTACTTTTTTAAAAGAATCTAATATTTCTATTTTATTAAATATCTAAACCATTAACTATATTAGTACATTTTTTTGAGGGGGAGGAACATGAACTGTCTCCCAGCTCTTTTAATCATTTGTGAGTTTGCGCAGCCTGCATTTTTACCCGAGAGTTTGTGAAGTGCTGATTCACAAAGTTGTGTTGTGTTGTTGAATCAGCCTGTAGATTCAGTTATGAAAAATGTGGGTGGCATTTGTGTTTACTGATTGGTTGAGCATTCCACTTAACATAATGTCCCGGATATAAAGCTAATAGATTTATTCTTGGATCGTGCGTGCATGCGTGCGCGTGTGTGTGTGTGTGTGTATGTGTGTGTATGTGTGTGTGTGGGTGTGTGTGTGTGTGTGTGGGTGGTTGCTGCAGGCTTGAAACTGTTGGCCACAGCAAGCAGAGACAGGCTGATCCATGTGCTTGATGCTCAATGCGAGTATGGCCTGGTACAGACTCTTGATGAACATTCTTCCTCCATCACTGCTGTGCGGTTTGCTGGTGAGACGTAACACACAGCTACTTTCTCAATAAAAGGACTTCCTAGTAATATTATTGCTTAGTACTTAACAATTGGATTAATTTGACTGTGACTATATCTATGCAAATTCCCTGCCCTTAGCAAATGATGGCAAAGTCAGAATGATCAGTTGTGGTGCTGACAAAAGTATCTACTTCCGCACAGCTCATAAGGTAAGATGGGTGGGCTTTTCTGGTTTGTATGTGCTTGTCTGTCTCTCTCTCTCTCTCTCTCTCTCTCTCTCACACTCAGTTTTAAAACACCCAGGGTTTACTCATGGGAATTTTTTTTTGGAGTTGTACAATTTGTGCTTTTGTAGCATGCATACTTACCTCCATCAACTAAACTTCTTAAAAACTGACAGGTTGATGAATTGACTTGTCTTGTGACTGCACTGTTGTAAAAGTGACGCTGTTGTGATTGAATCTAATAGATGAAACATGAAAGTGCAACTGATGTGCCATGAGCACAAACAATCTCAATGCAAAACAGTCTTAATACAATATTAAAAATTAATAGAATACTCTCAGTACAAAACCAGTATTTTATTGAGGGAATTATGAAAAAGCACATTAGGTATTAGTTACATTTTCATGCAGGTTCAGGCCTTGGTCCAGATAAAATTGTATTTGGGTTTGAGTTCCACCTACCTGTTCAGAACTGGAGAAAACTTCATCAATCTTAACAATTTTAAAACATTAGCACAGAAGATCTTACGACAGTGCTTACTTTTAGGAAGTTCCTAAATCTATATTACTGTATTACATTATGAAAGCACAATGCCTACATTATATTGGATCAATTGTTAAAAAACCCTTAAATATTCATGGCAACAATTCGGTTTGTAATTTTATTGTCATTCTACAATGGGGTGCTGCTATGTGATTAAACCATAGTAAATCTGTGCGCTACAAAAGCGAACTCGATTAGTCTTCTATGAGATTGAGCTGATTGAGAAGAGCTGCCTCTGGTCTTGTTTCTTCAACGCAAAATATCTTAAATCATTAAATAATTTTCATGCTCTAGGCCATTAATAATGTGGAGACCTTTTTTTGGAATCAAATTAAAATTATAATTTGAATCCACAAATTCTCCCTATTCTATTATAAACTTATTCTCATCAAGTGATAGATTTGTCATTTAAGGAAGATACGATAACTTATTTATTATTATTTTTTCTTCTGATTCTTATTCTGGTTCTATTCATAGCACTCTGGCAAGTTGGCCACATCATTCATTTACATCACAACCCAATAATCTGACTATTTTACAGACGGATGAAGGAATCAAGTTTAAGCGCACCCACCATATTGTGAGAAAGGCTACGCTGTACGATATGGATATTGACCCGCTGCGCAAGTACGCTGCTGTTGGCTGCCAGGACCGCAGCATAAGGTAAGCAAGGAATGTGTGTGTCATTGTACTGTTGAACAGTAACCATTTAATATACTGTATACTGTGGACATAATGTAATTGGATTTCCAAATAGGGCTTTAAATGTAATTCAGTCTGTTTGTGTATTATTGTGTGTCTGTGTATATTTTGCAACAAGCTAGGATTGGAAATTTTCCTTCTGCAGTTACATCTGAGCAAAAGTCATATTTAAACATAGACCTGTAATTCCAGTCGGATTACCTGGTGGAAAATCTAGCTTGGTCTGACCAGCTACCGATGTTCCAAGACATAACTAAATGCTGATAGAGATTTAGTTATTTATTTGTTCTGTGTTATCACCGTATACATAACTGTAAACAAATTATTCTGAAGAATTTTTTTTTTTACTTAAATGTTTGTTACCATAAAAAAAAAATAAATAAAAAAAATAAATCCTATTTAACCTGACCAGCCCCCAGCTCCCAAATCTAAGCCTGAGCCAATCAATCCAGTTAATTTCCTGGCTTCCTATTCCTTTAAATACACTGATCAACAGGTAACTGGTAACTTTCCATCTACCAGCCTTTATCTGTGTTTTGGACAGTGATTCGTTTCTCAGCCCATGCAGGATTTCCCAGCAGGGACTCTATGGGGCCTTGCACTGTAGCTTCTGAGAGTAAATGAGTCTCTTTTCCTATAAGTGCCTGTATATTATGCTATTGTCTTGTCAGAGAAACTGAATTTATTTAAATTAGTTTTTGAGATTTGCACTTACCATATAATTAACTAGCTGTGCTAAAAATTGTGTAAATGGAAGATGGGTTTAGGCCTCAGGCTGAATTCAAGTGGACACTAAAAGTCACTGTTTAACATAATCTGCCTGATGCTCATTCTCCAATGTATTTCTTTGGTACTACACTGCTGCTGTCTTTACTCTTTACCTCCTAATTTAGACTGCAAAAAATAGAATCTTAATATATATAATCAAGTCCAATAAGATTTTACAGACACATGCTTCTCTACACTCCATTTAAATCGCTTCCTGGTTCTCGCTGGAGGATATTTTGGGAAGCAGAGTGTACTTGTAGGAAACCAGGGAAGCACATGACTGTGAACTGTCATTCTATTCACCCTTCTAAACTAAGTCTACAAGGAATATGTTTAGAAAATGCAAAAATGTTTTCAACTGTGCTGTTTTAGGCAATGTCACCTTTAGCACATTAGTAATTGTAATTGAGATATGACGGCTCAGAAAATTAGTCGAGTGCAAAATGCCTGTTAGAACCTGCATAAAGAGTGGTATAAACAGGCTCAAGCATTGCTTTGTTCTTTATAGAAGAATTATGGTGGTTTGACTTCGTGTGCGTGTGTGTGTGTGTGCGCGTGTCCCTCTAGTGGTCAGTAAATAAAGCAATACAATGTGCATGTACTGTATGCTGCTTTAGCATGTTTCTCTTTCCAGAAGCTGATGGTTTTTTTTTTTTAAACTTTGAACTGTAGCTACAGCCCATTCATATTTGCATGCTTTTTCCTCTCTCTCCCTCATTCAATCCTCTGTTTGATCCAGGATCTTTAACATCAGCAATGGCAAACAGAAAAAAATATACAAGGGCTCTCAGGGAGAGGATGGCACCCTCATTAAAGTAAGTAAAAATAGTTGGTGTAGCCTTATATTAACCTTTGCTGTTAGTTTTGACATTTCTTTTGTAAATGTTTCTCAGGTCCAGATGGATCCATCTGGGATGTATGTGGCTACCAGCTGTTCAGACAAAAACATCAACATTTTTGACTTTTACACCGGAGAGTGTGTAGCTACCATGTTTGGGCATTCTGGTATGGTCTCTCCACTTTTACAGATAGAATGTATTGAGTTCAGTTGTGTTCATTCTCATATTTCCCATAATACTGTGTCCCAAACAATTACCCAGTGCTGGTGCATGTCATTAAAGGATCACTCCCTTATTTACAGAAATTGTCACTGGGATGAAGTTCACCAATGATTGCAAGCATCTGATATCAGTATCAGGAGACAGGTAGCACATCAGAATTCCATTTTATACTTAATAATAATAACCCTCAAAATAACAATAATAATAATGATAATTATTATTATTATTATTATTATTAGTAGTAGTAATAATAATAATAATTATTATTATTATTATTTTACCCATTGTATTATTCTGATATCAGTACATTTTTAATTTATTTGTATTTGTGTTCAGCTGCATCTTGGTGTGGAGACTGAATCCAGAGCTGACTATTGGTATGCGACAAAGACTTTGTGATCTTAAGCAGAAGAGCAAGCCTGTACAGAAAAGCCCCCCTTCCAAACATCATCCCGTCAGGTACCACACATAAACATAGTCTCATTTTAAATGTAGGATTTAGTCACGGTTTTATTTAGAACAAAAATGCGTATAAATAACCCTGATCTTCATGATATTTTCTTTCAGTTGTCTGTGTTGTGTTTCGACCTCCGAACTCGTGTACATCCCAGCTCTAATGTTAGCTTTAACAGAATAAAGTCAAATATTGATGTGCACCACACCTAATAGTCAATATTTAAAGTTCATGTGGATTCCCTATACAGTCACCTGCTGGTACTGAGACTTATTTGATTATCAAACCCAGACCTGCACATAACTGAAAATGTTTTCAAACTTCTGTGTTAATGTGATACTGTAGAATTAAAAGGATGGATTTTCTGCAGTGTCTTCGATATGGAGTTGTATATATCAGCCCACAACCTGTAATATTATCTTAATTCTGATTAATTCAAGCCTATAACAATTGTATCCAACCAATTTCAGTTTGTAGACTTTAGATGTTAACACAAAAAAATCTATATTACTTTTTATGCTGTTTGCATTCAGTGTGATGGGGGTGGACTGTGCTCCAGCTATAGGCATCATGTCTTCAGATAGTGATAAAGAGCATGAAGAAGAGGAGGGTATTGAAGAAGAGGATGAATATAATTCTCCTCATTTATCCTCCAGCAGCAGCACTGGAGAAGAAACTGGTAATTTATTAGGCTTTCTTTCTGTAGTTTGTGGAATATTACAATGAACTATATTTTTGTTGAACTGCACAATATACATTCATGTTTTTAAGGCTCTTCAGAGGAGAAGCATGACTTGATTGGGGAGATGAGAAATGTAAGAATAATTATTTTATTTATATATATATATATATATATATATATATATATATATATATATATATAGTTCCAAAAAGGTCACACACATGCTAATATTTTTTTGGAATTCCTTTAGCCTTGATTACAGCACATAATCGATATGGGGTTGTTGCTTCAGTTGGTGAGGTCAAGACTCAGCCACACTTTGTCAATAAAATGATGTCAGTGGATGACTTGTATGTACTGAATGACCAGGTAAACTCATTAATGGACTTTTTATTCCCTGATTTCATGGATATAAAACTGGGCCTCAGATAGTCAAAGAGTGGGTCAGGGAGCATGAGGAATTTTATGAACTGACACTACAGAGTCCTGACCTTAGCCCTATTGCAAATCTTTGGGACGTACTGGAGAAAACTTCATGAAGTAGTTTAATTTTCCCATTATCAGTTCAAGATGTCAGTCAAAAATTAATCAAACTTTGGATGGAAATCACTTTTTTGATGTTCCTTAAGTTTGTCAAAACACTGCCATAGTGATTACAGTACATGCTATAATCAAGGCCAGAGGCGGTCCAACAAATTATTAGCGTGTACAATTTTTTGGACTTCAGCATATATAAAATACGCATTATATTTGGATTTCAATATTCCCAATATTCTTTGTTCCTTCCAAAGATTTCTGACAGCCCTCCGGCATGTGAGAACTCGGGCCCAAGACAGAGGCGACGTTGGTCGAGGAGACTAGGCAACACAGATTTGATGGTCAAGTCCATGCTGGACCTGAGACAGCTGGACTCATTTCCCAAGTTCCCTGTTATGAGCCGAGACCCTGCGCTGCATCCAGATGTGAACCTCGGCAGTACCATCAGCCTCCAAACTATCGCTGGATGGGTAATTAGAAGACATGCACAACACTGTCAGGTTGATTTCAGTTTTGGATGAAAGACTCCAGCCTCACACTTTGAAAATATTTTCACCGATTTTTATGCAGGTTGAGGAGTCAGAAGTGCAGGTCTTGCCTGTTCCAGGAGGACACTTACGTCCTCAGTACATCCCACTGTCACCTCAGACACCAGAAACAGATGCTGTGGTGCTTTACCCTGAGGGCTGTGAGGACCGAGTGAGCCTGGCAGGCAGGTCAGTTGACACGTCTTCCTTATTCACAGCATTTACATGTAGCAACAAATTCATTAATAAATTATTGTGAAATTTTTCTCAGTGTTTTTGCTCGCTTCATGCTGCTTTATGGATGGTTTGTTTGATTTAACCATTTCTAGAACTGAACGTTTACATCAATTGTAAACAGTTGTATGATTTTACTGACATGCCATTTATATGAATATAATAGAGCTTATTGATAAATGAAAAATCTGTGCTTTAGTGAGTATCAGGTCAAGGAGTTAGTCCACAGTGTGAGGTCACCTAAAGGAAACTCCTGTCCTGAGAAGCAGAGTCCTGACAGTGCATGCTTGATGGATTATACCAACAGCCATCTCTCCAGCCCGGATCAGCCTGGAGAAGGTGAGACACTCAAACCTCCCCGTCTCTTTTATTTATTTATATATATATATATATATATATATACACACACAAACACACACACACACAAGTCCTTCTCAAAAAAAGAATATTGTAATAAAGTTAATTCTTTTCTGTAATGTACTGATAAACACTAGACTTTCATATATTTTAGATTCACACAACTGAAGTAGTCTAAGCCTTTTATTGTGTTGATATTGATAATTTTGGCAAAAAAGTAAAGAAAAACCAAAAATCCCCATCTCAAAAAATTAGCATATTACCAATTTTAAAAAGTGTTTTTAATACAAAAAAAGTCAACCTTCAAATAATTATGTTCAGTTTTGCACTCAATACTTGGTCGGGAATCCTTTTGCAGAAATGCGGTGTAGCATGGAAGAAATCGGCCTGTGGCACTGCTGAGGTGTTATGGAGGCCCAGGATGCGTCGATAGCGGCCTTAAGCTCATCCACAGTGTTGGGTCTGGTGTCTCTCAACTTTCTCTTCACAATATCCCACAGATTCTCTATGGGCTTCAGGTCAGGAGAGTTAGCAGGCCAATTGAGCCCAGTAATACCATGGTCAGTAAACCATTTAGCAGTGGTTTTGGCACTGTGAGCAGGTATCAGGTCGTGCTGAAAAATGAAAATCTTCATCTCCATAAAGCTTTTCAGCAGATGGAAGCATGAAGTGCTCCAAAATCTCCTGATAGCTCGCTGCATTGACCCTGCCCTTGATAAAACACAGTGGACCAACACCAGCAGCTGACATGGCACCCCAGACCATCACTGACTGTGGGTACTTGACACTGGACTTCAGGTATTTTGGCATTTCCTTCTCCCCAGTCTTCCTCCAGACTCTGGCACCTTGATTTCCGAATGACATGCAAAATTTGCTTTCATCCGAAAAAAGTACTTTGGACCACTGAGCAACAGTCCAGCGCTGCTTCTCTGTAGCCCAGGTCAGCTGCTTCTGCCGCTGTTTCTGGTTCAAAAGTGGCTTGACCTGGGGAATGCGGCCCCTGTAGCCCAGTCCACTGCTTCCACAGGTCCCCCAAGGTCTGGAATCGGCCCTTCTCCACAATCTTCCTCAGGGTCCGGTCACCTCTTCTAGTTGTGCAGCGTTTTCTGCCACATTTTTTCCTTCCCACAGACGTCCCACTGAGGTGGCTTGATACAGCACTCTGGGAACAGCCTATTCACTCAGAGATTTCTTTCTGTGTCTTACCCTCTTGCTTGAGGGTGTCAATGATGGCCTTCTGGACAGCAGTCAGGTCGGCAGTCTTACCCATGATTGCGGTTTTGAGTAATGAACCAGGCTGGGAGTTTTTAAAAGCTTCAGGAATCTTTTGCAGGTGTTTAGAGTTAATTGGTTGATTCAGATGATGAGGTTAATAGCTCATTTAGACTACCTGAACATGATATGCTAATTTTTTGAGATAGGGATTTTGGGTTTTCATGAGCTGTATGCCAAAATCATCAGTATTAAAACAATAAAAGACCTGAAATATTTCAGTTGGTGTGCAATGAATCTAAAATATATGAAAGTTTAATTTTTATCGGTACATTAGAGAAAATAATGAACTTTATCACAATATTCTAATTTTTTGAGGACTAGTGTGTGTATATATATATATATATATATATATATATATACACACACACATATATATATTTTATATTTTATACATACATACATATATATATATATATATATATACATACATATATATACACACATATACATATATATATACACATATACATATATATATATATATATATATATATATATATACGCATATACACACACATACATATATACACACACATATATATATATATACACACACACATACACACACACACACACTCACCTATAAAAGCACATAGATTCCAACAGTGTTTTACCTTAATTTTGGTATGTCTTAGACTCTGAACCCACTGAACCACTGAGTGTGGATGGTAACTCATCAGAGCTGGATATGGAAGATTTGGAAGAAGATAATGTGAGGAAGACTGAACTTTGTAGCTCTGTCCCTAAGACTCCTGACCAAGAAGCCTTCCTCAACGAAAACTTTGCGAACCTGTCAGACTTCACTACCACAGGTTGTGTGTATGAGAGAGTTAATGAGTTAGTTTGTGGTACAAGAGGTTATTTTTTATAACTTGATACAGTGATAAGCTCACAGTTGATTGTTATGCTTTCTCTATTTGTTGGTGTATACAGAAAGTCCAAATGCTCATCATCAGCCAACAATCACTGACAGCATCTCTTCAAAGTTTCTCACTGGATCCACCGACTGGTAAGACATTCATACAAGAATGAATATATTATATAAATGAAACCAAATTAAATATGCAATAAACCTTTTAAAATAAATACATTTTTTCTAATTTCTCAGCAGGCAGGCTTTTGTTTCTTCTTCAATCAAAACTACAGCAAGTAAGGGCACTAGTGAATTGATGCAGCCACTGGTACCTGAGGTATGCCCTCTTGTGAAAAACAAAAACCAGAGCAGCCTGCAAGAAATCCCGAGCCCCAAGAGACCTTCAGTTCTGCACTTAACCCCTGAGAAGAAACGCAGCCCTATAGAAATTTCTGCTGATTCTCTGGCTGCCTCAACTGGCATGAGGAAAGCGAAGTCCATTCACAGCCTCTCATCAGAAGGTGAGATGTCCAAACTGTCATCAAACAATACCATGACTCAAGGAGATACAATTATTATATTTTTAATTCAATGACTGGAGTAATTAATCTAGTAATTCTTGTTCCTGCAATGAATCATATTTTGTTTTCTTCCTGTTTCTGTGTTTGTTAACCTTCTTTCATGCTGTTTCGCTCAGCTGATATGCTTCAGTCGTCTGCACAAGTTTCTCAGGAGGTTCCACCTCAATCCCAGCAATATGACCTTGCTCCAGTGTGCACCCCACGCCGTACGCTTCCCAGTGCACCTCTCTCCAGCCCAACATCTGCCCTGCCCAGAGACTGCCCTACGCCCACAAAGTCCAAGCCACGCTCATATATGAGCCCCACCACCAGTTTCATAGCCAAGATGTCACGCTCCATATCCATGGGGGACAACCTGAACCTGAATGAGCAAAGTGAAGTACCCGCAGGCAGAGACACCCACCGAGGCTCAGGATCAGACACTTCCAGTGTCCGCAGTACTTCTCGCAGCAAACCCTCATCTCCAATGATCTCTTTGCAATCCTCGTTTATTGACTCTCCCCACCATGGTGCTGTAATACCCACCATAAGTGGATCCTCCATTCTTAACTCTTCTTCTAAAGGTACCCAGTCCAAATTATCCAGCAGTGCCCGTCCTCAGCTACACTTGGACATCAGCAAACCTCTTCCAGACAAGCCCTCCATGGCTTCCTTCTCTCCTAGCAGCAAGATTACCAAGCTTGGCCACAAAGAAGAACTTGCTACCAAGACCCCAGTAAGTGTAGCGCCGCTGCCAGGACCAGACCAGCTTCAGGTAAACGACATGCAGTCAGTCCCTACTGAGACCAGTACTGATGAGCCAGAGAAGAACGCAGAAAAAGATACAGAGCTGGAGAAAACACTTACCAAGCAATCAAATCAGAATCAGGGCAGCACAGTTTGTCTGCTGGCAGCCAGTCAAGCCCAGGAATCAGGTTTGCTGGGATTTCACTCCTCTTTTGTTCTTTCATCTGTACCTCTGCGCCTGGGTCTTCCCAAGCACTTCTTTACCCACAGACTCTGGTATCTCTCTCCTTCCATCACTTCTGCCATGTTTTCCTCTTCACCCTGTCCCTCCATTAACCATTACCAACTAACGGGTGAGGCATGCTTCCTCTCTGCATACTCTTTATACATTACATTAACCCTACAGCCTTGTCTTAAATGTTCTGTCCTTCACCCTAAGTCTTTTCACTGACTTCATTTTACATCTAGTGCAAATAAAATTCAGTTTTTTTTCTGCAAAGTCTCCATTATGTATATTTACTATGTGAATATGCGATGCCTTTTGTAACATTAAGTTGTTGGTGCTTTGTGTAGAACACTTCTGAGTTAGTAGTCGTAGTAACATTAATTAACAGGAAAGCTTCAGTGCTTTTGTGCTGCTGATCTTGAAGCATGTCGACCTAGTCAGGTTAGAGGCTTGAGGTGATGCCATGTTTATCAAAAAACCTGAGAAATCTCTAAATAAGGCCTGAACCGTGCAGAGAGTTTGAATATTTTCAGAAATATATTTCAATGTATCTGATGTTCTAAAAATCAAAACCATGTTGTGTATTCATTCCCAGGCTTGAGTGCTTCTGTTTGGAGTTTTGCATGTTCTCTCTGTTCTTGTGTGGGTTTCCTCCGGGCACTCCGGTTTCATCCCACAATTCAAAAACATGCACAATTAAGCTAATTGCACTGTTCCAAATCACCTCTAGGTGTACCTAGCCCTTGCCCAGAGTCAGGTGAGATAGGTATCAGCCTCCCGACAACCCGAATTAGGATTAAGCAGCTTAGAAAATGAATGAACGGATAAATGAAAGATAAAATATGTTGTCAAATCAGGGGTTTTACTGTACAATATTACTCTCTGTGCTCAGGACACTTCCACATCTGAATAGGGATTGGTTTGATTCCTAAACCAGAAAAAAAATGCAAAAATTTTATTATATTTATATTATATAATAATTTATAATTATTCACTGATTTTCCTGAACTAACACTAACTGCGGCACCAGCGTCTTTCCAGTGGACAAGGACGGTGTGACCGATTGCTCTTTTCTCTCCTCCTCTTTACAGCAGATGCATCTCTTAGTATGGAGTCATGTCGACTTGCAGCTAATGAACTTCAAAGCAGTTTTAAAAAGGCCTGCCACTTCTACAGGATGGTAAGTTATCGGTGTAGTAATCGAAGGTCCTTCTCTTTATTGCCTGTAAACTTTGTCAGCCGTGAGAAGATGCATCTAGATAAACATTCTGAATGTGTGTTTACAGCTGAGCACTTCCACAGAACAGAGGCGGGAGCATCAGGAGATGATGCTAGTGCTGGCTGAGGCATTTGATGTGGTACAGGCCGAGTTGAACTCATTGCCACATTATATTGGAGGAAACCATTCCCGCTACAGCAGCAGCTCAGTGTGCACGCTGGGCAGTGAGCCAGGTGGTGTGGGTGAAGAACGAACATTGGCATTGCTGGAGCAGTATTCCCAGCTTCTCCTAAGAGCTGTGGAGAAGAGAATGGACAGCAAAGACTGACATGCACTTGTCCTGACTACTGTTTAATTCGATCGTTCAGGCTGAGGCCGGATCCCAAGCCATGACTCTGTACATTAGCAGGTTCTTTTATTAATAAGTACATTTAAAAAAAAACACACACAAATGATTGAAGTGTGAACTTTCTTCCTTTTGCTTAAACACTACCAGCACAGATGGACAGGGTCGGTCCGACAGGCATGGCCATATTGCACTATAGACTGTAAACGCGTCGGCCTACCTCCACCATTTTTAGTGTGTTGTTACTGCAACCACATACACTACGCTTCACCTCTTTTCCAAATAAGGTTCCATTCTGTCCTTTATTGGTTTAATGTATCTAGATGTTTGTGTATAGGAGCAGTGCTTGATCAAATGGATTGTTGTTATGAGGGTGAGATCCGAGCACAGCATGGCGTGTAACAGTGCAATACAAACGGACTCGCACTGCTCCAGTTCGATCCTTACAAAGATAAACATGAACTTATTTTGCCGATCCTCAAGAAAATGTGAACTTTTATTCAGAACTTTTTCTCTTTTTCAGAGATTTTCCACATATTTATATCTTCCACCATGGAGTGCTTTTCAATTTTAGTGATTTATATGTTGTTGCAGATGAGTGACTGTATTTATTCTACCATGATTGGTTATTAACAGGTCTCCAGATAGTGTGTTGTACAGTGACTGTTTTCTAAAAGGATAGCTGTAACATCCGTACAGCGCCGGACAGGAAGATCCAGAATGACAGCATCCGAGTCTCACGTGAGATTATTGGTGATTTTGTAACATTTGACATCATCGAGGTTTCAAGAGCTTGGGTGCCTTATTTTATAACCAGCAAATCTCTACTATTTATAATTTTAGAACTGTGCTTTCAATGCTGATAGAAAGCTTGTCTTCCTCAGTGTAAAATATTCCAATAAGTCCAACTCGACTGCCGTAGAAAAACAATAGAAAAAGGCAGAAATGCAAAACTGAAAATGTACATAGAGGAATTTACATTTTATTGCCTCGATCTCCTGAGGTTTGATGAAATGCTTTTATGAACATTCTTTTCATAAATGTGTAACCGAAATATTTTATATTCAGGTTTTGATCTCTTTTCTGAAAACTAACACTGATGTACAATAAAGCACTTTGTTTTCTAAAGTAATGCCATTTTTGTTACTTCAAGAATACTGTATTTGTGCTAGTGATTTGTCTGCTGTATATTTTTCAGACCTTTTGATATTGTTACAGCGTATGGTGCTTGTGCTCAGAACAGCAAATTTTGCTAAAGATGTGTAAACCAGTGTAATACAGGACACTGGATACCAAAAACAAATAATTAATATGACATTGTTCCCGAACATCAGAATTTTTCAACTCCACCATGAACTTTTCATTGTTTGAGACAGATTGTAACTAAAGAAATGAAGTTTTTTAACGTTACAAAGTCATTTCGTTAATCATGTGAGCGTATTAATCACTTAGCTGAATGAAGTGAATGTAATGTGTAAAGGAGTTTTATATATATTATAAATAAATAAGGTGCCCGTAGGAGAGTAACTTGATTGTAAGCATGACAAAACTGTATGCATGAAAAGAGGTGAACTCCAGAGCTGACTGGATGCTGAATGTGGGTGTATGTTTGTATATCTGTCGTTCTGAAAGAACAATCATCCAATGCTTTGCTATTCAGCCCTATATCTGTAGCTACATGTGTTCTTTTTGACAGAAAATCAGCAAATCCCACAAGCTAGTGTTAAACACGAATGAAAAGACTGTTTCCTTTTTAAATTTGTTCGAGTGCTCCGCACTACTCCTTAATGAATTGTTTTTAGATTTCAGTGTTTTAGATTTAAGTGTCATCTGAAAAGCAACGTCAGGTGCTGGTTAATAAAATTGTATTTATTACACAAGTTGTTATTTGTCTTGCATTGATTTTGTTGGAATTTTGGTTTAAAATTTAAAAATAATGTCTTTATAAAGAAAATTGAACTCCAAGTCATTTTTTTTTTGTTTGTACAGCGTATCATGGTGATGAAGTGAGCTCGTCTCTGTACGGTGGTTGTGGACTCATTTATGAGCTTTGAACTGCGGGTGGCCGGGTGAACTGTGGGTGTGCGATGTGCATGCAGTTTTACCACGTTATCCTCATGTATGTATGGGTTTCTTCTGGCTTCTCTGGTTTTATCCTATCTCCCAAAACCATCCACTGGATTGGTGAGCTTAAAGTATCCCCAAGTAATTGAAGTATGTAACGCCTTGTGCTGCACTCTTGTCCATTGTTCTCTTTCAAAAGCTTGATGTTTCATAATGAACCCACAACTCCAGTTAGAGATTCCACCAGTTGAAAGTAATTGTACTTGATATCATATTCCATATCATACCAGAAATTCACTGAATAGAGAAAAACAAAACACATTTTACACAAAATAACATTTTTCAGTAAACATATTTAAGCCAATACTTGCTGAAAGTCATGTATCTACACTGCACTATCATATGTGACTGTCATTATTAAAGAATGCTCTGTTATCATGCCTGAGGAGGAAATTTATTTCCATATAAAACCATGTAGAATGTAAGTTAAATACAGTAAAAAACCCTCTACAGTACCTGCGATGCATCCATGAGACTGGCGGACATGGTGGAACCAGAGTGATGGGAGGTAAAGCATCTCTCCTGCTCTCACTGTACAGCACAGTGGCCGGGCCCGACTGTAGGAGGGAAAGCGTTCCAGGTCGGGATTTAGAGGATCCAGGGGAATCCAAGGCACCTAAAGTGAGGCAATACGTTTCACAAACAGAGCATGCATATCAGTTGAGGGTCGGTCTGGGTACGAATAACAGAAAACCAGTTTGATGTTTCTTTTTCTTCTTAAAATCATCAGAGAAGATTTAACCATCAGGGAAAAAAACAGCCAGTTGCTTCAGAATATGTTTTAGTTTGAACAACTAATGTTAACATTTTCTCTGTTGCCCACTAAAATTCACATTGCTCCATGTTGAAGGGAAAGAAACATGACATACTTTTTCTGAGTCCTGTTCATCCACTATTTCAAAGCTGCCATCTTGCTTCTGTTTGTATGTGGCAGGCTGGTACAGGTCTACACACAGGCACAATGTACAGCCACCATTTTAATCCTGTCCTTTTGGGTTTTTATATACATACAGACTCACACGTATACACATTTTATTTATATATAAATATATAAATATATATATATATATATATATATATATATATATATATAAATATATATATAAATAAATAAATATATATAAATATATATATATAAATATATATATAAATATATATATATATATATAAATATATATATATATATATAAATATATATATATATATATAAATATATATATATAAATATATAAATAAATATATATATATATATATATATATTTATATGGACCGAGATCCCCCGCGTTCGCCGAATTCTGCATGTATGTGTATATAGTATCAATAAATACATATTCAATGCTACAAATGTTTATAGTAACCATTAAACATTTAAAAAAATAATGCATAAGATGTAAATATATATATATATGATGATATATAAATACACACACATACAGACGCACGCACTCAGATGCGCACCTCACATAAAAATATCAGTAGTTTTCATGGGGGGTTTAGGTTGGTTTTTTGCTGTTTGAGGGGGGGTTGCATAATTGGGCTTGTTTTGCAACACTTTCCTTAACTTTTTCCCCTATTCTTCCTTATTTTTTAATTAGATGAATATTTAAAAAAAAAACAAAAAAAAAAACAAGATGCACTGAAGTCGCATGAATTGAAACGTGACGTAGCGAGGGAATCCTGTATATGTATAAACTTATTACATTGTTTTAAGGTAACCAGGACTATTTACACTACTTTTATTTCTGAAAATCACAGCAACATAAGACAATTTAAAAATCACATTCAAGCATTTCAACAGCTTTGTGAGCAAGCAGAGCAAATTAGTGAAGGACTATCTGGAGACAGTACAGTGTCTGAGCGTCAGTAAGCGTCAAGTTAAACAACAATGAATACAGAAAAACTCTTCATTGGAATTTTCCCTTGCCGTATGGTAGAAAGGGACGATCAGCAGGAGGGAGAAGAATAAACGTCTTCTCTCCAGAGATGACACAGTAAAGATTCTCATAGTGGTCTTTGTGCACTACAAGATAAAAAACATTACATTCAGACTTCAATCCCACTCAGTGTTTCTGAATTTTACATCTTTCAAATGAAAACTATAAATATAACCTACTAGAAGTGACCGCACGCTCCTCTCCCAACCAAAAATTCACAGCATCAGGCATTTTTCCTAAAGAAAAAAAAAAAGTCTCTCATTCTCATTACATGTACAATAATAAAATATATAATTTTTACAATTAACTTTAGAGTACAACCTGCCTAAGGATGTTTAATACTGTAATGTTGAATTAAATAAAATTTAATTAAATTATTTCAATTGCAACGTGTGCAATTCAGTGTTACATTAGTCCCTGCGATGGCCCGGCGAGCTGTGTAGCGTGTACCCCGCCCTCACCCAGAGTCGGCTGAGATGGGTGCCAGCCTCCCCATGACCCGAACTCAGATTAAGCGGTTCAGTAAATGAATGAATGAAGTGTAATAACCAAAATCCAGAAATGCCAAAAACACTCACAGTTGGCTTACCAGATTAAATCTTAAAATAGTGTCGCCTTTACCCATGTGATAAACTGTGGCCTGGTGTGACTCACACATACCGTA
The DNA here is from genome assembly GCA_024760905.1 of Plotosus lineatus. Taxonomy (NCBI): domain Eukaryota; kingdom Metazoa; phylum Chordata; class Actinopteri; order Siluriformes; family Plotosidae; genus Plotosus; species Plotosus lineatus. The sequence continues at coordinate 54,855,150 of CM045732.1, forward strand.
TGTATTTGTATGACCCACCCAGTGCCTCACTCATCCATGGGATATGAGCCTGTACATCTCCAATGAGTTCTGGCAGTTCCTCGCTCAGATTTGAGCACTGTTTCTGCACATAGAACACACCACTGCTCTTTTCTTTGCCATCTATAATGTCCAGCAGGGCTGAGAAGGTCATCTGGCGCTCTTCAGGCATCACAAAGCGATCTCCATTAACAGCGTCTGCATAGCCATTTGGTGTGACAGCAACACTGATGAGCTTGGAGCCAACAACCTGCCTGAACATACACACAACGGTTCTTCTGAAAAGACCTGCTGCATGCAGTGAGACCGGACTCCACTTGATTAAAGTTACATTGGTGTCAGTTGTCTGTCTTACCTAAGATGGGCAAAGTTCCATTTCGACAATGCAGGCCAGTGATTGAAGGCATTGCGGATGATGCAGGGCTTATTGGGGCTGATCCAGTCTCGATAGAACTGTAGAGGTAAGAGCGGCCCATCCAGATATGGTACTGACTCATTCAGATGAAGCTCTAAAGAATATAAACTCATTATGAATCAGTGCTCATTCATTCTTAAAACTTACAATCCTTTTGAAGAAGCAACCATCCTCACTTTTATAATGATTTCAATGACATTGCTGTCAGATGACATTTACCATCTTTTGGATATACAGTATAATACTGGACTGAATAATGGACTGTTATAAGACACAGTGTAAGCAAAAAGTGTGAACCTCACTCGCCTCGAGCTTCTTCAGGGAAGCGTCTCAAACAATTCTTCACTTCTTCCATGGGCTTCGATCTCATAACATGCTGATCAGAACAGAAATCATACGCGCTCATGCTTCAGAAAATTCATTACAAACAAGAAAAACGTCTTTACAGAATCATGAACAGGATAACAGCACAAGGGCACAGATGACTAATAAAACTCTGTATCTGTAAATGCATAGTTACTGTTGCATGTACGTAAATTTAATACGGTACCATCCGTGACAAGAGCTTCCTCTTGTGCGGTTTGTTACGGCACCTTTACGCTGTAGATGTTATTACTGCCACCTATCGGACATGTTTGTGTTTCGTATTAGAAGTGTGAGATGCCGCCAATTCTAATACGTACTGTACTCACTAAACACAAGCGTGTCCACTAGGTGGCAGTAATGACACCTACAGAGCAAGTTTTTATAACAAACAGTACAAGAAGAAGCAGCTTTATAGGTGTCATTACTGCCACTTAGTGGACACGTTTGTATTAGACATGAATGACGCCACCAATTCTCTTTTTGAGCCAATGTCAATGACAACTTGTCCTTCTCAAAAAAAAATTTGCATATTATGATAAGTTCGTTATTTTCTGTAATGTACTGATAAACATTAGACTTTCATATAGTTTAGATTCATCACACACAACTGAAGTAGTCTAAGCCTTTTATTGTTTTGATATTGAGAATTTTGGCAAAAAGGTAAAGAAAAACCAAAAATCCCCATCTCAAAAAATTAACATATTTCAACTGACCAATAAAAACATGCTTTTAATACAAAAAAAAAAAAAAAATAAAGTCAACCTTCAAATAATTATGTTCAGTTATGCACTCAATACTTGGTCAGGAATCCTTTTGCAGAAATGACTGCGTCAATGCGGCATGGCATGGAGGCAATCAGCCTGTGGCACTGCTGAGGTGTTACGGAGGCCCAGGATGCTTCGATAGCGGCCTTAAGCTCATCCACAGTGTTGGGTCTGGTGTCTCAACTTTCTCTTCACAATATCCCACAGATTCTTTATGGGGTTCAGGTCAGGAGAGTTGGCAGGCCAATTGAGCCCAGTAATACCATGGTCAGTAAACCATTTAGCAGTGGTTTTGGCACTGTGAGCAGGTGCCAGGTCGTGCTGAAAAATGAAATATTCATCTCCATAAAGCTTTTCAGCAGATGGAAGCATGAAGTGCTCCAAAATCTCCTGATAGCTCGCTGCATTGACCCTGCCCTTGATAAAACACAGTGGACCAACACCAGCAGCTGACATGGAACCCCAGACCATCACTGACTGTGGGTACTTGACACTGGACGTCAGGCATTTTGGCATTTCCTTCTCCCCAGTCTTCCTCCAGACTCTGGCACCTTGATTTCCAAATGACATGCAAAATTTGCTTTCATCCGAAAAAAGTACTTTCTTCTGCCACTGTTTCTGGTTCAAAAGTGGCTTGACCTGGGGAAGCCAGCACCTGTAGCCCATTTCCTGCACACGCCTGTGCATGGTGGCTCTGGCGGTTTCTACTCCAGACTCAGTCCACTGTTTCCACAGGTTCCCCCAAGGTCTGGAATCAGCCCTTCTCCACAATCTTCCTCAGGGTTCGGTCACCTCTTCTGGTTGTGCAGCGTTTTCTGCCACACTTTTTCCTTCCCACAGACGTCCCACTGAGGTGGCTTGATACAGCACTCTGGGAACAGCCTATTCGCTCAGAGATTTCTTTCTGTGTCTTACCCTCTTGCTTGAGGGTGTCAATGATGTCCTTCTGGACCGCAGTCAGGTCGGCAGTCTTACCCATGATTGCGGTTTTGAGTAATGAACCAGGCTGGGAGTTTTTAAAAGCCTCAGGAATCTTTTGCAGGTGTTTAGAGTTAATTGGTTGATTGAGATGATTAGGTTAATAGCTCGTTTAGACTACCTGTACATGATACGATAATTTTTTGAGATAGGAATTTTGGGTTTTCATGAGCTGTATGTCAAAATCATCAGTATTAAAACAATAAAAGACCTGAAATATTTCAGTTGGTGTGCAATGAATCTAAAATATATGAAAGTTTAATTTTTATCAGTACATTACAGAAAATAATGAACTTTATCACAATATGCTAATTTTTTGAGAAGGACTAGTATTTATACTGATAGACATCTCTACAGATGACGGTAAAAGCGACCAGAGACCCTAGTTTTATTGGTGTGATAGTAAATCGCCAAATTGGCCTTTTGAAAAATCCAGCTTGGCCCAGAAACAATTCCTGATTTAATGCTAGTAATGCAAAATTCATCCATTCATTTTCTGAACTGTTTAATCGTAATTAGGGTCACGGGGAGGCTGGTGCCCATCTCAGCCGACTCTGGGTGAGGACGGGGTACACTCTGGAAAGCAAGCCAGGCCAATCCAGGGCCTAATGCAACATTGTACACAAATTCCATTGAGGAAAATTACATATTCGTTAGGAGGAAAATTGTGGACCACCATTTTAAAAAATTCAGGCTAGTTTCCAAATTCCAAAACTCTGAGCTGATTAAACACGTTTTTTTCCTTCAACTTTCTGATTACTTGAATAAACTTCTCAGTTAATGTTTGTATACACCTCTGCATTCGTAACAGTAATTTAGAAAATGTTAACAGTGTTTTAAACAGCCCATAACTGATCACAACTGGATTGTTCAGCAGGGTGTACAAATCTTCATAAAATGCTTTGGACACAACTAAGATACCACGGAGCTAATTGTTTACATCAGTGTCTTATGGACCAAAAGAGATAAATCCCACCCTTCTACACAGATACCACTCTATGACCCAGTTGGCTTCTTATGGACCTGAGGTAATTGCCAGACAAAAATCCCTGGGTTTGAAGCCTCAAAGTAACCACGAACAGGCACAATCATATCCTGGAAGCCATAGAGCATCTGCCTTGGCCTGCTCACCTTTGGCACAACAGCAGGCAAAGGGTAGTGTTGGTTCTTTAAAATCTGTATCCACTTGCGGAGAAAATATAAAAAGATTTGATTAAATTTAGTTAAACGTTTCACTTTCTCAACATTAATTTCTTGTTTATATCACGGCTGTACAAAAGCAAGATTATACTCACCCTGTAGGCTTGTGTTTTCAACTAACCACAGCCATGATGGTATTCGGTTGAACTGCACTCTATTAGTATGTCTGTCTGTCTTCCTTTCGGCTTTTCCCCTTTTACTTGGGAGTCGCCACAGCGAATCATCTGATTCAAGTTTGATTTGGCAGAGGGTTTTTTTTTTTATGTCGGATGCCCTTCCTGTCACAACCCTTTTTAGCAAGGGACAGAAACACGCTGATGACTTTGCAGCTACTCTTTACGAAAGTCAGCAATGGTTCTTTTACATGCCTCACACCATAGACAGTGAGAGACATGGCCCGCCTTTGACAACCCAGTTAGCTGCACTGAGGGGGACAGTGACAACCTTGTGGAGAGTGGGACTCGAACCCCCAACCTTTGGATCAGCGATCCAGCGCCCTATACCACTAGACCACCATTAGTAGGTATTTTTTATATATATATATATCCCAAACGTGTACTGCCTGGTAGAAATTTCTGAATTCTGGTTCGGAATTGAACCGATTACAGTAACATGGATGAACAGACAACTAACGACTGTATCTCTCACACTGTATGCCAAAGGAAATGTATTCTGAATGTATTCTCACCTTAGTACTGATTGCAGATATATGGAAACCACTTTTCACTGATTATGAGTTTTCTCATAAATATGGCTTAAACTCTAATAAACTACTTAATATTTTTACAATAACGAGATATCATTTACCCTAAGTATGACCCCAAGAGTTTATAATTCTAATTTTCAGTCAGATATTAATGAGACTCTTATGATTATGATTTAAGATATTATAATAAAGATTTACTCACTCATAATTATGAGATATTAGATCATAATTTTGTATTAAAAAGTTTTCATTATTATGAAATAGTGATTCATAATAGATATCTCTTATAGATTTGTTGATTTTGGCTGATTACTTCCGCTTTTCAGAACAAGGATCATAGGTTTATTGCTGCTGAGTAGAAGGTCGCCCTCTGGTGGACAGAGTCTACAGCGGGGTTTTCCCTCCAAGTGTTTCTTCTTATAATTCTGACCTTTAATTAAGAGTGAACGCTATGTGGTAAAATTGAAATTCCTCGTAGAGCTCAAAAGTAATTATGCTGATTTTATTCCTTTGTTTTATCAGGGGTTTCCGATTTTATCCCAGTTTAGTGATTCTGGGCGTCTGGTATTAATTCGGAAGGGAAACAGTCCTGCTCGGTTGTTGGGGTTTTGAATTATATAACACGGTTCAACGCCCCTTTTCGGTTCATTCGCAATTACTGATGGACCTTGTGAGCCATGGATGAAGAGGCGACACTTGAGAGTTACTTTGATCAGTCGATTGCTGTATGTTGATATGTTGGACTCACAGGTCTATTAGGATTCTTACAACGAAGAGATTGTTTTCAATGTTTTAATTCTATGCATGCTTGCTATTACCTGTATGTTCACTTCCACCAGGGTTCCTCTGAGTATATGTTTGGAGGGGATTTAGGTGTGCAGGACCCACAACAACTTCAAGATCCCTCTTTCCTCTCCTCCTCCATCTCCAACCAACAGAAAGATCTCGCTGAGGATCTGGACCTAAGCTTTCTGCCTGATGAGCTTAGTACTCAGGATGAAGGGGGAGAGAACGCAGGAGCAGGTTCCACAGAGGACAGTGGTATTTACCCGGACTCTACACCTGTAGTCACCCAAGAAGAAACGAATATCAATCATAAGAGGCATCCTGCAGCATCCCCCTTCTGCAACCTCCCTATGACCCCCATGACACCCATGACCCCTGTTGCCCCTGTGGCAGAAAGCTCAGGAATTGTTCCACAACTCCAGTAAGACATTTTGCATTTATTATACAAACAAGATGTCAAGAATCTCTCTAACCATTTTTAAAGATGTACAGTGATGATTATAATCCAATGGAGTAAATACATATTGTATTTACACTGTACTGTACATGTTACGGTGTAAAAATGCTTGCGCCTAGGGTGGGGCCTATTTTAATCTTTAACCAGCTAACAGAAGCATCGACATGTATCAGGCTTACTTGCATAACATGACGAGGACCTCAACAACAAATAAAGTGTATAGCTTCACTCCACTCATTTTTACATGTTTGAGTGAGCAGGTGAACGAGTTATATTATTGATTTATTTTGATGGTGCTGGAAGAGTGAAAGTTCATCAAACCTTCTGATCAATTTAATAATCTTAAATACCAAGCAAATGCCCAGAAAGTAAGCAATACAATATTCACTGATTTATTTATTTGACAAGCCACTTATTCCTATTAGTGTTGTGCAGAGGCTGGAGCCTATCTCAGCTGAATCTGGGCGAAGATGTGGTTCACCCTGAACATCTTTCCAGCAAATTGCAGGGCCAACACACAGAGACACTTACATTTAGAGGCAATTTGGAACAAACCTAATTTGCATGTCTTTAAACTGTGTGAGGAATCTGGAGTACCCAGGGAAACCAATGCAAGCACAGGGAGAACATGCAAACTCCAGAAATCCCCTCGCCACTCAATCCAAGAACCTTCTTACTGTGGAGCAGACATTTTAGCCACTATGCCTCTGTGCCACTCAAGTAACAACTACTTCACTGACACTTTCTAGTTTCATGTTTTTCAATGAATGTATCCTCCACAGTAAGGTCAAGGTCTCGATTCCAGTGAGGGAATTTCTGGAGTTTGCATATTTTCTTGGATATACTATATTAATCCTGCAAGGAACAATATTTTTGCCTCTGCATTTAATCCAGAGTGAGCACACACAAACTTGGAGCAGTAAACTACCACACATTGGGGCACCCTGAGAGCAGTTGGGTTTCAGGTGCCTTGCTCAAGGGCACTTCAGAAATAGGAAGGTGCACCTCACTCTCCCTGCACGTTTTCCTACTGGTTTGAGAATTGATCCAGTAATCTTTTGGTCCCAGTCCCGCTTCTTTAAACATTAGGCCAACCAATCACATTCCCATGTAGGTGATACTAACTAGGATTGGATTCTTTTATGCATGAACCAACTGTGTGCAAACAGTAACCTGTGTTTGTTGTATACAGGAATATAGTGTCTACAGTAAATCTTGCTTGTCCTCTAGACCTGAAAGCCATCGCCCTTCAAGCCCGAAATGCTGAGTACAATCCAAAGGTAGGTCTAACCTCAATGTGCAATGCTGCGCTGCATAGACTTAGATTTCTTTTTTAGTTTAAGCAGCTTTCACTCACGGCTGATTCTGAAATAAGAAGGGAAATGAATGTAATTATTATACATGAATATCATCATCATCATCATCATCTTCCACTAAGTCCAGGGTCGGGTTGCGGGCGCAGCAACCTAAGCAAAGAGGTCCAGACGTCCCTCTCCCCAGCCACTATCTCCAACTCTCCCGGAGGGACACCGAGGTGGTCCCAGACAAGCCGAGAGACATAGTCCCTCCAGCGTGTTCTAGGTCAACCCTGGGGTCTCTTCCCGGTTGGACATGTCCGAAATCCCACACCAGGGAGATGTCTGGGAGGCATTCTGACCAGATGCCCGAGCCACCTCAACTGACCCCTCTCAATACGGAGAAGCAGCGGATCTACACCGAGCTCTCCACGGATGGTAGAGCTTCTTACCTTATCACTAAGGGAGAACCCCGCCACCTGGTGAAGGAAGCTCATTTCAGCCGCTTGTATCCACGATCTTGTTCTTTCGGTCACTCCCCAAAGCTTGTGACCATAGGTGAGGGTTGGAATGTAGATCGACTGGTAAATTGAGAGCTTCGCCTTGGGGCTCAGCTCCTTCTTCACCACGACGGACTGGTACAGGCTCCGCTTAACAGCAGAGGCTGCAGCGATCCGTCTGTCGATCTCCCGCTCTATCCTTTCCTCACTCGTGAACAAGACCTCAAGATACTTAAACTCCTCCACTTGGGGCAGGACCTCATTCCCAACCCGGAGGGTGCATTCCACCCTTGTCTGACTGGAGAACCATGGCCTCGGACTTGGAGGTACTGATCCTCATCCCGGCTGCTTCGCACTCGGCTGTGAATCGCTCCAATGAGAGCTGGAGGTCCCGATTTGATGAAGCCAAAAGGACAACATCATCTGCAAAATGCAGAGACGAGATCCGATGGCCACCAAACCAGAACCCCTCAACGCCTCAACTGCACCTAAAAATTCTGTCCATAAAAATTATGAACAGAAATGGTCACAAAGGACAGCCTTGGCGGATTCCAACTCCCACCAGAAACGAATTCAACCTGTTGTTGCCAATACGGACCAAACTCTGACTCCGGTGATACAGCGACCGAATGGCCCATAGCAATGGGTCTGGAATGCCGTACTCCCGGAGCACGCCCCACAAGATTGTTCGAGGGACACGGTTGAAAGCCTTCTCCAAATCCACAAAACACATGTGGACAGATTGGGCAAACTCTCATGCCCCCTCCAGAATCCTGTGGAGGCTATAGAGTTGGTCAAGAGTGCTACGGCCAGGACGAAAACCACATTGTTCCTCCTGAATCAGAGGTCCGACTATCGGTCGAATCCTCCTCTCTAGTACCCCTGCATACACTTACCCAGGTAGGCTGAGGAGTGTGATTCCCCGAAAATTGTAACATACCCTCCGGTCCCCATTCTTAAAGATCGAGAGCGCCACCCCATTTTGCCAATCCAGAGGTACAGCACCCGATGACCACGCGATGTTGCAGAGACGTGTCAACCAAGACAGTCCTACAGCATCCAGAGACCTGAGATATTCCGGACCCTCACCGAACTCCTCCCACGCCCAAGATTTTGCTTCGGCTGCAGCACGTTTGGCCTGCCAGTACCTGTTGCTGCCTCGGGAGTCCCACAGGCTAATAAAACCTGATAGGCCTCCTTCTTCAGCTGGACAGCCCCCTTCACCGCAGGTGTCCACCACCGGGTTCTGGGGTTTACTACCACGGCAAGCACCGACGACCTTCCGGCCACAGATATGGGCTGCCGCTTCAGCGATGAAGGCACGAAACTTGGCCCATTCGGATTCCATGTCCCCCGCCTCCTCCGAACCGTGGTTGTAGCTCTGCAAGAGGTGAGAGTTAAAGGCTTCTTAGACAGGTGACTCCGCCAAATGTTCCCAGCAGACCCTGATTACACGCTTGGGCCTACCAGGTGTGGAAGGCAGTCTCTCTCACCACCGAAGCCAATTCACCACCAGATGGTGATCGGTAGACAGCTCAGCTCCTCTCTTCACCCGAGTGTCCAGAACACAAGGCCGCAAGTCCGATGACACGACTACAAAGTCAATCATCAAACTACGAACTAAGGTGTCCTGGTGCCAAGTGCACTTATGGACACACTTATGTTCGAACATGGTGTTCGTGATAGACAAACTGTGACGAGCAGAGAAGTCCAACAACGAAACACCATTCGGGTTCAGACTGGAGAGGCCGTACCTACCAATCACACCCTTCCAGGTCACACTATTGTTGCCCACATGGGCGTTGAAGTCTCCCAAGACAAAGAGAGAGTCTCCTGAGGGAGCGTTCTCCAACACCCCCCCCCCCCCCCAAAGACTCCAAGAAGGGCGGGTACTCTGAACTGTCATTTGGTGCATAAGCACAAATAACAGTCAGGACCTGTCCCCCCCACCAGAAGACGGAGGGAAGCGACCCTTTCGTCAACCGGGGAGAACCCCAACATTTGGGCCCCGAGACGGGGGGCAACAAGAATGCCCACACCGGCTCGCCACACCTCTCCCCATGAGCAACTCCAGAATAGAATAAGGTCCAGCCTCTCTCGAGACGGATGGTTCCAGAGCCCAAGCTATGCGTTGAAGTGAGCCCGACTATATCTAGTCGGTATCTCTCCACCTCATGCACCAGATCAGGCTCCTTCCCCGCCAGAGAGGTGATATTCCATGTCCCGCGGATCAGTCCGACAGAACCCATGCCTTCAGCTGCCACCCAACTCACACTGCACCTGACCCCTAAAACTCCTCCCACAGGTGGTGGGTCCATGGGAGGGCTGATCCATGTTTCCTTTTCGGGCTAAGTCCGGCCAGGCTCCATGGGCAGAAGCCCGACCACCAGGCGCTCGCCTTCGAGCCCCTCCCCTCTCCAGGGGGGAACCCCGGGCAAGGGAGACTGCTTCCTTGGATGTCTCTCTGTCATAAAGGTCTTCTGAATACTACATGAATATTTATAATGTTAAAATATCATTAGTGTTAAAATATTGAAAATCCCACCATCACTATTTCAAGCTCTTCCAATCATGCTCATCTCTAGCGTTTTGCTGCTGTAATTATGCGGATCCGTGAACCACGGACCACTGCTCTCATCTTCAGCTCGGGAAAAATGGTCTGCACTGGTGCAAAAAGGTTAGGAACTTTCATCTGAATTGAATTATCCCAGTTTGTCGACATCTAAATATCACGTGTTTTTTTTTTTTTTTTTTTTTTTTTAAACTTTGTTGCCTGTTTTAAATAAATCTCATTTGAATAAGCTGCATCTAATTTTCCATCAGTGAGGAGCAGTCTCGCCTTGCAGCTAGGAAATATGCCCGGGTGGTACAGAAGCTTGGCTTCCCAGCCAAATTTCTCGACTTCAAGATCCAGAACATGGTTGGCAGTTGTGATGTTTGTTTCCCAATACGACTGGAGGGCCTGGTTCTGACCCACCAGCAGTTCAGCAGGTTTACCTTAATACTGGACCTGGTTTAAAGTTACATGGAATATCAGTGCTGTATTGTAATTCTGTTCTAATATCCCTCAAGCTATGAACCAGAGCTGTTTCCTGGGTTGATTTACCGTATGGTGAAGCCACGGATTGTCCTCCTGATTTTTGTGTCTGGAAAGGTTGTTCTTACAGGTATGGTGTGGTCAGCTGTTGGTGATGAACAATTATTTATTGAAGGTGGTCATTGGATAGTCCCTGGAATAGTGAGTTGAGGATACTATTCAGTGACTTTCACTGAGTTTCAGGTTTAATAATTGCTTTAGTGTATACTGCATGAGAATATAAGCCAAATAAAATCGCTTAAATATGATTTTTAAAATTATGACAAGTACATACAAACAAAACAAAAAGAAGTTTTTTTCAGTCTTAACCTGCAACAAACCATGACTGGCCATTATGGCCATAATGGCCATTATCCACTCGAAATAATGTTTTTTAATCTTGAGGTATTGGGCAAATCAGAGTGCATTGTATAATCCATGTTGTCCATGTACAATTGTAGTTATTATTTGAAACTCTAATCAAAGTTCAGGTTTTAAATTCCAAAATTATTCTGAGAAGCATTTCTAAATTTACACATACACACTGCAAATAATGTCAATATTTAATATTAACTTGTATTTCATATATACTATATATATATATAATCGAATATCTTTTTCCTTTCGGCGTTTTCCCTTTTTCAGGGGTCGCCACAGTAAATAATGTGATTCGCATGTTTGATTTGGCATAGGCTTTTACGTTGGATGCCCTTTCTGACACAACCCTTTAACAAAGGGCAGAAACACGCTGACGGCTATGCAGCTAATCTTGACAAAAAGTCAGCAATGGTTCTTTTACATGAACCTCATACCATAGACAGTGAGAGACATGGCCGGCCTTTGATAACCCAGTTAGCTGCACTGGGGGGGACAGTGACAACCTTGTGGAGAGTGGTACTCAAACCCCCAACATTAGGATCAGCGATCCAGCACCCTTTACCACCAGGCCATCACTACCCTTATGCCAAATCGAATATGCGAATGATTAATATGACTTCCATGAAGATGGAGGTAGATGATTTGCTGTGGTGACCCCTGAAAGGGAACAGCCAAAAGGAAGTGTGTGTGTGTGTGTGTGTATATATATATATATATATATATATATATATATATATGAAATAACATGTTAATTTTTTCTGTTTGTAAATGTAGGAGCTAAAGATCGTTCTGAAATATATGAAGCTTTTGAGAACATCTACCCCATTCTGAAAGGATTCAGGAAACAGTGAAAAAGATAGCATACTTCTTTTTTCCCCCACTGAGATCTGACATGTCAGTAAGAAGGTGATTGTCTCTGTTTTTTTGTCAGCTTTTATTAAAAGGCATTCTTTAATATTTCACTTCAATCAAAAGACTTTTGTTCAGGAACATTTTGTGTTCTGTATGTAGGCATTGTACATGTTGTTTGTATGTGTTCCTTTCTCTGGAATTACCTCTGAGTAGTGAGAGGTTAATGTTTTGTTAACATATTTTGCTACTCAGGACACTGAATTATAAAGGTCTGATTATTTAACAGCTGGTTCTGTTTTTTTTTTATTCTAAAGGAATGACACAATTCACTGTGCTGTTTAAGAGCCTTGTGCATGTCCTGTTGACAGGGATGTCAAACTATGCCCCTATGCCACCCAGAATGTTCTTTTTAACTTAACCTGTGCCCTGTTCTCCATATATCATTTAATAAATTCAGAAAGCAATGTTTTGTGCTAGCTTTATGAATCAGCACCAAGTGGTCTAATTCAATTCTCCAAGGGCACCTGAGAATTTGATAATTCTATACAAATCTATGACCAATGGGTTGTAGACACCTAACCATTAGACCACTATACAAAAGCCTTCCCCAAATTATTACCACAAAATTGGAGGTAAATAATTGTTAGAGGAACTTTTTATTACAAGTAAGAAACTCTTCAGTCAAATTAAAGGACCTGAACCAGTTTCAGTGTTATATGTCCCTGTGCACAAAACAATATCCATAAGGACATGGTTTGCCGAGGTCAGAGTGGGAGAACACAAACGGATTAAACAAAGCAATCACCTCATCCCGCTGAACAACCCCAATTAACTGGAATGCTGACCACACTTCAGGTCTGCTGGCCCACCAGTACCTGACCTGCACCCATGGTTTCAGAATGGTGCATTTTTAAGTGAGTAACATTATTAATATTATTATTATTAAGTTGTTAATGCATGTATTATTTATTTCTTTTTTCTATGACACTGCAGCCTGTAATACTGTAATTGTGCAGTGTCTATAATATATGTTCAGTCCAATGTTTCGTTTCTGTCCTTGGACCTCACGCCCAATCGTAAATCAGGAACAGCCGCCACGTGATCTTATTTGCTCTATTTTATTCACTAACCTGAAGCCAAACTAAGATGAAGTGTAATGTGACTGAGTGTGCAATATTCAGCAAGCATAACACCACAACATAGGATTCATTTCCTTAATTAATACATGCTGGTAGGGTATGTATGTATTGATTGATTGTTTATGCGAAAAAGCTTTCAAAAATAAGAATCATAATGGACTTGATTGTGTCATCTGGGAGAAGCTGCAGACCCTCAGTTAGGTTTGGATAGGTGATCAATATAACAAGCATTTTGAACAGCTAGTCTGGATTACAGAGATCTGTAATTCAATTTAAAATGAACATTTTGGATATTCATAATGACATTCTTCCTATCCACAACTGACATTTCAGATATTAACAACTTAAGTGTTCCTCTTATGGAACGGGCCATGTTTCGTGCCTCCATTGCTGAGGCGGCAGCCCATAGCTGTGGCCGTAAGGTCGTCAGTGCTTGTCGTGGCGGTAATCCCCGAACCCAGTGGTGGACACCTGCGGTGAAGGGGACAGTCCAGCTGAAGAAGGAGGTCTATCGGGTTTTATTAGCCTGTGGGACTCCTGAGGCAGCAAACGGGTACCAGCAGGCCAAACGTGCTGCAGCCGAGGCTGTCGCAGATGCAAAATCTCGGGCGTGGGAGGAGTTCGGTGAGGGCCTGGAGAGTGATTATCGGTTGGCCTCAAAAAGGTTCTGGGCCACCATCCGACGCCTCAGGAGGGGGAAGCAGTTCTTCACAAACACTGTTTACAGTGGAGGTGGGGCGCTGCTTACCTTGACTGGGGATGTTGTTGAAAGGTGGAGGGAATAATTTGAGGACCTCCTCAATCCCACCAACACGCCCTCCGTGGAAGAGGAAGACCCTGGGGGTTCGGGAGAGGGTCCGCCCATCACTGGAGTGGAGGTCACTGAGGTTGTCAAAAAGCTCCTCGGTGGTCGAGCTCCGGGGTTGGACGAGATCCGCCCGGAATACCTCAGGGCTCTGGATGTTGTAGGACTGTCTTGGTTGACACGTCTCTGCAACATCGCGTGGTCATCAGGGGCTGTACCTCTGGATTGGCAAACTGGGGTGGTGGTCCCAATTTTTAAGAAGGGGGACCGGAGGGTGTGTTCCAATTATCGGGGAATTACACTCCTCAGCCTACCTGGGAAAGTCTATGCAGGGGTACTAGAGAGGAGGATCCGACTGATAGTTGAACCTTGGATTCAGGAGAAACAATGTGGTTTTCGTCCTGGCCGCAGCACTCTTGACCAACTCTATACGCTCCACAGGATTCTGGAGGGGGCATGGGAGTTTGCCCAATCTGTCCACATGTGCTTTGTGGATTTGGAGAAAGCTTTCGACCGTGTCCCTCGAACGATCTTGTGGGGTGTGCTCCGAGAGTACGGCGTTCCGGATCCATTGCTACGAGCTATTCGGTCGCTGTATCACCAGAGCCAGAGTTTGGTCTGTATTGGTAACAGCAGGTCGGATTCGTTTCCAGTGCTAGTTGGAGTTCGCCAAGGCTGTCCTTTCTCACCGATTCTGTTCATAATTTTTATGGACAGAATTTCTAGGCGCAGTCGAGGCGATGAGGGGTTCTGGTTTGGTGGCCATCGGATATCATCTCTGCTTTTTGCGGATGATGTTGTCCTCTTGGCTTCATCAAGTCGGGCCCTCCAGCTCTCATTGGAGCAATTCGCAGCTGAGTGCGAAGCAGCCGGGATGAAGATCAGTACCTCCAAGTCCGAGGCCATGGTTCTCAGTCGGACAATCGTGGAATGCACCCTCCGGGTCGGAAATGAGGTCCTGCCCCAAGTAGAGGAGTTTAAGTATCTTGGGGGTCTTGTTTACGAGTGAGGGAAGGATGGAGCGAGAGATCGACAGACGGATCACTGCAGCCTCTGCTGTTAAGCGGTGCCTGTACCGGTCCGTCGTGGTGAAGAAGGAGCTGAGCCGCAAGGCAAAGCTCTCAATTTACCAGTCGATCTACGTTCCAACCCTCACCTATGGTCACGAGCTTTGGGTAATGACCAAAAGAACAAGATCACGGATACAAGCGGCTGAAATGAGCTTCCTTCGCCGGGTGGCGGGGTTCTCCCTTAGAGATAATGTGAGAAGCTCCGCCATCCGGGGAGAGCTCGGAGTAGATCCGCTGCTCCTCCGCATTGAGAGGGGCCAGTTGAGGTGGCTCGGGCATCTGGTCAGAATGCCCCCCGGACGACTCCCTGGTGTAGTGTTTCGGACATGTCCAACCGGGAAGAGACCCCGGGGTTGACCTAGAACATGCTGGAGGGACTATGTCTCTCGGCTTGTCTGGGACCGCCTCGGTGTCCCCCCGGGAGAGTTGGAGGAAGTGGCTCGGGAGAGGGACGTCTGGACCTCTACCTGGACTAAGCGGAAGATGATGATGATGATGATGAAGTGTTCCTCTGATAAATTTTGACAATTTTTACCATTCGTATGTAGTGGTACCTCACCTTATGAAATTAATCCGTTCCAGAAGTGGTTTCGTAACCTGATTTTTTTTTTTTTTTTCATAAGTTGAGCCGCATTTTACATGTAAAAGGCCTGATTCGTCCCAAGGCCCCCCAATACTACATCCTAAACCCTTTCAAAATTATAAAAGTATTTAAGACCTCCTTCTGCTTCAATATCGTACCAATGGTAGACGGGTTTTGGCCATATTCCTTTGTGGTATCACTCAACTGCATGCCACGAGCCCGCTGCTTCTTTTCACTCGCACCGGGAATCAGACGCACGTGTGTGTGTGCACTTCCTTTGCGATATCACTCCTTTGCTTCCTGTAGGATATCACGCAATCACATGCCACGAGCCCGCTTCTTCTTTTCACTCGCACTGGAAGTCACTTTAACTGGGAATCACACGTGTGTGTCTGTGTGTGTGTGTGTGTGTGTGTGTGCACGTGCGCATGTGTTGACCATGTCTTCTTAGCAGAGTTATAATCTTACAAATGTTTATGCAAGGTTTTGCCTGAGCCAAAAAATAAAGTTGCAATAAACACACTCGAAAAACTCACGAAACAACAGTAGCTCTGTCCTTTACGCATGTTAGAACTCCGTGACGAACAATGGGTCGAAGGCACACGAAAAGCATCATGGGTATTATGGAGATGCAGCTCCATAATAGTCAATGGGAGGGAGCTGCTTCATGGGTATTATGGAGATACAGCTCCATAATAGCAAAAAGGAGGGAGCTGCATCATGGGTATTATGGAGATACAGCTCCCTCCTAGCCAGTTGGAGGCCAGCGGGGTGGGATGTTGGGAGATAGCCAATGGGAGGCGAGCGGGGTAGAATGTTGGGAGAAAGCCAGTGGGAGAACAACTCGCGTTTGAATTTTTGAGATGGTGTGTTTCTTAACATTAATTTTTTTCGTATTCAGAGACAGAAATTTTTGATAAATGCGTTATTGATGTCACAAATATCATCAAATATCTTTGATGACATCAAACATCATAAAAATAGGAGGGGCTTTTAACTCATTCAACTTATTTATGTCTTAATGTCTCCATCTGTCTCCACCTTTCTCTTCGTTCCTGTTAGAAAATTTTCCATGTTGGCCGTTTCTTGAGGGGTTGTTACTACACTTCATATTGTTTCTTCTTTTCTTTCGGCTTTTTCCGGTCGCCACAGCAAATCGTCTGATTTGCACGTTTAATTTGGCATGGGTTTTTACGTCGGATGTCCTTCCGGTCACAACCCTTTAGTAAGGGACAGAAGCACGCTGACGGCTTTGCAGCCTACTCTTTACGAAAGTCAGCAATGGTTCTCTTTTACATGCCTCTCACCATAGACAGTGAGAGACATGGCCCGCCTTTGATAACCCAGTTAACTGCACTAGGGGGGGGGGGGACAGTGACAACCCTGTGGGGACTCGAACCCCCAACCTTAGGATCAGTGATCCTGTGCCCTCTCCACTAGACCACCACTGCCCAACGCTTCATATCGTTTGCTCGTGCAAAAACTGCTACACCATAGTGAAACAATGAGAACGCCACTGTCAACTAGTGGAGTGGAATGTAATTATCGTACACTAAAAAAAAAAATTACAGAAAAGCAAGTTCTCCGGGGTCTATTACCCCACACACACACACACACACACACACATCATACCGCGCCTCCCACTATTTGAGAAGCACTGATTTAATGGCATTTTGTAATTTTTATCCGCAACAGCGAGCATAACTGTATCCACTCACTCGTTCAAATGATTTGCGATCATTTCTCTTCCCCCAGTTGATTTGTGCTGTATCCAATGGGAAGTCGTGAGTGAAAATAATTCTGACGAAAAGGTACGTTTGTGATGTCGAATGACGGTTTCCTGTGATGTCATACATATATAGATAATTTAAATGTCACTTGAAATATCTCTGCCGCCGCTGCATTGTGTTGTTGACATGTACAGTATCGTTAATTTCGGGGCTATCAGATTCAATTAGGTGTTAAAAGGACTTTGCCATAAGAGGAGACCGAACTCGTGCACGCGCACGCTCCTCGACGCACGCACGCACACACACACACACACACACACACGCACACGGCTTGCAGACACGTGACTCGTACATAAACAAAGTGAATCACGTGGGAGGGCTACAGGGGAGGGGTGCAGGGCAATGCGTCTTCAGCAGCAATGTAATGTTTTGTTGTGGCGTGAGCACGGCGGTACCTTACACATTCAGTATCTGTAGCTGAGAATGTTGAGGGACGACGGGTGTTGTCATATCTCGGTAGTGCGACATTACAGCCGGAAGGCGTAGGTGACGCTATGGCGTGTCCCCCGGACAGCGAGGTGCGGGTGACCGGGCCCTGCGAGTCGGGCACCGAGGGGGTGAGAACACAGGCCCGAGCAACCAGCCGACAGGATCGGCCTTGTACAGGGGTCGTGTCGGTCTCCCCGGCGGCCGCGATGGTGGAGTCGGTGGACGATGCGGAGGGACTGTACGTGGCTGTAGAGAGATGTCCGCTGTGTAACACCGCGAGGCGCAGACTAACGTGTGCACAGTGTATCAGGGCTGGAGACTTCGTGCACTTCGATGGTAAAAGTCCTGAAAGGTGTGTTGTGGTGTTTTCTAGACATCTCTAGACAAACATAACCGATCGATTTGTGTGGCTGTACTGTATCACAACAACCCTGTGCGTGAGCATTTAGCTAACGTTAGCCACCCAGTAATGTAAACAATGTAATTTTCCAGCTCATGCTAACTACAACTGCACTGAACTACAGCAGCGATGTTTAAAGATGGACGTTATTGTGGTAATACAATTAATACTAAAGTCTAAAGTCTAGAAACAAAGCATACAATCCTTTCAGGCTGCATCTGCTAAATAATGATCCGAGCCCTCTCAAAGTTAGTTAGCCTTTAGCTCGTGAGGTTAGCTGAGTCATAAAGGAGGCTGTGTGAACTATTCAATACTCAACGTGTTCTGTCTGATGGGTTCAACCGAACTGATTTCAGAACAGTACACACTGTTCTACCTGCAGCTTTTCATCAACCTGCTCGCACAATACATTAATATCTATAAAGTAATAATAATAATAATGTCTATGAAGTGAAATGTGAACAATTTGCTTATTGTTTTCTCCCAAATTAAATAAAGGTTTTTAGCCACCATAAACCACGTGTTTTTGTGTCTTAAAACTTTTTACATTTTATTCATTTAAAAAGTTAAACATGTCTGCCTCGCAGATACACAGAGAAACTGGAAAGGCTTGAGAGGATGAGGAAGGAGAAGGAAGTCCTTCAGCAAAGGTACATTATACAAGGAACCATCAGCCAACCTGTGGATTCTTCATAATTAAATCATTTAAATATAATAGCTTTGGCATGTAATTCCTTATGATGTAATTTCCATATTTAGTTTTTTGCTTGTTTTTATACATTCAGGGTCATCAAGTCCATGGACAAGAAGATTCAGGCAGACCAGCTTGTAAGTTTCAGAATTGAATTTTAAACAGAAAAAAGTCGGATCCAGGTTTCTCGCTTTCATTTTCAAAATCTAAATCCGACAGATCTTTTTCTTTTCTTTGTTTAAATTATATATAATTTATTATAGAGAGGTGAGATAACTGGAAGTCTAAACGTTTTTGTGGCCAAATGTAAGTTAAGTGACTAAAGCCATATAATGTACAGAATACATGTGTATGAATGACAAGGACCAGGAGGAACTGTGAGGTTACAGGGAGCAGAGATAAAGAAGGTGGAGGATTTCAGGTACTTGGGCTCAACAGTCCAGAGCAATGGAGAGTGTGGAAAAGAGGTCAAGCGTGTGCAGGCAGGTTGGAATGGTTGGACAAAAGTGTCCGGTGTGATGTGTGATAAGAGGGTATCGTCGGCAAGGATGGAAGGAAAAGTGTACAAGATGGTGTTGAGGCCAGCGATGTTGTATGGTTTAGAAACAGTGGCGCTGAGGAAAAGACAGGAGGCTGAGCTGGAGGCAGCAGAGATGAAAATGTTGAGGTTCCCTTTTGGAGTAACGAGGATGGACAGGTTCAGGAATGAGTACATCAGAGCGACAGCACATGTAAGACGTTTTGGAGACAAAGTCAGAGAGGCGAGATTGAGATGGTTTGGACATGTACAGAGGAGGGGTAGTGAGTATATTGGTAGTAGGATGCTGAGGTTGGAACTACCAGGCAGAAGGCCCAGAGGAACACCAAATTGAAGATTTATGGATGTGGTGAAGGAGGACATGAAGGTAGTTGGAGTAAGAGTAGAAGATACAGAGGATAGGGTGAGATGGAGGCGGATGGTTTGCTGTGGCGACCCCTGAAGGGAAAAGCTGAAAGGAAAAGAAGAAGAAGAAGAAGATGGACATTAAACTCTGAATAACGGTCTACACCACAGCATCCTTACAGTTCTGAAAACCAACTAGTAAACCAAACTTAAAATCACCATCACAGCATCGAGCATGGAATCATGGTTTTATTTATTTATTTATTTTACCTTGTCTAAGAAGGTTGGTGGTGGTGGTTTGGTGGGGTGGGGGGATGACACAATTTCTGGGTGTGGTGCTAATGAGAAACTGGGAATTTTTTATCCAACCTTAAGTACAGTATATACACACATTATTATTATTGTTGTTATTGTTATTTCTCACCTTCAACGACCATTTGTGGTGATTTTGTCAGAAGTGGAAGATTATGTCATGCAAGATGAAGATTGAGCAACAAAGAGAGGCAATCTACAGTGGGATAGAAGAAGTGAAGAGTGGTAGGTGTTTTTTAGAAAATTATTGGAACAAATGTTTCTACTCAGCTTTCAGTCCTGATCTCTCTCTCTCTCTCTCTCTCTCTCTCTCTCTCTCTCTCATGATCACCTCCCTTTCCCTGCGTTTCTTTCTTCAGGCAAAAGTCTGTTACTTCGCTCTCAGGAAGAAAGTCAAAGACTGCAGCGTCGGGCCAGTCGCCACCAAGAGAAGAGGGATAAAATAGAGCGTCATAACCGTCGCCTGAGTGAGCTGTTAGAGAAAAGGAGTAAAGAGCTGCAGAACAGACTTGAGGCTTTGGCTGAGGTGCGGCGGGGCCACATCCTGGAACTCACCACCTACATCTTCCCTACACAAGAAGAGAAGCAGGGCAGCAGGTTCGAGTTATAAACTTAATCTAAGTTTGTTTACCATTTGAAATTTTTTTTTTTTATATCCTCAGACTATAAAAGCTAAATCACTGACACAAAACAGATAACAGAGCACAATTGTGGAGTATTAATCTTACACTAGAAGACTATTAAATTAACTACATAAAATAGTTGTGCCTTAAGTGGATTATTATATTTTCAGAGTCCAAGTTAAAAAAAAAAAGTTCACCATATAAATTTTGTAGCCTGAGAGATTTTTTTAAAACGAGTTTCTGTCCTCCAGAGACCCAGCTGAAAGTGCTGTAGCAGAGTATGACTTCGCCCTCACATCCAGCACCGTGAGTGAGTTGGCTGAAGCACGACGAACAACATACCTGTCTGGTCGTTGGATCTGGGACGATCAGAATGGAGAGACGAGCATCAGTATCACTGGGCCCCATGTCACATTGCCCAGTAATGGAGATTGCTCAGCTTATTATAACTGGGTAGAGGAGAAAAGCACTAACTCTGGCCCAGGTACAGTTTTCTCTCCCTGTTTGTAGTTGTGAGTGCTGTGAATCAGATTGCTATACTATGCTCTGTTTAAAATGATTCTGGGATGTCTTTGTTTGTGTGAGGTTGTAGACTGCAAAAATATCTTTTAATATCAAAGATAATTGCCTTGATTCACAGTGTAGTTAAAGGGTAAAGAGGCAGAAGTGGCTCTCTGCGAGGCCTCAGATTTCAGGTTTTGATCTCTGGCTCAGTGTTTTAACCTCCGGACCATCTTTGTCTGAGATGATGTTAACTCGATGATACAGCCCATAAGACATATACACTCTGTAGTGTTTGCATTGTTTTATTAATACACATTTGGGATGCTTGTGAGTGAAATTTCTTTCTTTTTTTATCTTTATGTAGAGCTGGATCATATCACTCCAGCGCACACCATTAGCGCAGCCCTCTGCTATGCTACTCAACTTGTTAATATTTTGTCTCATATTTTGGACGTCAATCTGCCCAAGAAGCTGTGCAACAGGTAACGTACCACATCTAGAGTTCTACTCTAACACATTCTCAAAGATTTGAAGTTTTTGTTGTACAGATTGCATTTTTTAAAAATAAATTTCTCTCTTAAAATGATTTCTTGTAGATAGTGTATTTCCTCTTGTCTTGATCACTCACATCCTGTATTTTCTGCTTTACAGTGAGTTTTGTGGTGATAATTTGAGTCGCTACAGATTTACTCGTGCTGTTAACAAGCTCAACACCAACATCCTACATCTCTGCTTCTCACAGGTGACACATTTTACTGAAACATGTTTATATATATATATATATATATATATATATATACACACACACATGCACATCTACATTTTTTTTAATTTAATTAATCTTGTCTCACAGCATGTAGATAGTGAGCTGCTCCATCCTCACCATACACTGAGAAACATCATGTTTCTGGTCTCCCCTGAGAACAAGAACCTTGGAATGTAAGAATTAATTATTCCTATTCTATGATGTAAAATATTTAAATTGATATATACTGAGTTGTCAAGTTATTGGATGCACCTGAGCATTTACCTACAGTGGCATTTATCAAAGACCCAATTTTATCATGTCTAGCAGCCAAAATCTTTGCTAATGTTCCTGATGATAGTACACACTGTTATGCCAAGCAGTTGGTGTATGTATATGTGTATATGTTTTATATATGCGGCTTCACTAATGGAACCTCAGCTTTTGAATTTCGGTGTCCTCACAGATCACCCTCTAAATCCATCAATGTGGACATGAGATTTAGGATTTTTCACATGCTGCAGAATACTCCTAGCAGACTGAACAAATTTCAATCTGTTCCACATTCATAGCCCCGCATAGGTAAAAGACTAGTGTTTATTTTCGATCAAAGCAGTAAATTGGGTTTCCACTGACTTTAGTCTAAGTAGTCTTATTGAGGTGTTGTTTGTTCATTTCATTTTCTGTAACGGCTCAATCCTAATTAGGGTCGTGGGGAGGCTGGCGCCCATCCCAGCCAACTCCGGGCGAGGGCAGAGTACACCCTGGACAGCTCGCCAGGCCATCACAGGGCGGAAACACGCTGACGGCTTTGCAGCCTACTCTCGTCAAGTCAGCAATGGTTCTTTTACATAAACCTCTCACCATAGACAGTGAGAGACAAGGCTGACCTTTGATAACCCAATTATCTGCACTGGTGGTCGGTTTAGAGTGTAGCTTAAAATAGATGCACCCTCATTCTTGTCCTCTTTACATATTCACTAAATGTCTTTATATGGTACATTACCTGATAAAATGACCAGTTTTTCTAACAGGTAGCAGTACCTGACAATCGAATCATTCACTCTAGCTACATTTTTTAAATACGGAATGAGGGCAGGAGGATGTTTTGAAAATTTCTAACTGCTGATCTTCAAGTGTGTTTCCTGGTCTTTGCACAGGACTGGACCATTTGAAGTGAGTGCAGATTTGGAGGACTCAATGGAATTTTTGGAGCCCGAGACATCGGGTGCTGCAGAGGAGAGTGGAGATGAAGCTGTAACGGATGAAGAGACAGACTTGGGCACAGACTGGGAAACCGTCCCTAGCCCTCGATTCTGTGACATCCCTTCTCAGCCTATGGATCTGTCTCAGAGCACAACCATGCAGGTGTCACAGCCAGCAGGAAATGCAGGAGGCATGATCTCTTCTGCAGCTGCCTCGGTCACCTCCTGGTTCCGTGCCTATACTGGTCAGCGCTGAGGCCTGGAATGTTTAGACTGCTGTAGCTATGCAAACTAATTATGCTCGCCCTCTTTCGTCACATTATTAGGAATAAGTGATTTTTGTCACTTGATTGCATGTCAGGAATGAATGTGTGAGGGAAAGAATGCCATGTATGACTTTTGAAAAGTAGAACTAGGATGTGGTGAAATGTTTTGTTTAGAAGAAGACACCTGACCTTTTGTAGCTCATTGTAGAATCCAAACTAATATTCAGTCAGGAATGTTTCCTTCATTTAAACTTTGGGTATATTGTGGAGGAATAACAATCTTTTGACAGTATGTCATGGTCTCAATTAAAAAAATGATTGTTTCTCATTGATGAGCTGGATTACATTGATAGAAACATTTGAATATCAGACAGCTTGCTGGAATATGACAATTATACAGATCAAAGATTTTAAAGTGGTAAATGCTTACTGTGACATCCGATACAGAATGTTTTTAACACAGCAGTCACAGTGAGTGGATATATTTAACAGTAATTAAATGGAAGCCTTGCCTTTGGCACTCAAGAGAAGGAGTTCGGGTTTAAAAATGAAAGTGCACCTTTCCACCAGCTATTTAAAAATCCCTGTTTGTATCTTGATAGTGTTTTGAGGACTTTTAGTTTATGAATAAACATGTTTTTTTTAAATTATATTTGTCTAGTAAAAACTTTGTGCGCATGATCATTACTGCTGGTTTTAGTGTGATTACAAGACAGAAAATATTTTACCCGAGTGCTTGCTGAGAGGCGCTAATGCCACAGCACTACAGTAACATTATATTTGCCACCATACCCCATCCCCAAGCGTCTTAAATACCCCACTTGACTAGTTATTTGGACTCAAAGAGGGGAAGCAATGAGATTTTTGTGCATTTTATTTCCCAGTGAATTTGTGTGTTCAGTCACGCATTTTAGTGCACATCAAGGCAAACAGTTGTGGGGGAACTTAAATACCAAATTTATACATTATATAATTATTAGCAATGTTTCTCTGCCCAAAGATGTATTTACATAATTCCATACAGCTCAAAGCAGAATTAGTCAAATCCTAACATACACTCATTTCCCTGATCGGTCTTAACACCACTGAACTCAAACTCATCTTCCACCTTTAGGAAGTGAACCACTCAAAAATATCATGTTTTCCCTTGAAAAAATTAATAGTACAAGCCATGTTAATTGTCCCAATTTTATTCTAAGCTTTTATAATACACATAGTACATGTTTTGCGATTCATAGGATTTAGGGTACGACAGCAAGACCAATGCAGCATACAAATCGTCCATGTATACACTTTATTGAAGTAAAATGCCTTATAAGGCAGAAACAGCAAAAAGGTATGATACTTTTTAAAATGCAAACATTTGAGAGCATTCACTGGAATGGATACAGTCTTTTCCCTCCCCATTATTTCTGATGCCATCCAGCTGGTTGTGGGGAAATATAATGCAGTGGACCAGCCTCCCTACATTCAAAGGTTTCCCTATAAGAAACACTGCATCATACCACGGAGGTGCCAATACTTGAGCTGAAGGCATGCACACTGACACTTTATAGTTTAACAAAATGTAAATCTAGACAAAGCCATATGGAATACACAGATATGAAAAAGGTGTTCCACCCACAGACCCATTCCAAGTAATAGAAATTCTTCACCATATTATTATAGAAGTCTCTGCTATGTACAGTGTAAACAACTGGCATCACATCTTTCAGGCCAGGCTAACAAGTACACGATCCCAGAACATTTATAGCCATCAACGGTAATAAGGTAGGAAAAGGGACAGGTAATCTTTAAGCTTTTTGGGCACACTTGCCAGTTATGAGGGGACAGGACTGGATTAATTGAAATGACATTTATGCTAAAACAATGTTAGGGTTTGTGTCTAGTATATATGTATATATAAATGATAACAGAAATGCTTTTGAAGTGTTTTGTGGAAAATAAGTTAGTGTGACAAACTAATGCTTGTTGAGTTTAAAAAAAAAAAAAAAAGTACCCTGGACAGTTAAGAATTCAGAAATTATAGGTTAAAGTGCAGCTTACTTTATGGACCTGAGTAGGCTCTACAGACATGTTGGTTGTTGGTGGGCAAGGAGAACAGGAGGCAGAAATACAGCCATCCATCTTGTTATTTATAGCAATGTGGATGCAAGCTGATGCAAACAAACAAACAAACAAACAAACTGCTCATATGGCAGCAGAGGCACAAGAACAAGTATTGACCCACACCACTTACAGTCACATAAACCAACCAAAAAAAAAAAAAAAAGCCACACAACCTTATACACAACAAACATATTACACATCATCTTCGCGATCCCTGCTTTTTCTTATAAATTGGCATATTTATACTATTTAAGGCAGGGACCCACTGGTTGTCATGGAGTCCTACATTGCAACCTGGTGCATCTTTATGGGCCCCCCTGCAGCACATCCAGTAGCCAGGGCCATAGGGCAACGCCTGGCAGTAAGGTTTATGGTGCCAACGACAAAGTGACACATCCCCACAATCATAGCGCTTCTTACACCGCTTGCAGGGATCATCCTTGTAGCGTGGATCACTGACCCAACGGGAATCAGCTGGGCGCACACCATAACGCTCAATGATAATCTTAAAGTAATGACAGGTACACTTTAGGGCAGCCAGGCTTTCAGTGGGCAACAGACTAAAGATTTTGACAATTATGTGGTGGGGCAGAAATGCCATATATTGTTGGGGCTCCAGGAGGAGTTGAATCTTGAAGCGAGTCTCCAGAAACTTATGAGACACTAAGCGACGCAAAGGCACAGAACCATGATTATTTACAACTAACTCTTCTTCCATATCATGATGATTGTCTTCCAGCTGATCCATCTTCTCTTGGAAAGATACCTCAGTAGAAGGGGGTTCCACTGCCTGTTTGTGCGCTGGTGTTCTTGCTTGTTCATTCTTTTGTTCATTAGAAGAGGAGTCTTCTGTATTTTTTGATATGGAGCTATTCTTAGAAATAGAGTAATATATCTGCTCATTAGGGGGAGACTGAGCAAAGAACAGCATGCCTGGAAGAGGTTCATCACTACACTGATCGTTCTCTATGCTGGCCTGAACTGACAGAGTGCACAAACTATTTGCGTCTTCTTTAACACATGGCTCCGGTTCAGCCACATTCCTACCTCTAAGTGCAAAATGCTCCAAGTGCACAGGCTCATAAGCCTCTGGTGGGGATTTAGGTTGATCTACATCACTAGCAACTTGCTCTGAAAAACTATCTGACTTCTCATCCTGAGGAAGGCTAGCCAATGGCACCTGGCTAGGCAAGACCACAGAGTATGAATCAGATCCAGCCAGCAAAACACGACCCACCCTCCTACGCAGACTGTTGTTGCGTGAAAGGTCTCCCTCTCTCCCACTTTGTCTGCTGAGGCACTGAGATTCCAACTTGGCAACCATGTCCAGCACTCGCACCGATTCCTCCTCCTCCTCTTGGACCTCAGGCAGCCGTGGACTTTTAAATTCCTGTTCAGCTGAAGGAAGCAATGAGCTTCGTAAGGATTGATATTTTGAGCCTGCAGGTGGATCACTAGGCTTCTGTTCGAAGTATGCAACCATTTCAACTACTGAGATCGCTTTTCCACAGGTGTCTCCATCAGCCTTCAGAATCTCCCCAGCTGTACCAAAGGAAGCATGTGTGTTTTTGTTTGGGTTTAAGAACATTGTATAGAATTCAGACTTCTGTGCAGGAGTATTGCATATGGACTTGTCTGAAAATCCAGACCGCTTTCTACGCTTTGCCACAGACCGGTCGCCATCCCAGCTAATTTTGCTTTTCATTGATACGGTCCGTAAATCCATTGTCAGCTGCTCTTTCTCAGAAGCTTCATCAGTGCTGCCTGCCTCAATGTGACTAGATTTTTGGGCAGTAAAAATTGCAATCTTTTCTTTGGTGTTCCCAGGCTTTATGACAGCCCATATGTCTAATGATCCCTCTTCATCCTCTCCTTGATATATCCCTAATGAGCCTTCATTCTCCATGCCAGTTGAGGAGGAGAGCAGCACTAATGAACTAGTTAAAGCAGTGACGGAGGAAGACGTACTCTTGTGGCCCCATGAATGAGCAAAACCCCTGCTTGCTCTTGTGGAAGGGGTACTGCTATTGTTAGAGGTACAACGGAGAGTATTGGTGGAAATAACACTGAGGGGGCAGCGGTTAATTTTACCATCCCCAGGCAAACCCATGAGACTACATGCCTGGCGAACACCCCACTCAGTTCTATGTACTCCCCTTTGACACACAAGATTCCCTGTGCCATCCTGTCCTCTGTCCTGATGAAGATCTTTATCTTGTGGCTTAGGGTATGGCTTGAGGTGCATGGCTGAAAACCTAAAAACAAGTGAGAAAAAAAAAAATTAAGTTCTAGTAATTTCATCACAATTCAACAAGTGGAATAAGATTTAAGCAGAATATTACACAGGTGCACCAATTTGGGATCTGCAAGTATTTAATTAGGAAAGCAGAGGTACCCTTTAAAGCCACAGCCATTTGTAGACAGGAGTCCATGGGAGTCAATTGGCCGAGCTCTCACGGGAAGGAGGGAAGGCATACAATCACTTCCCTGTCACTTACAGTGATGGCCTCCTCATTATGAATGAGCTCACAAATGCCCATGATCAGCTGGCAGATAGCACTTTCCCTCCGAGCGTGTTAGACCGCCCCCAAATACGCATGCGCTGCAGTTCGGAAAGAGACAGGTGACTAGCATTGCATGTCACGGAGGCAGCGTGTGCATGCTTTTGCCCATCCCTGGTCAGTAGTGGTCGTGCTATAGGGATGGCAATACCTGATGGGTGGGAATTGGACACGAGTAAATTAGGGAGAAAATTGTTTGGGGGGTAATAATAGAAAAAAAAGAAACAGGAGATACCCATTCATTCACAACTTTGTTCAAAGCCAAAACAGGCCACCAATTATTCACGAAAGCTGAAACACAAACAAGAGACATCTTGCTATTTTTGTCACAACTGCTGAAGTGAACCACAAAACATTTGGTTAAATCTTTCACATGTTCACATTTAGTCGTGGATTCGCCGTATTCTCAGAATCTAAGTGGCCATAGATGTTAAAAATTATCAGTTGAAGTACATCCGTTGTAGCTACATTCAGTACACTTGATTTATGACTAGAACGTACTCAAAGCCTGTGATTCTGTGTACAAACTACCAGCATACAACACCCAATGTACATCATCCTTACAATGTAAATATGCTTGATGCACACAATTTACACTGCATCACATCCAATTTACGCATGTATATATCTCACGATCAAAGGACGTCAACCATGTTTACTCTGTACATTGTATGGCAGTGGTGGTTTAGTGGGTAAGGCAATGAGTTACTGATCCAGAAGGTCAGTGGTTCAAATCCCCAGTAACATCACTGTTGGGCCCTAAAGCAAGGTACTGTACAAAAAAAAAATAAGTCACACTGGATAAGAGTCTCTGCAAAATGCTGTAAATTTATGAGGCATGTAACAAGTACAGTAAATAGTTATGTTCAGTGTGTATCCATCTGGGGGAAAAAAAAAGTTTATGAAGCTAAGGAGGTGGCAAACTGAGGTAAGATGCGTGTAGATAAAATTTTGGCTTGCCACAATAAAGAGCATTCAAGTTTTACAGAAAAAAACTTTCACAGTGCATTGGTAATCATGTCAAATTGACAAAATTTGGAGAGCTATACAGTCATCACCACAACCACTGCATCTCTTGAGAAAGTGGTGATCGAGATGGCTAAAACATGCAAGAGTGAAAGGGGTATAATTGATCATCGTTCAAAATATGCCACTGGAGCATTCCGTTGGTGTCATGGGTAATGCAAAAGCACTAGGCTGTAGTCTCTGGTACTTGGACCAATACTAGGACCAGAACCATTCAGTGCCAGACACAGCTGGGGTCTTACACAAGTAGTCAGCTGACCAACACCCAGCCTCTACAAAAAGCTCATGAGAGGACCATGAGCAGCTGAATGGGATGTCTCTCAGACAAGTGTTTATAAATGCATTTCACCTTATAATGGTAAGTGGTACAACAGAGCAGTGGTGACAAGTATGGAGGAGGTTCTCATTCTAATCTGGGAGGACATTTGTAGTGTGTAGGTTTGTTATCAAAAATAGTGGGGCCACAAATAGCTTTCATAAAACAAAGCAAATCTAATTAACATAGATGGCACATTACATCATAATTAATGGAAACATGAAATAAACGAGTGAGTGGCATCTCTCTGGATAAATATTTACTATTTCCAAGTAGTGGTTTGGGGATATTCAGTGGCCATTATCTTTGTTCACCTTTATAGTATTGCTCTATTAACCATTATCGCCCAGTCTGCACATGAGCACTTGCTGGGTGGGAGTTGTATCACACTGGAGAATAGTCTGCTCATATCTATCCTGCCAAGACTGTTTTTATCCATTACACAATCTGGCAATAACATCGTCCTAGCCCAAGGGTTTGCCTGTACAAAGAACTCATACTTTCCTTAACACCCTGTGCCAAAACACATGTGAGATAATGATAATTTTCAAACAGAAAACATAGACGTGTATTATAGGATAAGAACACAGACTTGAGTAAAAAGGCAAAACCAAAGAATGAGTCATGTTAAATGATTAGGTGAGCTCATGTTGAATTTAGCAATGTGTCCATGACTTCCCCTTCAAGGGGCCTGTCAAGGAAACCGTCCAACTTGGAAAAAACAGGAATGAAGTCACAGTTGTTGAGATTGCTTTATGCCAGTTAATATTTAACAGTATTTTACCCAAGCCAATGCAGTATCCTGGAATTCAAAAAGTACAATTGGTTTTCAGCTAAAGCAATAAATAATCTGACTGCAATGAGTTGGAAACTCCATTACACGCTGTTGAGCTACAGTAAAACTATACCAACTATTATAATTTACATAAATGAAAGTTTATAAATGATTTATATAGTTCTGCTAAATAAGATTTACTTTCCCATCACAGCTACATGGTTAAAATAAATAAAACAACCTTACCTCCAGGCTTTTGGTGGATGGAAGGTTTGTTTCCTTGGCTCCCTGTAAGGGGTGGGGCTACAGTAACTGATAGTTTCACATTTCTGAGGCATTAGACTCCTCTCTCCAGTGCTGAGTAGTGTTTCGCTCCCAGTCTCAGCTCTTCAGCCACACTGTAACATTCCATCACACAAAAGCATGGGCAAGATTAGAGGAACGAGAGAGAACATGCAAGAGATTTAAAAAAGAATGAAGTGTCAAAATGGAGACCAAAAAGCTTTTCTGCACAATTTAACCAATCACCAACGTGCTACTACTGAGATGCTTTAGATTAGATAGTTATTTAAAAATAAATGAAAGATGCCAACAGGCATGAAACTTTGAAAATTCAATGCATCTTGCTGAAATCCAAGTTCTTTGAATGAGTATTATGCAATGAGAACAGAGGTGACTTGAAACAGAGCAGCATGGAAAAATCCACATATTTTTAAAAATGTAAAAAGGCAATTCATAAAACCATAAGAAATTTTTATACACACACGCACACATACATACACGCGCATGCACATACATGCATAGCTAGAGAGAGAGAGAAATGATTACCATCATTATTATTGCACGATAAATATTGAGTACAAACACAGTACAAAGTATAGATATTCATTTGTCAATGAAGTGGAAAGTTAAAATGTATACACTCGACCCTCCAACCTCAGTGTAATGGGTATCTGAAGCTGTCCAGTCAGCAGTACACCCATGCTTTCCCTTGGTATTTCATGTGGGGTTTTACATTCGATTTGCATTGGATGATGTGGTTATGTAGCATTTTCACCTATTTGTATATTGTGTGTGCGTGTATATTATTTATATTATTTATATATATATATATATATATATATATATATATATATATATATATATATATATATATATATATATATATACACACACACACACACACACACAGGATAAATATATACAGTGATACCTCTGCTCACGAACATAATTGGTTCCCAGAAAGTAAGGCGAAAAGTTCGTCTTCCGAACATTTATTTCCCATAAGAAACCATTAAAATGAGAATAATCCGTTCCCAGGTCCCCATAAAACATAATTTTCTACTAAATAAGCCTTAAAACTACACAAAAATATACCTTATTTTATGTATAATAAATGTGCTCTTGTATTGTAATTAAAGAAATAAACTGTACTGTATAATAAAGTCGTTTTATTTACCTTTGTGATGGTAGTTGATGGCTTGATGGAGTGGAGTGGGAGGAGGAGGGAGGGCGGGACTTACTGTTTGGAAGGAGAGTTTGGAAACGCCTACTGTTTGGAAACACCCTTAGCCACACACGCACCCTTAATAGCTTCCTTGTTCTTAAGGATGGGAGCAATGGTAGACTTAGCGTACTGGTACTGGGACGCTGAGTCACACAAACGCACTCCTCGTTCGTGTTTTTCAATGATCTCCGCCTGTGGTGGGGTCTTTTTCAGTCCCATAATAGCAAAAGTACACTCAATATGGTCCAAAATGTCCAGCAAACACATACCACTTCTGCATTCAAAGAAAGGGGGTGACTAACTGTGACGCCGTGAGTGTGCGTCAGCTTCTCGTGGCCGCCACCGTGGCGCTGTTCGACCGCGTGGTTTGATTCGTCCGCCGAAAACTAGTTCGTCAGCAGAGACAATATGCTCGCAAATTTAATGTTCTTGAGGGGAAAAGTTCGTGAGCTTAAGCGTTCGTAAGCGGAGGTTTTACTGTACTGTATAAATGTGTTCACATTTTATATATATATATATATATATATATATATATATATATATATATGGGCAGTGGTGGTCTAGTGGTATAGGGCGCTGGATCGCTGATCCAAAGGTTGGGGATTCGAGTCCCACTCTCCACAAGGTTGTCACTGTCCCCCCCATTGTAGCTAACTGGGTTATCAAAGGCGGGCCATGTCTCTCACTGTCTATGGTGTGAGGCATGTAAAAGAACCATTGCTGACTTTCGTAAAGAGTAGGCTGCAAAGTCGTCAGCGTGTTTCTGTCCCTTGCTAAAAGGGTTGTGACTGGAAGGGCATCCGACGTAAAAACCTCTGCCAAATCAAACGTGCGAATCAGATGATTCGCTGTGGCGACTCCCGAGTAAAAGGGAAAAAGCCGAAAGGAAGACAGACATATACATTTTTATATATATACACATATATACATATATATATATATATATATATACACATATATACACACACACACATTATATATATACACACACACACACACACACACACACACATATACATACATATATATGGACCCATCAACCGTGGGAGGAGTTTTAGGGGTCTGGTGCAGTGCGAGTTGGCATGGGTTCTGTCGGACCGATCCTCGGCTACTTACTCTGACCCTCGGGACATGGAATGTCACCTCTCTGGCGGGAAAGGAGCCTGATTTGGTGCGTGAGGTGGAGATACACCGACTAGATATAGTCGGGCTCACCTCAATGCATAGCTTGGGCTCTAGAACCATCCATCTCGAAAGAGGCTGGACCTTCTTCTATTCTGGAGTTGCTCATGGGGAGAGGCGGCAAGCCGGTGTGGGTATTCTTGTTGCCCCCCGTCTCGGTGCCCAAATGTTGGGGTTCTCCCCAGTTGACGAAAGGGGAGCTTCCCTCTGTCTTCGGGTGGGGGGACAGGTCCTGACTGTTATTTGTGCTTATGCACCAAATAACAGTTCAGAGTACCCACCCTTTTTGGAGTCTTTGGGGGGGGTGTTGGAGAACCCTCCCTCGGGAGACTCGCTCGTTGTCTTGGGAGACTTCAACACCCATGTGGGCAACAATAGTGTGACCTGGAAGGGTTTGATCGGTAGGTACGGCCTCTCCAGTCTGAATCCGAATGGTGTTTCGTTGTTGGACTTCTGTGCTCATCATAGTTTGTCTATCACGAACACCATGTTCGAACATAAGGGTGTCCATAAGTGCACTTGGCACCAGGACACCCTAGGTCGCAGTTCGATGATTGACTTTGTAGTCGTGTCATCGGACTTGCGACCATATGTTCTGGACACTTGGGTGAAGAGAGGAGCTGAGCTGTCTACC
>CM045732.1:54898495-54943495 GCA_024760905.1 Plotosus lineatus
CTGACTGTGGGTACTTGACACTGGACTTTAGGCATTTGGGCATTTCCTTCTCCCCAGTCTTCCTCCAGACTCTGGCACCTTGATTTCCAAATGACATGCAAAATTTGCTTTCATCCGAAAAAAGTACTTTCTTCTGCCGCTGTTTCTGGTTCTAAAGTGGCTTGACCTGGGGAATGCTGCACCTGAAGCCCATTTCCTGCACACGCCTGTGCACGGTGGCTCTGAATGTTTCTACCCCAGATTCAGTCCACTGCTTCCACAGGTCTTCCAAGGTCTGGAATCGGCCCTTCTTTCACTTTTTCCTTCCCACAGACATCCCACTGAGGTGCCTTGATACAGCACTCTGGGAACAGCCTATTTGCTCAGAGATTTCTTTCGGTGTCTTACCCTCTTGCTTGAGGGTGTCAATGATGGCCTTCTGGACAGCAGTCAGGTCGGCAGTCTTACCCATGATTGCGGTTTTGAGTAATGAACCTGGCTGGGAGTTCTTAAAAGCCTCAGGAATCTTTTGGAGGTATTTAGGGTTAATTCGTTGATTCAGATGATTAGGTTAATAGCTCGTTTAGAATACCTTTTCATGATATGCTAATTTTTTGAGATAGGAATTTTGGGTTTTCATGAGCTGTATGCCAGAATCATCAGTATTAAAACAATAAGACCTGAAATATTTCAGTTGGTGTGCAATGAATCTAAAATATATGAATTTAATTTTTATCAGTACATTACAGAAAATAATGAACATCACAATATGCTAATTTTTTGAGAAGGACTAGTATATATACATACATACACACACACACACACACACACACACAGGATTCCCTTACTACTTCGTGCTTCAATTCACGCAGCTTCATTGCATCGCGGTTTCTTTTTTTAATATTCATCGAATTAAAAAATAAGGAAATTAAGGAAGAATAGTGGAAAAGTTAAGAAATATTCAGCAAAACAAGGCCAATTATGCAAAAAAAAAACCCCAAGCCAACAAAACAAAAAACAACCCAAAACCCCATATCAAAACTACTTATATGTTTATGTGAGGTGCGCATCTCGGTGTGTATATACCGTATTCGACGTTATAAGCACCCAGGGCGCTTTAAAAATGGGAGAGGGTTGGCGCTTATTAAAATGTTACCAGCGGAGTGGAACGGTAAGTGCTTATTACCATCAAGGGTGGAAAACATGACTAATAACAGAACAATAAAAGTGTTTTACTAGTATTTGTGTTATTCATTTTCAGTATCAACCAAACTACTTAAATTGGTAACTCGGTACTCGAACACTTTAGAGGTTGAACAAATCAGAATTCGACCAAAAAATGCGGGATTTTTTTTTGTCCTGGAAGTCGACCAAAATCCAGAAGTTGAAAAAAAAAGCAAAATAAAAAACGAGACCTGAAGGAAGAGGAAATGCACACTTTTCCGAAGTTGTTGATACTATGTATCACCCTGATAAAGCTAGTGCTGTTCTGGAGAAGTCCAGAAGTTGTTGATACTATGTATCGCTGTGATCACCTTTAAAGATGAGGTCATGAGCCACTTCCGTAAGGTTTTGAAAAGAAGGCAGAAACAAGCCATGTTAGAAATGTTCAAGAAAAAAAGGGATATCCTGAAGAAGAGTCATCCATGCCAAAGCAAGTAGCAAAAGGAAAGAAAAAAAAAAAACACCTTTGGCTGATTCACCTGAAGCTGTTAAAGAAGGGGATCCTCTGCCTCTCTCCCTCTCCAACATTTACCTATGCCAACTGCTCACCACCACAACAGTTAAAATTCTTATCTTTATTGTTGTTATGCTTTAACTGTACTGTAGTTTTTATTTTAGTGTATTATGGTCCGTTTTGTGAGAGACTCTGGTTTTGGTGGCTTTCTCTCTCTCTCTCTCTGCACACTGGACAGGGGCATGGCTGTCACACATGGGTGGAGTGCTAAACACACACACACCTGATTCCATTTAATCACAGGCTATAAAGACTAGCAGAGTGCTTCTCCCGGCACTAGAAGATTGTCTCTCTTCCCCGGGATCTCTCTGGCTCTCAGCTCCGTGGTCCACCAGTTCCCGCTTTAGTTTGATTTCTGTGTTTCTCCGCATCTCTAGCAGTGACTACAATGTCGACCGTGCTCTAGTGCCTTCTCTGTGAACAATAAAGCGCATCTGTTTCCATGACACTTTGTGTCTTGCATTTTTGGGTCTGGCTGAATGTTACTGGCGTCAAAGAATCTTCTATGACACCAAGAACATTCATCCGGACCCAAAAACAAAGATTTATGGATGTGGTGAAAGACGACATGAAGATAGTTGGTGTACTAGAAGATGCAGAGGATAGGGTGAAATGGAGACAGATGATTCGCTGTGGCGACCCCTGAAGGGGAAACAGCCGAAAGGAAAAGAAGAATATGCTAAAAGCACTAGATGCAATTACACTATTCTAGTACGTGTTATGTATATTTATTATATTTAAATTATCTGGCTCAATATGCAGTTCTATTTCAGTGTTAATGTTTGTTCCAAAATTTAAAACATTAAATTTTCATAATTAGATTTTTTATGATGCTTAATTTTTATTGTAATGACTGAAAACAGCGTTTTAAATGTTATTGATTTCTCTTTTTGAAATAAAGAATAAATACTGTCAAGAACAGACTCACTTCTAATTTAAAATTCTTCTTGCAACATATCGCAATACAGGGATCCCTCACTACTTTGTCTTCAATTCATGCAGCTTCAGTAAATTGCAGTTTTTTTAAAATATAGTCATTGAATAAAAAAGTAAGGAACTTAAGGAAGAATAGGGGAAAAACTTAAGGAAAATGCTGCAAAAACAAGGTGAATTATGAAAAAAAAAAAAACCCTAAATGAACCAAACAGAAAAAAAAAAAACCCAAAACCTCCCATCAAAACTACTTACATTTTTGTGAGGTGCACATCTGAGTGGGTGCGCATGTCTATGTGTATTCATATTTTATTTACATCTTATGCATTATCTTTTAATGCTTAATTGTTATTACAGGGATCCCTTGATACTTCGGGCTTCAATTAATGCGGCTTCAGAGCATCTCGTTTTTTTTTTAAATAAATAAATAAATAAATATTCATCGAATTAAAAAAATAAGGGGTCATTCAACATTTTCCTAAGCGTACAAAACGTACGCTAGGGGGGGAGGGGATAAGAGGTCTGTGTAAGCTTTTTAATATTATAAAAATGTCGATCAATATTACATGCGCTCGTGAATATATATTTTTTGTGGGTGTACGTTTGAAACTCAATGCGCCAACCACTGAAGAGCGGTACACGCACAACAACATCATTTAATTCGCTCTGCTTAACATAACACTGGTGTTAACGCTTAAAGCTTTTAAAGTTTAAGGCCACGCAAGGGCATAGGCTGGGGGGTGCACAGGGTGCATGTGCACCCCCCCACAGCAGGAGCTGAGTTCCGCTGGACAAGAAATTATGTGTATTCACAATCTTATAAATGAATTTAATGACTGTTATTGAAGAGAAAGTCGGAGATAAATTCCGCATGACTAGAGTCAGGAAGTAAACCAGAAGTTAACGAGTAACGGGCACTGCGCATGTGCAAGTCTGAGCTCATCAATCAACAAACATATATATTATCAGTAAGCAATAATAGCTGAACACTGTCAAACAAAGTGCGAGTGTAAGAATAAAGCACAGTTTCTTAGTACCACCTCTGGCTCCTGCACATGTGTTAGAACACAAACATTGACGCACAGAAAATGAATGGCTAAAATAATAAGCCATCCAGACTGTATCTGCAGCCTAATGCTCAGTACTGCCATAAAATTAATAGTATGTTTTTGTGCTGTGAATGTGTATTAATATTTATTTGTGCCTTTGAATAGATAAATAACTTTAGCTCAATTTGTAAATGTATTTAGCACATGTACTTGCAGATGTAGTTTGAAATATATTTGAGAATGTTTTTGGTTGAACTATAATATTTGATTCGTCTTCTGAGAGTAATAGATGAATTGTCTTCTGCTGAAAAACTGCGTGTTGTTGGGGTAAGATTCCATGTTGTTTATATCCTATAACATGCTGTGATATACATGCACTAGATTTCATGTGGTACTTTGTACCAACCCAATGACGTGACGATAACTTTGTGTAGGCAGGGGGGGGGGGGGGGGGCACTTAGCAATGGTGGCTTTTGGGTCAAAAACTTATACGACAAGCAAATAAAAAACCGCTGTGTGCGCAATGATTTATTTATGAATACAGTACTATCCAACCCACTATCAGCTGCTGAAACATCAGAAGGCAGCTGATCACAAACTGAAGCGTGGTGGTCCAAAAGCCAATGACCAATAAAAAATGCAGACATTTTGAATTATATTTAAAAATAAAATTATATGCTTAAAATCAATGTCATTTTTATTATTAAATCAAATGTCTTAATATTAATATTAAAGTAGGTGTCATTAAAAATAATTCTGAAAAAAGTATAATTTTTTTATTGATTTCATTATTATTTGACTGGTGTATAAAAGAGGTACTGATCAAGGAAATACATTGATTTATTTTATAAAAGAGGTTGGACCATTGTTTTGTTTACTATCTTATTAAAAATCCTGAGGACATTAAGGAAGAATAGGTGGAAAAGTTAAGGAAAATGTCACAAAAACAAGGCCAATTATGCAAAAAAACAAAAAAACCCCAAAACACTAAACCAGCATCAAAACTGGATACATTGTTGCATCTGCGCACATCTGCGCAGCCACGCCCCCCTCTGCTGGAGCCTAGTATTAAGTGTACCTCAGGATAATGTTTACAGTAATTATATTTCATACTTTTATGATCTATATTTCTGTAGATTTTATTCCATTTCTATTTGTACTTGTTTTTCAATTTCATTTCACATTCACTGTTGGACATGTTGGTATCTTCGGATGTTTGCAAAAAGAATGTTGGTAAGTTGGAGAGCGTCCGTATTTATATTTTACTTACATCTTGTGTTACTTTTTCAATGTTTAATTGTTACTATAAGCATTTATATCATTGGATATGTATTTATTGATATTATATACATATTCATGTATGAGTACGTCGGTCGGGGGTGTGTGTGTGTGTGTGGGGGGGTGATCCTACTTCGCGGATTTCGATGGTCGCATGAGGATCTCTGTCCCAATTAACCGCAGAAAGTGAGGAATCCCTGTATAAGCATTTATAGCATTGAATATGTATTTATTGATATTATATACACACATTATGTGTACGTCAGTCAGGGGGGGGGTTGATCCTACTTCGCGGAATTCGGTGGTCACAAGGGATCTCGGTCCCAATTAACCATGGAAAATGAGGGATCCCTGTACATGCTAGAAACTGCAATAGATCACGATACATAAAATCATGCAAAACATGCTGAACATAAGTTTGGAATTGATTATAATGCTTGTTACCTGTGAATAATTAAAAGAAAATGAAATCTAAACTGGATAAAAGCTTACATGCATAGTTAAAAATGCAAGTCTGTTTCTAGTAAATTTCTAAATACAGACACTCCCCGACTTACGTTCATCTGTTTTTTTTTTTTTTTTTAAAAAAAAGTCAAATTTTGAGTTTAGACATACCTAAGTAGTACGCTGACGTAATGACGCAATGACAATGACGCTGCGTCCATTGATTACAAACGACAGACTGAACATTCCCCTCCTTCTTCCCAGTTCAGTTATTTATTTTATATATATATTTATTTTATATATATACATATATATCTCAGTTATATAGCGCATTACCCTTGTGTTAAGACGTCATCTCTGAGATCTTTGTGTGTACACTGTTTTGTGGACTTTTGTAACCCTAAGCAAATACGGTTGGTCAGAAGCGTAAGCCTACTAGCATGGGTGCAAGTTTCATAAGCAGATGAATTAATTATCTGCTCGGATCGGCGCAATCTACCATGCATAGTCAGTTAAGCAAAGACAGTTGTAAAATGAATGAAAACCCGAATCCAGAGAAGAAAGAACTCTCCGCTCTGCTGGTGATTCACATCAATGCAGGCTGAGTACTGAACAAGTATTCAACGGCGCCCTTTCTCACTTGAAAGACCGGAAGTCCGTATAACCCGCGCTTTGTCTCAAGCACAAAAAAGTAAACTACTTTCGGTGTTGAGCGCCTCATATTGCAAGCGTTGATTGGCTGTTTAAAGCTTCATGTAAAGTGACTCAGCTCAGCTTCATCTAGTGACCATCCGCCAACCATTGGAACTATTTACAAGCAGAAAGATCGCATCATAGACCATATTAAAAGGTAATATTTGATACTGTATTTGATATTTTATGAGTGAATTAGATTAAAATGTATCAATTTGAAATTATTTTGCTTGACTTTAATTTATTTGAAATTAATATTGATTTATTTGATATCATTTTACAATGTTATGTTTATAATAATTGATTTGGGGTGTTTTATGAGATACGGTAATGGTATTTATGGATGTATAGTACAGTATGAACATCATACGTCACTGGAACATACAGTAACAACTTGTGTTTTTTTCAACTTGCGTTCGGCCGTCCGGAACCAAACAAAAACGTTAGTCGCGGAGCGTCTGTATCTTTTTTTCATGCAGATTAAGTAATTACTCCCCACACAGTGGGGGCGGCACTAAAGTGAAATAAATATGCAATAGTATGCAAATACAAGAGTACGTGGTTTTAATGTGATTAAATGGACTCACATAATTTATGTTTGTGCTTAGTTTTATTTTATTCTGCGGTTTACTTTTTTATATCTGATTTGTTAAATTAATATCTGTGCACTCTTATTTTTGTCTTTAACTTGTCTTATATGAACTGAGGGATTCAGATCTTATTCTCGTAATTTCACACTCCTTCCAGAATGAAAAACCCTTTGTAAATTGGCAAACTCATTTCACCAGATTGCAACTTCAAAAATATGAGGAAAAAAACCCCCACGTGCTTATGCAAATCCTCACATGTTCATAGGCAACAGAACAATTTTAAGGTTTGCCTTATAAATTCTATACATAAAATCAATAAAATGGATAATGAAATGGGTCAGTTCACTCTTTCCCAGAATCCAATTTGTTGGTTGTGTTTACATATTGGCCAGTGAGTTTTGAGTGCATTAGTTCTTTACTTGGGCAGGGAACAGCAAAACCTCCTAAATTCATAGTTCACAAGTCCATATTAAGTTTTTTTCTTTATGCACATGTTCTATGTATAAGATCTGAATACAAAATTATTTATATATTATTTTCCTTTACGGCTACCAATGAAACAGACAAGACCACTTCTGGGCCATTACATCAGAATAACCAAGAATACAGAAAGCATCAGTGGAACAATGCAAGACAGCTTAATAAAATAGCGTCACTTTCACATGATTTAGAAACCATTATCTGGAATATTGCTGAATCCTTACTAAGTGCTTTTCAAAACATTGAAATATTGATGGCTCAATAGTGGGAGTTTGTTACATAATGTAGAGACTTGTGGGAAGAGTGAACTGGGACCTTTAACTTATTCAAGGAAGGAGAAGGAGTGCAATTCCTATGCAAAGGCGTGGCATGATGACCTATAGTAAGTCACACTTGTTTAACACATACTAGTGATCGGAAACCATACAACTAAGCACAAAGAAGCGTATCATTTTTAAAACACCAAGTCTTGAGTCTGAAACTGCCTAGACAGAGACAAAACCCACTCTTCTCTCTACTGGTCTACAATTAAAGCAAGCAAAAAGGCTCCAAAATGCTCATCCCACTTCCCTGATTACCCAAAAATGGTCCTTTGCTCCTGTCTGCTGTTGTTAACTGCAGACCTGTTAATCACAAACCAACCTTGAGTTCAAAGTTTGGCTGAAAGCCTGAATTGAAGACTGAGTAAGTGTGTCCCATGTTTTGAAGGGAATCATGAGTTAAAGCAGATGAACTTGGTGTCCTGAGCCCTTTAAATCCAAGATGAACAATAAGCATGTATGAAACTCCATTATCAAATATTAACCTGTTCTGGGTATAAGTATTAAAGAACTTTAATGATGATGTGCCTCTATATATACACACACAAGTGGGGCAACACCAACTAAACTTAATACAAAAACAATCACCATCATATTTTAGACTACAAAAGACAAAAACAAGAAAGGATATTACTGTGAGCAAGCCAACATAATGCAATTACTGCAATGGAAACAGGTCAACACAGCAAACACTAGTTATGTATCTAAGGCTATGCATCCAGTAATCCACCGTTTACATTGCTCACAGGTTAATAACGTTACATTATGCCTCAAATAATGTCTACAGAGTGTACAAAAATCGAATGTTGTGTATTAAATGGAAGATCTGACAGAGACTGGGGTCAATCAATCAAAGGTAGTCTGATGACGAACTCAAACTGCGTCATTGGCTAAAAATATGAAAACATTGGTAAAATAATTCCTGAAAGTTTGAGTGCCTCAGTTTATGAGAAGTCAACAAATTATCCAGAACCAGTGTTTCAACACCGTACGACCCTCCGTCCCGACTACAGTACAGTACATGGCTGTCCTGGAGACAGCCCGCTAGGTGGCTAGTCGAGCTAGCAGGCTAATTGTACACAGAAGCTATAGTGGATCGTTAGCTTAGCATAAGCTATCTGACGAACCACAACTTGGCCAGCGAGCTGGTTTCACTCGACAGCTCAATCAGCCACGAACACACAGCTACGGCCAGGAAAAGACGGTCAATCAGACCAAAGTAATGTCAGATTATAATGGCTTTTATTTTTGAAAGGGTCCTAAATACAGTCTTAAAAATGTAGAAATTGGGATTTAACAGGAAGAGTTACAGGCAAGTCAAACTGACCTGGGCAAAAAAAGGAAATAAGACGTTATAATTCACTTCCTGGGGGGGAAAAATCCACGCTGCGCTTCTTTATCTTCGGCATCTGGGTGGACTCAAGAAATCGTTGTATCCACTTTTAAGCTGTAAATTTATTCTGAAGTTCCTGGACCTCCATGTCCCAACATTAAAACAGCACAACGACAAGACGCGCAGCCTCAGCCTTATATAATTACGCGCGACATGACGTATATGCTTTCGGGCACGCGCACGGACAAACCCTCGGAGGAGAGCACCCGGGAAAAGAATCACATTCCCATGCTGCAGCACAGTCATAATACAGAGCGACCCATAAAACCTGACATATTTTAAATACATTTTTAAAAAGGTGAAAGATTCCCACCCCCACTCATGACACTTAATTCAGTGCAGTTTTATACATCATATTTTAGAGGTCACATCCATCACATAAACGGTGGCTTACGGTGTCCATACACACTTGGAGGAGATTTCTGAAGGCTGCCATGGCTTTCCGGGTCATGCTGGGTATAGCAGTGACTACCTCCTGATGAATAGCAAGCTTAAGAGCTTGCGATTTAAGACTTGTGATTTATTTATAGCTAGTTCCACAGGGGGGAAAAACCCTAATTAGGGTTACGGGGACGCTGTCGCCCATCTCAGCCAACT
This sequence comes from Plotosus lineatus, assembly GCA_024760905.1. Taxonomy (NCBI): domain Eukaryota; kingdom Metazoa; phylum Chordata; class Actinopteri; order Siluriformes; family Plotosidae; genus Plotosus; species Plotosus lineatus. The sequence goes on from CM045732.1 coordinate 54,907,990, forward strand.
CTGGCCAACATGCTGTGCAAAATTAGAAAATTTTAAATTAAAATCGTATCATAAACTAGGTTTAATGCTTCAGTGAATACATGTATATTTAATAGTATACATTTTATAGCCTTCCTGACTTTATTACTAACCTGCAAGTGGAATTGGGAATAAGAGATGGATAGCAGTAAGAAAAATAAAGGACTAAACCAAAGTAAATTGTATTGGTGTTCAGATAGGCTTGGGGTTGGGGCATTTTTGTGCTTCTGTAAAATTTAGTTTTACACATAAGATATTAAAACACTCGCTTAAGCATATGTTCACAACATAACCCATATCAATGAAACTGAGCAAATAACAATGAACATTGAATGAAATTAAGCACATATTTGTATTCATTATTAGTTCAGGAAGCATGAAAGTTGTTTTTGCGATATCAATATGAAATTAACTAAGATAACAAATAAATTAATTTCAAAATCCCACGTATTTATAGTACCCAAAGCAAGTAGTTGTGAATAATTCAAGTTGTGTTATATTACACTGGGCCTTTTTCAACACGTTTCCATCATTAAAAATGCAGCAGTGACATGACTGTAGAACTCTGTGGATCCTGGTTTAAAAAAGCTAAGCGTAAAGAGGCGTTATACCTTTATGGGGTAAAATGTTATTTAGATAATTGACCAGATGAGCTTTGGAAATGGGTTATAAATGGAACGATGTAAAAAAAAAAAAATTTGTTACTATACCAGTGAACTTTTTCCCCCAGAACACATCAATTTAAGGTAGGCTACTATTTAAAGGGTAGCAAAAAAAAAAAAAAAAAAAAATAAATTAAAAAAAAAAAAAAAAAAAAATATATATATATATATATATATATATATATATATACACAGTGGTACCTCACAATGCAGCCATGAGGCAGGGGCACAAACCAGTGTCTCTCCCCTTATGCCGGTCCCAAGCCCGGATAAATGCAGAGGGTTGCGACAGGAAGGGCATCCGGCGTAAAACTTCTGCCACATTTCTCATGCAAATGATCAAAACAAAATTCATACCGGATCGGTCGAGGCCCTAGTTAACAACCAACAGGGTGCTGGTAGAAATTGGACTACTGTTGGTCGAAGACGTCGAAGAAGGAGAGGCGGGAGGCGTGTCCGTAGGCAGAGAGAGAAGAGGAAAGGCGTGAGTCTAGGACTGAGAGTAGGGACTTTGAATGTTAGAACTATGAACGATAAAGCTAGAGAGCTGGCTGACATGATGCAGAGGAGGAAGGTAGACATACTGTGTGTTCAGGAGACCAGGTGGAAAGGTAGCAAGGCTAGAAGCTTAGGAGCAGGGTTTAAGCTGTTTTATCATGGTGTGTATGGGAAGAGAAATGGAGTAGGAGTCATCTTGAAGGAGGGGTTTGTCAGGAATGTTCTAGAAGTGAAAAGAGTGTCAGACAGAGTGATGAGTCTCAAGTTAGAAATTGAAGGCGTGATGGTCAATGTTGTTAGTGCTTATACCCTACAGGCAGGATGTGAGCTGGAAGAGAAGGAGAGATTCTGGAGTGAGTTGCAGAGTACCCCCAGAGGTAAAAGAGTGGTCATTGGGGCAGACTTCAATGGACATGTTGGTGCAGGCAACAGAGGGGATGAGGCAGGCAGGTTTGGTATCCAGGACAGGAACACAGAAGGACAGATGTTGGTAGATTTTGCAAAAAGGATGGAAATGGCTGTGGTAAATACTTTCTTCCAGAAGAAATAGGAGCATAGGGTGACTTATGAAAGCGGAGGTAAGAGCACACAGGTAGACTACATCCTGTGTAGGCGATGTAATTTGAAGGAACATACTTATTAAGTTTCAACATTTTGAAATAGGGAGAATTTTCACCAGAGACACCGCACCCCTGCGCGGCCGGGCTGCGGCCCCAAGAATTGATGCATATTTTTTTATAAAGGATCAAGCAAGCAGCATTAGTATATAAGATAAGATACAGCTTTATTAATCTCACAATGGAGAAATTCACTGTTACAATATTTTTAAACACTGTTACATATACTAATGCTGCTTGCTTAATAATTACACCAGATGTTTAGGTATGTTCCTGCACATACTTGTATGTTGCTTGCTTTCCAATTTTACAAAGTTCAGGACTTGGATGGCATTTGTAACAAACAAAGTCTGAGTTCAATTTTGTAGCCAAGAGGGCACAAACAGTTTCATTGATCAATTCTGACCTGGCATCAGTGTGGATTTTATTTACAATAGAAAATACCCTTTCACTGTCATCACTTGTGTGGAGATGTTATCTCTTGAACTTGTAATAAAAGAGGTAATTCTCTGATTTGTAGATTGTTGCGTGTGTTGCGAAGTGTTCACATGTTTCTTCACATCGTTGATTCCTCCGTGTTTAATCCCAATGTTGACGGAACAAAGTGTGCAAAACACAAACGTGTCACCTTTTTCACTGCTTTGAATAAAAGTCTTTTTGCCAATAAGCCTAATACTTGCAATCATATTTTCGTTTTTTTCAAAGTGTGACTTTTTTTTTCGGGAGGTTGTCTGGAAATCAGGAGAAATTAATCTCCTGGTGGGAGATTGGATTTATGCTTTTAAATCGGGAGACTCCCGATTGAATCGGGAGACTTAATAACTGTGAAGGAAGTCAGTGACTGCAAAGTAGTAGTGGGTGAGAGTGTAGCCAAACAGCATAGGATGGTAGTGTGCAGGATGACTCTGATGGTGAGGAAGGTGAAAAAGGTAAAGGCAGAGCAGAAGACAAAGTGGTGGAAGCTGAAAAAGGAAGAGTGTCGTGTTGTCTTCAAGGAAGAGTTGAAACAGGCTTTGGGTAGTCAGGAAGTGCTTCCAGATGAGTGGACAACCACAGCCAATGTGATCAGGGAGACCGGTAGGAGAGTACTTGGTGAGTCCTCTGGAAGGAAAGTAGATAAGGAGACTTGGTGTTGGAATGAGGAAGTGCAGGAGTGTGTACAAAAGAAGAGGTTAGCTAAGAAGAAGTGGGAGACAGAGAGGACCGAAGAGAGTAAACAGGAGTACAGGGAGACACAGCGTAAGGTGAAGGTAGCGGTGTCAAAGGCCAAACAGAGGGCGTATGATGACTTGTATGATAGGTTGGACAGTAAGGAGGGAGAAAATGATTTATACAGGTTATCACAGCAGAGAAATAGAGATGGGAAGGACGTGCAGCAAGTTAGAGTGATAAAGGACAGAGAGGAAAATGTATTGACTGATGACAGAAGTATGCTGGGAAGATGGAAAGAGTACTTTGAAGAGCTGATGAATGAGGAAAATAAGAGAAAAAAGAGTAGAAGGGGTGACCGTTGAGGACCAGGAAGTAGCAAAGATTAGTAAGGGTGAATTGAGGAGGGCATTGAAGAGGATGAAAAGTGGAAAGGCAGTTGGTCCTGATGACATACCGGTTGAGGTATGGAAGTGTCTAGGGGAGGTAGCAGTAGATTTTCTGACAAGAATATTCAACAAGGTCTTAGAAAGTGAGCAGATGCCGGAGGAATGGAGGAGAAGTGTGCTTGTGCCCATTTTTAAGAACAAGGGAGATGTACAGAGTTGTGGCAACTACAGAGGGATAAAGTTGATGAGCCATACAATGAAGTTATGGGAAAGAATAGTGGAAGGTAGACTAAGGGCAGAGGTCAGCATTTATGAACAACAGTTTGGTTTCATGCCAAGAAAGAGCACCACAGATGCAGTGTTTGCCTTGAGGATGTTAATAGAGAAGTACAGAGAAGGTCAGAGGGAGCTGCATTGTACCTTTGTGGATCTGGAGAAAGCATATGACTGGGTGCCGAGAGAGGAACTGTGGTCTTGTATGAGGAAGTCTGGAGTGGCAGAGAAGTATGTTAGAGTAGTGCAGGACATGTATGAGAGATGTAAGACAGTGGTGAGGTGTGTTGTCGGTGTGACAGAAGAGTTCAAGGTGGAGGTGGGACTGCATCAAGGGTCAGCTCTGCGTCCCTTCTTGTTTGCGATGGTGATGGACAGGCTGACAGACGAGGTAAGGCAAGAATCTCCATGGACTATGATGTTTGCAGATGACATCGTGATCTGTAGTGAGAGCAGAGAACAAGTGGAGGAAAATCTAGAGAGGTGGAGGTATGCCCTGGAAAGGAGGTGAATGAAGGTTAGCCTCAGTAAGCCATAATACATGTGTGTGAACAACAAGGACCCAAGAGGAACGGTAAGGTTACAGGGGGCAGAGACAAAGAAGGTGGAGGATTTTAAGTACTTAGGCTCAACAATCCAGAGCAATGGAGAGTGTGTAAAAGAGGTGAAGAAGCGCATGCAGGCAGATTGGAATGGATGGAGAAAAGTGTCTGGTGTGATGTGTGATAGGAGAGTATCGGCAAGAATGAAGGGAAAAGGATACTAGACGGTGATGAGGCCAGCGATGTTGTATGGTTTAGAGACAGTGGCCCTGGGGAAAAGACAGGAGGCAGAGCTGGAGGTAGCAGAGATGAAAATGTTGAGGTTCTCTCTGAGAGTAACGAGGATGGATAGGATCAGTAATGAGTACATCAGAGGGACAGCACATGTTAGATGTTTTGGAGACAAAGTCAGAGAGGCTAGATTGAGATGGTTTGGACATGTACAGAGGAGGGATTATGAGTAGTAGTAGTAGTAGGATGCTGAGGTTGGAACTACCAGGCAGAAGGCCCAGAGGAAGACCAAAGAGAAGATTTATGGATGTCGTGAAGGCGGACATGAAGGTCGTTGGAGTAAGAGGAGAAGATGCAGAGGATAGGGTGAGATGGAGGCAGATCATTTGCTGTGGCGACCCCTGAAGGGAACAGCCGAAAGGAAAAGAAGAAGAAGAAGACACACAGTGGTACCTCACCTTACGATAGTCCCAGCAACGAAAAAATTTTCCAAGATTTTTTGCCTCGGTATACGAAACAAGTTCTCCTTACGAAACGCACCAAACGGATATTCAAACATTCAAACACACCATTCAAACATTCAAACAATGCATGAGCTGCTTTCATATTGACTATCTTCCAACATCCCGCCCCGCTGGCCTCTCATTGGCGAGGAGGGATGATGCAGCTTCCTTGAGCAGCAGCTTGTTCGTGAGTTTTTCGAGTGTGTTCATTGCAACTTTATTTTTTATTTTTTGGTTCAGGCTTTTAACCTTGCAGAAACATTTGTAAGATTATAACTCTGTTCAGAAGACATGGTCAACATGGAGTAAGTACTGTATCTTCAGGCATGTATAACTAAGCATGCTCAACTGGGCTTCTTTTTCGCCGGGGTGCGGCCAGCACTGAGCTAATATGCTATGGTAGCCCAGCTAACAAGAAGCCCAGGCGGGAAGTGGCCGAACGACAACTCCTGCGCTTGGGATTGCAGGGGATGAAGGCCGTGTCGCCGGCTTGTGCAATCGCTTTGTCGGGTGTACTCTCCTGGAGCCATGTTTCACAGTAACAAAGCAGATCCTCTGCACTGCAATCTGAGCATGAAGCTCGTCCATCTTGTTTCACAGGCCCTGAACATTTTCAAGCAGTATGATTGAACTTGTATTCAGATGTTTTTTCTTATCGAAGGATTGTCAAGTTTCTTTTTTAAATGAACTTAATCTCTGTGTCAGGTGATAACTCCACAGTGACCCCACTATGCCTAGTGGGCCTAGAAGTCATGAAAATGGAGTGTGTCTGGTTGCAATAAAATGTGCAGGGAACAAAATGGAGCGATAAGAATTTATAGAATGAGAATTTGCTTATGTTCTTTCCCTTACAGATACTCTCCTGAATTAACTCCAGGTTGTTTTTATGCCTATAAACACCAAGAAAAGTGATGAAAGTAAAGACCAGGAGAACAGATTTTATTTATTTCTTTTTTTACAAACATATCATGGATGGCAATAAATGTAACATTAATGAGTCCTAAGACCAGGACAGAGAACTTTTGTGAGTCATTTCATTTTAATCTCAGATGACACATTGTCACAATACAAAATTAGTATTTGTGGTTTGCATCATTACTTAAAATTATTTGACTTGCCACAGGTCATTGTGCATTTTAACAGTTAAGATTGGATACATCATATAGTGGTGATGGACGGAGGAGTGACAACTGTATGTTGTGTCTTTTGTAAACCACCCTAAACATTCATTCACTCATTCATTTTCTGAGCCGCTTAATCGTAATTAGGGTCACGGGGAGGCTGGCACCCTTCTGAGCCGACTCCGGGTGATGGCAGGGTACACTCTGGCCAACACTCACACAACCAGTTACACTCACACTCACACTTAGGAAAGATATGGAACAGACAATTGACCGACTCTGCATGTTTTTGGAGTGTGGAAGGAAACTGGAGTACCTGGAGGAAACCCACACAAGCACGGGGAGAACATGCAAACTCCACACAGAAACGTCCAGGCTGGGGATCGAACCCAGGTCTTCTTGCTGTGCGGTGGATGTGCTAATCACTACGGCACCATAATGCCTCACCTTAAACATATTATATAATTACCTTAAACATATTATATAATTATTACACAGCAACAAAAGTCTTCCCTGATGCACCTCTAGTCTTAAATTCAAATCATGGCCACTTTCTGTGGCTTGTGTTTGATCTTTTCAATTTAATATGCTTTTAAAGTTCTATTATAGTACAATTATTTCGAGTCATATAGTTACTTTCTTTTATCAATTTAACAGTCGAATATAACATTCCAGCCTTCACCAGAATACAGAATAATCTTTGGTGCTTGCTAGATAGCTACCTTCCATTAACATGCACAAGATTAACATAATTGCTTAGCAGATACACCAGGAAGCTACAGCCATACTAAGAGAATGGTCTGCTTTACTACTTGGGCAAACCTCTTGCAAAAATAAATGGTGCTTTATGTTATTATACAATTACAATTATGTTAGCCTTTTTCACTCAATACAAACAGGAAGTAGTAAGACAGGTAAGAAAAAAGAACCCTACAGACGTGGTCGTAATAATATTCAAGGTTCTTCCTCAGGGAAGGTTTTCTAAATTTACAGATATAAGTTTAACATCATCGACAATCGTGAGACGGTTAATCTGGTTGAACTCATGAATTCGATGTTTGTACTCCAACAGGTGAACCTTGTTCACAGCCACTTTATATTCCCTTGCAGTACACAAGACCTTCAGCTGCAAAAATTTTCAAAAAGAGAAATGACTCATTTTACTGACAAAGCCAACAATAAAAATATTTTGAAAAAGCAGTAAGATGTCAGAAAGTCATTTAAGTGAGCTGCACGAAAACCAAAGTAAATCAACACGTGCAATAATGATACTAACCTCAAAAAGCTTTCCTTTAACAAAAGGAAATGAAGGAGCGTTTCTTTCCTCTGACCCCCACTGATTTTTTGTTTTACTGTTTCTAACGAGCACATTGCTCCCATATTCATCAAAGCGAGGGTTAAAGTGAAAGGCAATGTCATCATTTTTCACTAGATTGACTGAAAACCTGGAAATAATGTAAATAGAATAAAATATTAACATTAAATAATGCTATTCAAAGTACATATGCTCTTCTATGTATGTTTCTTCTTTTCTGATATAAAAATATGTGTGAATAGACAAGAGAGCTGTTCATTGGATTCAGCTTCTTCTCACTGTTTGGAATGTGGCAGGATCTCCCCTCTAATGGTAATGAGCAGCTTATCATATACACCATGAGGCAGAGGCATCTCAAATGGGACAGTCTAGTAAAGATATACATTAAAAAGTGTAAGTTTTACGTTTTACTACTGTATTTGAATACAGTGTGAAGAAAAACGGCAAATAGAAACACATATCAATTACACTCGATTTTCCTAAAATCTCACCAACTGCACATTTTGAGGGTTAGTAGGTGGGACCAACTCTGGCCATCCTAGACCACTGGGTGGTAGAGACCAAGGCTGGTATGGCTGATTAGACCAGGCTGACTGTTGTCCAGGCCAGGATGGCTGTTGTGATGGTGGAGGCCATGCTGGTGCTCCTGCCTGCTGAGTGGTTTGATGACCAAGAGCATAATATATAACAAAAAATATATATACAATTGTACATATAACAAGGTCAGGTAAATAAATATTTTACAAATGTATAGAGGTTTTCATTCGTCCTCAACAGTCTTGTGCATTTTGTACTGTTGAGCCTCTCAGCAGTTTAAAACGTGTTCACTTAAAAGTTGCAGAAAATATAACTTTGGCAGTTGCAATAAAATCTCAGTTTTAGATAACAATAGAAATTTTGTCAAATATGTCAACTACTTGTGTTATGTTAAACATGTATTCAGTTTAATAAGAATCTTGCACTTTCAGCATTATACAAACCAGAAATAAAATACTACATCCAGAGGAAAAGTGAACAAGTACAGCCAGTTATGCATGCAGTGTGTATTTCAGGTGTAGTCTTTGTCCCACTCTTTTCCTATTATGTAACCAACGGATATGGTGCATTTACCTCCATGATATCTGAAAGGAAAACAGCAAAACAGAAAGTTCACTTTAGAATCTCTGTCAATACGGTAGCAATTATTGCTTTAGCATTTAATGTAATATTTGAATATGCAATAATGTGAAAAGAGCACTTTTGTTGGGTTGATTTGCATTTCAACAAATATACCATACACCACATTTTACTTTGTCTCATTCTCAGCCTATAGTTTAGGAACAATAATGTAAAATAATAAAAAAGGAATTGGCAATCGGAAACGTAACGTTACAAGTTCCCTATGTACAATACAAAGGGATAAGAACTCACAGTGCAGAAGTCAGCAGTGACTCAGATTTAAAAAAATGCCCTCTCCACGCCCAGTGGTATGGGAGGAAAAGTAAAATTAAAAAGTAAAACAGGAATATTATCTTATCTCTTAAAACATCACATGTAAAATAAAACCATTTTTAAACTAATAATGGAATGTATAACCTTTTTAAAAGGTTTAAAAATCACCTTGATGTGCACCAAGGGCAGGAATATTTGAAACTTGAGCTCATGAACAATTCAGAGATACTTAAATGACTTATTTAATTTCACACAGAGCATGATACAAACAAGATATAAAGGTACTAATTCAATGTATAAACCTAAAGCTGTACTACTTCATGTGTGATGAAAATATTTAGTTTACAGTCAAAAATCAATAGAGAATGAAATAAAACTCATAGAAGTCAGATGGGTCACAGTGGTGACACACTTCACATTTACTGCCAGCATGATAACATCGTGTTTATTTTATTCTTTTTAAACACACACACACACACACACACACACACACACACACACACACAGCACGTTTTCAGACATAAGATTATGCATTCCCTTTACTGCATTATGAAAAGGGCCTTGGCTAACTACAAACTCAAACATGAACTAATCTTATAAAACCTGAACTACAGTATTGAACAGCATTGCAATATTGTATTGCAGTATATTATTGCAATAACATACTGCAAATCAACACTGCTGTGTCTTTACAGATAAATAAGCTTCAACCAAAATGATAATAATAATAATAATAATAATAATAATAATAATATTAAAAATAATAATAATAATAATGATGATAATAATATGTAAAGAATGAATCACAAAGTTTAACATGCGTATTATTTTTAACCTGGATTTATGGTATTGCCTCTATATTTAGCTAGCGATCTTCAAGTGACTGAACAGTGGTATGGCAATCTATTTGCAAAGGAAATGTGTTAGCACAGGAAGTTCATTCGATAATATTCAATAGTATTTTAAGATCTGCATCTTCATACATTTTAATAACCAATGACTTAACAGTGGCGCGAAAAAGTAGAACATAACAAAATCCATACAATACCTGTAGTGGCCGTTCTCAGGTAGCAAGACTAGAGAATGTTGGGTGTGGTTTTTTTTAGAGAATTTCACAATTCTCAGTAGTACCTCCCACTGTTTGATGCAAACTCTCCACCCAGTCAACTCTAATAACAGTTGGCACACCTGTTAACCCTGTAATGTCTGTCATATTTTAATCTTTGGATTTTTACAGCTGATACTGAACAAGAAGCAGTTGTGTCTTTGAGGGGGAAATGTCAGGAATATTTGAAACTTGATCTCATGAACAATTCAGAGATACTTAAATGACTTATTTCATTTTACACAGAGCATGTTACAAACAAGATATAAAGGTACTAATTCAATGTGTAAACCTAAAGCTGTACTACTTCATGTGTGATGAAAATATTTAGTTTACAGTAAAAATCAATAGAGAATGAAGGAAAACTCATAGAAGTCAGATGGGTCACAGTGGTGACACACTTCACATTTACTGCCAGCATGATAACATCGTGTTAATTTTATTCTTTTTAAACACACACACACACACACACACACACACACACACACACACACACACACACACACACACACACACACACACACACACACACAGCAAGTTTTCAGACATAAGATTATATGCATTCCCTTTACTGCATTATGAAAAGGGCCTTGGCTAACTACAAACTCAAACATGAACTAATCTTATAAAACCTGAACTACAGTATTGAACAGCATTGCAATATTGTATTGCAGTATATTATTGCAATAACATACTGCAAATCAACACTGCTGTGTCTTTACAGATAAATAAGCTTCAACCAAAAGTTCACAGTTCAAAAGTCAGAAGCACTTTTCATATAAGAAAAGGATTTACTGCTCTGTGAAACTTTCACAATGCACCACATATTGCCAGGCAAAGCATTCTTAGCATCTTCGTTCTCATGCAGGATTTTTACCCAAATACAAGAACCAGCTTGACCTGGGATTAATATAGAGAGGGATTCGATCCAGTTATGTTACTCATGCTTGTATTCTAGGTCCCATGACATTCTGGGACGTACATCTTCACCTGAGTGCAACATTGCACCTGAGAAATGGCAACATTGCTCCTTAATAAAACTTTAAACTTGTACCGATTCATGAAAGTTTTAGTTTTGACTTCACAAGATTTTTATTTGTCAAAATTGGACCTGATATAGAGATAATCACTTGTTCCAGTTCAAAATAAAACTCAACACTGACGTTCAGTTCATTTCCTGGAACCGCTTCATCCTAATTAGGGTCACGGGGAGGCTGGTGCCCATCTCAGCTGACTCTAGGCGAGGGCAGAGTACACCCTGGCCAGCTCGCCAGGCCATCGCAGGGCGGAAACACGCTGACGGCTTTGCAGCCCACTCATCAAAAGTCAGCAATGGTTCTTTTACAGCCTCACATCATAGACAGTGAGAGACATGGCCAGCCTTTGATAACCCAGTTAGCTGCACTGGCGGGACAGCAGTGACAACTTTGTGGAGAGTGGGAATCGAGCCCCCAACCTTAGGATCAGCGATCCAGCGCCCTATGCCACTAAGCCATCACTGCCCCCAACACAGACATTGTAGTCTGATAAGAGCTGAATTTGAAAAATATTTGGGTGGATACACAGATATTGTAATAGTAGTCGGATTAATACAGGACAGACACTGAGCTTCCCAAGTTTTTTTTCACACAGTCCACTGACAGCTTTCTCACTGTGGCCACCAAATACCAGTACCAGTGCTTGGTATGCCATTGTTCAAATCCAGTACTTTGGATCTTTTATAAGTTTTATAATAGTGCCATTCTTAGACACATCTCCAAATACTAGACTACTGTCATGGTTATACAGTTCACTGGATTAAACAACTATCGACATATAATTTAAAGTAGGTCGACATTCATCTAAAAGATAAATCAGAGTTTCTCATTTTGGTGTCTGCTAAATAAGTGCATGCATTTCGCCAGGCCTCTCTTTTACACTCAAAACTTTCTTAATAAAAAGTGTTAAACCACAATACACCATCATGTTGGGTTCCCTTTCTGAGCTTCATGTGCTGTTCATCTTAGAGGTTTCAGAATAATAGCATCATTTCTGCGTTAAAAAATAAGTCCACTGAACTTTTACGGCATTTGGTTGTGATTACTGGCAGGAAAAAATAAATATACTCCTAGAAATTGAGACAGTCAGTTAGCCTAATGTGCATGTCTTTAGACTGTGGGAGGAAACGGGAGTATCTGGAGAAAACCCACTCAAGGATGGTGAGAACTTGCAAACTCCACACAGAAATGCCTGAGCCTGGAAATTTAATCAGGACTCTCTTGCTGTTAGGGGGACATGCTAACTACAATGCTATTGCACAGGCAGTTATCATGATGACGGTAAGTGAAGGATAGACTGGTGCCTCATACAGGATATGTTACTCCATCTCACACTAAATGTTAATAAGACAACCCTGATAAAAAATGAACAAATACATTTTTACCTTATTTCAATGGCAAAACAAGATCACTAGTCAGTTATTAATCTCTCTTTGGGCTTTTGAATTATAGAAAACCTTACCTTTCTCTTGAATAGCACTCATTAAAATATGGCTTCTCGGCACTGTTAAAACTGTCACATAATTAGACTGGCCATCAGTTCGAAAATTCAGAATGCATGTTCTCCCCCTGCTTGTGTGGGTTTCCTCCAGATACTTCAGTTTCCTCCCACAATACAAAGATATGCACATTACACTTACTGGCTGTTTCAAATTGACCCCAGTTGTGAGTGTCAGTGGTTGCCTTTCTTTTTGAACTGTACAGTATAATAAAATAACCTTAATATAAACAAAGGGACTGGTGGTGTAGTGGTTAGGGTGCTGGGCTCATGATAGGGACGTTGTGTGTTCAAATCCCAGTTAGACCCTGACTGTGCTAAGACCCCTGGGCAAGGTCTTAATCACAAGCGTGCCTCTGTTCACCCAGCAGAATAAATGGATAAAAATATGCTGGAAAGGTAACCTACGATGGACCAGAGTCCCATACAGAAGGAGTTGAACTCCTGGTTGCTTCACGCTACAGAAACCGGGAACAAACACCGGCTTGATGAGGCACTAGGCTCAGGGTGTAAAAAACCCAAGACTTTACCTAATATAAACAAAAGGGTGTATGAAACACAGATATTTTCTGTTGTGTTCATTTTATATTACATTTCTTAATTGTAGATCCACTTTTCCACACTATTATGCAATGTATCTTGCATTTAGTATTTATATTCTTTATTTATATTACAATTATCTGCTAAACTGTCTGTTAAAACCTCTTCTTTTACTTTCGGCTGCTCCCTTCAGGGGTCGCCACAGCAAATCATCCGCCTCCACCTCACCCTGTCCTCCGCATCTTCTTTTCTGACTCCAACGACCTTCATGTCTTCCTTCACCACATCCATAAATCTCTTCTTTGGTCTTCCTCGAGGCCTTCTGCCTGGTAGTTCCAACCTCAGCATCCTACTGCCAATATACTCACTATCCCTCCTCTGCACATGTCCAAACCATCTCAATCTAGCCTCTCTGACTTTGTCTCCAAAACATCTTACGTGAGCTGTCCCTCTGATATACTCATTTCTGATCCTATCCATCCTCGTTACTCCCAGAGAGAACCTCAACATTTTCATCTCCGCTACCTCCAGCTCTGCCTCCTGCCTTTTCCTCAGCGCCACTGTTTCTAAGCCATACAACATCGCTGGCCTCACCACCGTCTTGTACACTTTTCCCTTCATTCTTGCTGACACTCTCCTATCGCAAATCACACAGGACACTTTTCTCCAACCATTCCAGCCTGCCTGCACGCGCTTCTTCACCTCTTTTCCACACTCTCCATTGCTCTGGATTGTTGAGCCTAAGTACTTAAAATCCTCCACCTTCGTTATGTCTGCTCCCTGTAACATCACGGTTCCTCCTGGGTCCTTCTCATTCACACACATGTATTCTGATTTTCTGAGGCTAACCTTCATTCCTCTCCTTTCCAGGGCATACCTCCACCTCACTAGATTTTCCTGCACTTGTTCTCTGTTCTCACTACAGATCACGATGTCATCTGCAAACATCATAGTCCATGGAGATTCTTGTCTCACCTCGTCTGTCAACCTGTCCATCACCATAGCAAACAAGAAGGGGCTCAGAGCTGACCCTTGATGCAGTCCCACCCCCACCTTGAATTAAATCGGTCACACTGACAGCACACCTCACCACTGTCTTACATCTCTCATACATGTCCTGCACCACTCTAACATACTTCTCTGCCACTCCAGACTTCCTCATGCAATACCACAGTTCTTCTCTTGGCACCCTGTCATATGCTTTTTCCAGATCCACAAAGGCACAATGTAGCTCCCTCAAGGCAAACATTGCATCTGTGGTGCTCTTTCTTGGCATGAAACCAAACTGTTGTTCACAAATGCTGACCTCTGCCCTTAGTCTAGCTTCCACTATTCTTTCCCATAACTTCATCGCATGGCTCATCAACTTTATCCCTCTGTAGTTGCTGCAACTCTGCAAGTCTCCCTTGTTCTTAAAAATGGGCACCAGCACACTTCTCCTCCACTCCTCCGGCATCTGCTCACTCTCTAGTACTTTGTTGAATGTTCTTGTCAGAAAATCTACTGCTACCTCTCCTAGACACTTCCATACCTCCACAGGTATATCATCAGGACCAACTGCCTTTCCTGTCTGTTAAAACTGTCTGTTAAAATCTAACCTTTATAAATGATGTTGAACTTGTGGGAAAAATCAGATCAATATATTCTCATCAAATCAGTGAGTCACTGACATTTTGAATATATTTAGAAAATGACTGTATACACAAACTCGGAGCAGGGGGCTGCCAAATACTGCAGTGCAAGGAGAGCTGAATGTTGGGGGTTACGTGCCTTGCTCAGGGGTATTATAAGGTAAGGGAAGGGAAGTTGCTGCTCATTCTACCCATGCTACATATTTTTCTTGATGGTTTGGGAATTGAACCAGTGACGTCTTGGTCAAAGACCTGCTTCTCTGATCAATAGTCCGTGGCTTTTAATTTAATTTTATTCCATTTCTATTTGACCTTGTTTTCAATTTCATTTCACTTTCAATTTCAACCTTGGACATGTTGGTATCTCTGGATGTTTGCAAAACGAATGTTGGTAAGTTGGAGAGCGTCTGTATTTATATTTTATTTACATCTTATGTTATTTTTTCAATGTTTAATTGTTAATATAAGCATTTATATCATTGGATCTGTATTTATTGATATTCTATACACATATACATGTATGTGTGTCCGTCAGTCGGGGGTGTGGGGGGGTGATCCTACTTCGCGGATTTTGATGATCGCGTGGGGATCTCGGTCCCAATTAACCGCAGAAAGTGAGACATCCCTGTATAAGCATTTATAGCATTGAATATGTATTTATTGATATTCTATACACATATACGTATACGTCAGTCAGGGAGGTTGATCCTACGTCGCGGAATTCGGTGGTCTCGAGGGATCTCGGTTCCAATTAACCGCAGAAAATGAGGGATCCCTGTACATGCTAGAAACTGCAATAAATCACGATAAATAAAATCTAGGTAATACCCACCCCGAATAATTATAAATATATATATAGATAGATAGATAGATATAGATATATAGATAGATAGATACACATACATACATACATACACACACACAAAACATTCCTTAATCTGAAGAAAGCACTACTTCAAATGATTAAATAAGTGCAGAATAAAGCACGGAAAATGCAAAACATGCTGAACATAAGTTTGGAATTCATTATAATGCTTGCTACCTGTGACTAATTAAAAGAAAATTATATCTAAACTGGATAAAAGCTTACATGCATCGTTTGAAATGCAAATCTGTTTCTAGTAAATTTCTAAATACAGACACTCCCCGACTCCATCCGTTTTATGTTTTTGTTTTTTTTTAAGTCGAGACATGCCTATGTAGTACGCTGACGTAATGACGCAATGATGCTGCGTCCATTGTTTACAAAAGACAGATTGAACGTGCCCCTCCTTCTTCCCAGTTCAGTATATATATACAGGTCATTCTCAAAAAATTAGCAAATTGTGATGAAGTTCATTATTTTCTGTAATGTATTGATAACAATTAAACTTTCATATATTTTAGATTAATTGCACACCAACTGAAATATTTCAGGTCTTTTATTGTTTTAATACTGATTATTTTGGCATACAGCTCATGAAAACCCAAAATTCCTATCTCAAAAAAATTAGCATATCATGAAGAGGTTCTCTAAACGAGCTATTAACGTAATCATCTGAATAAATGAATTAACTCTAAACACCCGCAAAAGATTCCTGATGCTTTTAAACACTCCCAGCCTGGTTCATTACTCAAAACCGCAATCATGGGTAAGACTGCCGACCTGATTGTTGTCCAGAAGGCCATCATTGACACCCTCAAGCAAGAGGGTAAGACAGAAAGAATTCTCTGAGCGAATAGGCTGTTCCCAGAGTGCTGTATCAAGGCACCTCAGTGGGACGTCTGTGGGAAGGAAAAGGTGTGGCAGAAAACGCTGCACAACCAGAAGAGGTGCCCGGACCCTGAGGAAGATTGTGGAGAAGGGCCCATTCCAGACCTTGGGGGACCTGTGGAAGCAGTGGACTGAGTCTGGAGTACAACCATCCAAAGCCACTGTGCACAGGCATGTGCAGGAAATGGGCTACAGGTGCCGCATTCCCCAGGTCAAGCCACTTTTGAACCAGAAACAGTGGCAGAAGCGCCTGACCTCGGCTATAGAGAAACAGCACTGGACTGTTGCTCAGTGGTCCAAAGTACTTTTTTCGGATGAAAGCAAAATTGTGCATGTCATTCAGAAATCAAGGGGAGAAGGAAATGCCCAAATGCCTGAAGTCCAGTGTCAAGTATCCACAGTCAGTGATGGTCTGGAGTGCCATGTCAGCTGCTGGTGTTGGTCCACTGTGTTTTATCAAGGGCAGGGTCAATGCAGCTAGCTATCAGGAGATTTTGGAGCATTTCATGCTTCCATCTGCTGAAAAGCTTTATGGAGATGAAGATTTCATTTTTCAGCAAGACCTGGCACCTGCTCACAGTGCCAAAACCACTGCTAAATGGTTTACTGACCATGGTATTACTGTGCTCAATTGGCCTGCCAACTCTACTGACCTGACCCCCATCGAGAATCTGTGGGATATTGTGAAGAGAAAGTTGAGAGACACCAGACCCAACACTGTGGATGAGCTTAAGGCCGCTATCGAAGCATCCTGAGCCTCCATAACATCGCAGCAGTGCCACAGGCTGATTGCCTCCATGCCACGCCGCATTGAAGCAGTCATTTCTGCAAAAGGATTCCTGACCGAGTATTGAGTGCATAACTGAACATAATTATTTGAAGGTTGACTTTTTTTTGTATTAAAAACACTTGTTTATTGGTCGGATGAAATATGCTAATTTTTTGAGATAGGGATTTTTGTTTTTTCTTGAATTTTTTGCCAAAATTATCAGTACATTCCAGAAAAGAATGAACGTTATAACAATATGCTATTTTTTTTGAGAAGGACCTGTATATATATATATATATATATTTAAATAAAGTCAAATTTTGAGCTTAGACATACCTACGTAGTACGCTGACATAATGACGCAATAACAATGACGCTGCGTCCATTGTTTACAAATGACAGACTGAACGTGTCCCTCCTTCTTCCCAGTTCAGTTATTTATTTTATATATATATATATATATATCTCAGTTTATCGCATGTTACCCTCGTGTTAAGACGTTGTCTCTGTGATCTTTGTGTTTTTGTGTTTACACTGTTTTGTGGACTTTTGTAACCCGAAGCAAATATGGTTGGTGGGAAGCGTAAGCCTACTAGCATGGGTGCAAGTCTCATACACAGAGATGAATTAACTATCTGCTCGGATCTGCACAATCTACCATGCATACTCAGTTAAGCAAAGAGAGTTGTAAAATTAATGAAAACCCCAATCCAGAAAAGAAAGAGAACTCTCCGCTCCGCTGGTGATTCACATCATTGCAGGCTGAGTACTGAACAAGTATTCAACGGCGCCCTTGCTCACTTGAAAGACCGGAAGTCCGTATAACCCGCGCTTTGTCTCAAGCACAAAAAAGTAAACTACTTTTGGTGTTGAGCGCCTCACATATTGCAAGCGTTGATTGGCTGTTTTAAGCTTCATGTAAAGTGACTTGGCTCAGCTTCATGTAATGTGACTCAGTTCAGCTTCATGTAAAATGACCATCCGTCAACTATCGGAACCATTTACAAGCAGAAAGATGGTATCATAGAGAATATTAAAGGTAATATTTGATACTGTATTTGATATTTGATATTGGAATTTGATTAATATGTATCTATTGAAATTATTTTGCTTGAATTTAATTTATTTGAAATTAATGTTCATATTATTTGATACATTTGATGTTATTTTACAATGTTATGTTTATAATAATTGATTTAGCGGTGTTTTATTAGATACGGTAATGGTATTTTTGGATGTATAGTGCAAAATGAACGTCATACGTCACTGGAACATACAGTAACAACTTACGTTTTTTTTTTTTTCTTTAACTTGTGTTCGGCTGTCCGGAACCAAACAAAAACGTAAGTCGGGGAGCGTCTGTATGTTTTTTCATGCAGATTAAGTAATTACTTCCTACACAGGGGGACGGCACTAAAGTGAAATATAATATATATATCTTCTATCCTTTCGGCTTTTCTCCTTTCTCAGGGGTCGCCACAGCGAATCATCTGATTCGCACATTTGATTTGGCATAGGTTTTTACGTCGGATGCCCTTCCTGACACAACCCTTTTAACAAGGGACAGAAATTGGTTGCAATAAAATGTGCAGGGAACAAAATGGAGCGATAAGAATTTATAGAATGCTAATTTGCTTATGTTCTTTCCCTTACTGATACTCTCCTGAATTAACTCCAGGTTGTTTGTATGCCTATAAACACCAAGAAAAGTGATGAAAGTAAAGACTAGGAGAACAGATTTTATTTACTTCTTTTTTTACAAACATATCATGGAGTCATTTCACTTTAATCTCAGACCCACAAAATTAGTACTTGTGGTTTTCATCATTACTTAAAATTCTTTGACTTGCCACAGGTCATTGTGCATTTTAACAGTTAAGATTGGATACATCATATAGTGGTGATGGACGGAGGAGTGACAACTGTATGTTGTGTCTTTTGTGAACCACCCTAAACATTCATTCACTCATTCATTTTCTGAGCCGCTTAATCGTAATTAGGGCCACGGGGAGGCTGGCGCCCTTCTGAGCCGACTCCGGGTGATGGCAGGGTACACTCTGGCCAACACTCACACAACCAGTCACACTCACACTCGCACCTAGGAAAGATTTGGAACAGACAATAGGCCGACTGTGCATGTTTTTTGAAGTGTGGAAGGAAACTTGAGTACCCGGAGGAAACCCACACAAGCACGAGGAGAACATGCAAACTCCACACAGAAACGTCCAGGCTGGGGATCGAACCCAGGTCTTCTTGCTGTGCGGTGGATGTGCTAACAACTACGCCACCATAATGCCCCACCTTAAACATATTATATAATTACCTTAAACATATTATATAATTATTACACAGCAACAAAAGTCTTCCCTGATGCACTTCTAGCCTTAAATTCAAGTCATGGCCACTTTCTGTGGCTTGTGTTTGATCTTTTCAATTTAATATGCTTTTAAAGTTCTATTATAATACAATTATTTCAAGTAATATGGTTACTTTCTTTTATCAATTTAATAGTCGAATATAACATTTCAGCCTTCACTCATTATTACAGAATAATCTTAGATAGCTACCTTCCATTAACATGCACAAGATTAACATAATTGCTTAGCAGATACACCAGGAAGCTACAGCCATACTAAGAGAATGGTCTGCTTTATTACTTGGGCAAACCTCTTGCAAAAATAAATGGTGCTTTATGTTATTATACAATTACAATTATGTTAGCCTTTTTCACTCAATACAAACAGGAAGTAGTAAGACAGGTAAGAAAAAAGAACCCTACAGACGTGGTCGTAATAATATTCAAGGTTCTTCCTCAGGGAAGGTTTTCTAAATTTACAGATATAAGTTTAACATCATCGACAATCGTGAGACGGTTAATCTGGTTGAACTCATGAATTCGATGTTTGTACTCCAACAGGTGAACCTTGTTCACAGCCACTTTATATTCCCTTGCAGTACACAAGATCTTCAGCTGCAAAAATTTTCAAAAAGAGAAATGACTCATTTTACTGACAAAGCCAACAATAAAAATATTTTGAAAAAAGCAGTAAGATGTCAGAAAGTCATTTAAGTGAGCTGCACGAAAACCAAAGTAAATCAACATGTGCAATAATGATACTAACCTCAAAAAGCTTTCCTTTAACAAAAGGAAATGAAGGAGCGTTTCTTTCCTCTGACCCCCACTGATTTTTTGTTTTACTGTTTCTAACGAGCACATTGCTCCCATATTCATCAAAGCGAGGGTTAAAGTGAAAGGCAATGTCATCATTTTTCACTAGATTGACTGAAAACCTGGAAATATGAGAAATAGAATAAAATATTAACATTAAATAATGCTATTCAAAGTACATATGCTCTTCTATGTATGTTTCTTCTTTTCTGATATAAAAATATGTGTGAATAGACAAGAGAGCTGTTCATTGGATTCAGCTTCTTCTCACTGTTTGGAATGTGGCAGGATCTCCCCTCTAATGGTCATGAGCAGCTTATCATATACACCATGAGGCAGAGGCATCTCAAATGGGACAGTCTAGTAAAGATATACATTAAAAAGTGTAAGTTTTACGTTTTACTACTGTATTTGAATACAGTGTGAAGAAAAACGGCAAATAGAAACACATATCAATTACACTCGATTTTCCTAAAATCTCACCAACTGCACATTTTGAGGGTTAGTAGGTGGGACCAACTCTGGCCATCCTAGACCACTGGGTGGTAGAGACCAAGGCTGGTATGGCTGATTAGACCAGGCTGACTGTTGTCCAGGCCAGGATGGCTGTTGTGATGGTGGAGGCCATGCTGGTGCTCCTGCCTGCTGAGTGGTTTGATGACCAAGAGCATAATATATAACAAAAATATATATATACAATTGTACATATAAAAAGGTCAGGTAAATAAATATTTTACAAATGTATAGAGGTTTTCATTCGTCCTCAACAGTCTTGTGCATTTTGTACTGTTGAGCCTCTCAGCAGTTTAAAACGTGTTCACTTAAAAGTTGCAGAAAATATAACTTTGGCAGTTGCAATAAAATCTCAGTTTTAGATAACAATAGAAATTTTGTCAAATATGTCAACTACTTGTGTTATGTTAAACATGTATTCAGTTTAATAAGAATCTTGCACTTTCAGCATTATACAAACCAGAAATAAAATACTACATCCAGAGGAAAAGTGAACAAGTACAGCCAGTTATGCATGCAGTGTGTATTTCAGGTGTAGTCTTTGTCCCACTCTTTTCCTATTATGTAACCAACGGATATGGTGCATTTACCTCCATGATATCTGAAAGGAAAACAGCAAAACAGAAAGTTCACTTTAGAATCTCTGTCAATACGGTAGCAATTATTGCTTTAGCATTTAATGTAATATTTGAATATGCAATAATGTGAAAAGAGCACTTTTGTTGGGTTGATTTGCATTTCAACAAATATACCATACACCACATTTTACTTTGTCTCATTCTCAGCCTATAGTTTAGGAACAATAATGTAAAATAATAAAAAAGGAATTGGCAATCGGAAACGTAACGTTACAAGTTCCCTATGTACAATACAAAGGGATAAGAACTCACAGTGCAGAAGTCAGCAGTGACTCAGATTTAAAAAAATGCCCTCTCCACGCCCAGTGGTATGGGAGTAAAAGTAAAATTAAAAAAGTAAAACAGGAATATTATCTTATCTCTTAAAACATCACATGTAAAATAAAACCATTTTTAAACTAATAATGGAATGTATAACCTTTTTAAAAGGTTTAAAAATCACCTTGATGTGCACCAAGGGCAGGAATATTTGAAACTTGAGCTCATGAACAATTCAGAGATACTTAAATGACTTATTTAATTTCACACAGAGCATGATACAAACAAGATATAAAGGTACTAATTCAATGTGTAAACCTAAAGCTGTACTACTTCATGTGTGATGAAAATATTTAGTTTACAGTCAAAAATCAATAGAGAATGAAGTAAAACTCATAGAAGTCAGATGGGTCACAGTGGTGACACACTTCACATTTACTGCCAGCATGATAACATCGTGTTTATTTTATTCTTTTTAAACACACACACACACACACACACACACACACACACACACACACACACACACACACACACACACACACACACACACAGCAAGTTTTCAGACATAAGATTATATGCATTCCCTTTACTGCATTATGAAAAGGGCCTTGGCTAACTACAAACTCAAACATGAACAAATCTTATAAAACCTGAACTACAGTATTGAGCAGCATTGCAATATTGTATTGCAGTATATTATTGCAATAACATACTGCAAATCAACACTGCTGTGTCTTTACAGATAAATAAGCTTCAACTAAAAATAAATAAATAAATAAATAATAATAATAATAATATGTAAAAAATGAATCACAAAGTTTAACATGCGTATTATTTTTAACCTGGATTTATGGTATTGCCTCCATATTTAGCTAGCGATCTTCAAGTGACTGAACAGTGGTATGGCAATCTATTTGCGAAAGAAATGTGTTAGCACAGGAAGTTCATTCTATAATATTCAATAGTATTTTAAGATCTGCATCTTAATACGTTTTAATAACCAATGACTTAACAGTGGCGTGAAAAAGTAGAACATAACAAAATCCATACAATACCTGGAGTGGCCGTTCTCAGGTAGCAAGACTAGAGAATGTTGGGTGTTTTTTTTAGAGAATTTAATAATCCTCCGTAGTACCTCCCAGTGTTTGATGCAAACTCTCCACCCAGTCAACTCTAATAACAGTTGACACACCTGTAAGATCTGTCATATTTTAATCTTTGGATTTTCACAGCTGATACTGACCAAGAAGCAGTTGTGTCTTTTTTTTTTATTTTTTATTTTTTTTGGGGGGGGGGTCAGAAGCACCTTTCATACAAGAAAAGGATTTAATGCTCCGTGAAACTTTCACAATGCACCACATATTGCCAAGCAAAGCATTCTTAGCATCTTCGTTCTCATGCAAGATTTTTACCCAGATACAATAATCAGCTTGACCTGGGATTAATATACAGAGGGATTTGATCCAGTTATGTAAGTCTCAGCTTGTATTCTCAGTCCCATGACATTCTGGGACGTACATCTACACCTGCAACATTGCACCTGAGAAAGGGCAACATTGCTTCTTAATAAAACTTTAAACTTGTACCGATACATGAAAGTTTTAGTTTTGACTTCACAAGATTTTTATTTGTCAAAATTGCACCTGATATAGAGATAATCACTTGTTCCAGTTCAAAATAAAACACAACACTTATGTTCAGTTCATTTCCTGTAACCACTTAATCCTAATTAGGGTCACGGGGAGGCTGGCGCCCATCCCAGCTGACTCCGGGCGAGGGCAGAGTACACCCTGGACAGCTCGCCAGGCCATCGCAGGGCGGAAACACGCTGACGGCTTTGCAGCCCACTCATCAAAAGTCAGCAATGGTTCTTTTACAGCCTCACACTATAGACCAGGGGTGGCGAACACGCGGCTCTCGAGCAACATGCGGCTCTTGATCAATAAGAATGTGGCTCTTTCCCTCTTATCATATTTCTATGGCTCTTTGCCTCTTTTCATGTTTGTTTTTTTAATGTTAAAACACACTTAAATCCATCAGAGTTTATGAAAAACAAATAATATTTCTAAATTATTTTGACAGATTGGGAGTTTTTTATGTCATGTCTGACACATAAGTGACAGACAATCATCTGCGTGGATGACATCGAATGCTGGGAAATTAAGTCAACATTTTTGTCAAAATGGCAAAATGCAAAGCTAAACGAAAATATGAAGATGAACACAAGACATTTCTGGGAGAGTGGGAAGATACTCACTTTTTTATTGAATGGAATAACAAATCGCTCTGTTTATTATACAGTACCACGATATCACATTTCACATTTCAAGGCTTCAAATCTTCAGCGTCATTTTAGCAACTCCATGCTAATATTGACAGGGAATTCCCCAAAGGTAAAAAACACCTGACTCAACATGATTGTGTGTATCTTTCAATATTCATCAATTTATATTATACAGGCCATATCTATGTATCTGAAGCGTGTTCATTAGTTGTGTGTATCAGAGCAAGGGAGAGAGAGAGAGAGAGAGAGAGAGAGAGAGAGAGGTGCCTGTGTGTGTGTGTGTGTCTGTCTTGGCAGGTCAGCATGTGGTGTGGCTCTTTAACTCTCACAGTTAAAAATTTTGGCTCTTTGTGTCTAACTTGTTCGCCACCCCTGCCATAGACAGTGAGAGACATGGCCAGCCTTTGATAACCCAGTTAGCTGCACTGGAGGGACAGCAGTGACAACTTTATGGAAAGTGGGACTCGAACCCCCAAACTTAGGATCAATGATCCAGTGCCCTATACCACTAAGCCACCACTGCCCCCAACACAGACATTGTAGACTGATAAGAGCTGAATTTGAAAAATATTTTGGGTGGATACACAGATATTGTAATAGTAGTCAGATTAATACAGGACAGACACTGAGCTGATCGATGACGGCGAGCTTCCCAAGTTTTTTCCACACTGTCCACTGACAGCTTTCTCACTGCAGCCACCAGATACCAGTACCAGTGCCTGGAATGCCATTGTTCAAATCCAGTACTTTGGATCTTTTAAAAGTTTTATAATAGTGCCATTCTTGGACACAGCTCCAAATACTCGACGACTGTCATGGTTATACAGTTCACTCTAAGAATAATAGCATCATTTCTGTGTTAAAAAAATAAGTCCACTGAACTTTTACGGCATTTGGTTGTGATTACTGGCAGGAAAAAATAAATATACTCCTAGAAATTGAGACAGTCAGTTAGCCTAATGTGCATGTCTTTAGACTGTGGGAGGAAACGGGAGTATCTGGAGAAAACCCACTCAAGGATGGTGAGAACTTGCAAACTCCACACAGAAATGCCTGAGCCTGGAAATTTAATCAGGACTCTCTTGCTGTTAGGGGGACATGCTAACTACAATGCTATTGCACAGGCAGTTATCATGATGACGGTAAGTGAAGGATAGACGGGTGCCTCATACAGGATATGTTGCTCCATCTCACGCCCCTGATCAAAAATTAACAAATAAATTTTTAGCTTATTTTGATGACAAAACAAGATCACTAGTGAGTTATTAATCTCTCTTTGGCCTTTTGAAATATATAGAAAACTCTTTAATAGCACTCATTAAAATATGGCTTCTCGGCACTGTTAAAACTGTCACATAATTAGATTGACCATCAGTTTCAAAATTCAGAATGCATGTTCTCCCCCTGCTTGTGTGGGTTTCCTCCAGATACTTCAGTTTCCTCCCACAATGCAGCCATGAGTTGGGGGGGGCACTAACCAGTGTCTCTCCCCCTCATGCCGGTCCCAAGCCCGGAGAAATGCAGAGGGTTGTGTCAGGAAGGGCATCCGACGTAAAACCAATGCCAATTATTGATGATGCAAATCAAAAGTATTACCTCCATACCGGATCGGTCGAGGCCCGGGTTAACAACGACCGCCATCAGTGCTGTCAATCAACAGGGTGCTGATGGAAATTGGACTACTGTTGGTCGAAGACGTCGAAGAAGGAGAGGTGGGAGGCGTGTCCGTAGGCAGAGAGAGAAGAGGAAAGGCATGAGTCTAGGACTGAGAGTGGGGACTTTGAATGTTGGAACTATGCACAGAAAAGGTAGAGAGCTGGTTGACATGATGCAGAGGAGGAAGGTGGACATACTGTGTGTTCAGGAGACCAGGTGGAAAGGTAGCAAAGCTAAAAGCTTAGGAGCAGGGTTTAAGCTATTTTATCACGGTGTGGATGGGAAGAGAAATGGAGTCGGAGTCATCTTGAAGGAGGAGTTTGTCAGGAATGTTCTAAAAGTGAAAAGAGTGTCAGACAGAGTGATGAGTCTCAAGTTAGAAATTGAAGGTGTAATGCTCAATGTTGTTAGTGCTTATGCCCCACAGGCAGGATGTGAGCTAGAAGAGAAGGAGAGATTCTGGAGTGACTTAGATGAAGTGATGCAGAGTACCCCCAGAGGTGAAAGAGTGGTCATAGGTGCAGACTTCAATGGACATGTTGGGGCAGGCAACAGAGGGGACGAGGAAGTGATGGGCAGGTTTGGTATCCAGGACAGGAACGCAGAAGGACAGATGTTGATAGATTTTGCAAAAAGGATGGAAATGGCTGTGGTGACTACTTTCTTTGAGAAGAAAC
Source organism: Plotosus lineatus (assembly GCA_024760905.1). NCBI lineage: Eukaryota > Metazoa > Chordata > Actinopteri > Siluriformes > Plotosidae > Plotosus > Plotosus lineatus. Next base: position 54,934,270 of record CM045732.1, read on the forward strand.
AGGAGCATAGGGTGACTTATGAAAGCGGAGGTAGGCGCACACAGGTAGACTACATCTTGTGTAGGCGATGTACTTTGAAGGAAGTCAGTGACTGCAAAGTCATCGTGGGTGAGAGTGTTGCCAAACAGCATAGGATGGTGGTGTGCAGGATGACTCTGATGGTGAGAAAGGTGAAAAAGGCAAAGGCAGAGCAGAAGACAAAGTGGTGGAAGCTGAAAAAGGAAGAGTGTCGTGTTGTCTTCAAGGAGGAGTTGAAACAGGCTTTGGGTGGCCAGGAAGTGCTTCCAAATGACTGGACAACCACAGCAAATGTGATCAGGGACACAGGTAGGAGAGTACTTGGTGTGTCCTCTGGAAGGAAAGTAGATAAGGAGACTTGGTGGTGGAATGAGGAAGTGCAGGAGTGTGTACAAAGGAAAAGGTTAGCCAAGAAGTGGGACATTGAGAGGACCAAAGAGAGTAAACAGGAGTACAGGGAGACACAGCGTAAGGCGAAAGTAGCAGTGGCTAAGGCCAAACAGAGGGTGTATGATGACTTGTATGATAGGTTGGATAGTAAAGAGGGAGAAAATGATCTATACAGGTTGGCACAGCAGAGAAATAGAGATGGTAAGGACGTGCAGCAAGTTAGATTGATAAAGGACAGAGAGGGAACTGTATTGACTAATGACAGAAGTGTGCTGGGAAGATGGAAAGAGTACTTTGAAGAGCTGATGAATGAGGAAAATGAGAGAGAAAAAAGAGTAGAAGAGGTAACCATTGAGGAGCAGGATGTAGCAAAGATCAGTAAGGGTGAAGTGAGAAGGGCATTGAAGAGGATGAAGAATGGAAAGGCAGTTGGTCCTGATGATATACCTGTGGAGGTATGGAAGTGTCTAGGAGAGGTAGCAGTAGATTTTCTGACAAGAACATTCAACAAGGTACTAGAGAGTGAGCAGATGCCGGAGGAGTGGAGGAGAAGTGTGCTGGTGCCCATTTTAAGAACAAGGGAGACGTGCAGAGTTGCAGCAACTACAGAGGGATAAAGTTGATGAGCCATACGATGAAGTTATAGGAAAGAATAGTGGAAGCTAGACTAAGGGCAGAGGTCAGCATTTGTGAACAACAGTTTGGTTTCATGCCAAGAAAGAGCACCACAGATGCAATGTTTGCCTTGAGGATGTTAATAGAGAAGTACAGAGAAGGTCAGAGGGAGCTACATTGTGCCTTTGTGGATCTGGAAAAAGCATATGACAGGGTGCCAAGAGAAGAACTGTGGTATTGCATGAGGAAGTCTGGAGTGGCAGAGAAGTATGCTAGAGTGGTGCAGGACATGTATGAGAGATGTAAGACAGTGGTGAGGTGTGCTGTCAGTGTGACCGACGAATTCAAGGTGGAGGTGGGACTGCATCAAGGGTCAGCTCTGAGCCCCTTCTTGTTTGCTATGGTGATGGACAGGCTGACAGACGAGGTGAGACAAGAATCTCCATGGACTATGATGTTTGCAGATGACATCGTGATCTGTAGTGAGAGCAGAGAACAAGTGCAGGAAAATCTAGAGAGGTGGAGGTATGCCCTGGAAAGGAGAGGAATGAAGGTTAGCCTCAGAAAATCAGAATACATGTGTGTGAATGAGAAGGACCCAGGAGGAACGGTGATGTTACAGGGAGCAGAGATAACGAAGGTGGAGGATTTTAAGTACTTAGGCTCAACAATCCAGAGCAATGGAGAGTGTGGAAAAGAGGTGAAGAAGCGTGTGCAGGCAGGCTGGAATGGTTGGAGAAAAGTATTCGGTGTGATGTGCGATAGGAGAGTGTCAGCAAGAATGAAGGGAAAAGTGTACAAGATGGTGGTGAGGCCAGCGATGTTGTATGGCTTAGAAACAGTGGCGCTGAGGAAAAGGCAGGAGGCAGAGCTGGAGGTAGCGGAGATGAAAATGTTGAGGTTCTCCCTGGGAGTAACGAGGATGGATAGGATCAGAAATGAGTATATCAGAGGGACAGCCCACGTAAGATGTTTTGGAGACAAAGTCAGAGAGGCTAGATTGAGATGGTTTGGACATGTACAGAGGAGGGATAGTGAGTATATTGGCAGTAGGATGCTGAGGTTGGAACTACCAGGCAGAAGGCCTCGAGGAAGACCGAAGAAGAGATTTATGGATGTGGTGAAGGAAGACATGAAGGTCGTTGGAGTCAGAAAAGAAGATGCGGAGGACAGGGTGAGGTGGAGGCGGATGATTTGCTGTGGCGACCCCTGAAGGGAGCAGCCGAAAGTAAAAGAAGAAGAAGACTTCAGTTTCCTCCCACAATACAAAGATATGCACATTACACTTACTGGCTGTTTCAAATTGACCCCAGGTGTGAGTGTCAGTGGTTGCCTTTCTTTTCGAACTATACAGTATAATAAAAATAACCTTAATATAAACAAAAGGGCAGGTGGTGTAGTGGTTAGGGTGCTGGGCTCATGATCGGGAGGTTGTGTGTTCAAATCCCAGTTAGACCCTGACTGTGCTAAGACCCCTGAGCAAGGTCTTAACAACAAGCGTGCCTCTGTTCAACCAGCAGTATAAATGGGTAAAAATATGCTGGAAAGGTAACCTACGATGGACCAGAGTCCCATCCAGAAAGAGTTGAACTCCTGGTTGCTTCACGCTACAGAAACCGGGAACAAACACCGGCTTGATGAGGCACTAGGCTCAGGGTGTAAAAAACCCAAGACTTTACCTAATATAAACAAAAGGGTGTTTCTATATCAGCGTAACACAGATATTTTCTGTTGTGTTCATTTTATATTATTTTTCTTAATTGTAGATCCACTTTTCCACACTATTATGCAATGTATCTTGTATCTTAGTAGTTATATTCTTTATTTATATTACAATTATCTGCTAAACTGTCTGTTAAAACCTAACCTTTATAAATGATGTTGAACTTGTGGGAAAAATCAGATCAATATATTCTCATCAAATCAGTGAGTCACTGACATTTTGAATATACTAGTATTTAGAAAATGACTGTATACACCAACTCGAAGCAGAGGGCTGCCAAATACTGCAGTGCAAGGAGAGCTGAATGTTGGGGGTTACGTGCCTTGCTCAGGGGTATTATAAGGTGAGGAAAGGGAAGTTGCTGCTCATTCCACCCATTCTACATATTTTTCCTGATGGTTTGGGAATTGAACCAGTGACGTTTTGGTCAAAGACCTGCTTCTCTGATCAGTCGTCCATGGCTTTTAATTTGTATGTGTTTCTACAATCTAAGCCATTCTAATGATTTAATTTTGTGTAAAAAAAAAAGAAAGAAAGAAAGATAGTTTGTGTAAAAATTAAATAAAATAGTAAAAAAAATACAGATCCGTGTAATGTTTCATATTTATTGAAACTTTATTTTATTTGTTTATTTATGTTTTAGTGTTGTTTGATCAATATTTTAATTATTAGTATAATACCATGGTCTCTTTTGCAGTGTAAGTTTTTACTCTGCAGAACCTACAGAACCTGTTCTCAAAGACAAACATCCGTTTTACACCACAAGGTAATGTTTGGAATAGCCAAATAGCCACTGTGAAAGCAGTGTTTGGACTGTGAAAGCAAACCAGACCACACTCACACAGGAACAAGGAGAACATGCAAACTCCACACAGAAACACCCCTACTGAACCCACAACCTTCATCCTGTGTGCTGAGAGCGCTAACCACTATGTGTCCATTGTCATTAGTACTCATTACACAAATCCAGAATGTTCTAGACATAGCTCTGCTGGCTACAGTGACGTATTTGGTCTATTATAGCAACATAACAACATAAGCCTGTATGTCATGATAACCACACCCTTATTTAACCTCCTAAGATTCAACTTTAATGTTGTGTGTCTTGTCATTTCTCTGTACAGTACTGCTGCTCTTTTTTACAACCTGATAACTACTGAACTTAATAAAGGTTTTCCAGTAGGAATAAGTTTAGAAAATACCCATTCATTCATTTTCTGAACTGATTAATCCTAATTAGGTTGTAGGGAGACTGGCACCCATCTCAGCCAACTCTGGGCGAGGGCAGAGTACACAATAGACAGCTCACCAGGCCTCGGTAGTTTCAAAACATACAGCCTACTCTTTATGAAATTCAGCAATGGTTTTTTACAGTCTCTCACCATAGGCAGTGAGAGACATGGCCAGCCTATGATAACCCAGTTAGCTGCCCTGGGGGGACAACCCCCAGTGAAAACCTTTGATGGTGGAGCTTGAACCCCCAACCTTGGGATTGGTAGTTTGGCACCTTACCACCAAGCCATCACTGCGTTCCAAGTAAAACCCAGTGATCATCATGTAAGAATCTTTCAAAGACTTGCAAACAATACAGTTGGGATAAATATGATGTCCTCATATGAAGACAGTGGGGGTCTCAAGCGGTTAAAGCATAGAATGTTGCACAGAAACTGTATTTCTGATAAATATCAAAGCAAATATTATTTCTCAAATGCTAAATAATACATATACATCTTAGAATAAATCCTTGGCAGATAACCACCCACACTTATATGTCTTTACAACAATACAAACTATGCCAGCATAAAAACACTTTGATATTACAGTACTGTACAGTACTTGATATTACACTGAGTGGATCAGTCAGTTCAATTCTCCATTCTTTTTTTCTTTCCCATGTACTGGTAATGATTCATTCGAAATTATTGAAAATTTCCAATTTTTAAAAATAGTCAGTAGCCCTTGTTATGTGTGCCACTTTGACTATTTAACCAGTCTGATTTTGCAGTCTGTGATGCAGGGTTTACCCCGCCCTCGTCCAGAGTCCGCTGAAATGGGTGCCCACGTCCCCACAACCTCAATTAGGCTTAAGTGGTTCAGAAAAGGAATGACTGAATGATTTTGCAGTGTTGATGTCAACATCCAAAGGGCATAAGTACTGTGGCCTTCTAAGACCCAAACTCTGTTTTGTCAGGTAATTTCTCCACATCCTGCTGTTCCTTACCGCCTGATAACTATTGAACTTGATGAAAGTTTTCTAACAGGAATAAGTTCAGCAAAGGATCTTACAAGGACTTGCACACAACACATTTGGGAAAAATATACATAAGACGTCAAAGAAGGAGAGGCGGGAGGCGTGTCCGTAGGCAGAGAGAGAAGAGGAAAGGCATGAGTCTAGGACTGAAAGTAGGGACTTTGAAAGTTGGAACTATGGCAGGAAGAGGTAGAGAGCTGGCTGACATGATGCAGAGGAGGAAGGTGGACATACTGTGTGTTCAGGAGACCAGGTGGAAAGGTAGCAAGGCTAGAAGCTTAGGAACAGGGTTTAAGCTGTTTTTTCATGGGGTGGATGGGAAGAGAACTGGAGTAGGAGTCATCTTGAAGGAGGAGTTTGTCAGGAATGCTCTAGAAGTGTCAGACAGAGTGATGAGTCTCAAGTTAGAAATTTATGGTGTGATGTTCAATGTTGTTAGTGCTAATGCCCCACAGGCAGGATGTGAGCTAGAAGAGAAGGAGAGATTTTGGAGTGAGTTAGATGAAGTGATGCAGAGTACCCCCAGAGGTAAAAGAGTGGTCATTGGACTTCAATGGACATGTTGGTGCAGGAAACAGAGGGGACCAGAAAGTGATGGGCAGGTTTGGTATCCAGGACAGGAATGCAGAAGGACAGATGTTGGTTGATTTTGTAAAAAGGATGGAAATGGCTGTGGTAAATACTTTCTTTCAGAAGAGACAGGAGCATAGGGTGACTTATAAAAGCGGAGGTAGGAGCACACAAGTCGATTACATCTTGTGCAGGCGATGTAATTTGAAGAAAGTCAGTGACTGCAAAGTAGTAGTGGGTGAGAGTGTTGCCAAACAGCATTGGATGGTGGTGTGCAGGATGACGCTGATGGTGAGGAAGGTGAAGAAGGCAAAAGCAGAGCAGAAGACAAAGTGGTGGAAGCTGAAAAAGGAAGAGTGTCGTGTTGTCTTCAAGGAGGAGTTGAAACAGGCTTTGGGTGGCCAGGAAGTGCTTCCAGATAACTAGACAACTACAGCAAATGTGATCAGGGAGACAGGTAGGAGAGTACTTGGTGTGTCACCAGGAAGGAGAGTAGATAAGGAGACTTGGTGGTGGAATGAGGAAGTGCAGGAATGTGTACAAAGGAAGAGGTTAGCTAAGAAGAAGTGAGACATTGAGAGGACCGAAGAGAGTAAACAGGAGTACAGGGAGAAGGCGAAGATAGCGGTGTCAAAGGCCAAACAGAGGGCGTATGATGACTTGTATGCTCGGTTGGAGAGTAAAGAGAGAGAAAATGATTTCCAGGTTGGCACAGCAGAGAAATAGAGATGGGAAGGACGTGCAGCAAGTTAGAGTGATTAAGGACAGAGAGGGAAATGTACTGACTGATGACAGAAGTGTGCTGGGAAGATGGAAAGAGTACTTTGAAGAGCTGATGAATGAGGAAAATGAGAGAGAAAAAAGAGTAGAAGAGGTAACCATTGAGGACCAGGAAGTAGCAAAGATTAGTAAGGGTGAAGTGAAGAGGGCATTGAAGAGGATGAAGAATGTAAAGGCAGTTGGCCCTGATGACATACCGGTGGAGGTATGGAAGTGCCTAGGAGAGGTAGCAGTAGATTTCCTGACAAGAACATTCAACAAGGTCTTAGAGAGTGAGAGGATGCCAGAGGAATGGAGAAGAAGTGTGATGGTGCCCATTTTTAAGAACAAGGAAGACGTGCAGAGTTGTGCCAACTACAGAGGGATAAAGTTGATGAGCCATATGATGGAAGTTATGGGAAAGAATAGTGGAAGCTAGACTAAGGGCAGAGGTCAGCATTTGTGAACAACACTTTGGTTTCATGCCAAGAAAGAGCACCACAGATGCAGTGTTTGCCTTGAGGATGTTAATAGAGAAGGTCAGAGGGAACTGCATTGTGCCTTTGTGGATCTGGAGAAAGCATATGACAGGGTGCCGAGAGAGGAACTGTGGTATTGCATGAGGAAGTCTGGAGTGGCAGAGAAGTCTGTTAGAGTGGTGCAGGACATGTATGAGAGATGTAAGACAGTGGTGAGGTGTGCTGTTGGTGTGACAGTAGAGTTCAAGGTGGAGGTAGGACTGCATCGCTTCTTGTTTGCTATGGTGATGGACAGGCTGACAGACGAGGTTAGACAAGAATCTCCATGGACTATGATGTTTGCAGATGACATTGTGATCTGTAGTGAGAGCAGAGAACAAGTGCAGGAAAAACTAGAGAGGTGGAGGTATGCCCTGGAAAGGAGGGGAATGAAGGTTAGCCTCAGTAAAACAGAATACATGTGTGTGAATGACAAGGACCCAAGAGGAACGGTGAGGTTACAGGGAGCCGAGATAAGGAAGGTGGAGGATTTTAAGTATTTAGGGTCAACAATCCAGAGCAGTGGAGAGTGTGGAAAAGAGGTGAAGAAGTGTGTGCAGGCAGGATGGAATGGTTGGAGAAAAGTGTCCGGTGTGATGTGTGATAGGAGGGTATCGGCAAGAATGAAAGGAAAAGTGTACAAGACGGTGTAGAGGTGAGCGATGTTGTATGGTTTAGAAACAGTGGCCCTGGGGAAAAGACAGGAGGAAGAGCTGGAGGTAGCAGAGATGAAAACGTTGAGGTTCTCTTTGGGAGTAACGAGGATGGATAGGATCAGGAATGAGCACATTAGAGGGACAGCACATGTAAGACGTTTTGGAAACAAAGTCAGAGAGACTAGATTGAGATGGTTTGGACATGTACAGAGGAGGGATAGTGAGTATATTGGTAGTAGGATGCTGAGGTTGGAACTACCAGGCTGAAGGACTAGAGGAAGACCAAAGAGACGATTCATGGATGTGGTGAAGGAGGACATGAAGGTAGCCGGTATAAGAGAAGAAGATGCAAAGGATAGCGTGAGATGGAGGCAGATGATTCGCTGTGGCGACCCCTGAAGGGAAAAGCCGAAAGGACAAGAAGAAGATACGTCATGACATATGGTTACACAATTACAAAGAAACACCAGGTGGCACTATTGCTCTATCTGTAGAAAGTGTTGACTTGGCCTTTAAATAAAATGTGCCCTTACATGGTTTTGTTCTGCAATGATGTTGCATGAAACTAGTCAGATCCCGAAAGCCTATTTTATCAAATTATTCACAATAAATTCTAAGCAATTTTCATTTAATGTTAATATTAATTAATCAAACAAAATTATACTTTTAACAATAATAATCTTAACAACAACAACAACAACAACAACAATAATAATAATAATAATAATAATAATAATAATAATAATAATAATAATAATAATGTGTCAGAGTCTTCTCGTGGAGTAGAGTGACTGGAAGAACAGAATACTGTGACACGACTGATTTCACACCGAGCCAAACCAAGAACAATAGATGGATTTTCACTGATTATTTGCTTTGGTATGCTTTGATCTCATTCATACTTTCAGAAGCGACTGAGACCAATCAGACCAAGCACTGAGCTTTAATCTAACGGTCTGATCACAAAGTCAACTCCACTGTGTCCAGTGGAGTGTAATGTGTCTCCTTACACAAACAGTAATAATAATAAAGCATGACTTAGGGGTCATATTTCATCAACCGAGAATTAACAAAGTCTATCTGCCATTTAATTCAAATAGAAGCTTTATACACAGTGTTTAGGTTGTGATTTGCAGTATCGACACCAGGGGTCAATCAAGGACTTTTATTGTGCCTATACTTGCAGAGGGACCACCAGTTACGTGATAACTGTATGGTGATAACAAGCAAGTCATCAGCAAGAGCAGCCCTACCAACATGGATTTGTAAAAACAAAACAAAAACCTTCTGATTGCCTGCATTGTCTGTCTTAAGGCAAAACTATCTTATCTGTCTCAGACAACAAATTAAAAGTGTCTCAGATGATGGGCTCTGCCTCCACATAATCTCAGAGAGGAGATGCACTTCTTGTTTTTTTTGTTTTCTATGCATACTGATGGCTAATTCAAAGACAACATTCTTACAACTCTTGGCCTCCTCTCTATCCCAGCTCTTTCTTTTTCTCTCTGCTGGAGCCTAGAGTTCTTCTGTTTTACTTGGAGGCTTTTCAAGAGAGTTATGTATCTTTGCTGTTGCCCCATTTTGCCCCAGCAGTCGGCCTTAACAAGAAGAGCATCCTGGGCCTTATACTTGAATATTTACTTCTGAAGCTTGAACAATGCAGTCAGGTACATGTATATATGATATCATATATTATTCTACAAGAATTTAATAATGAAAATTAGCA
>CM045732.1:54948495-55053495 GCA_024760905.1 Plotosus lineatus
TGTGTGTGTGTGTGTGTGTGAGAGAGAGAGAGAGAGAGAGAGAGAGAGAAGAGAGAAAGCAGGATAGAGAGTGTGTGTGTGTGTGAGATAGAGAGAGAGAGAGAGAGAGAGAGACAGAGAGAGAGGGAGAAGGTGTTTGTGTGTGTGTGTGTGTGTGTGTGTGTGTGGGTGCGCGCGCGTGCGTGTGTGTGTGTGTGTGTGGGTGTGTGTGTGTGTGTGTGTGTGAGGAAGAGAGAAAGCAGGAAAGAGGGGGTGTGTGAGAGAGAGACAGAGAGAGAGAGAGAGAAAGAGAGAAAGAAAGAGAGAGTGTGTGTGTGTGTGTGTGTATGAGAGAGAGAGAAAGAGAGAGAGAGCGCGAGAGCGAGAGAGAGAGAGAGAGAGAGAGAGAGAGAGAGAGAGAGAGAGAGAGAGAGAGAGTTGACTTCAGTGTCAGCCATTTTTCCTCAGCAAGGACCACACATTTCCAACAAGGAAAACATTTAACTTGGAACTGATGATTCATCCAGTTATTAATACCACCTCCACCTGACCTGCCATCTCTACAGACCATGATATTCGCATGAATAGATATTTAATATTATATTTATATTACTATCATGTAACCTTTGTCATTTCTAGATCATACATGTGTGTGTGTGTGTGTGTGTGTGTGTGTGTGTGTGTGTGTGTGTGTGTGTATTGTCAGGTTAGACACTATGTTGTACTGGAAGTCCAATTCAAGGTCATGGCTCTTTTACGTTCTGAACTTAATGGCTTGAATGTTCATCCCTCACAGAGTTCATTCAGAGGTCACTCAGAAATCATCTCTCCTCATTCTGTTCAATGACATTCACCTGAGAATTTTCCCAGTAAAAATTGAAGACATGAAATACACACCTTACCCACCTTTACTCAGCGGATCAGAAAATGGTTGCTGCATTGCCATAGCAACCTGTTGTATGAATGATTGTTTGCAGCAAAGTGAAAGCAGTGGGAAACACTAATCCCTCTCAAACGTGACAGAATTGTAAACATTACTTTAGGAGCTATCAATCCAAACATATGATCTCTGCACATTTCTGAAACAATGTACAAGCTGTTACAGTGCACAAATACCCAGTATGAGTTTTCCTCTGAACTGGGTAGTGGGTGGGTGGATTTTTATTTAATTAACCATTAAAGGTTTTCTTTCCAGCACAACATTATGGACTTCTGAGGAACAAAATCGCAGGCATTGTGTTGGCGGTGAGATAAAATATCTATTCAACTTTGGAGAATTCATAAAGCTTCAAGGCATATACACTGTTAATACTATTTTAAAGAAAGAACATAAAATATTTATAAATTAGACCGTAGCATCATTATATGGCATCTCATGGGCCAGCCATAGAAAAAAGGATAGAGAAGTGGCTTTGGGACTGAAAGGTCACTGATTCGATTCCTGAACCATTAGGAAAATGTGTGGCGGTGGGGCAGTGAGCCGCACCTTCCCATAGTCCACATTCATGGCTGAGTTGCCCTTGAGCAAGGCACCTAATACCCAATGCTCTTCGGGTGCCCCTAGTGTGTGTGTGGCAGCCAACTGCTCTGTGTGTGTGTGTGTGTGTGTGTGTGTGTGTGTGTGTGTGTGTGTGTGTGTGTGTGTGTGCTCACTTTTGATGGGTTAAATGCAAAATAAATAATTTTCCCTTACGGGATTAATACACTATATATCTTTTTTTTTTTAATCTGGCCAACTGGGGGCAAGACATTGGTGTTGTGATTAGCACATCTTCCTCACAGTAAGAAGGTCCTGGGTGCTATTTCTGCACTCGGGAGTTTCTGTGGGGAACTTGAATGTCCTCCAGGTACCTGTGTGGTTTCCTATAGGTACACAGACCAAAGACATGGAAATTTAATTAATTGACTGTTCCAAATTACAAATCTATTAATATAAAGTAAAATGAAGAGGTAGTAGTAGTAGAAGAAGAAAAATAATAATAATAAGATGATGATGATAATTAGATCATTATACAGAATATGCATCATTCTAAACACTGAATTTCCTCAGTCCATCTCACTGAGCAAGTAAAATAAGTTTTATGCATTCTTTTCGGGAATATCTAATACCTTAAAATTAGAGAACAAAAATGCCTTGCATGTACTGTGAGAAGAATTCTAAAATCCAATCACTTCTGAATTTCTCTTCCATCTATAATCTATATATATATTGTTCTGAAATAATATCGTCCCAATGGTAGAGGGGTTTTGGCCATACTCCTTTGCAATTTCGCTCAACCGCATCCCACTTTTGTATTTTTTTATTATCTCCTGCTTCCCTTCGATTGATAACGGAGCCTGCTTCCTCTTTTTCGTGTCACCGGGAATCACTTTGTTGGGGTCCATGATGGATAATATAACGCTGCAATGATCACTCTCAAAAAACTCATGAGCCAACAGTCCTGTTCAACTCTCCTTCATGCGTGTGACAAACAGAAAGTATGGGTACAGGAATCGGTACAGTTTAGCTTCCTTCTGGCCAATGGGAGGCCAGCAGGGCGGGATGTTGGGAGACAGGCAATGAGAGAGCAACTCGGGCATTGTTTGAATGGTGTGTTTGAATGTTTGAATGGCACGTTTGAATGTTTGAATGGCGCATTTGGCGCTTTTTGGAAGAAGAGGTTGTTTCGTATACAGAGGACAAAAATTTAGGAAAATATTTTTCGTAACCTGGATTTTTCATATTTAGAAGTTTTGGGAAGAGGGCTGACCGTATATATATATATATATATATATATATATATATATATATATATATATATATATATATATATATCTCCAACCAGGAATAATAACCAGTGAGAGACATGGCCAGCCTTTGATAACCCAGTTATCTGCACTGGGGGGGCAGTGACAACCTGTTGAGAGTTGGACTCGAACCCCCAACCTTAGGATCAATGATCCAGTGCCCTATACCACTAAGCCACCACTGCCTTAACTCTGTTAGTTTAAATATTAACATAACATTCAGTAGGCTGTTCAGTAGTCTGTCTGTCTTCCTTTCGGCTTTTTCCCTTTTACTCGGGAGTCGCCACAGCGAATCATCTGATTCGCACGTTTGATTTGGCAGAGGGTTTTACGTCGGATGCCTTTCCTGTCACAACCCTTTTTAGCAAAGAACAGAAACACGCTGACGACTTTGCAGCCTACTCTTTACAAAAGTCAGCAATGGTTCTTTTACATGTCTCTCACCATAGACAGTGAGAGACATGGCCCGCCTTTGATAACCCAGTGAGCTGCACTGGGTAAAGCAATTTAATTTTTCTGCAAATCTTCTACACGTTCGGAAACTCTAGCACATGATGACAAATCTGACTTCATATGGTAAATTTATATTGGGAACCAGCTCCTGAATTCAGTACCATAACATACTGTGAATCCCTCTGCGGTTCAGCAGGAGCATTATACCATCTGAAGAGCCAATGTGGCTGACTGGCCATTAAATGCCCTCGATTATGAAGAAACATTTAACGTCTCAAAAAGTAGTGAGTGACGTCAAAGGAAACTTTTAGTCCATGCTGTATTCTGTTCCTGGCTGGGATCAAAGTGGTGAGATACCTTTGGCCATGTCAGCTGAATTCTGTAGTATTTTATAGATAAAATGAATTTAGTATATTACAACAGAAGGAAGCTCGTTTTAATGACACATTACAGTGGTTACGTCTACACCAAAAATAACTTTCCATATGAGCAAATTAACTGCCATTGGTACAACAATCTTGTCTTTACCACTGAGGGAAAAAATATGGAAAACACATTCCCAGATGTTAACTACTTCTTTTTATTACTTTCCTGCTTCTGAACAACAAACCTCCTCCCTTAATTTCATTAGAAGAGGAAATCTTTATTTCTGACAGATACGCTGCAGCACAGGGACTGGTTTTTTTTTGTTTTCTTAGTTTTTCAGTTTGTTAGAAAGCTGGAACACAGGGTAAGCTAAGGTGAGGCATCCTTTATCAGATAGGGTCAACGCCCTTGCTGTATTATTTACTGTTCTAGCTAAACAGCATGTCAAACTGTTTCAGTTGGGTCTGGTGTTAGCATTTATATTAAAGCTTATATTGTGAGAAAAGTCTCTATAATTGATTTATCCCCCTTTTCAGTAGGACGTAAAAATTATTTTTGTTATTTCCTCTGTAAGTAAGGCATCTTAAACCTGTTATACAATATACAATTTTGGACTTCCTGAGGTGCAAGATGACTTAACATGAAACAACCATGTCTATTTCTTTGGTCATGGCTCCTAAATATTGGCTGTAACTCATACTGTAGATATGGTTCAAAGAACGCCTTTGTCATGGTCTAGTGACCAAACAAAGTCTGGGATCATTTTTGTTCAGTCTTGACTTTAGGATGACCTACGTACATGAAATAATGTAATACTGTAATAAATGTGACATAGTGCACAAAACCCAAATAACATGGTGCCAAAACAAAGAAATATCAGTACAGTATATGAAGTAGCATTAAATAATTACATTCTGTGGAGTTGTTGCAGCAGAAGTTTTGTTTATATGACTGGTTTTTTTTTTTTAATATATATCCATTTTTCTTTGCATGGTTGTTGCATTCACCAGTACATAGTGTATACCTGATGACATTGGGTTCTTTACTGACTTGTATCACTTATCCATGATTCGATAGGCGTCATTATTGTACATTGTACAGTCTACATACCAGCATACATGCCACTGTGCAGTCTAAATACCTGCTGTAGCCACGTTTCTTAGAACTGTGTCACACAGTGGGACCTATAATGATCTTATAAGATTGCTTACATTGCGCAGTCAGTAGATGGCCTGAGATGGGGTCAGTGACATTGCACTGCAGGACAGCATATTTTTGGGAACGAAACGACCGGGCTATAGCTGCAATATTAGAAACCCAAATGGATTTTTGGCTCAAAAAGCCAAAGCTACAGGCTTCAGGCCTCGGGTATCCTTGAGATAGTTCTGGCCTGCCAGTGGGATAGGGACTAGTGGCAGCTTGGAAATGCAAAGGATTTAACCCCCAACCTTCTGTTCAGTAACTCAGAGCTTTAATCATTGAGGCACGCTGTCCTGTTAGACCAGAATTTGCTTAGTATACAACATTTGTAATACTCCTTGGATTCCTCAACTACAATAGAGCCAAATCAATACCTCACAATGCAATTTGGATATGCTAATAGACAAACTGGAGACACAACGAGGCATATGCATTCAATTGAACATATAAATCTTTCTCAAATAAAACGGGTGAAAAAATGTTACTAGTAAAGACCAGTCAAGTGTATTCCATTGTGTTCTTACATGCTGTGAAGGAGACCGAACAAACCTTTGCTCTTGCTTCTTGCCTCACATACCGAGAATACTCCAGGAATACAAGACTGCGTGTACTCCTCAGATGCAGCAGCTGCTAAGGACAAATCTAAGCTTTACCAGTATACAGTACACCATATTCATTGGCATTACAAATACAACAGCAGCAAATCTCTGGAAAAGATGCATGACCCACAATAGAAAGATTTTGACATAGATAAGAGTGTATCTGAGAGCACATAGCCAGTGCAGACTTTGTTCATAGTCGAATCAACAGATTAAATGAATGGTTATCCTTTCTAAGCCATTTAGGTAATTATCAAGCATGTGTGAATCACTGTAAATTAGTCAAATTGGCCCCACACCCTTAAAATGAGTTTAATGTCTAATTCATTTAGCTATGACTCACCAAATGGGGAATAGGTTTTAGTTTACTTCCACTGAAGTTTCATGTGGGTAGATTTTTATGTCTGACCTGACAGTCTTTTGTTTTAGATGTGCTAGCACATAGATTTCATGTCTTTTGTTGCTGTTTACTTTGGGTAATAGAGATGATCCACGTCTATTTTGCCTCTTTCAACACTTTTCATTTGATTCCCTCCTGAATATTAGGAGTTTTTTTTATAGCAAATATTAACGGTACAATAAAAGTCTCAGATATTTAACCTGGAGCAGTCTCATCATGTCAGTGATTTGAAGTACTGTGGGATGTCTGTCTTCCTTTCGGCTTTTTCCCTTTTTACTCGGGAGTCGCCACAGCGAATCATCTGATTCGCATGTTTGATTTGGCAGAGGTTTTTACGTCGGATGCCCTTCCTGTCACAACCCTTTTTAGCAAGGGACAGCAACACGCTGACGGCTTTGCAGCCTACTCTTTACGAAAGTCAGCAATGGTTCTTTTACATGTCTCACACCATAGACAGTGAGAGACATGGCCTGCCTTTGATAACCCAGTTAGCTGCACTGGGGGGGGGACAGTGACAACTTTTTGGAGAGTGGGACTCGAACCCCCAACCTTTGGATCAGCGATCCAGCATCCTATACCACTAGACCACCACTGCCCCATTTGAAGTACTGTGGGATAACACCCATTAATTTTCAAATCAAGCTTAAGACTACAGGTGATCACCAAATATTGTATTTTAACAAGTAAGCTACAAAATAAAGATTTTAAATACCACAGACAACTTTAAGATCATTCAAGTGCATTAAGCTTAATTTATTATACATCGACCATTTGTTTGCCATGTGTTCAAATTCTCATTGAAGGAGATCTGTTGGTTGAAAGTCAAGTGATTGACAATCATATTGAGTTCACCGCCCTTCTTCATGAATAATAGTTTTTAACCAGACACAAAGAATCATTTGTCTAAAGTTCAATGCCAGCAGTATTCCCCTGCTGCTGTCTTGTTTATGGGTGAAATACCATGCTGTCTGCTTTTCTTTTTCAGAAGCACTCAGCTCGATACTGAGAAAATGGATGTCACTTCTTCTAAATGTGTCCATGCCGTTCTCGCATAACAAGCAGTAGTGCTCATTATGGAAGTCACAGCAGGACAGAAATGCTGAATAAGAAGAATAAAATACGTTTTAGGTGGACATGACAAAGTCTCAGTAGAGACTGACTATGAAAAAAAGTTCATATTAGCATAATCATCCAACACTCACTCTTAGACAATGGAATAGGATAAAATGCCACTTAACAAGGTCAAACAATGTCCCCCATGTAAAATGTGAGTGACAAAGTGAAAATGGTAATTTTAGGATCAACAAGATCATTTCAGAAAACCACCAATCATGGCCGCAAAGAGAATCACACACACACACACACACACACACACACACACACACACACACACACACACACACACACACACACAAAAACCTATATTTTTACAAAGCAGCGTGCTTTGATGTGAACTCTAGTTAGGGCAAATTCTTGCAGATGTTATGGATGCTCAAATAAACACCTCTCCTGATAACATCATCACAGATGAACTCAGATCAGGCCTTCCTGGTTCAGGTGGAAAACATAAGCACAGTGGAATTTTGGTATGAGTGGGCTTTTACTGCCATGTCACTCTTAAACTGCACTGAGAACATGACAGGGATTAGATGAAATTGCAACCCCTTTTAAAAGAAAGTTACAAGAACTCTGTTTTCAATGTTTTTGCCTTTAAATTCCTGATTCTACTTTTTATAAATTCTGAAATGCCAAATATTTAAAAGTGAAGGTTGATCTTGTAAAGTCAGTATAATTTAAATTTTGTCTTTTGAGAGAACAGAAGAGGAGGGAGTAAAGGAATGGGGCTGGAATATGTGGACAATGGAGGGACCTCAAGTTCCACTTCATTTGGCTGCATATTGCATGTGTCTGCTTCTATACGTCTTCAAGGTTAACTAGCAGTCTGGTGCCAGACAGTCTGCTGTCCATGATTACCTGATTCTCAGGAAAAGTCAAAGCCAAAAAGAAGCACACATGAACACACACACACACACACACACACACGCACGCGCTCGCGCACACACACACACACACAGTAACACCTTTCTCTATATGTTCTGTAGAAGTCCAGGGCGAGGCTGGAAAGTTCATCAGCTGATCATGATACAGGGTTTTATTTGGACCAAATGCGGTTTATTTTTCAACATGACGTTCGTTGTTTGGCATTACTCCTTCTGTGTGATCTAATGAACTTTTCAACCCACCCTTGTACAGCACAAATTAAGCACAGTAAACAAAGTTTCTCGAGAAACGGAACATTTTATACCTCAGCTGTGCAAACACTGTGCAGTTAAAGCCAGCCATTTGATATCAAGGTGAAGCTCATGGATGTTATCCAAAGAACCCCAAGATGTGAAACTCTCATGGCTTGTGTGCTTTTTCTAAGAAACTCAATATCTCCATCCAGTGCTCTTCGTTATGCGACAGATGGCACAGTTGCCATGACATACAAAAAAACAAAAAAAAAACAAAAAAAAAACAGTAAAAACAATCCTCAAAGCCTGCAAGTCGTGCCAGATAAGCTAATAGCCTTTTGATCATATTTATGTGACAGTATATGGTTTACTCAATCAAAGTAAAAGGTGTTTTCGATTCTAAGGGTAAGGAATGGCAGGAATTTTGCTCTAATGTAATTGTGTGAATGAAAAAAAGAAACAAAGAAAGAATGGAGGCCCACAGGGTGTAAAAAGTGATCCAAGAACAGGAGAACAGACATAGGGGCATTTTCAAAATGCTCAAAAACAGATGTATGAAACTATGTCAACAGTGTTCGCTTTGATTCATGTCAGTGTCATAACAAATGTCAAATATAGATTCATATAGATTCATACTAAGTCATTGCATTTGCACTGCAGAACTACACAGAAAATATACTGAAACATTCACAGTTACAATCACTTAGTACTTACTCTCTCAGGATTAAATGGAAGTTCTCCCCTGTTTTTTTTTTTTTTTTTTTTTACTTCACGTTTTGTTTCGAAACATGGTTGCACACTATATATTGTTTTTTTGGGGGAAACAGAGACCTTGTGTAAAATGAGCATGACTACATGAATAATTTAATGTGGGAAAAGCACTTTTAAGCGCATCACAAGTCTGCACATGCACTTCATGATAGAGATCAGATTTGGATTTAGGTGTGTCCACATGCACCAAACAGTGGAAGGCATGGATGTAAGTAGGAAGGATCTTTTTTCTCTAAAACCAGATGAAAAACGGCCAAAAGCCTCTCAGCCACAAAATGATCTCTCATCAGCAAGTCTCAATGACCTCTTGAATTTAACCTCTAATAAATCCAGTACTAAAACAGAACTTCAGCTTCATTACAGTGAGATGCAGTGTATCAAGACCTCACCAGGCACTTCTTGATTCCAGACACACCCGATTCTATTTTAACCTGACACAGAGTCTCTTATAAAAAGTCAGAATCAAGAGCGAGTCTGAAACAGATAGCAGAATATAATCCTCATGTGAACGCACAACCAAGCTGGGACCATTATTGAATTTCAGAAATAGGTGCAAATAATCTGAGAACCCAGCACCTCTCATGTGATACATGTTAAATATTAATTTGCCTCCATTCTGCTTGGAGGTCTCACACTAAAATTTGATTGTGTTGCATATGCTGTAAATCAATCATTCATACTGCTACGCAAGGCAAAGTCAAAAGCAAATGTGTCTTTAAGTCAGTATTATCTAGCACTAATTAGATGCTTGCTTTAGTATTGAAAAATTAAGCAATTGGACATAATGTGCACGTGATTACATCGAGGTACACCCACCAAACCTGCCTCTGGAAGGGGTTAGTAGGTTGCTGTATGCATGACTGTGTGTGTGTTCTAGATGAGATACTGTATTGAATGTAAGCTTGTACAGTATTCAATTGTGTGCACCGTATCCTAAAGCTCAGTTGAGATTTATTCTCTGACCAGCAGCAGCTGACTCTACAACAGGAAAGAATTAATAATCCTGTACTCATTTGTATCCTGCCTTCAAATAAGCCACACTATACATCACCGTTAGGGGGAAATAGTAATTTCCATTGTAACTCTATTGATATGTAATACAACTGAAGCTTTTGCTTCAGCAGTGGTGGTCTAGTGGTATAGGGTGCTGGATCGCTGATCCAAAGGTTGGGGGTTCGAGTCCCACTCTCCACAAGGTTGTCACTGTCCCCCCAGTGCAGCTAACTGGGTTATCAAAGGCGGGCCATGTCTCTCACTGTCTATGGTGTGAGGCATGTAAAAGAACCATTGCTGACTTTCGTAAAGAGTAGCTGCAAAGTCGTCAGCGTGTTTCTGTCCCTTGCTAAAAAGGGTTGTGACAAGAAGGGCATCCGACATAAAAACCTCTGCCAAATCAAATGTGCGAATCAAGATGATCCGCTGTGGCGACTCCCAAGTAAAAGGGAAAAAGCTGAAAGGAAGACAGACAGATAACTGAAGCTTTTATTGCATCATATTCAATAATGGTTGTCACTATCCCCCCCCCCCCAGTGCGGCTAACTGGGTTATCAAAGGCGGGCCATGTCTCTCACTGTCTATGGTGAGAGGCATGTAAAAGAACCATTGCTGACTTTCGTAAAGTGTCAGCTGCAAAGCCATCAGTGTGTTTCTGTCCCTTGCTAAAGGGTTGTGACAGGACGGGCATCCGACGTAAAAACCTATGCCAAATCAAATGTGCAAATCAGATGATTCACTGTGGCGACTCCTGAGAAAGGGAAAAAGCTGAAAGGTAGGAAGGAAGGAAGGGATTGAATAATGTATTATATTAAATATTATGTTGAGAAAACTGGTGTTATTTTACCTGAACTGTCTGTCTTCCTTTTGGCTTTTTCCCTTTTACCCGGGAGTCGCCACAGCGAATCATCTGATTCGCACGTTTGATTTGGCAGAGGTTTTTACGTCGGATGCCCTTCCTGTCACAACCCTTTTCGCAAGGGACAGAAACACGCTGACGACTTTGCAGCCTACTCTTTACGAAAGTCAGCAATGGTTCTTTTACATGCCTCACACCATAGACAGTGAGAGACATGGCCCGCCTTTGATAACCCAGTTAGCCGCACTGGGGGGACAGTGACAACCTTGTGGACAGTGGGACTCGAACCGCCAACCTTTGGATCAGCGATCCAGCGCCCTATACCACTAGACCACCACTGCCCCTTATGTTATTTTACCTGAACTAATAATCAATAACCCACATACTCAGCTCACTCAGAACCCATGCACACTTGGTACTGTATAGCTTAATTATATCGGCTGTACATACCTAAGGATATATTACATGGTCCCTCACTGATATAGTACTCTGACCAGTTGTATAACGGATTTCATTCAGGAAATGATGAATACAGGACTCGTATTTATGGCCTTCTGGAAGCAATCCATATCAATAGGTTGAGTAAAAAAAGAACATGACTTGATTTATAAGATGGCTTTCTTGCAAATAAAGCAGGCCACTGAAGCTAGCAGCATTCCTTTCTCTGAACAAAAAATGGTAAGCTTGCCACAGTACAGCATCAGGGTCTAGACTTTATGGAAAATTTAACATTAGGACCACCAAGTGGAAGCATGTAAAATATATAATTACAGTGTTTTTCATGCTTGTATGAGTCATTAAGGAATCTCTGAACACTGCTGAAATATCAGTGATACAAGTGGTGGCTTGCATGCATTAAGTGTAGAAAAGTAAAAGAGTAGAAATGCAATATTACTTTGGGGAAGAGAAGCTTAGCGAATAAGAAAATTTAAGATATTCAGGTCTATTCTTATCAGATATTCCAAATGCTCTGTTAGATATCAGCACCATAAGACCGCGAGCATCCAGACCTTGATAAGTAGAGCAGGATATCTGAATTTCAGCCTGGAGCCAGACATATCTACAGCTGCATGATGTCACCTTTAGGGTGCACAGGGATGTGAAGCATGTGAATAGAAATAACATTTATACCTTTAATATTCCAACATATAGAAATTTTCAATATTTCTATACAGCAGTTTTGTGACAGTGCTCATTGTTAACAGCTCTATACAGACACTCCCCAACTTACGTTCATTTATTTTACGTTTTTTTTTTTGTTGTTTTTTTTTTCGATTTTATGCCCCCCCTCCCCCCCCCCCAAAAAAAAAAAAAAAGAAATATATATATATATATACAAGTTGAGTTTAGCGTGCTCGCTGTACATAGTACAAGACGTACCTACGTAGTACGCTGACATAATACACTACTTACGCATGACGCTGCGTCCGTTGTTTACAAACGACAAACTGAACATGCCCTAGATGCCATATGGCTAGAAAATAAGTGTCAGCGGCGTATGCCTTTGAGTCTTATGCTCATTCAAGAAAAGGCACAATCTATTTTTGAAGATCCTAGGGCCAAGGCAGGAGAAAGTGCCGATGACGAAACTTTTAATACCAGCCATGGCTGGTTTACCCAATTCAAGAAGAGGGCAAATTTTCATCATGTTGCCGGAAGTGATGAAGCTGCATCTGCAGATAAGGAAGCTGCCGATAGTTTCCCGGAATTGTTATGGGAAATAATTGAGAAGAAGGACTATTCACCGAAAAAACAAACCTTCAATGCCGACGAGACTGGCCTTTTCTGGAAACAAATGCCAGAAAAAACGTACATCAGCCATGAGGAGAACACAATTCCTGGCTTCAAAGCGGCTAAGGATAGGCTAACGCTAATATTTGGGGGGAATGCAGATGGAAGCCACAAGCTAAAACCTCTGTTGGTTTACCGGGCAGCTAATCCTCGAGCCCTCAAAAACGTTAGCAAGAGCTCTCTGCCAGTGATCTAGATGTGGAATCGCAAGGCATGGGTGATGTTGGCCAGCTTTGAAGATTGGTTTTATCATCATTTCATACCAGAAGTGAATTTGTATTGCGAGGAGAATAACCTTTCCTTTAAAATTCTTATCATTTTGGACAACGCTCCCGGACATCCCCCCCTTGGATGAAAGCTGTAGATTCACTGCTGAATACAGTAATGGTTTAGACCAAGTTTTTGATTTGCAACCGGATTTTGTGTACAATACCTTGCAACCGGGTCGCAATGCACTTGAAATCATGTCAAAACAAAGGCTTTTAGCTTTCATTTCATCCCAACATTCAAGTATGTATTAAAACTTATCTATTTGAAATTATTTTGCTTGAATTTAATTTATTTCAAAATTAATGTTGATATTATTTGATATACAGTATTTGATATTATTTTACAATGTTATGTTTATAATAATTGATTTACGGGTGTTTTAAAGATACGATAATGGTATTTATGGATGTATAGTGCAGTATGAGCGTCATACATCACTGGAACATACAGTAACAACTTACGTTTTTGTTTTGTTTGTTTTTTTCAACTTACGTTCAGCCGTCCGGAACCGAACAAAAACGTAAGTTGGTGAGCGTCTGTACAAATAAAACCGAACTGAACAGAATCGAATATGCATATAAAAATGGAAAAGACATAAATAAGATACTGTATTAATAATATTAAAAAATATGTATTTTTTTTATCTACCATTATTTTCCATGTCAGAATTATTATATTGTATTACATTGGGTGGTATAGTGGTGAAGTAATTAGCATGTCCACCTTACAGAAACAAGATCTTAGGTTTGAGTGTCAGGCTCAGGAATGCTATTTCTGTGTGGAGTTTTCATGTTCTCTCTGTGATTGCTTAAATTTCCTCTAGATACTCTGGTTTCCTTCCACAGACCAAAAACATGCACATTATGTTAACTGACTTATAAATTGGCCCTAAGTACAGGTGTGAATGGTTGCGTGGGTGTGGGATCTGTGATGGACTGGAAGGCTGTTCAGGGTGTAACCCACCTTTGCCTGATATAGCCTCCAGCCTCCTTATGACCCTAATACAATGAAGTGATTTAAAAAATGAATGAATGAATGATATGCAAACCAGTTGAGTGTTTGCATTCAAGGCCACATGTAATTTATTTCCAAATAACAAGAAACTACTAAAGTCACTGCTTAAACAAAATCACAACTGTTGTTCAAGTGAACCAGCTAAAAGTCTCCAAAATTGATTTGTAAAACAATGAATCACACTCAGTCCTCCAAAATGTTCTTCGAACTTCCACTTCTAACAAGCAAAATTTCAAAAAATGTAGCAGAAATAAAAAACATATGTTGAACACTGATAATCTACTCACGCGAACTGATATTCTGCGCATGCGCATCTCATGTAGTCCCGATCGGATGGAATAGGGAGGTGGAATGCTGGATTATTTCCAGATAATTGCAAGTAGTAATTAAGTAGTTCTTATGTTATTATTAAGTTCAAAGAAGATTATGAAAAATCAACTAATTATTATTATTAATAATAATAATAATAATAACAATAATAATCATAATAATCATAATAATAATAATTATAATAATAATAATAATATACAGTGTATATTTGTTTAATCCATTCACTCATTTTCTGAACCGCTTTCTGAACCGCTGGACAGCTCGCCACGCCATTGCAGGGCAGAAACTCGCTGATGGCTATGCAGCCTACTCTTGACGAAAGTCAGGAATGTTCCTTTACAGCCTCACACAATAGACATGACCAGCCTTTGATAACCCACTTAGTTGCACTGGGGTATGTTTGTTTAATTTGTTTACTTTTAGAAGAATTATACAAGAACAATATAGTGATACTACAGAAACATTTGCAAAACACAAAGGCCATGACAGAGTACACATGTGTAAATGTGACTGGAAGCTATAAATATTGTATAAAGATGGATCCTGGTGCAAAATGAATTATTCTCCTCATTTATTTTAATTGACAAACATCTATTTCTTTGCAGTTTGCAAACTTCAGCTCAAGTAATCCAATAAGATGAATTGCCTCATATGTAGAGCCATATGTATCTTGACTCTTTCACACTCATGATCTGTTCATTATCTCAGGAACAGTGGGGTTTCCTGTCTAAGTGCCAGAGAGAGGCCAGAGCAGGGTGGAGTGACAGGCCACCCCGAGGAGCAACAAACAGACCCTGGAGAGAGCACTGTTTTGATAATCTATATGATTAGCTCAGGTGCTGTTCTGTGGACTGGTCTGATTTCAGAGCTGCTGCGGGGTGGGGGGCTATGTTTCTTTCTCTTCCAAACATGAACACACAGCTGCTCCTACTGAGTACAATTCACTCATATTTATACCAGACACTACCATATGACATGCTTCTATAAAACAGCAGATTAGTTATACAAAGTAAATGTATACTATAAATTAATTAATTCACAAAAGCAGTACCTAATTTCAAATTTTAAATTTCCGTATACGTCTTGATCAGAAAGGAGCAGAAAGAAGAATAAAAGTATTTTTGTTTTCTTCCCCTTTACTCAAACAGAAGGAAATTTAGATGATTGATTTGTCATTTACACTTTAAATACATACACTATTAATTGCAAACATACAAAAACAAAAAAAAAGAAAGAAAAACATTTATTCCCCTCCTTTCCAAGATTAAAATAAATAAAAGTAAATGTCCAGTTAAACTTCATTCATTCATTTTCTATAACTACTTAATCATAATTAGGGTTGCGGGGAGGCTGGCACCCATCACAGCCGACTCTGGGCAAGGGCAGAGTACACCCTGGACAACTCGCCAGGCCATTGCCAGCTGACAGCTATGTAGCCACTCTTGTGGAAAATCAGCAATGGTTCTTTTACATGCCTCACACCATAGACAGAGACTTTTGATAACCCAGTTAGTTGCACTGGGGGGGGAGACACACACCCCCCCCTCCCAGTGCAGACAACCCATTGAGAGTGGGGCTTGAACCTTGGGATCAGTGATCCAGCACCTTTTACCACCAGGCCACCACTGCCCTCCCAGTTAAACTTCTAGTGCATATTGTCACAATTGTCTCTCTTTATATAAAATTTTTAAATGAAATATATTTGTACACAGTAAAATTTCCCAGAGTAGATTTCATTCTTTGGGAGGCTATATGAGATTCACATATACAGTACTCCTAAAGAGTTTATCTTACTCTGGAAATTTCACTGTGTATGCTTTAAATAATTTTGCTGACAATTTTACAGTTTACACCAGCTATAATCCTAATTAGGGTTGCAGCGAGGCTGGTGCCCATCCCAAGAGACTCCGGGCGTGGGCAGAGCACACCCTGGACAGCTCACCGGGCCATCGCAGGGCGGTAACATGCTGACGGCTTTGCAGCCTACTCTTGTCGAAAGTCAGCAATGGTTCTTTACATGAACCTCGCACGTAGACAGTGAGAGACATGGTCGACCATTGATAACCCAGTTAGCTGCACTGGAGGGGGGGAACAGTGACAACCTGTGGTGAGTGGGGCTTGTACCCCCCAACCTTAGGATCAGTGATCCAACACCTATGCTACTAGGCCACCACTGCCCTCACTTTTGTATTATTCCATAAATAACTGACATTTTACTCAAATTACACAAAACAATATTATCACTCAGAGTATGTAACTATAGAAGATGACAACTGGAAAATTACAAAAATGATGCAGTGTTTTGAGATGTTGCATATTGCACAGAAATCAAAATCATATTCAATTTTAAATAACACAGGACTCAGTATGAACTTCAGATGTGTTCAAAAATTATTGTTTGGTGAAATAACCCTGATAATGGCAATTTAATCACAATATTTAAACGTCTTGGCATGCTTTCCACCAGGCTCTCACATTGCTCTTGGGTGATATTATGCTACTCATGGTGCAAAAATCTAAGTAGTTCTGCTTTGCTTGGTGGCATGTGGCCATCCCTCTTCCCCTTGATCACATTCCAGAGGTTTTCAGTGGGGTTAATATCTGAAAATTGGGCTGGCCATGCCAGGGTTTTGATCTTGTTTTCCTCCAGCTACACCTTGACTGATACATTGTCCTGTTTGAAATCTCAATCGTTTGAATTAGGCAGCATTGACAGAGCAGAAGAAAACTACTTTTCTTTTTCACTGCTTGATCAAACTACTTTGTTAATTTACTATTCACAAACAAAACTCTGCCCCATTCCAGCCTTGTGGAAGCACCTCCGGATCATCATTGAACCTCTACAAAATTTAAAAATGAGTACAAGATACTCTGGCTTGTACCTTCTCCAGGTCACCATCTAACCACTGATGGGAAATGGGTGATGGGGAAAAAA
The DNA here is from genome assembly GCA_024760905.1 of Plotosus lineatus. NCBI lineage: Eukaryota > Metazoa > Chordata > Actinopteri > Siluriformes > Plotosidae > Plotosus > Plotosus lineatus. The sequence goes on from CM045732.1 coordinate 54,965,477, forward strand.
GAGAAAAATGAATTCATCAGAAAATTAAATTTTGACTAATGACAGAAGTGTGCTGAGAAGATGGAAAGAGTACTTTGAAGAGCTAATGAATGAGGAAAATGAGAGAGAAAAAAAGAGTAGAAGAGGTGAAGGTTGAGGACCAGGAAGTAGCAAAGATTAGTAAGGGTGAAGTGAGGAGGGCATTGAAGAGGATGAAGAGTGGAAAGGCAGTTGGTCCTGATGACATACCTGTGGAAGTATTGAAGTGTCTAGGAGCGGTCGCAGTAGACTTTCTGACAAGAACATTCAACAAGGTCTTAGAGAGTGAGAGGATGCCGGAGGAATGGAGGAGAAATGTGCTGGTGCCCATTTTTTAAGAACAGGGGAGATGTGCAGAGTTGTAACAACTACAGAGGGATAAAGTTGATGAGCCATATAATGAAGTTATATGGAAAGAATAGTAGAAGCTAGATACGGGGCAGTGGTGGTCTAGTGGATAGGGTGCAGGATCGCTGATCCTAAGGTTGCGGGTTCGAGTCCCCACAGGGTTGTCACTGTCCCCCCCAGTGCAGCTAACTGGGTTATCAAAGGCGGGCCATGTCTCTCACTGTCTATGGTGTGAGGCATGTAAAAAAAACCATTGCTGACTTTCATAAAGAGTAGGCTGCAAAGTCGTCAGCGTGTTTCTGTCCCTTGCTAAAGGGTTGTGACAGGAAGGGCATCTGAAGTAAAAACCCATGCCAAATCAAATGATTTGCTGTGGCAACTCTCGAGAACGGGAAAAAGCCGAAAAGAAAAGAAGAAGTGGAAGCTAGACTAAGGGTAAAGGTCAGCATTTGTGAACAACAGTTTGTTTCATGCCAAGAAAGATCATGACAGATGCAGTGTTTGCTTTGAGAATGTTAATAGAAAAGTACAGAGAGGTCAGAGGAAACTGCATTGCGCTTTTGTGGATCTGGAGAAAGCATATGATATGGTGCCAAGAGAGGGATGTGGTATTGTATGAGGAAGTCTGGAGTGGCAAAGAAGTATGTGAGAGTGGTGCAGGACATGTATGAGAGATGTAAGACAGTGGTGAGGCGTGCTGTTGGTGTGACAGAAGAGTGCATCAAGGGTCAGCTCTGAGCCCCTTCTTGTTTGCTATGGTGATGGACATGCTGACAGATGAGGTTAGACAAGAATCCCCATGGACTATGATGTTTGCAGATGACATTGGGATCTGTAGTGAGAGCAGAGAACAAGTGGCGGAAAATCTAGAGAGGTGGAGGTATGCCCTGGAAAGGAGAGGAATGAAGGTTAGCCTCAGTAAGACAGAATACATGTGTGTGAACGGGAAGGACCCAAGAGGAACGGTGAGATTACAGGGAGCAGAGACAAAGAAGGTGGAAGAGTTCAAGTACTTAGGCTCAACAGTCCAGAGCAATGGAGAGTGTGGAAAAGAGGTGAAGAAGCGTGTGCAGGCAGGTTGAAATGGTTGGAGACAAGTGTCCGGTGTGATGTGTGATAGGAAGGTATCGGCAAGAATGAAAGGAAAAGTGTACAAGACGGTGATGATTCCAGCGATGTCGTATGGTTTATAAACAGTGGCACTGAGGAAAAGACAGGAAGCAGAGCTGGAGGTAGCAGAGATGAAAATGTTGAGGTTCTCTTTGGGAGTGATGAGGATGGATAAGATCAGGAATGAATACATCAGAGGGACAGCACATGTAAGAAGTTTTGGAGACAAAGTCAGAGAGGCTAGATTGAGATGGTTTGGACATGTACAGAGGAGGGATAGTGAATATATTGGTAGTAGATGCTGAGGTTGGAACTACCAGGCAGAAGGCCCAGAGGAAGACCAAAGAAGAGATTTATGGATGTGGTAAAGGAGGACATGAGGGTAGTTGGTGTAACAGAATAAGATGCAGCAGAGGATAGGGTGTGATGGAGGCAGATGATCTGCTGTGGTGACCCCTGAAGGGAACAGTCAAAAGGAAAAGAAGAACTCATCAGAAAATAATATCTTTCTGTAGTCCTCTATGGTCAAATTCTTATGGTCTTTAACTTCAACCCTACTCCTCTCACTGCTGAAGGGCTTTGCATAAGTTCAGCCTTGCCTAGACAAATTTGTTTCAATGAGATCTCTACATACTTTTTATTAATGAGTCATTCAAATGAGTTTATGTTCATCCTGGTCAACGGGGAATCATTTAGAGCCTCTGCCAACTTTGTTGTCCCCAATGTTTACTATTTTGCTGTGTTCTTATGAGCTGCAATCTTTTAAATTTTGATGATGGAGGCAACCTGACACTCACTGTAAGTCTTTGCCACTGAAGGCAGACTTGAAACTTTCTTTATCTCTCTTAAAATATTTTTTTAATTCTTTAGATATGAAAGTATTTGATAATTCAGTTCATTTTCTCTAACCACTTAATCCTAATTAGGGTCGCAGCAAGGCTGGCGTCCATCCCAGCTGACAACGGGCAAAGGCAGAGTACACCCTGGACAGCTCACCAGGCCATCGCAGGGCGGAAACACGCTGATGGCTTTGTAGCCTACTCTTGTCGAAAGTCAGTATTTGATGGTAAGAACACTTTTTTTTTAATTTTAAGAGTTTGAATAAAATATAAAAATCTATTCCTTTAAACTGGACAATTCAACCCAGAGACATCCACCAAACAAGATGCCTTGAATTGTTTCAGTATGTATTACACAGAAACATAAAAAACAAAATAATTACATTCATTTTCATTCATTCATTCATTCTTTTTCTGAACCGCTTGATTCTAATTAGGATCACCGTGAGGCGAGGGCCCATCTCAACCGACTCTGGGCGAGGACAAAGTGTATCCTGGACAGTTTTCCAGGCCATCACAGGGTCGAAACACGCTGAAGGCTATGCACCTACTCTTTTACGCCTCTCATCACAGAGAGTGAGAAACATTGCCTTTGATAATCCAGTTGGCTGCACTGGAAGGACAGTGACAACCTGTGACAGTGGAGCTCGAACCCTCAATTTGGGGATTGGTAATCCAGCACTTTACCATTGAGCAACCACTTCTTCTTCTTCTTCTTTTCCTTTCGGCTGTTCCCTTCAGGGGTCGCCACAGCAAATGATCTGCCTCCATCTCACCCGATCCTCGGCATCTTCTACTCCTACTCCAACTGCCTTCATGTCCGCCTTCACCACATCCATAAATCTTCTCTTTGGTCTTCCTCTGGGCCTTCTGCCTGGTAGTTCCAACCTCAGCATCCACTAGCCTTACAAAATAATTTTTTCTACTTTATTTTTATATTCTTTAACCATGGCAGAGACTGGTCTGATGGCCTTGCAAGCTGTCCAAGGTGTACTCTGCCCTCGCCCAGAGTCGACTGAGATGGGTGCCAGCCTCCCTGCAACCCTAATTAGGATTAAGTGGTTCAAAATTTGAATGAATGAGAGACTGGTCTGCTGACCGCTGCATTCTCCAGAGAAGAGCTAAGTTCAGTGTATCTAACACAGTGCTCATTTGTTAGTTTTTTAATCCATTCAGAGTTTTGGTATGTATTACATAAGCATACGCACACACACACACACACACACACACACACACACACACACACACACACACATATATACAGTGTGTGTGTATATATATATATATATATATATATATATATATATATTTTTTTTTTTTTTTTTTTTTTTTTTTTTCCCGGCTTGTTCCCTTTTTCAGGGGTCGCCATGGCGAATCATCTAATTCACATGTTTGATTTGGCACAGGTTTTTATGTCGGATGCCCTTCCTGACACAACTCTTTAGCATATATAAAATACATACTTGGTGAGGAAAGAGGGCGTTTAGAAGCATTACAGGCAATATGTTTGCTTCTCACCAAGAAGTGGAGAGAGAAAGGGCGAGAGCAAGAGAGAGGGGAGTGAGAAAGGGGGTGAGGGATGGAGCGGGGGTGGGGCATTTAAAAGGTGAGTTTGCGCCCATGGGCCAGCTGTGTAAATCTCTCACCGTCATCTTCAGGTCCTCTACAGATGGTCTATTGACTTAGCGCATTTTTAGATACATTGGTATTCCAGCAACCTAAGAATTTGCTTCAGGGAATGTAACTGTGAAGAAGGGGGCTTTTGAATCCCTATTCAGCACAAACATGTGCCCTGAGCTGCCAAAATAGGCCTGTCGAGGCACCAAGGGCATTAAAATTGGAAGGTTATAACAATACATTTATAGATTGAGTATGGAATGTTGTCTCTACCACCAACATTCCAAAAATTAAAAATCACTCAATAGGACATTGATTGCACCATCTCCCAGTAAGCTACCCAGCCTATATGACCTGTCAGGTATATCTGATTTAACAGACACTCAACAAACACTATGCATATCAGTAAATAATCTACTCAAAACACCAAATCAAGAACAAGACAAAGATATCACTTATCACTCAGCAGCATAATCCATGAGGGATGCTTGAGGGATCCATGCAATTTAAATGTGAAGCCCCAAGTCTGAGGATGCACTACAGTGTGAGTGAGGGACAATTGAACAACCTCATTAGCATGGCAAAGGCGGCGGCCCAGTGGCGTAGTGGTTCGCAGCAAGAAGGCCTGGGTTTGATTCCAAGGCCTGGGTTTGATTTGTGTGCTCTCCCTGTGCTTGTGTGGGTTTCTCTGGGTACTCCGGTTTCCTCCCACGGTCCAAAAACATGCAATGTTCCAAATCTCCCATAGGTGTGAGTGTGAGTATGAATGGTTGTGTGAGTGTTGGCACTATGATAGCTTGGTGAGCTGTCCAGGATGTACCCTGCCGTTGCCCGGAGTCAACTGAGATGGACACCAGCCCCCCTGCGACGCTAATTACGATTAAGTGGTTCAGAAAATGAATGAATTAGTATGGCAAATGGTGCATTGTTAGAGCTTCTCTGCAATGAAAGGTTTACCAGAGTCTGCATCAATAAAAAATCCATTTTTAAAACAGGGTGCTGAAATTAATTGCCTTAGATTTTAGAGTGAGGTTCATCCCACAACCCAACAGCCCATATTATACAACATAGTATGAAATATTCAGAGAGAGAAACAGCCATATAGACTCTCTCTGTCTCTGTCTTTGTGTCTCTCTCGATCTATCTATCTGTCTGTCTGTCTGTCTGTCTGTCTGTCTCTGACTGTCTCTTCTAAGCCCCCCACCACCACACACACACACACACACACACACACACACACACACACACACGCACAGACACACACTCACACTTATTCCTTGTTCATCCTAAAGCTGCAACGTCATTATCCAGGTTTTACTTATGGCTTCCTTGCTCCCAATGGGCACTGGGATGAATGTGGCCGGTGGGGGAGGTAGTGAAGTCTGGCGGGTCCCGATTCTAAATTAGGGCCAGAGAATGCATGCCGTGATACAAAATGATGAAGGAGGCTTTGAAGAGCTGGAGATGGAGGGATAACAGCCCTTTGAGGTTTGCCCATACACTGAGGAGGCCTTTGTGTTAGAAACTCTTGCAAGAAGTGTTCACATTACCATTGCACAATGCCCAGTTAAACTGCACAGAAAGAGAGGTTAATCCACTAAGAATAGGCCGGTGGCCACCATAGAAAGCGAGACAAGGCCTGCAGAAAAGCATTATCCAATAAAGTGCTAATTAAGGCATTTGTTTCTGGAGCTGTGCATCGACCGATCAAAGCCTAAAGCAGTAAGTTGTCTTGTCACTAATAGTCAGGGTGCCTGAGAGGACTTTAGGAGTAGATTAGACACACACACACACACACACTTTAGCTGACCCTCTCATCCTCCACACACACACACACACACACACACACACACACACACACACACACACACACACACACGCACACACGCACCTAGAAGAAATCATAGAAACACAGACATTAGGCAGACAGAAGCAAAGCAAGTGAAAAGAAGTTCTAAAGCCAGGTACTTGTACTTAAATAAATGCCTCTGATTGCTTAAGGCATATCAATACAACGCAATACATTCCTGAGTTATTAGGTTGACAGTAATATAACCAGTACAATTTTCTAGCTAATGTGTTCAAAGCACATCACTGTACTTTTTTTTTTTTTTTCATGTGAAGCATTTTCTATTCAATAAGTACACAATGGCCAACTAAAGAAAGCACATTATTTCATTTTTACACCACCAATGTATTTATTATTTATTTCTTAATATTTTTATCACTATATTTATATACAATATAACAAATACTCAGGCAGGACTTGGCTCATCATGACTGGTGATAATAAGAAGCATGAAAGGTGAGAGACTTGCTGTGTTGAAGTGGAGCACTGTGCCAACATGAGTGGCAGGGAGTCTATAAATAATCACCACACCTTCCACGATGCAGAGTCTGTGTTTTTCTCAGAGCAAAAACCCTCCATCACCATGGCACCGGTAGAGTTATAGAGCTGGAGAAAAACATGGCGACAAGTTGATTTGAGCAGAAGAATATAGCAAGAGGAGTAAATCATTAGTTAATCAAGAGTCTGATGCCTGGATATAATTAAAATTTTGATTAAAAGGTAAAGTACTCTAAAGGAACGATTTAATGAAATTTGTGTTATCTAATTAATTATTCATATTTATATTTAGAAATGAGTATGAATATGAATGTTTGTGTGAGTGTTGGCCCTGCAATGGCCCAACGAACTGTTCAGGGTGTACCCCGCCCTCTCCCAGAGTCGGAAGAGATGTGCGCAAGCCTCGCTAATTAAGATAAAGTGGCTCAAAAAATTATTGATGATATTATATTACTATATAACATAATATTAACATTGCTCTATAACATTAGCACTATAACAATGATGCACTATTTACTACACAAAACACAAGATCCAAGTCCAAAATACAAATCAAGCTGAACCATGATCATGCCATGTCCCCGTAACCCCTATTTGGCACCTCTTTGGGTTGAAATCGAGTCCTTACCCTTAATCAGTACAGTACTTCCGCATCCCTAATCTGCAGACACTATTGTTGTTACATGGGATTGGGGCTACCCAATAAAATCCCACTTCCCTGTGGCTGTGTGGTGCTGAACAGCAGGCCAGCCACAAGTTTTCTCACCCTACAGTGACATCAGACAACAACTATACACAGAAGCCTTTCATGCACCTTATCCTTGCTGCGTTTGGCACCTCCAGCCTTCTCTCACACAAAGAGTTCAGGAAGCTATGGGTGTCAAGACAAATATTATGGCAATGCAGCTTCATTTGCTCTTACTTTTCCCCCCTAAAAGATGAGCTGAGGCTGAGGACTGAGCACTGAAGTGATGAGCATACAGGACACCATCTGTTCAGTGGACAGAACATCTTTGGGCTTGTTATTAATCCAAGTGTCAAGTGTCCCTGAGAAATGAATGAAGAGTTATGATTCCAATAGTTTCATCAATCATCAAGTTGCAATCTCATTATATAGGAATAATATTCATTATTATTATGTCATTTTTAAAAATAGTTTTGAATTATAAACTATAGTTTTATATTTTATATCTATGACTGTTGCATGTAAAATGTTTTATATCAGTAATGTATTCAAAATAATATATACAGATATACAGTACATTGTACAATAATATATATATATATATATATATATATATATATATATATATATATATATATATATATATATATATATATATCCTGTTCAAAAAATTAGCATATTGTGATAAAGTTCATTTCTCTTTCTTTCTTCCGGCTTTTTCCCTTTTTCTCGGGAGTTGCCACAGTGAATCATCTGATTCACACATTTGATTTGGCATAGGTTTTTACGTCGGATGCCCATTCTGTCACAAACCTTTTTTATCAAGGCACAGAAACGCGCTGATGGCTTTACAGCCTACTCTTTACGAAAGTCAGCAATGACTTTACATGCCTCACACAATAGACAGTGAGAGACATGGCCTGCCTTTGATAACCCAGTTAGCTGCACTGGGGGGACAGTGACAACTCTCCAACCCCCAACCTTAGGATCAGTGATCCTGCACCCTATACCACTAGACCACCACTGCCCCTTGTGATAAAGTTCATTACTTTCTGTAATGTACTGATAAACATTAGACTTTCATATATTTTAGATTCATTGCACACCAACTGAAATATTTCAGGTCTTTTATTGTTTTAATACTGATGATTTTGGCATACAGCTCATGAAAACCCAAAATTCCTATCTCAAAAAATTAGCATATGTTGAAAAGGTAGTCTAAACGAGCTATTAACCTAATCATCTGAATCAACCAATTAACTCTAAACACCTGCAAAAGATTCCTGAGGGTTTTAAAAACTCCCAGCCTGGTTCATTACTCAAAACCGCAATCATGGGTAAGACTGCCGACCTGACTGCTGTCCAGAAGGCCATCATTGACACCCTCAAACATGAGGGTAAGACACAGAAAGAAATCTCTGAACGAATAGGCTGTTCCCAGAGTGTTGTATCAAGGCACCTCAGTGGGACGTCTGTCTGTCTGTCTCCCTTTCGGCTTTTTCCCTGTTACTCGGGAGTCGCCACAGCGAATCATCTGATTCGCACATTTGATTTGGCAGAGGTTTTTACGTCGGATGCCCTTCCTGTCACAACCCTTTTTAGCAAGGGACAGAAACACGCTGACGACTTTGCAGCCTACTCTTTACGGAAGTCAGCAATGGTTCTTTTACATGCCTCTCACCATAGACAGTGAGAGACATGGCCCGCCTCTGATAACCCAGTTAGGGACGTCTGTGGGAAGGAAAAAGTGTGGCAGAAAACGCTGCACAACCAGAAGAGGTGACCGAACCCTGAGGAAGATTGTGGAGAAGGGCCGATTCCAGACCTTGGGGGACCTGTGGAAGCAGTGGACTGGGCTACAGGGGCCGCATTCCCCAGGTCAAGCCACTTTTGAACCAGAAACAGCGGCAGAAGCACCTGACCTGGGCTACAGAGAAGCAGCACTGGACTGTTGCTCAGTGGTCCAAAGTACTTTTTTTGGATGAAAGAAAATTTTGACTGTCATTTGGAAATCAAGGTGCCAGAGTCTGGAGGAAGACTGGGGAGAAGGAAATGCCAAAATGCCTGAAGTCCAGTGTCGAGTAGCCACAGTCAGTGATGGTCTGGGGTGCCATGTCAGCTGCTGGTGTTGGTCCACTGTGTTTTATCAAGGGCAGGGTCAATGCAACTAGCTATCAGGAGATTTTGGAGCACTTCAAAGATTTCATTTTTCAGCACGTCCTGGCAGCTGCTCACAGTGCCAAAACCACTGGTAAATGGTTTACAGTAAGAGACACCAGACCCAACACTGTGGATGAGCTTAAAGCCACTAACGAAGCATCCTGGGCCTCCATAACACCTCAGCAGTGCCACAGGCTGATTGTCTCCATGCCACGCCGCATTAAAGCAGTCATTTCTGCAAAAGGATTTCCCGACCAATTATTGAGTGCATAACTGAACATAATTATTTGAAGGTTGACTTTTTTGTATTAAAAGCACTTTTTTATTTGTCTGATGAAATATGCTAATTTTTTGAGATAGGGATTTTTGGTTTTCATGAGTTGTATGCCAAAATCATCAGTATTAAAACAATAAAAGACCTGAAATATTTATGCTAAGAAAGAGCACCACACATGCAGTGTTTGCTTTGAGGATGTTAATAGAGAAGTACAGAGAAGGTCAGAGGAAGCTGCATTGTGCCTTTGTGGATCTGGAGAAAGCATATGACAGGGTGCCGAGAGAGGGACTGTGGTATTGCATGAGGAAGTCTGGAGTGGCACAGAAGTATGTGAGAGTGGTGCAGGACGTGTATGAGAGATGTAAGACAGTGGTGAGGTGTGCTGTCGGTGTGACAGAAGAATTAAAGGTGGCGGTAGGACTGCATCAAGGGTCAGCTCTGAGCCCCTTCTTGTTTGCTATAGGGATATATATAATATATATAAATACACACATATACAGATGCGCACCTCACATAAAAATGTAAGTAGTTTTGATGGGTCGTTTTGGGTTGTTTTGTTTTGTTTGTTTGGGGTTTTTTTTTTTGGCCTTGTTTTGTGGCATTTTCCTTAACTTTTTCCCTTATTCTTCATTAAGTTCCTTATTTTTTAAATTCGATGAATAGTAAAGAAAAAAACCCACGCTGCATTGAAGCACGAAGTAGCAAGGGATCCCTGTATGTATATATAAAAATATATATATAGTATATATATATTTGTACCATTTAGCTGCTTGCGGCTTAGTTGCTTTGAACTCATCTGGATGCGGATTATATCCAAACTAATGTAGACACATGTAGCTTATTCTTTTATCTGCAATCCAGGGCATTTCATCAAGAAAATTGGACCAGCACTATATTAATAACGCGGGTCTCATCTTTTGCTTTCTCTCCCTATTCTTTTCAAAGGCTCCTTTAGGATTTACAAGCTTTGACCAGTCATTTAAACCTGACGAACATTAATTAGCAGCCAGCCTGTTTAATCAATTGGGGGCAGAAATCAGTACTGTGCTAATGAAGTTTGGTTCAGGCATAAGAAATGGATTTGCACTAAGCACAGCGAGCAGTAAGCATCAGAGGGTATTAACATACACACGTGGCATTTCCTCCCTTTTTCTAACCTTCCCTACAGCAATCACTATCTTTATCATTTACCATCGTTATATCTACACTCTCTGCCCTTCATCATCGACTGCCTCCTTCCTGTTTTAGTACTGGAAACCACCGGAGTGTGCTCACAGTCTAGGCTTCTATGACAGGCTAATACAAGGGCTACTTTTTGGATGATTTAAAAGGCCACAAATCTTCACATGTATTTAAAAAATACTGAATACATTTGATATTACCACTAAAACTCAAACTTGCCTAAGCCACAGGCCTAAAACTCTCTACCACACAGAAGAGGATGAAATCATAGAACAGACATGCTGACTGAGCCTGATTGTAGCCACCGAGTCTATCATTCATTTTCAGTGCGGATTCTCAATATACATGATCCTGTTCAATATGAAAACTCCATCGGCCAAGGCACACCAAACTAGAGTTGAACAGGGTTCAAGGTCTGAGGGATTAACTGCTAATAACACACCACGCTTGCACTCCCTGAGCCCTCTCCAAATCCTGTAAGTTTTTGAGAGCATGGTAAATCACTTGAATTACTCTAATAACTTTAATTGAAGACTGTTTAGTCTGCTCAGGCTATGGAGAAGACAGACTTGGCATGCACTGAGCCATGGCAGAGTGGAAGTAGTATTTTTTTTTTTTTGACTAGTAAATGTTGGATCCCCACCCATTCAACCCGCTGACCAACCCCCAAATCTGCCAGCAGGCATCCACCCTCTTCTCGTACAGTACGTGCAAAAAAGAAAAACAGCATGATCAGATGAAAGTGATAGAAAAATTATTAAATAATCTCAATTCCTTGATCTTCAACATTCATATTTATATATCTTTTCACATCTCACAAATAATTTTCAGTAATTTTGCTCTGCTCTGCCTAGGAAATCAGGAGAATATGAATGACTGCAGCAGTCTCTCTTTGGTTTAATTATATGTGGTAAAAACACAGCAGGTCACCTTGTCTTTAAAACATATGGGGCTTCGCTCTGATTGGTGAAGGCTACATACTTAACACCGCTTGGCAGAAGCCATTGCTCATTGTCACTTATACACCACAGGGTATTCAGGGACATACTGATGAAATATGGATTGTTTTAGTCTCTGTCACTCAATATAGAAATAAGTGTCAGGCTCTCATGCAGAATTTCTGTTGAAAACATTTATTCTCTCTCTCTCTCTCTCTCTCTCTCTCTCTCTCTCTCTCTCTCTCTGCAACTGAGGCAATAGACCATCACATTTATGACTGATTATTAGTCCTCATAGCAACCGATTCAATTCAAATCATGATACATTATACACACTATATACTTCCTGGAGAGACAATGTCAGAGTTTTTCCTTTTTTTTTTTTTATCATTGCTTGATGCCAAATGCATCTGATATCCTGCCAAGCATCAGGACATGCTGCAGCTTGCCCCACACAGCAAAGCAAACCACACATCCCTAATTAACTTACAGGGAAAGGAAGATGAAAGTTCTCTAGGTGCTTTGCATTTCCAGTGCACGTCGAGCATGGTGTCCCAATGAGACGGGAATAAATTGGCCTGGGCCTAGCTCTGTCCCTTACACCAGTGAGGGAGCTTGTGTAGGCAGATAGGTCTGCATTACCATCTGGTCTGCCATAGTGAAGAAGGACTGTAGGGGCCATGACTTTCAGGTTTATCTAACATAACCTTTCAATTTGACATATTTGTAGGGAATAACTGATTCAATTAACATGGTCAATTTTTAATTATTCTTCGTTAATCAGATTGTGCCATTTCTGTGTAGTAAATATCAAATAGCAGTAAACACTAAAAAATAAAATTAAGTCAACATTTAAGACCCTTTGCAACAAACAACAACAACATCAACAACAACAACAATTGTAGTCTCGGGCACAATTTATGGAGTTTTATAAGGAACTTAGCTAACTTTGCTGAGTCTTGCAGAAAGAGACACGGTTCTTTTGAAGACATTTTTCTTTAATATTTATTTCATTTAAATCAGATGTATGGAAATGTAATTTTTAGGAGGAAAAATTATATTCTATGTACACTGTCCTGAGAAAATAAAAGGCAATGCTTTATACTTATGCACAATGCCGTAAACCCATAAAAATAACCTAAAACCTACCATGAATTAGCGAGTTATATGTGAAGAGAAAGAGACACTTAAATGTGTCCCTTACTTCTGCCCTCTATATGACCCTGATTAGCCCCGAGGTGATGACTTTAAAAAGAGAGCATGTGTGCTCCACTCTTTGTCTGTCCTGATTGAAAACCCCATGCGTCCACTTCTATCTAAATATTAGGCAGTAATTCCATTACTCTCTGTCTGTCTTCCTTTTGGCTTTTTCCCTTTTTACTCAGGAGTCGCCACAACGAATCATCTGATTCGCACGTTTGATTTGGCAGAGGTTTTTACGTCGGATGCCCTTCCTGTCACAACCCTTTTAGCAAGGGACAGAAACACGCTGACGACTTTGCAGCTACTCTTTACGAAAGTCAGAAATGGTTCTTTTACATGCCTCTCACCATAGACAGTGAGAGACATGGCCCGCCTTTGATAACCCAGTTAGCCGCACTGGGGGGGACAGTGACAACCTTGTGGAGAGTGGGACTCGAACCCCCAACCTTTGGATCAGCGATCCAGCGCCCTATACCACTAGACCACCACTGCCCCAGTAATTCCATTACTGTAACCCTTCAATTGTGGGCTGTGGAAAACATGTATCCAGGCTCATAAGATAGATACTGTGAGCAGATATTTGGAGCCAAGATGCTACATAATAAAGTGTATGCTGGTTAATCTCAGATTGTATCCAGTAGGAAAAGCTGGTTCACCACCTGCTGACGAGAGAGATAGGGGTGAGCCAGTCTCAGATGGTTGAGATCATGGCCCAGGTGAACTGATAACCTCAGGGATTAGCATGGAGAAACTGAAGGTTTTCCACCAGCAAAAGCGCCTGACCACACTAATGAGCGTTCATCTTCCCTCATCCTGAGAGGCCCAGAGGCGCTGAGCCAGCCAGGACCCATGGTCATTAAAAGGGATTTGTTATGATCGTTTCACAGTGCATTGAAAAATGGAATTCTGTCAATGTGAAAATCTCTCCTCAATCATGATACCAAACCTAAGCTCGATGCCCTGGTGTGAAATAAGCTTTAAATCCACTGGGTTGAGGAGCTTGGGGATAAAATGGATATGCAGTTAGGGTTTCAGCAACATTTAATTTTTGAGGATAGCCTTTCATATGGAATGAATTCTTTAATAAAAAGCAATACCATCCAACTTTATACTTTTAATCCCATAATTGCGCTCTCTCTCTCTCTCTCGCTCTCTCTCTCTCTCTCGCTCTCTCTCTCTCTCTCTCTTGCTCTCTCTCTCTCCCATTGTTGGCTCTCTGGAGCCATGTAGGGGGTACAAACTTTTATTTCAATGTTTTAAATTCATCAGTTTCGCTAAAACTTTTTATATTAAGAGCCACGTTGTGGTTGACAACCACAAAAACCAGCAATAATAAATTCAACGAGCCAGGAAATCAACCACTCACTACAAGGACAAAAACATAGACCCAAGGTTGCAGAGTTCAACGAGTGCAGTTCCCCCCATTATTCTGCTGTTTCACTACTTTATTTGTGGAAATCTTCAAATGTAGATAGTCAGTCCTGAAAAACATGGTAATAAAAAAAATAAAAAAAACAATTACCTATATATCCAAAATAAAATGGAGTTTCCAGGACGACAAAAATAAATAAATAATGTTTTGTTAAAAGGATTGGCACCAATAGTGCGTCGGCCCCTTTCTCCAGATATTCTTAAGATTTCCAGTTGTAGTAAACCTGGAAATTGTTTGGTTGCCTGAAATTTTATCAGTCATTTATTTGGAGAGTGCCCAATATCTTTGCATGCCACATTAAAGTCACATCTGGTCCATCTCATTCATGATCATTTCAGCCCAGTGTTGCTTTCTTAACCCTTAGTTTTAATGGAGGGCATTTGAGTTGAGAAACGGTCTCACACAAAATGATGTTTTAACCTGAATGGACAGAATATTATTCCATTTTAGATCAACATACTGATCTATTAAGCAAGAGGCTTGATACAATGCATCCAATAAAACATAATCCAATGTATGCATTTTTTGAGAATAATAACAATTCATTAGTTCATTTTCTAAGCCACTTAAATCTAATTAGGGTAACAGGGAGGCTGGCCCTATCTTGGCTGACTTTGGATGAGGGCAGAGAACACCCTGAACAGCTCACCTGGTCATTGCAGGACCAAAAGGCATTTAAACATTCACACTCACACTTAGGGGCAATTTGGAACTGCCAATCAGCCTACTGAGCATGTCTTTGGACTGTCAGAGGAAACCAGGCTATCCGGAAGAAACACATACTAGCATAGAGAGAACATGCAAACTCCACACAGAATCGCTCTGAGCCTGAGAATCGAAACCAGAACCTTCCTGGTGTTCTGACCACTGCACCACCTCAATAATACAATAAAACTTGTCTCATTACCCAGAGTCATGTGTTCAAATCAAAGAAAAATCCAACTGAGTTCTCCCTCCATCACAGCTGTGTCTTCCTGCCATTCCCTTTCCCCTAGTAGTTGTTTCTAATCCTCACCTCTCCTCAGACAAAAATTCAGGACTCCCATAGAGAAATTCCCAATCTACCAACTCACAGGAACAAATAAACACACACAACAAGTCTATGGAATGAATCTGAGCCAAAATACATGAACTGCAGTGTATTTACATACAATGCTAGTAAAAAGCATGGAGGCAATTACTTATGTGATTCTTATTACTTTCACTGCATATAAAATGTAATATTTTTGTATATGGTAAGGTAACGTCTGTTGGGTTTTTATACCCGAGCCTAGTGGCTCATCAGGCCGGTGCTTATCCCCGGTTTCCATAGCATGAAACGACCAGGAGTTCAACTCCTCCTGGATGGGACGCTAGTCCATCACATGTTACCTTCCCAGTGTCTTTAAACTGGTACCCTACAGTATACTGCTGGGTGAACAGAGGCACACTTGTGGTTGAGACCTTGCCCAGGGGTCTTAGCACAGTGAGGGTCTAACTGGGATTTGAACACACAACCTCCTGATCATGAGCTCAGCTCCCTAACCACTACACCACCAGCCCCACATTTTTGTATATAGTGGAGGGTTATATTATTTGTACTGTATTACTTTTTCATGTCTTCGTGTTGAATAAATAAGAAACAAACAATGGCTTAAGAAAAGTGTTATGTATAGTATTTACTTTCTTTGAAAATACTATACATGTATTACACTTTAGAGACATATATTTACACAGAATAATCTGCTGTGGCAACCCAAACGAGTGAGCCGAAAGAAGGAGGAGGAGGAGGAGGAAGAGGAGAAGAAAAATAAAGAGAAGAAGAAGAAGAAGAAGCTATTCGTTGCAGACACACTGGAGACACCAGTAACACAAGTTATTTCCTGCCTCCATGTATCTCCTTCAAAGCCTCTAAATACTGAATATTCCTGTTTGCAAAAGCAACATTTTTCCCTTTGACTTTGTTGCAAAACTTGTTTTCCAAAGCACTGAAGGCTCAGTGCTTGCCATCTTTCAAAGTTCTCTCCCAATATGTACAATATGTTGTAATGTTTCAATAAAATAAGCCTGCACACTACTAGTCTCTGTCCTACCGACTAACGAGAGCTTGTAAAGCAATTCATTTCATTATTTTTAGAAAGCAGGGAAGACCTTGAGATCCTGCTCAGGTACACAGATTACAATCAAGTCCTTCACAATATAGCTCAGTCGTAGTCAGATGTTTGTTTGAACCATATACAGTGCTATACAGACTGATGAAATGGTAGGGCAGTGGTGGTCTAGTGGTATAGGGCGCTGGATCGCTGCTCCAAAGGTTGGGGGTTCGAGTCCCACTCTCCACAAGGTTGTCACTGTCCCCTCCAGTGCGGCTAACTGGGTTACCAAAGGTGGGCCATGTCTCTCACTGTCTATGGTGTGAGGCATGTAAAAGAACCATTGCTGACTTTCGTAAAGAGTAGCTGCAAAGTCGTCAGCGTGTTTCTGTCCCTTGCTATAAAGGGTTGTGACAGGAAGGGCATCCGACGTAAAAACCTCTGCCAAATCAAACGTGCGAATCACATGATTCGCTGTGGCGACTCCTGAGTAAAAGGGAAAAACCTGAAAGGAAGACAAACTGATAAAATAATCGTACAATCGACTTTCAAGAAACAATCAGAAATGTGATGACAAGTCACTATTTGGCTAAAGTGAAATTAGTTTGTTTGTGACTGGTTGCAATAGCTTTTATAATTTTTGGGGGCATCCATAGATAATCGATAAAGAATTGAAAGGTTGCTGATTGGATTCCTGAACTGACAGGGGAAATATGTGGTGTAGGGGAAGTGAGCAACACCATCTCCCTTCTCCACCTATGTGGCTCAAGTTCAGTTCATTTTCTGTACCCGCTTAATCCTAATTTGGGTCGCGGGGAGGCTGGTGCCCATCCCAGCCAACTTCGGGCGAGGGCAGAGTACACCCTGGACAGCACGCCAGGCCATCGCAGGGCGGAAACACGCTGACGGCTTTGCAGCCTACTCTTGTCGAAAGTCAGCAATGGTTCCTTTACATGCCTCACACCATAGACAGTGAGAGACATGGCCGGCCTTTGATAACCCAGTTAGCTGCACTGGGGGGGCACAGTGACAACCTTGTGCAGAGTGGGACTCGAACCCCCAACCTTTGGAGCAGCGATCCAGCGCCCTATACCACTAGACCACCACTGTGTGGCTCAAGTGCATATCATATTATATAATATTTAACCCCATGGGCCAAGCCATCAAAAAACGTAACACATACAGCATGTACAAAATGTGCAGAGCTGTACATCAGTACAATTCACAGCTCAATTTGGAACTAATTTGCTGCCAGTCGGCTGTTTTGGTTTGTGATCTAACAGGGCAAGATTAAGTTCAATCCTCACAAGTGGAAAGGGGGAATTTTTCCAACTATTGTAGTGGTGCCGGACATAATTTGCCCAATACACAGATGCTTTGATATTAGGACAAGGACAGAATCTAGTCAAGTGGCCAAGTCAAGCTATAACCGTAACCCGAATTATTTGTTCGTGTAAACGTGCTGAAGGTCTCTAGTTAAGCTAATTGTTTTAATAATGCTATGCCTTTTTACTTTTTCTTTTTTGGCTAAAATACTTAGCAGGTTTGCTAGTAAGTGTCATGCTTAATTCCCCACTGGTGGCTATGGTGTGACAGGGACAGACTGGGAGACAGGATAAAAATGAAGAAATCAATTAGGTGGCTTCACTCTTTCTTTTATTTTTTCTTTGCGGGAAAAGGTAAAGGTAGGTAAGTCTGTTGGGTTTTTACACCCGAGCCTCGTGGCTCATCAGTGAGGGTCTCAGTGGGATTCGAACTCACAACCTCCTGATCATGAGCACTGCACCCTAACCACTACGCCACCGGCCCCACCACAAAGTGTGAAAAGAGACACAGTTTTAATATTTTTATCATGTAAATACGTAACAAGTCTACCTCACAGCAAGAAGGTTCTGAGTTTGAATGCTGGCTCAGCAAGGGCAAGGTTTCCAGTTCACCATGCTTGTGTGAGTTTCCTCTGGGTACTTCAGTTTCCTCCCATTGACCAAAAACGTGAAAATTAGGCTAAATAAATATTCTAACTGTTTGCTCTGACTTTCACCTAATTCTCAGCTTTAATAGAATCATTACATGCTAATTTATTGGAAACCTTTTTTTAATGCTCATTGATTTTATCTTCATGTCCTCAATTTCAGCCTGCACGACTGACAACCAGCTCATAATCTACAAACATTTAAAACATCTGTCAGTTTAAATACATTTCATACATTTAAAATCCTCCTGGGAGAGACACAGACAGAGGACTAGAACTAAAACAGACTATCACTGTGCTGAACAGGACTGAACCCTGAAGATATCTCAAATAGTTTATATTTTTCACAGCACGCACACTGCAGGCTCAGTTGAACACTAAGTTGCACGAATGCCTACGAATTGATGAAAGTGGGACTCGAGGAAGTATGAGACGCATATAACTGTTTTAAATCCTCCACATGACCGCATCCTGGGGAATTTCTAGAACACTGAACATGAGCGGCTGTCCTATTTTATTCCCCAAACTTCCAGGTAATTTATTACTGTGTGAGTGAATTAGAACAAATATGACTTTCTTTTTCTAGAATCCGATAAAGCAAAAATGTGTAAAGAACTATTGATGGCAAAAGCACCTTCTGGAAATGCTGATAATTATAATAATGCTAATTGTCAGGCAGTGAGTTAGATTTACAGTCGGCCCTCTACTTACGAAAACCTCCGAATATGAAAAATACAGGTTTTCCTAAATTTTCGTCCTCTGTATACGAAACAACCTCTTCTTACGAAAAGTGCCAAACACACCATTCAAAAATTCAAATGTGCCATTCAAACAATGCGCGAGTTTCTCTTTGAAGAGCTGATGAATGAGGAAAATGAGAGAGAAAAAAGAGTAGAAGAGGTAACCATTGAGGAGCAGGATGTAGCAAAGATCAGTAAGGGTGAAGTGACAAGGGCATTGAAGAGGATGAAGAATGGAAAGGCAGTTGGTCCTGATGATATACCTGTGGAGGTATGGAAGTGTCTAGGAGAGGTAGCAGTAGATTTTCTGACAAGAACATTCAACAAGGTACTAGAGAGTGAGCAGATGCCAGAGGAGTGGAGGAGAAGTGTGCTGGTGCCCATTTTTAAGAACAAGGGAGACGTGCAGAGTTGCAGCAACTACAGAGGGATAAAGTTGATGAGCCATACGATGAAGTTATGGGAAAGAATAGTGGAAGCTAGACTAAGGGCAGAGGTCAGCATTTGTGAACAACAGTTTGGTTTCATGCCAAGAAAGAGCACCACAGATGCAATGTTTGCTTTGAGGATGTTAATAGAAGTACAGAGACGGTCAGAGGGAGCTACATTGTGCCTTTGTGGATCTGGAAAAAGCATATGACAGGGTGCCAAGAGAAGAACTGTGGTATTGCATGAGGAAGTCTGGAGTGGCAGAGAAGTATGTTAGAGTGGTGCAGGACATGTATGAGAGATGTAAGACAGCGGTGAGGTGTGCTGTCGGTGTGACCGACGAATTCAAGGTGGAGGTGGGACTGCATCAAGGGTCAGCTCTGAGCCCCTTCTTGTTTGCTATGGTGATGGACAGGCTGACAGACGAGGTGAGACAAGAATCTCCATGGACTATGATGTTTGCAGATGACATTTTGATCTGTAGTGAGAGCAGAGAACAAGTGGAGGAAAATCTAGAGAGGTGGAGGTATGCCCTGGAAAGGAGAGGAATGAAGGTTAGCCTCAGAAAATCAGAATACATGTGTGCGAATGAGAAGGACCCAGGAGGAACGGTGATGTTACAGGGAGCAGAGATAACGAAGGTGGAGGATTTTAAGTACTTAGGCTCAACAATCCAGAGCAATGGAGAGTGTGGAAAAGAGGTGAAGAAGCGTGTGCAGGCAGGCTGGAATGGTTGGAGAAAAGTATCCGGTGTGATGTGCGATAGGAGAGTGTCAGCAAGAATGAAGGGAAAAGTGTACAAGACGGTGGTGAGGCCAGCGATGTTGTATGGATTAGAAACAGTGGCGCTGAGGAAAAGGCAGGAGGCAGAGCTGGAGGTAGCGGAGATGAAAATGTTGAGGCTCTCTCTGGGAGTAACGAGGATGGATAGGGTCAGAAATGAGTATATCAGAGGGACAGCCCACGTAAGATGTTTTGGAGACAAAGTCAGAGAGGCTAGATTGAGATGGTTTGGACATGTGCAGAGGAGGAATAGTGAGTATATTGGCAGTAGGATGCTGAGGTTGGAACTACCAGGCAGAAGGCCTCGAGGAAGACCAAAGAAGAGATTTATGGATGTGGTGAAGGAAGACATGAAGGTCGTTGGAGTCAGAAAAGAAGATGCGGAGGACAGGGTGAGATGGAGGCGGATGATTTGCTGTGGCGACCCCTGAAGGGAGCAGCTGAAAGTAAAAGAAGAAGAAGAAGAAGAGTGAAGGAGGGTGGGAGTGAGGGCTCTTCAGACCAGCAACACCCGGACTTTAAAGTGTCGCATGGGTGATTCGAGTGACTTAAAAAAGGTAATTACTTTTCTTTTACTTTTAACACATATTTCATACATATTTCATACAAATTTGGTGTACTTTTATAATTTTTAAAGGGTTTATGGGGTAGTCTTGGGAGCCTTGAAACAAATCACATGTTTTACATGTAAAATGCACCTCTATTTACAAAAACTCCAGGTTAAGAAAAAGGCACTGGAGCGGATTGATTTTGTAAGTAGAGGGCCGACTGTACATTGTTTCTTCCTGATCACGTTAGAGTGTTGAGTGTAATATGTAGAAAATTCTCCAACTTTGCATTAGACTCATAAAGCAACAGCATGTGTTGCGGGATTTATTCCTTTCAGAATGCTGTAAAGTGCAGTCCTCTAAATTATACAGGTGCAAATGATGAATACACACATGCAGAAGCTACAAAAATATCAGGCAGATGGAATTTTCCATATGTGGCCACATACTGCAGTGCTGCCCATCCTGACAAGCCAATTCCTGGGAGGGTCTAAGAAGCTGGCACTGGGTGCGCTTTAACAATTCTGCTCAGTTCTCCTCAAACCAGAACCACTGAATATCAAGCTAAACATTCAAGGAAATTTGAAAGAAGTTGAAAGATTTATTTGAGAAAAATAAAATATATCTTTATATAAAGAATGCCAAATCCCACTTCCTATACCCACATGCAGTTAATCAACACAAAGTTGACTTGTACGCCTCTTATTTGAATTGTTTTTATAGAAGGGCCATTCCACCGAATGGATGTCATTTGTTTGTTTAGCATAAAATTAACAAATACATGAAATAAAGTGGCAGTGTTCTGGTGGTAAGGTTCTGGATCACTGATCCCAAGGTTGGGGGTTCAAGCCCCACTCTCAACCCGTTGTCAGTGCAGCTAATTGGGTTATCAAAGGCCGTCCATGTCTCTCACTAGCTATGGTGAGAGTCTGTTTAAGAACCATTGCGTCAAAAGTAGCTGTACAGCCATCAGTGTGTTTCCGCCCTGCAATGGTGCAAGATGGGCACCAGCCTCCCCGTGACCCTAATTAGGATTAAGTGGTCCAGAAAAATTAATGAATGAAATAAACCCACATGGTATTCATGCAAATAATAAGAGGACACTAAGCAAATTCTATAAATTTACCAAAAGAATTAGTGGAAAAAACAAATAATGTCATGGCAACATGAACATTGTGTATTAAATCTGATATACTGTATGTGTTTTATTCACATGTAACATTCACGTGACTCTGTGATAGCGGTTATAAAAATAAAATGCAATGTGGAAAAATTGGCAGGAACTGGCAGTATTCATTTTCAAGCTGCTTTATCCCTTGTTAGGGCCATGGGGAGGCTAGAGCCAATCCCAGTAGACTTTGGGCAAAGGTGCGACACACCCTGAACAGCTAGCCATACCATTGCAGGGCCAACACACACGCATGCACACACACACACACACACACACACACACACACACACACACACACACACACACACACATAAACCATTTACACTTAACTTCACACCGGGTGTAATGGAGAATATGCAGCCAACCTAATGTGCAAGTTTTTGGACTGCAGGAGGAAGCTGGAGCACCTGGAGGTAAGCACAGGGTAAACATGCAAACTCCACACAGAAACCCACTCATCAGGTACCGGTCTCAAACCCAGGACTTCCTTGCTGTTAGGCAAGACACGCTAACCAGTACACTAATGTGCCGCCTAGGATTACATCATAACCGCCGTAATGCACCAATGCATGGCTAATATGAAATTATTATAAATTTTTCAGTACAGCAAACAAGTTCTTTTAAATTTATTTTTGTTTGTTATGCAAAATTAAAAGACTGAAAGACACTGAGAGAAAATTGTGTTTACGAATTTCTCTGTAAGATCATCTGTCATCATCCATACAGTCACATCATTATAATGAACAGCAGAGCTGCACAGGGGCTGATCAGAATTGACCTATCTGTAGCCTGTGTGTGTGTGTGTGTGTGTGTGTGTGTGTGTGTGTGTGTGTGTGTGTGTGTGTAAGAGAGAGAGAGAGAGAGAGAGAGAGAGAGAGAGAGAGAGAGAGAGAGAGAGAAAATGAGAGTGAACTTGCATGTGTGTATCTTGTGCCTAAAGCAAACATACTTCACATACCCATATTCTTTCAGATGCCAGACTGTTAACTGTTATAGCTGATAACCGCTCGCAAAACTGAAACTTAGACATCCTCATCAGAGATACTCATGAGTTTATTATTTAACTATCCATCAAAAGTTCTCGCTCACAGACTCATAACCTGTCATAACCATGGAGATTTATGTGCAGGAGTCACGCCTGAAGTCTTCTCACTGTGAGCACAGGAGGAGAGGTGTGAGGTCTCAGTAATGCCCTTCACTCCTCCCCTGCAGCATCATTCTGTTGCTTTTGGCTCCTCATACACATGACTCATAAACTTAATAAATTCATGCGTCATAAACAACATAACTAAATCTGGCCTTTGAATAAAAACAGACTATTTAAAAATGTAACACTGAAAACAGCTTAAATTGGGTTTAATAATTTCAAAGAACCAACCAATCAGAATTGTTTGACTGCTGCTCCTCTATTTACAGTGGTACCTCAATTCTCGACTGCAATTCGTTACAGACGGCTGTTCCATTTCCAATTTGTTTGAATTCTGAATCTATTTTCCCCATTACAAATAATGTAAATGGTCTTAAGCCGTTCCGTTGTCTTTTGAACAGAAGTTTATGATACCGTAACTCATACCATAGGTCCGCAAATTAAGTGAAAAAATGATTGAATACAGTACACTAAAATATAAACCACAGTACAATTAAAGCATAAGAACAATAAAGATAAGAATTTTTACCTTTGTGGTGGTGAGCAGTTGGCATATATAAATGTTGGAGAAGGAGGGAGGAGGAGGATCCCCTTCCATAACAGCTTCAGGTGAATCAGCCAAAGGTGTTTTTTTCTCTTGCTACTTGCTTTGGCGTGGATGACTCTTCTTCAGGATGTTCCTTTCTTTTCTTGAAGAACATTTCTAACGTGGCTTGCTTCTGCCTTCTTTTCAAAACCTTACAGAAGTGGCTCATGATCTCATTGTTAAAGGTGTTCACAGCGCTGCTAGCTTTAGCTTTATCAGGGTGATACATACTATCAACAACTTCAGCACTTCCGGACCTCCGGAAAGCATGCATTTCCCCTCCCTCTCGGTCTCGTTTTTTTCTTGTTTTTTCTCATTTATTCTCATTTTTTTCTCGATTTTTCTTGCACCTTTTTCACGTTTAGCTTCCAGACTTCCAGACGTCGTTCGACTTCCAGGACAAAAAAATTCCGGATTTTTTGGTCAAATTCTGATTTCTTCGGCCTCTAAAGTGTTCGAGAACCGAGATACCAATGTATTTCCAAAATTAATATTTTAAGGAGTTATGTGGCGTCCATAATAATACCTCTGAAATCTCAGAAATCTTTTTTTTTTTCGCACTGAAATGAGCTTAAAGATCAGGGTGTGAACCGAATGACTATTTAATGTTATCAGTCAATCGTCAAATGCTGAAGTCCTGAGGTGCTCTTAAAAGCCTTCCTCAAGGCAGGTTAAATCATACACTAAGAGACAGTTATGCAGCAAACAGGAATTAGCAGGGTGTTTGGATTATGATAAATTCCTCTGCTACAGTTTCAGGCTTTTTTATATACACTGATAATCACCTGTTCCCTCTTTGATTCTGCTTGACTGGTTATAGTATCCAGATTAATTTTGCATTATGAGCACTTCACCACCCCACCTTCACTGATGCCCACTTACCAAATAAAGCTAACATCAAATACAGCTCTGCACAAGAGCATCCCATGACTTGCTCAAGCTTGTTTTTATAGTATAATGTTATAGTTCTGATTACAAGTAAATGAAATGAAGTGTACTATAGAGACCACCAGCTTCTCCTAGCCCTCCCCTAACCACAGGCTCCAGTGACCTCTCAGAGGCCCTCTCCCCCATCCCCAAGGTACAGAAGACCTCTTCCTGGCTGACTGCAGCAGGACAAGGGCTATGATGACACATCAGGGAGAGGCTAAGGGAGGGGGTGTCTATTAAGGAGACAATGCATTTCACAATAATCACCTGATCTACTTCCCTCCCCCCACACTAGTAACAGACTTGGACTGCTGTCCTGCTGCTCTCTAGCAAAGGTCAGCCAGGGAGCTCATTTAAATTTAGATGTGTTTATCCATTTGTTAGAGTTATGGCCTGTCACATTGAGATACTGCTGTTGGACAAATGCTTTCTACTGCCGGCCGATATTCAAGATAGGTGGAAATTACAGCATTTCATTGATCTCAGAGGATGACACCAGCCATGGGTCTGAAGACAGAATAATGACGGTACTGCCTTCTGCTCAGTGCCGGCAACCACCGGTTTTGTGTGTAAGTGTAAACATCCACGTATGTATACAAGTTAATAAGATTTTATAAACTGATTGGAGCTCAATCCAGATGAGACCAGTACTACCAATCTAAACCCTTTAATTACTCTAGATCAGTTTCTGGATATGCAGCAGTGTAGACACAGTGCAATCTGGGCCTTCCCCTTTTGATTTACACACCACCATTTCTCCATATCTTTCCTCCATTTCCTCCCATTAAGTTTATGGCACCTGGTGTCTTGTTTGAAGATCAATGATGGAGCACAGACTGCTGGGACTGCTGGAGGGAGAGTGGAGACAAAACCCCACAAATACTGTCTCTTCGACATATAAACACAAATAATGCACCTATACCTCAGCATGTACTTTCAAAAGTCATTTCCCTTAAAAGTGTTCGTGGTGTACTGAACAAGGATCTTAAGTGATAGTGAACAAACAGAGAACTGTAATTACAGAGAAAGGGCAGATGAGCTCTTACAGGCATGTCTTAAGGTCAGCCACAAGAAGACAGCAGACATGAAGCAAAATATCTTGAAACATTTTCAACTAATGACTTCATGTAGAAAACAGAACATTGGTTGATGTGTATGTGGCAAAGATGGTGAGTCAGGAAACAATTTTCTTGTGGTGCATGACCCATTAGTATCTCTTGATTCATGAGCAATGACTGACATGGGTTTTGCCTCGAAAAAAGTTTATCTCCAGAAACATTTACAGAAATTTTTTAAAAAAGCATTATCCTGAGTGGATAATGCTTATATCATAATGATAGACACCAACAGTTCGTTACCACTACCATTATCCCACTTTTTAAAAATATCATAAAAATAATCCATAAAATCTGTTTTTATAACCCATAAAGATTTCACTGTGGGTTTTTTGTTCTGTTTTTGTGTGGCATATACACTTAAACAATTATTCACCTCAAGCTCAGGTTTCTTCTCAGAATTATTCAGCAACATATTCAATTTAAAAATGTCACTTGACTTACATTTTATTCACACACACACACACACACACACACACACACACACATCAACTTCTATTAACATAGAACTCGTGCCTTTACTCTTGTCATCCATTCTTGTTGCAGGTCCTTAAATTGGCATCAACAAAGACACATTGATTACACTAATCAATAAAAAAGGTGTCTGAGGCGGCGCTAAACACAGGGCGGGATTGGGGGGGGGGTAAGAGTGAAATGGCATTTCTATAAGATGGAGGAAGCATGTTTTATGCACTGAACAAACATGAATGTCAAAAGCCCTTTAGCTGACCCTCTCATCCTCCACACACACACACACACACACACAGTCTCCGCTGATGCTACTTTCAAAGAACTCTTCCATAAGGGGTGGAGTCTGATTCATTCGTTCATTTTATAAACCATTTATATCTAATTAGGATCGTGGGGAGGCTGACACCCATCTCAGCCGACACTGGACGAGGGCAGCGTGCACTGTAAATAGCTTGCCAGGCCACCACGGGGCAGAAACACACTGATGGCTAGCTACTCTTGACGAGAGACTGCAATGGTTATGTTTCGATGGACCGCTCACCACAGACAGTGAGAAACAATGGCTGAATGGCTGGCCTTTGATAATCCAGTTAGCCGCACCATTCAGAAAGCAGTGACAAACACTGACAGTGTGGCTTGAACCCCCAATCTTGGGATTGGTTAATTCAAGCACCTCACCACTGGGCCACCACTGCCTGGAGTCTGATTAGTGCAGGATAAACAAAAAATGTATGGGGGTTAATGACCAGTTGTCATGGTATTACGTTTACTAACCAGGTCACATAGAGGCCAAGTTGGTTTAAAGAAGGATATGGATATTTCAGCAGCATTTTTTAAAGACAATCTGCCCTGGAGAGAAGCCCAGAGACACAGCAAAATCAACCAAGACCACATACCTCTCATAGCCTCCTATTGAGCCTACTCATCCACATGCTCTTGTCGTGTCAGCAAGTACAGTACTGACCTTGGAAGCAAAGCTCACCAACCCTGCACTCAACACAAGTGTAAGGCATAACTCAGCAAGTACACAGAGGCATGGAGTTTCTGCCCGTGTTCCCACCATATGCCCCTTCAAAGGTCAACATTCATCTGGGTCCTCTTGAAGATCAAAACATTTCAAAAGAATGCGAATGTGTGCTGTGACCAAGTATCCACATCCTCCACTGTAGAGAATTGTTGCAAAAACAAATAGCAAAATTTGTTTAAAGTTAGTGGCTTTAAAATTGCAAAGTAAAAGTGGTTGCTACAACAAAGTCCACTTCATCAAAGCGGCCAAATCCCACCTACATCCCACACACTTTGTAAAATTATCACCAAGATGTAATATGGTCGGTTATTGGTTTTGATTAAATGTCCCATTGGTGATCACTTCTCAGAGAATGACCACATGAACTTTTCCTACTCAGCATTTCTGTGCTAGAAACATGTAATAAGAGAGTAATTATGGTTACAGCCACAAAATAAAAACCATTCCGGGTCAGCATTTCTGTTGAGATTTGAGCTCCTCCTGAACTCATTAAAGAAAGCTAACGGATTAATTTAAATCTCTTGCATACAGCAACCACTGATCACTTATCCTAACATCATCTTAAATAACACATTCAATAAATCATACCTGATGAAAAAAAACTTTTGTCTTTTTCTTTGTTCCATTAAACAAACTAAACTGACCACAAACACTTTCTTCTACTTCAGTTCTCCTTCCCATGTCCATTGACATACAGGCTGTTACTGGTTGTTTTAATAAAACATTATCACTCATGTTGTGGCAAAAAAAAGTGTCTAGTTTTCAAAGTACCACCACCAAACTTATCAGACTGGAATGATTTCATGTTTAGGGCATGACGCCTTTGGATAAATTCTTGGGCCTGAGCAGGAAAACAAGCCAAGTGTTTGAGAGGAAACAAGTATTGTATGCACTTTCACCAAGCTGAATCCATACAGGCCCACTTTCCTTTAAAAAGCCAGACGCTTACCAGAGCAGCTCCGCTCCAGTCAGAAAAAAAGTATGGCCCATAGTGAAATGCTATAAAAAAAAAAATAGTCATTTTTCAAATAAATTTAAACGGAACGGTTTTATTTTTTTAGATTGTTTTTTTTTTTACTTCTCAAGGATGTATGCACTGCATACATTATTGTTTATTGCAATTATTGTTTAAAATATGTCTGATTATTTTAACATTATATGTTGTGCCAGGCAGGGGTGGCCTGGTGGTAAAGGTGCACTGAACCCAAGGTGGTGGGATCCAGCCCCACTCTCAACAGGTTGTCACCCCCCCAGTGCAGCTAACTGGGTTATCTAGGGCCGGGCATGTCTCACACTGTCTATGGTGTGAGGCTGTAAAAGAACCATTGCTGACTTTTGACAAGAGTAGCTGCATAGCCGTCAGTGTGTTTCTGCCCTGCGATGGCCTGGTGAGCTGTCCAGAGTGTAATCTGTTCTTGCCCAGAGTCGGCTAGGATGGGCGACAGCCTCACCACGACCCTAATTAGGATTAAGGGGTTACAGAAAATGAATGAATGAGCTTAAATGCCAGTGTCATATCACAATGTAATAACATTCTGTAGTATATATTTTCATCCAGTATAGTGCACACGTACTAAAGGAAAAGTGCTAGTTGCAACCGTACTATAAAAAACTACACTGAATTCTTACATAGCTAAAATAGCTAAAACGATTATTTAGAAATGTAGTACAGACCTGGGTTTGAGTCCTTTCTGATCTGTGTCTGTGGGGAATTTGCATGCTCTCCCTGTGCTTGTCTGGGTTTCCTCGGGTACTCTGGCTTTTACCAGTTTTTTCACCACATGCACATTACTGGCTGTTCTAGATTGTGGCCTATTTGTGGATGTGATTGTGAATCTGTGTGTTGGCCTTGCAATGGTCTGCCTTCACCAAGTGTCGACTGAGATAGGCACCAGCCTCCCCGTGACACTAATAGGTTTTATCTGCTCAACAAATGACAGAGTGAATGAGTAAAGGCCAAAAAGATGCACGTATAGTGGTACCTCACCTTACGAAAGTCTCAACAAATGAAAAATCCAGGTTACGAAACACATTTTCCTAAGATTTTTGTCTCTGGATATGAAACAAGTTCACGTTACGAAAGCGCCATCTCAAAAATTCAAACAATGCGCGAGTTGCTCTCCCACTGGCTATCTCCCAACATCTCGTCCACTGGTGTCCCATTGGCTATCTCCCAACATCCCACCCCGCTGGCCTCCCATTGGCTAGGAGGGATGAAGCAGCTCCCTCCCATTGGCTATTATGAAGCTGTATCTCCATATTACCCATGATGCTTTTTGTGTAAAGGACAGAGTTACTGTTGTTTTCGATTTTCGAGTGTGCTCATTGCAACTTTATTTTTTGGCTCAGGCTTTTAACCTTGCATAAACATTTGTAAGATTATAACTCTGCTACGAAGACATGGTCAACACACACACACACACACACACACACACGCGCGATTCCCGGTGCGAGTGAAAAGAAGAAGTGGGCTCGTGGCATGCAGTTGAGTGATATCGCAAAGGAATATAGCCAAACCCATCTACCATCGGTACGATATCGAAGAAGAACGAGGCCTTAAAAGGTATACTTTTATCATTTTTAAAGGGTTTAGAGGGTAGTATTGGGGGCCTTGGAATGAATCACTTGCTTTACATGTAAAATGCGGTTCAATTTACGAAAAATCCGGGTTATGAGACCAATTCTGGAAAAGATTAATTTTGTAAGGTGAGGTACCACTGTATTTTACTCCTGACCCTGTTGGCTTAGTTCATGTGAAGACTAATAATCTTATAAACATACCGTAACAGAAAAAGGTGATGAGTAATTTTCGTGCTTTTAAAAGTAAACTAAGATGTTGTAACCTCAATATTTATTCATCACTCCAGATTTAAGGTGAAATCAACCATAGTTTGAGTGAAATATCATCTATTTACTCCTTTAGTTTTTTCTGAAATACAATTTTCCTGAAATTTAATACGTAAATATTCATTCCGTGATGATAGTGATGTGATCATGAGTAATAGTTACGAAGAGATTTAGAACTGTTATCAAAGCCAACATTTAATAAAGCATAAAAATATAAGACACCAAAAATGAAAAGTATGTACACAAATAGCAATTTACAGATAATAGGCAAAAACCACAAGGTAAATAGTAAATGTCAAGGCTCATGCATATTTATTGTGCATATAACAAAAGTCCTGTTGTCAGCAGGTGATCTTGCCTAAAATATTGTTTGATTCGGTAGATAGACTTGGTCTATATCTTAATCTCACTTCTTCTCTTTTTTTCCATACTTATTTTGATGCATGTATGACTGACCAAATATATTAAGTTTTAAATAGTTTATTTCAAATCAAAGTCTACTGATTACATTAAAATGTACTTGTGATGTAAATGCATCACGGGAACATCTGAATTTAAAATAAATATGTTTACAGAAAATGTCTCAATATGGTTAGGCAGATGCTTCTCAACGATTTTATTAAGCAATCTAAAGATAGAGAAAGTGCATGGGGGAGGGGGTCACTCAATAAATCCACATGTGCGAAAGAGCTGTTCAGCATAGCTCATCCAGACTATAAGCAGCATGACTGAATTTTGCTTAGGCACTTTATTGGGCGTATACTGAGAGCACCTAATTTGATTGGTTGCATCCCAATTCAAACATGCCAGACCCTTCAGTCTTTCACACTGTGGTCATGAGTTTTAGAGAGCCTGATCGGAAACGTAGGATTCTCTTCTTCAAATTGTGGGAAGCTTTGATTTTGACAAAGGCTTTGGCCTGTGCTGAAGTCATTTCACGGGATACTTGACTATACTGAGGCCAATTGACTCCACTGCTGCTCTCAGAGTCGGTGCTAGTTGTGCTTTCTCCAACAAAGTCTGCCTCACTAGCACTTGACTCACTATCCCCAAAACAGTTGGTGGTGTAGTTACTACGCTCATCTTCACTTGTGTCCACTATGGTGGAATGAAAAAGAGAAGCACATTCAGCAGAGTACTCTGAGTCACTGCCCACATAGGCATAAGGGCTGGTGATCTGCGCATTAGAAGGACGATACATTCCTGAAATGTGGCCCAGCATCTCTCTCTTTTGCTTGCGGTGAACCCTCCTGAAAGCCTCCTCATAAGGCACCTCTGGGATACCACGCAGCCTACGATGATAGTCACTGCGCTTGTATTTGGGTTTAGCTAGTACAGCCTCATGATGCCTGTGGTGGCCATGGTGTCTTTGGGAAACTGACCTGCCTGTAGTGGTGTTGTGTTTCTCCAGGATTCGCCCCTCAGGGATTGATGCTGGGATCCTTTTGGCTTTACAAGATGCCCGCTTGGAGGTTTTACAAGAATGAGCCATGTCTCCTGCTAGTCTGGATCGCCTGGATCCACTGCGGTGGTGGTCACGACCAGGTTCTAATACAAGCTCATTGGAATGGGTCCTGTGTTTCATCCCGCTGCCGTTCTTCACCTTGACAATTTTCACATTCTTAGTACCACCTTTGCGAAGTTTGATACTCTGCTCTTGGGCAGGTATGTACTGTGCACTGACCATCTGACCTCCTTCATCTTGACTCAGAGAGGAGGAACCAAGACTGAGCAACTCTGGCAGAGGCTGTTCCATTTTAACAGAGCAGGTCAGTGAAGTCTGACTATCAGGATTTCTCTTAGGAGTTCCTGCCTTCATAATTTGTGCTGATTTGCTGTCCTCCATTGCAGGGAAACAATGCTTGTTAAGTTTTGGGGAAGACACTGCTTTAGGGCTACCCAAATTCTGGTACTCCTTTGCTACCACAGACAGTGGTTGGTCTTTATTCACTCCAGGACCTTTCTTCTTTAATAGGCTATTAGTGTTAGTATCATTTTTGATGAGGAATCCATTTGCGGGTTGATTCTGAGAACAGGACAATCCACTATTCTCTATGTGTTCACCTTTGGACTCAACATGCCGCTGTCTTTGAAGAGATACTGCGCAGGGCTCAGTGGAAGAAGCTGGTACTGCTTGTAAACAAGTTTGCCAATTGGTTGGGAGTTCAGGAGTCCTTGACTGCATCTGCCCAGGAGCAACAGGCCTAACACAGAGACTGCCCTGCCGTAAGACACTCTTAGAGGGGTCTGTGTTTATACTTGTTCGTGGTTTACTGGTCCTCATAGGCTGTGCTCTCCTCTGAAGCAGTCCAAATATATAACTGTCCAGTCTTTTGTTGAGAGGAG
Organism: Plotosus lineatus; assembly: GCA_024760905.1. NCBI lineage: Eukaryota > Metazoa > Chordata > Actinopteri > Siluriformes > Plotosidae > Plotosus > Plotosus lineatus. The sequence goes on from CM045732.1 coordinate 54,997,817, forward strand.
CTTGAGCTTGGGATAAAAGGGCTTGCTCAGATTTCTGACCACCGTCAACGATTTCTACAGACTTGGACAGACAAGAATCTTCCTTCAGATGGCTGACTATAGATTGGAAAAAAATGGGGCTCTGAACAGCCACAGCATGGAGAGGGCTAGGGTAGCGATAGACATCACTTCCATTTTTGGCTATCAGGTCACAGTGGAACTTAGACACACTATCACAGTTTGCATCTGGAGACGGAGGGTATGGAACAGACAGTGACCTTCGCACTGTACCGGAGCATGAGTCACAGTGTTCTTCACACTCAACACAGACACTGAGCTCATCTGCAGAGGGAACAAGGACAATTAGCGATATGGGATGAGAAATGACTAAAATAATGCAAACGTGGCATTACAGGCAGATAAAACAAAAACAAAAAAAACGCTACACTCCACCTCTTAACCATTCGTAATGTCACCATCTAAATATTGTGTTTCTGTGAGACCAGTCTCAGACCTAAGTGGATTGTTGAGCTAGTTTGATGGTTGATTAGCTTTGACATGCAAATGAGCCTTTTGTCTTTTTTTGGTTTAATCAGAAGTGTGGTGTTTGCAGAGCTCTGAAACTGTTCCTATCTCTGTTTGGGTGGCCTCTTATCCTATTTGCATTCAACAGGACTTAATATCTTTAGAATACTTTCAGCTAATGATAACAAAACAAGGCAAGAAACAGAGATAAGAGTCTGATGCTAGATCATAGCCTTCTTCTTCGTGACAACAGTTTAAAGCACAAACAGAACAAATCATTAAAAAGTGCTGCATGTTTAGAACGTCAGAGAACACACTGTTTGGGCTTGACAGCGTCACCCAGATGATGTAGGTTGTGAGGATCTGTGTAAATATTCCTTCTCTGAAGTGGGCTCTCACCTGAAGACTTGTGTCTTCCTTCAGAAGCACAGAGTGAGGTGTCAAGGGGCGCGCACAGGCAAGATGTGGAACGACAGCTGGACAAACATTCACTGAAGACAGAGTTTGAGGAATTAGAGAGCGAGCCTGAAGTACCGTCACTTAAGTCGTAAAAACCTAGCAGAGAAAGAAAGAAAAACAAGAATTTTACATTCAAAAAGAGGCAATTATCAGAATGCAGTAATCATTATTTACTAATATATCACTGTTCTGCAATCAATATCAAAAGTGTTCTGTCAAAACCTCGTATGGCACTTTAGTATTTTCAGGCACTTTCAGATTTTGACAGAACACCGTCAAGATATACTGTATGTATGTGTGTATGTGTATATATATATATATATATATATATATATATATATATATATATATATATATATATATATATGTGTGTGTTTCTCAAATGTGGCTTGAACAAAAATGAAATTACTTTGTGATATAAATCAGACAATAGAGAATTAAGGACACAAGTAATCTCCCCAGCTAGTGGGATCAAAATCTTTAAAACAATAATGACTTTCAGAAAGAAGCCAACACATATGCAGTCAATTTCTGATTTATATACACTTCACAAAACAAAAGTGTAGTCTGCTTCAGCACTAAAATGACCTCTTGTATTTGGAATGTAAACCAACTCAGCTGGGAAGGCAGTAAGCACAGGGTGCAGATTGTTCATATTACCAAATTAGTGCCTAAACAGTGTGGCTAAGCAGTCTCCAACCGAGATTAGGCCTGGCAAGGACACAAGCTGCCACTAGCATTATTGTATTCACAAAGCACTTTAATACCAAATTATATAACTTGATTATGAACTATGTTTATGTGCTTGTGGGAATAAGAATTGTGAATTGAGGACCAAGGAAAGTGCTGTGCGATGATTGGATCAGACCTCTGAGCTTGGTTTAACATTATGTACTTTATTATTTTATCCATTAATCTACAGAAATAATTTCCTAATCCTTAAAAGATGGCAAAAGTCTCAATCCTTCACTACTCCCAAGTTAGCACCAACCTGAACTGGGCCGACTATCACTCTCCAAACGCTCATGTACAGTCTCTGTGTCCAGTCGCAGGTCACTGATCTGTCTGTCCAACTCCTGGAGCTGACTAATCAAACCAGCATCTCGTCTCCGCAGGCAGTTCTGTATTAGAAAAGAAATTCAGTGAGGTCAGAAAAACATGTGCTTCATGGGAGGAAAATCAACAGTGGAGTCAGTTAATGCATAGAAAATAAATCAGACATTGTTTTCAGTGCTCTGGTATTTAAACCAATAATGAAGTAAGTTGTAGCTCAGCTGTTTCAGGTGATCAGCCCCTTTGGAATTCAAGTCTATTTCCCATGGTTCTCTGAATGCTGGCTGCCTGGAGGTATGGATCATACAAGTGTAATGGACTAAATTAGAGTCAGGCCTGTTGGGGGAGAAGTATTTGGCTTAAACACGCCACTTATGTGGAATCAGCTGCATCTGACAACACCCGGATCATGTGCTGCATTCCAATTGAAAGTGTGGTGAAACAGCCAACAAAGGGAAGAGCAATTAAAGCACACATATATTACTTACTGATTCATAATCAGTGGTGTGTTATCTGACAGGAGCAGCAGATTCCAGTGCTATATAGAGCAACAAGAATGACACTGGCTTTACTAGGGACTGGGAGGCAATAAAAAAAGAAGAAAAAAAAGGAAAACCTGACAGGCAGGCTTGTGGTGATTTATGGGCTTGGAGCTCTTAGAATGTAGGGCTGTGGAGACCATTTTTACACACAGCGCCATTTGCAGAGTACAGCAAGTTATTTTAAAATAGTACTAAATTAATCTTGGGTAGTAGTGATGATAGGATGAAGACAAGGTTTGGGAACAACAATGTTCATTCCATGGGTTTCTAAAGTATGTTAAGGCTTTTAGAAGAACATCAGTATTACCTTTCCTATTTACTTAAATCATAAACAAGGACAACATTCTTCATAGATTGAAGTAACTGTTGCTGTTCTTGATCTTTGTCCTCTGTCTGGTTTTCACAGTAGGGTTTTTTTTTTCCTTTGATTTCATCTGTACTGTACTCTGTTACATGGGAACAGTGTGTGTGTGTGTGTGTGTGTGTGTGTGTGTGTGTGTGAACACAGAGGGAACTTTAACCCCGACTGGATCTTCAGCCTGTTTTAAGCTCAGCAGGGTGTCGGGGTGTGTTGTGCTGCAAAACTTCATTTGGGCCGCTTGTTCTTTTGTACCTCAGGAAGACCCCGGCTGGAACAGAGGAACCCCCTCGAAGCATGGAGCAGGACATTCAGGAAGTTCCATTTAAATAACATTACATAGCTTTGCACAGCTTCCCTGTCATTTTAATGATGGTCTGCGGAAATTACTGGACTTTTATTTTGTTTCATGTACGAATAAAACCAAAGCAATGTCCGGTATATTTAACTTCTTGTAAATTAAACACTTTATAAGCGTCAATAATGATATTGTTTTACGCATTGCCTGCATGGAGATTTTTTTTGTTTTGCCCTAATTTGGTGTGTTAATTGCAATCATTTAAAGTGAAAATGCATTATTTTATACTACAGCGCGTTCGTCTGTAGGTTTTACTCTTGAAGATGCATGAATCAACAACTAAGTTATTTATCCTAGTACTTTACTGTATTTTAAATAATATTGAGTGAAGCTTGCGCGCCACATGCGCACGCAAAGGAATGACGCGCGCACAACACACGCACACACAAAACCTCTGCAACATTATATATATGCTAACAGTGTATATTTTGTTGAGTTTACATACCAGCTGCTTTCTCAATAGCAAAATGTTCTCTTCCAACAGTTTCTCCTCATGGTTTAGGAAGTTGTCCTCTACAGCCGGACATAGCTGATTATCTTCCTCTCCACTTGAGCCGATATTGTCCTGATTATTGAGGGCGTTATGAACCAGCAGCTCCTGTCTCTGTCTCAGATAGTCTAGTTCTGCCAGACCAGCCACCGCGGCCTCCATCCTGTCCCGGGCTCTGAGGCGCTCCGGCTCGGTGTCCCCTCGCTCTCTGGAGCGATTCTCGTAATCCTTCCTGTCCCGCATCCCAGCGCTGTCCCGGGGGATAAACAGCTCTGCAAGCGCAGCAGTGGTCTGCTTCATCATAGCTGTGGCTCAGACCACCTCACCCTGAAGTCTGCTGATGTTTAAACTATACACCCTTAATGTACTTCGTATACCTACTTACATCATTATACATCATTTCCAGCAAAAAAAAAAAAATCAACCCAAAACTTTAAAGTATCCACATAATGTCCACAGAATTAAAAAAAAAAAAAAAAAAAAAAAAAGGTCTACTTTAGTTAATTTATCGTTGCTTTAAAAAAAAGAAATAACAGTTTACAAATGCAACAAACAACAACAACAAAAGTATCCAAAGAGTGCAGTCCAGGAGGGAGGAAGCACACGCGCGCTATACAGGATGCGAGTGTGCGGGTCAATATAGCGCTCTGAAGCTGCTGCTGCTGCTGCGCGCGCTCTGTGTGCAGCACCCTGTCAACTCCCAGGCGCAGGGAGGTCCTAATGTCCGCCCATTTACATCACCAACCTTATCCTCGTCCACTTGCGTTTTTCTATCACATTTCTCATCTCTTTGTTCATATGATGAAGCTGTGAAATTAAAGTCATATTCGGGTCGGGTTAGTATTAATGATCAATAGATGACCAAAAACGCTGTTCTTTTAAACTGACTATTTTAAAGATAACACATATTGTTTTTTAAATAATAATTTCTAAATAATAACAAATTGTTATTAAGAAATTCCTTATGGAAAAAGAAAGTGTGGTAAATTGTACAATAAAGCATATATACTTTTATTGCGCGCGCACACACACACACACACACACACACACACACACACACACACACACGAAGTGTGGGTGAAAATTAAGAGAGAGAATGCCTGCCCTCTGCTGTTCTTTAAAAGGTCAAGCTGCAACAAAGGTAACATTTATAAACCAAGAATGTACAAAAAGACACACACACACACACACACACACACACACACCTATGTACATACTTATAATTACTCTGTCTGTCTTCCTTTCGGCTTTTTTCCCTTTTTTTTTTTACTCAGGAGTCGCCACAGCGAATCATCTGATTCGCACGTTTGATTTGGCAGAGGTGTTTACGTCGGATGCTCTTCCTGTCACAACCCTTTTTATCAAGGGACAGAAACACACTGACGACTTTGCAGCTACTCTTTACGAAAGTCAGCAATGGTTCTTTTACATGCCTCTCACCATAGACAGTGAGAGACATGGCCCGCCTTTGGTAACCCAGTTAGCCTCACTGGGGGGGGACAGTGACAACCTTGTGGAGAGTGGGACTCGAACCCCCAACCTTAGGATCAGCGATCCAGCACCCTATACCACTAGACCACCACTGCCCCACTTATAATTTATAACTTATAATTACTCTCTGTATGTATATTATACTTTTTTTAAGATTACAGCAAATAAATTATAGGGTTCGTGGTTGCCCCCGAGTAGGGTGCTGGATTACTGATCCCATGGTTGGGGGTTCAAGCCCCATTTCAGTCCTGATTCTCACTGCTGTCCCCCAGTGCAGCTAACTGGTTTATCAAAGGCCTGCCATGTCTCTCACTATCTATGGTGAGAGGCATGTAAAAGAACCACTGCTGACTTTTGACAATCAGTGCGTTTCTGCCCTGTGATGGCCTGGCAAGCTGTTTAGAGTGTACTCTGCCTTCGCCCAGAGTTGGCTGCGATGGGCCAGCAGATGATAGCAGACCGTGGCGCTGTATCTTTCAACATCTTTTAAAACGTGTGTGTATGTATGTGTGTGTGTGTGTGTGTGTGTGTGTGTGTGTGTGTGTGTGTGTGTGTGTATATATATATATATATATATATAAAATGTATACATAGATACTGCCCTACACAATTATTGGAACCCTTGGTTAAGATGTCATCATCATCATCATCATCATTTTCTATAACCGCTTCATCCTAATTAGGGTCGCGGGGAGGCTGGTGCCCATCCCAGCCAACTCAGAGCAAGGGCAGAGTACACCCTGGACAGCTCGCCAGGCCATCGCAGGGCGGAAACACGCTGACGGCTTTGCAGCCTACTCTTGTCGAAAGTCAGCAATGGTTCTTTTACATGCCTCACACCATAGACAGTGAGAGACATGGCCGGCCTTTGATAACCCAGTTAGCTGTTGCTGGGTTAAGCTGTGTTAAAGTAATTTAAAAGAATTCTATTTTTTTAAATGCAGAATACTCTCACACTGAAAATTGTAGAAAAATGTATCCTTCAATTTTAGGGGGAAAATCACTGACTAAGAAATAATTATTTTTCATAAAATAATCGCCTGTTCCACAATTATTGGCACCCCAAACAATTCCTAGGAAATAAATGTAATTGACGATTTTCTGTCATTTCTACAGTAGTTTACAAACCTTTATCAGAATATCGAGGGACATTTAAGTAGTAATGCATCACTTCCTGTTTCCCTAGGGTATAAGTATGATGTGACACAGAGGCAATTGGCTTATTCACCCCTGAACATGGGAATAAAACATAGCTCAATGTTTTAAACTGCAACAGATGGGAGCATCTTGGGGTCACAAAGTCTCCAAAACAACCATCAGACGCAATCTACATACTGTACTAAAAAGCTGTTTGGGAGGCACGCACAAAAAAAACCCTTTTCTCACTCACAATAATAAATACAAATGTCGAGTTCATTAAACAGTGCTGGGACTTCAACTGGGACTGTATGCTTTGGTCAGATGAGACCAAGATCAAAGTTTATGGCAAGAAACACTCTGTGCGTTTGGTGGCACACAAAAGTAAATGTATAAAAACATCTCATGCCCACTGTGAAGTAATGGGGATCCATGATGCCGTGGACCTGTTTCTCTTCCAGACAGCTGGAGACCTTGTTAGGGTGCATGGCATCATGTATGTTTTGAAATACTAGAAACATTTAAATCAGAATCTAGTGGCCTCTGCTTGAAAGCTGAAAATGGATCATCACTGGTCTTTCAGCAAATAATGACCCTAAACATGCAGCCAAATCTACAGAGAAATGGTTCACTAGACACAGAATCAAGCTTCTCCCATCTCAGGCCATCTCAGTCCCCAGACCTGAACCCCATTGAAACCCTGTGGAGTGAGCTGAACCGGAGAGTGTACAGGAGAGGACCAGGTCGCTGGATGATTTAGAGAGATTGTACAAAGAGAAATGGTCCAACATTCTTTTTTCAGTATTCTGCCATCTTGTGAAACATTATAGGAGAAGATTAGGTAATATTTTGTTGGTAAAAGGGGACGTATAAAGTATTAACATCAAGGGTGCTAATAATTCTAGCACACATTATTTGATGTAAAAGAATTATTTCCGATTGTGGGGTTTTTTTCGACATGCATATTCGGCTGTTCCAAATTGCCACTAGCTGTGTGAATGGTTGTGTGTCTGTTGGCTTAGCAATGGCCTGGCATTCTGTTCAGGGTGTATATTGTCATCATCCAGAGGTGGCTGAGATAGACTCTAGTCTTCCCATTACCCTACAAGGATTAAGCCACTCCTTAAATGAATGAATGAGAATTTGAATGTAAATTTGTTTACAAATGTTTATTTTGTAATTTCACACGAAACAATTTTTCAGTTGAGAAAAACAGGCCGTTTAGTGAGATGAATGTAAATGATGTAAGAAACTCCGGTGGGCTTTGTGTCTCTGAGTTGGAATAATTTAGTTCCTTCTAAGCATTGACGGACGGCTCTATTCTGTATCAGGGCACTGCAACTCAGCAGCTAATTAAAACCAACCGCACCTTTAAAGTCTGTGTCTATCAACTCCAGCTAATGGAGCAGGCACTGGCAGCACCTAGACGTGCAGCAGAAAGACATTGTAGAGAGGAGGAGAGCAATATGAGGCAAGCACAAAGCTAATCTCGCTTTCTAAACATGATGGGGATTTAGGAAATTGGATCTATGGACAGTTCTATGAGGAACAGATGTTTGCAAACCAACTCCTGACCCTTTAATAACATCCTTAAATAGAACATTAGACTGGACCTATGCCCCCTTCAACCCCCCACCCCACCCCCCACCCCACCCCCCCACACACACACACACCCTGACAACAGCCATATTTCAAGCCAGTCATGATAGTTGAGTGCCCTCAGGCGGGGTCTGTGACACCAGGAACAGGAAGTGATCTGAGGTAAACATACTATAATTATATCAAAGAAAACGCCTCCGTGGCCTCTTAATCAAATCTCTGAAACAAACAGGACAAACCCTGTCTACGAACTATGAATTTCCTCATGGATTTTTCATATCGTCAGTGTCAAGTTTCTAACAACAGGAACATGTTTTCATGTCACTGACTCTAAAATAACTGCGACTAAATAACAAAGCGGTGGCCTGGTGGTAAAGGTACTGGATCATCGATTCCAAGGTTGGAGGTTCAAGCCCCACTCTCAACAGGTTGTCACTGTCCCCGCAGTGCACCAGCGCAGCTAGTTATCAAAGGCCAGCCATGTCTCTCACTGTCTGTGGTGTGAAGCATGTAAAAGAACCATTACTGACTTTCATCAAGAGTAGGCTGCATAGCCATCAGCGGCTTGGCGAGCCATCCAGGGTGTATTCTGCCCTCGCCCGGAGTCACCTGGGATGGGTGCAAGCCTCCCTGGGACCCTAATTAGGATTAAGCAATTCAGAAAGTGAATGAATGATAAATAGCAAAGCCTAACACCACAGTCCCTGGCAGTTTGTGTTCTACAGAATTTTTAGCTTTGCATTCACATGCTTCTGTCTGCTTAGCTTCAGAATGCAATGCACACACTGTCAAGCATGCAACAAATGACTATTGTTAAAACTTGATTTGCTTTAATTTGGCATTGCTCAAAATGTGCTGTGTGAGTAACAAGCAAGCACTCAAAGTGTGGATCCATCTGCCAAACGCACATTATTATTCAGTTCAGTTCATTTTTTGTACCCACTTAATCATAGTTTGGGTCGCGGGGAGGCTGGTGCCCATCCCAGCCAACTTCGGGCGAGGGCAGAGTACACCCTGGACAGCTCGCCAGGCCATCGCAGGGCGGAAACACACTGACGGCTTTGCAACCTACTCTTGTCGAAAGTCAGCAATGGTTCTCACACCATCGACAGTGGGAGACATGGCCGGCCTTTGATAACCCAGTTAGCTGCACTGGGGGGGCAGTGACAACCTTGTGGAGAGTGGGACTCGAACCCCCAACCTTTGGATCAGTGATCCAGAGCCCTATACCACTAGACCACCACTGCCCGCACATTATTATTATTATTATTATTATTATTATTATTATTATAGGTCTAATCAATATGGCTGTGATGTGCTGGAAAAATAATTATCAGATCAATGTTGCAAGGATCATTAAATGAGAAAATAATCCCTTTTTAAGTGGTGATGACAAAATCAAAGAAGAAGAAGAAGAAGAAGAAGAGTAAAGTTAATACACTAAAGATTAATGTTTGCAAGCACTGAGTTCTTTATAATCATTCTGTGAAAGATTCGATGACTTCCTGTCATCACCAACTGAGAAAGCAATTTAAAAGCGTATGAATCAAAAAAACACTTGTAGTGACAACAGATCAAATCGTTCAGTGTGAAGCCAAATCCTTCGAGGGCATAATGCTGGGTCAGTGTTTCTTTTCATGGAAAAATATTTTGATGTTTAAAATTTGCTTTTGTTATCACGTGGAGGGATTTTATGTTTGCAGCTTGAGTATATGTCTTTGACAAAAGTCTCGACCTGAACTCAGACATCATTGTGCGTCTAGTACAGCGATCGGCACAGTGGGTGTGCAGGCTGAATCAATCTCAGCTTTGTGTTTGTAATGTGAAAGGCATGGTGAGTCTTTTCTTCACACTGTGAGAATGGCAACTCGGTGTGATCTCACCAACACACGGCAGACAGGATGGAAGACAAGGCCAGACCTAAACTCTTTGATTTAGGAATCTACTGTACGGTATAGTTTCAATTGTTATCGTTTGGAGGAGAAGCAAGTTGTATTAAACAAGACATGACTGAGTGCAGTTGAATCAGTAAAACACATTAATTTCTTCATCTACAGAACACACTAAGACATTAATATGCATGTACAAATAAAATATACTGTATCTGGTTTCATCTGGTTTCTTTGTCTTCATGGGTGTGGACAAGAGAAAAACGTGTGGCTGATAACTAGCATATGCCTTCAGATACTGTTTCTAATGAACAGCTCTCACATGGCACAGTATGGAAAATTACACTAATTTGCTTGCTGGGCATTCATCAGGTTGGTCATGTGTGGTGTTTCCATCCATTATGTGTAAGATTACACTGGGATTGTATTTCTTCTTTACTTTTCAGTAGCTCACACGGTCCCATTTACAAAATGGTTCCATTTATGTAACCCATAATTCCACAGAAGTAAAAGCGCTCACTCCCCAGTTTAATTGTTTCTGTAATAAAAGAGAAGTATATCATAACATAATGTGCTTACAGGTCTAATATTTAGACGAGGTCAAAAAGAAAGCATATGTGGTAGTGGTGGTAATAAAGCAAGGCAATGCACTGATGTCACACAACCCACATTTAAACACTCACATAAACAGTAGCACTGCATACAATTATCTGTGTACACAATATCCATGCAGAAATATACACTGAAGAAAACTGTTAGTGGTTCCATGCTTACGGAACTTTTTCAAACAAAAGATTTGGATTTGAACACCCATACTGATTCGGACCACATAAATCCATAATATAAACTTTAGACAACCAAATGAGCCATGTCCATGAACTTTTCCTTCCATGATCAGATCAAAAGCCTCTTTTTTCCAAATGGAAACTTCAGAAACAGAATGGGTAGTGAACAGAGAATGAACCAAGATGAAGTAATGCTGAGGCCTTTTCCACACACACACACACACACACACACACACACACACACACACACACAGTCTGGCTTCCCAAGCAGTTCTTGTAAGTAGGCCCTTACTGTCACAGTTTCGATGGATGTGGGTCCATACAATGGCAGTTAGCTCCTGCCTGCCATATAGCATCTTAAAATCTTTCATACATTCAGCCTATAGCATGAGCCCAGTATCTATCAATCTATATACATACGCATGCACACACACACACACACACACACACACACACACACACACACACACACACACACATACATATCTGTGTGTGTGCGCACTTTATAGACTTGGAGAAGGCTTTTGATCGTGTCCCTTGGGCTATCTTGTGGGGTGTGCTCTGGGAGTACGGTTCACTGGATCCGTTCCTATGCACCATTAGGTCTTTGTATCAGTGGAGCCAGAGCTTGATATTGATATTGATAACAACAGGTCGAATTAGTTTCCGGTGAGGGTGGGAGTCCCCCAGGGCTGTCCTTTGTCACTGATTCTGTTCATAATTTTCATGGACAGAATTTCTAGGTGCAGTTGAGGTATTGAAGGGTTGTGATTTGGTGGCCATAGGATCTCATCGCTGAGATCTCCAGCTATCATTGGATGAATTCGCAGCTGCGTGTGAAGTAGCTGGGATGAGAATCAGCAACTCAAAGTCCAAGGCCATGGTTTTCAGTCAGAAAAGGGTGGAATGCATCCTCTGTGTCTGAAATAATGTCCTGTCCCCAAGTGGAGGAGTTCAAGTATCTTGAGGTCTTATTCATGAATGAGGGAAGGATGGAGCATCAGATCAACAGCAGATCGGTACAGCTCCTTCTGTAAAGCAGAGTTCATACCTGTCTGTCCTGGTGAAGAGGGAGCTGAGTCGGAAGGCAAAGCTCTCAGTTTACCAGTTGATCTACTTTCCAACCTTCATATATGGATGCGAGCTTTGGGTCTGGATACAACTGGCTGAAACGAGCTTCCCTCGCAGAGAGGCAGGGTTCTCCCTTACAGATAGGGTGAGAAGCTCAACCAACCGGTTAGAGCTCAGAATAGAACCACTGTTCCTCCGCATTCAGGAGCCAGTTGAGGTGGCTTGAGCATTTGATTAGAATGCTGCCCGAAGGACTACCTAGTATGGTGTTTCAGGCATGTTAACTGGAAGGAGACCCCAGAGTCAATCTAGAACACTCTAAAGAGCTTATGTCTCTCAGCTGGTCTGGGAACACCTCGATGTCTACCAGAGCTGCCCTTGGGCAAGGCACCTGACCCCATCTGCACTGTGGACATCTCAACGTGGTTGCCTACTGCTTCTGTGTGTCTGCGCTCACTTTGGATGAGTTAAATTCAGAGCTAAATTTCCCTTGTTTGACAATAAATTAATAAAATAAAATAAAATACTGTATAATAAATGTCTAATCCAGATACGAGATCTAAGACAGTCGTATCTACACTTGCAATTGTAGTCATAAGGTTGTGCAAGACAATGAAATGCATACACAGACAAATGGAGTGGCTGCCTAGCAATACAGCTTCTGTTTGAGAAAACAGGAGAGAGAGCACAGAAATTGGTAAATGTCAGGCCAAGATTGAGCTCTTTATAAAGCGTACATAATGAATCCTCACACTCACTGTGTGTTATTTAAAAGCTTGGCAGTTTGGGCATGCGATGGTATCCATCATCCGTTTCAGGTATAATTTACTGTACAGCACATTCCACTCTCATTCTCACGTTCGACATCATTAGCAGTTTCGCTCTACCACCGTTGTAACGGTGTGAAACCCAGGACATGCCGCCCAGAATCCCACTGCACACTGACCAATCCCCCTGTGTCTCACACAGGCTGTTGCCAAGCAACCCATGCATAACCGGCAGCCTTGAGGGAGAAATCTCCACTCATCCTTCTTCCCATGGGATAAATATCTGCAAAATAGTCAACCTAAAGATTGTATTGGAAAACAACTAATAGTTCCACATAGAAAAAAACAACAGTTCCTTTGTGTGGAAACATATTTCCACAACTTGGGGATGCCTGGGGATTTTTTTAGGGCACCTTTACAAATTGTGATGAGTGAGTGCAAATATCTGTAATATCTCTATTGGCTAAATTTCCATGTCACTTATACTATATTTGAGGGTAATGATAAAGATATACCAAATAAATTGCTTATGATTTTTTTGCTGTACTGACTATTAAGACTTTAATGACTTATACAATAACAAATAGGACATAAATAACGTGTGATGGAAATGTTAGGAGGAAACTCATACCAGGAAGTTCATCTGTGGGTTAATTACAACTGGAACTAATTATTAAGACCAAGAGACACAAGTCTATTCCCTTTAGGACATTATCTTTCAGAGATTCAGCCTTGCTACTCTCTGTGGACAGCAAGCTGTGACAGGTTGTAGCATTGCCACGGAAAGTGTGCACCAATCGACTGAATCCCAGATGGATCTCTACTCATTATATAAGCGTTGGAATAATGGGTTTCTCTCGCAGTAAAACTAACAATTATTGCTCGAAGGCCTGAAGGTGAGGTAGACATTTCGGAATAGTCTGAACATTAAGGGGAGGCGGGTTCATCTCAGAACCTGAGGCGAATAAATGTTTAAGCATACAGTATAGTACACATTTATATAACCTATTTTTTGCATATGTTATCCATTTACGTGGCAGGTGAGCAACACACGAGCACTGTTAAGCCAATAGCGTCTGTTTTAAACTCCTTCAGAGTTCGAGTATGTACTACTGTATATAGAAACACAAGGAAAACAAAGCAAAAAGAGAATTTTCTGATCAATTTTTACATTTTAAAGCATGATAACGATGGTGCTATCTGCTCCAAGTGACCGTGACAAATTGTGAGTGTCCATCGTTTTGATTCAAATATTATCCTCGTTGGATAATGTTTTTTAAATCCTCAGATAGCAGATCGCGCCATCCCTGTACAGAATACTCTAATAGTGAAATACAGCTGACTACATATAGGTCACTTGGTACTGTTTACTTGTGGCCGCGTTTCCTATCAGTTCGGTGCTGGATGTGTGCACAGCTGTTTAATATTTTCATTGTCAGTGAACTCAACCTACAGTGTCCGAGTTATTCAGGGCAGTTATTTGTTTGTAGTCCAAATATAGCTTTTTCAAAAAAAAGTTCCACAGTGGAGTGTCTTGGGCTTTATGATGAAGTGTGTGCGAAGAGCACAGATAAAGAGAAAACTACGAAAAGGTTCACTAGCATTTATATAGTATATAAAACATGTCTTGTTAGATAACATGTGGTCATTTGACACACAAATATTTTTACAAGCTACAGTATATGTAAACAGTAATCTGACAGTGAACATTAAAATCCAACTATATAACAATGTATATATTGTAATATCCAAGTAGAGACAGGCATCTGATTATGATTTATAGGTCTGTGAGTGTCTCTCAAAGCAAAGCACATTTCTCACAGCTCTACATTAATTACATTAAAATGAAAGATTACATACAATAATAAAGCTCAACTATGAAACAGTGGTAACACATACTGTATGAAATACATAAATGAAATATATAGACAGGGAGCCCTCGCTACTTCACGCTTCAATTCATGTGGCTTCAGTGCATCACAGTTTAAATAAATAAATATTAATCAAATTTAAAAATAAGGAAATTAAGGAAGAATAGGGGGAAAGGTTAAGGAAAATGCCACAAAAACAAGGCCCATTATGCAAAAAAAACCCTAAACCAACACAAAACAAAAAAACAACCCAAAATCTACCAACAAAACTACTTACATTGTTGCATCTGTGTGCGCACGTATGTATGTGTGTCGTCTTCTTCTCGTGTAATACTATCTGTATGTGTGCGTATTTATATTTTATTTACATCTTATGTTATTTTTTAAATGTTTACTTGTTATTATAACCATTTATAGCATTATCATGTATTTATTGGTATTATATACGTATACGTCAGTCAGGGAGATCTCGGTCCCAATTAACCGCGGAAAGTGAAAGATTCCTGTATATATACTAGTATATGAGGCTGTGGTGGTCTAGTGGTATAGGGCGCTGGATCGCTGATCCTAAGGATGGCGGTTCAAACTGTCCAGTGCAGCTAACTGGGTTATCAAAGGCCAGCCATGTCTCTCACTGTTGATGGTGAGAGGTTCATGTAGAAGAACCATTGCTGACTTTCTTAAAAAGAGTAGGCTACAAAGCTGTCAGGGTGTTTCTGTCCCCTGCTGAAAGGGTTATGTCAGGAAGGGCATCCGACGTAAAAACCTATACTAAATCAAACGTGCGAATCACTCGCTGTGGCGACCCATGAAAAAGCCAAAAGGAAATCTCTCTCATATATATATATATATATATATATATATATATATATATATATATATATATACACACATATATATATACCACCCAGCAAATGTAAAAATCCAGGTTACGAAAAACATTTTCCTAAATTTTCGTCCTCTTTATACGAAACAACCTCTTCTTACGAAAAATGCCAAATGTGCCATTCAAAAATTCAAATGCACCATTCAAACGCACCATTCAAAAATTAAAACGTGCCATTCAAACAATGCGCGAGTTGTTCTCTCATTGGCTGTCTCCCAACATCCCGCCCCTCTGGCCTCCAATTGGCCAGGAGTGAGCTGATCTGTACCCATTCCTGTACCCATACTTGCTGTTTGTCACACGCGTGAAGGAGAGCTGAACAGGACTGTTGGCTCATGAGCTTTTTGAGAGTGATCATTGCAGCGTTATATTTCGTTCTCCATTATGGACCCCAAGAAAGTGATTCCCGGTGACACAGAAAAGAAGAAGCGGGCTTTGATTGATAACAGAGCGGTTATCGGTTAACTCTGCGGTTGAGCGAAATCGCAAAGGAGTATGGCTGAAACCCTTCTACAATTGGGACGATATTGAAGCGGAAGGAGACCTTAAAAGCGGAGATACAGTGATGGAGGTGATTATTTCGGAAAAAGCAACCGCCATATGTAAGGACCTTATGAAGGACGGTGAGGATGGGGGTGAGGGTTCTTCAGACCAGCAACCCCTGGCCTTTAAAGTATCACATGGGTAGTTCGAGAGATTTAAAAAAGGTAAATAGTTTTCTTTTACTTTTAATACATATTTCATACATATTTCGTACACAATTGGTGTACTTTTATCATTTTTAAAGAGTTTATGGTGTAGTCTTGGGAGCCTAGGAACGAATCACGTGTTTTACATGTAAAATGCACCTCTACTTACTAAAACTCCAGGTTACAAAAAAGGCACTGGAACAGATTAATTTTGTAAGTGGAGGGCCGACTGTGTGTGTATATATGTGTATATATATATATATATATATACACACCCCAGTGCGGCTAACTGGGTTATCAAAGGCGGGCCATGTCTCTCACTGTCTATGGTGTGAGGCATGTAAAAGAACCATTGCTGACTTTCGTAAAGATTAGCTGCAAAGTCGTCAGCATGTTTCTGTCCCTTGCTAAAAAGGGTTGAGACAGGAAGGGCATCCGACGTAAAAACCTCTGCCAAATCAAACGTGCGAATCAGATGATTCGCTGTGGCGACTCCCAAGTAAAAGGGGAAAAAAGCCGAAAGGAAGACAGACATATATATATATTATATATATATATATATATATATATATATATATATATATATATATATATATATATATATATATATACATACATACATACATACACTGGGAAATAGAAACTTCTTGTAACTTGGTTTTCTGTCATGTACATTTCTCTCTTTCTATTCAGTTTGCAAAAGCAGACAGTTTCCCCTTTCCAAGTTGAGGTTGTTCTGCACTTTCAGCACTCTCTCAGCAATGCTTAGCTGGGTTTATTCTGTGTAATGTTCCTCTCTCACCATTTCATCACTCACGCTCTGAAAACCATAAATCATTCCGGTGACCGCTTTCCCTCGCTTTCCCAGTATCCCTTAATCGCTTTAATTAAATGGCAATGCCGTTCCAAAGATAATTCCAACGTTCCACCAATCTCTTTGCCAGATCAAACAAACATCTGCACAGTGCAAATGTGTATGATGATGGGTGGGCACCAGCGTCAGTTCAAAAATCAGGCTCTGAACACAACCAAGAGTAAAAGATGGGCTCCATTAGGGCTTAACTGTTTAAAGATTTGATGTAAGTTAGAAAAACTGTGTGGTTTTCCTGTCTTTTTCTCTTTTCCCAATATAATAATAACACAAGGCTTCGGTAAAGTTGTGGAGCCTCTGTTGACTGTTGCTTCCAGACTACCATATTTAAGTAATGTAGGCGCAGAGGTATTACACATTACATGGAGTTAGTAATGTAGGAGTCATTACTGTTGGAAGAAGCTATGGCTATGCTAAGAAAGAGTCTACTCTGTTTATTAGTATTCCAACTCAACATCAATCATGAATATATCTTCAACATTTCATTTCATTGCTGTCCAGGGTGTACTCTGCCTTCGCCCAGAGTCAGCTGAGATGGGCGCCAGCCTCCCCGCGGTCGCGGTCATTCAGAAAGTGAATGAATGATGATTTCATTTCATTTATTTGTTTTTGCTGCTTAATCCTCAGAGAGATACAGGGAAGCAGAAGCCTATATCAGCCAACTCTAGGCAAAGGTGGAGTACCCTTGAACAGCTCACCAGTTAATCACAGGGCCAACACACATACAACCGTTCACACACTGCAGGAGGAAACCAGAGTGCCCTGGAAATTTTGTCAATATTTTCAAACAATCAACATTTCAGTTTATTGTTTATTCTCACATCGCCTGTTTTAGGCTCCACTTAACATAAAATAAATGATTTCCCTGATCTCTGGCTTTTATATCATCAATCATGCTCGAGAAGCATTAGAAGAGTCACGGTTAAACTTTCTCCAGGTCTATAACACAACCACAAATAACCCCGTTGGATATATAAGCAGTCAATACACATTTAAAACTGAATGAGACCGATCTCTGTTTACCACAATGCACTATACATATCTCTCAGAGATTGGGAATGCAACCATGCTATTTATTAATAGCAGACAGAATGGCCAAATTTTAGTCTGTAAATCTGTTTAGTCTGTAAAGTTTTACACTGCCATTGTTTAGAGAGCATGACAGCTGTTACATATTCCATGAAAGTTTTAAGACTCTGCTCTCAGTAATGGTTTTCCAACCATTAATCAAATCACCCAAAATAGCACAAACATTGTCCTCGAGAAGAGGCAGGGAAGGAGAGAAAAAAAAAATTAGGTCTACCTTGAGAACATAGAATAGAAGACTTTTATTCTGCTTTAGTGAGCGAACAAAGGATGGCAGAAAAAGGAATGTACCTTCTCCCTAGAGGACATTTAACCAGCATGGGTTGACTTTCTGTCCAGAACCCATTCAACACTATAGATTACTATTCAGCCATCTTATCTACCCAATGCATTCACTGTTTCCAGCTGAATATTCTTTGCAATATATGTCACTGGCTTGGGGATGAATCATTTGCATTCTGCTTTTCTCTGTCATTTTTTCAAATTAAACAAGTTCTGGTTGACGACAAACACCACTTTACTTCCAGACCAACATTTCTTATTGCATCAAGGACAGACCACAAGAGAGATTTGTGTGTGTGTGTGTGTGTGTGTGTGGTGTGATGGTTTGTCTTTGCTTTAATTGTGAGCAAATTTGCTTTGGTAAACTGTAAGCATGGAAAACAATGTAAGATAATTAACACCAAGCATTCACAGGCTGAGTGCTGGAGTGATTAAAGCTCTTGTCGATTGGTCCAGACGAGGTATAGCCGCCTGCAGCAAAGCTTAACAGCATTGTCTGATTAGGGTCACTGAAAGAAAAATATTCTCTCGACTCCTCTTTTCTGATCCCAGTATGTTTAAGGATTACTTTAACAGTTTTCTCTATTCTCTGTCCTGGTGTGTATTCACTCCCATTATTCATGAGTTTGTTCTGCCCTCTAAACTTGCCCCACCTGCACATACTGTATTGACCTGTCTGAATGAGTAATAAATCCCCCATACACAGCTCCACTACTATTATCCTACACACAAACTGTCAGACACTAAATATACTGTATACAGACACTCCCCGACTTACGTTTTTAATTGGTTCCGGACAAACGTAAGTTGTTACAGTGACATATGAAGTATGACGTGTGACGTATGACGCTCATACTGTACTATACATCCATAAATACCATTACCGTATCTCATAAAACACCCCTAAATCAATTATTATAAACATAACATTGTAAAATAATATCAAATATATCAAATAATATCAACATTAATTTCAAATAAGTCACTTATTTATACCGAGTCACTTTACATGATTAAAACAGTCAATCAACGCTTACAATATGTGAAACGCTCAATACCGAAAGTAGTGTACTTGCAAAAGTAGTGTACTTGCTGTGGGTTATACAGACTTCCGGTCTTTCAAGTGCGCAAGGGTGCCGTTGAACTTGTTTAGAACACAGCCGGCACTGATGCAGTCTCCCAGCAAAGCGGAGAGTTCTTTCTTTTGTGTAAGTAAGTAAGTAAACTTTATTCAAGAGATGCAGACAAAGAACAAGTACAAATCCTAATGAATACTAATATAAAATAAGTATACACTCTTTGGATTCTGCTAAAAGATAATAAATAGAAAGATTGTGCCGATCTGAGCCGACAGTTAATTCATCTCTGTGTATGAGCCTTGCACCCATGCTAGTAGGCTTATGCTTCTGACCAACCAGATTTGCTTGGGGTTACAAAAGTCCGCAAAACAGTGTAAACACAAAGATCACAGAGACAACATCTTAACACAAGGGTAACACTATATAACTAAGATTATATATGTATGTATATGTATACATACTCAGTCTGTAGTTTGTAAACAATGAATGCAGCGTCATTACGTCAGCATACTCCGTAGGTACGTCTAAACTCAAAATTTGACTTTTTTTTTTTTTTGGGAAAAAAACGTAAAATCGAAAAAATGTAAAATGGATGAACGTTAGTCGGGGAGCGTCTGTATACACTAAATATTGCTGTTCTGTTTTCCTAAATGTAAATGGTTTTACAATATTTCAGCAAATTTCCGTTGTGGTGATCTAGTGCTATAGGGCACTGGATCGCTGATCCTAAAGTTGGGAGTTGGAGTCTCACTCTCCACAAGGTTGTCACCGTCCCCCCCCCCCCCCCCCCCCCAGTGCGGCTAACTGGGTTATCAAAGGCCGGCCATGTCTCACACTGTCTATGGTGAGAAGCATGTAAAAGAACCATTGCTGACTTTCATAAAAGACTACAGTAGCTGCAAAGCCGTCAGCGTGTTTCTGTCCCTTGCTAAAGTGTTGTGTCAGGAAGGGCATCCGACGTAAAAACCTCTGCCAAATCAAACGTGCGAATCATTTGCTGTGGCGACGCCTGAAAAAAGTATCTCTCATTTCATGCGCCGCCTCTGGTTTTAATCTCTTATTTTCAAATAATTACACATATTTCAAAAAACATCATCATGTAGTTCATTACAACGCAAGCAAAAAAAAAAAACAATTTTTTTTAATTCTTCAGTGTGAAGTACACGGTGTGCATTCAGCCTTTTCTTTCCTGTTTAAACCTCCCCATCACCACCGGGCTTGAGGTTGTAGTGCAAGTCCAAATCAGACTATATAGAGCGTCATTGTGTGAGTAGAGGCCACATCTCTCTCTCTCTCTCTCTCTCGCTCTCTCTCTCTCTCTCTCTATTTGTGTCCAGCTGCTGAAACAGCTGTGTGTCTGTATTGCTGTGTGCATGGGGTGGAGTATTAAAAACGCTTTTATTTCCTGTCCTCTCAGCATGCTTGCCTTTTGACTGAAGAGTTAACTGAGAGTCGCTCAATCCACTCAAAACAGACATTCTGAGACAGCTGCTTTTGTCTACCTATGCCAGGAAACAAGAGACTGAAAACCCTGATGTGCTGTTGCTACACTTAAGGGGATGCATTAAAAGTCTATTGCGGGATGTGCCTTATAAGTAGGGTGGCAGTATTTCCAGAAACACTGCAAGCTCATTTTACTGGAAAGTTCTGCACTTTCAAGCCAGTGAGATGACTCAGTCCAGCTGAACGTCAACTCCCCAAAGGTTTACAATACCATTTGTGGAACACATATTAATGATAAACATTGCTGATTTTAAACCACTGGTGACGAATATAATAGAAAAAAACAGACTAAATGCATACTAATACAGCAACGTCATCTACATTAAAACAACACACATCACCACAGCCACCCTCCCTTAACTTAAGTCCTTGGCCTTACCTTACACACTCTTCTGTCTTACGTCATGACCATAAAATAAAATGTCTATTGTGTAATCTCACTCAATCAAAATTCTGCTATCATATGTTGCAAGAGCAAGACAGGGTCATGGAGCCCTGATAGTCTTCATAGTCTCCATCAGCACCCATCCATCAGAGGAGAAGCTTGAAGCAGCTGAGAACATCATCTCTAAACCTTAATGCGCGACCAAATGTGAGGCGCTCCACTGAATGTAGGCGCTTGTCGCAAGTAACGTATAGTGCTTTTGAGACGAAGCGCGGTTTATTCAGACTTCCGATCTTTTGAGTGAGCAAGTGCACGTTGAATACTTGTTTAGTACTCAACCTTCATTTGATCACTCAAAGATCGAAAGTGCGGATAAGCCGCGCTTTGTCTCACAAGCACCATACCTCACTTGCGACAAGCGCCTACGTTCAGTGGAGCGCCTCACAAATATGGGAGACATTTTTTTTTTGCATGAAGATTCATGTTCTGTTGAAGAAAGATGGGTGAAGATGGGAGGATATTGTATTGGAAAACAGTGACTCACCAACATCCTCGACATTCTGGAGTCTTGGTGCAGAACGCAGCACTGTAAATTGACTGGCTATGGGCCAGGTGAGTCCTCCCCCACTACTTGCATCTACAACAAACCTCCTTTAAGACACAGGGGCAGATACTCAGATGTCTCCCAAGCATCAATTAACAAGCTCAAAACTGTACCGTCCAAGCATGACGATCAAATCTGGTGTGTGTATCCAAGTAAACTCTCACATCCGACTCTGAAACTTTAATAGTCTCATTAAAGATGTGCTCATATCCCCCCATGGTGCTGAGACTCCTCTAAAGTGGTGCACAACTGTTTCTAGATGAGTAATTAAAGCTGGTGTTTCATATAAATCTCTAATTGGCATTGGGAACTCATTATAGATGCCCCCTGGTCTTTGGGAAGGAAGGAAGCATTTGGAGATGAGACTAGCATGCCAGGATGTAATAATATTGAACGTGTCTGAGCAGGTGACTATTACAGGCTTAATGGAAGGAATTTACTTGCAGGGCACAATGGTGTGGACAGGTTTATTAATAAACATAGTCAGAAATCAATTCAATCATCAGATAAGAAAAAATTGATAATTTCCTGAGAAAAAAAAAATTCAAAAAAACTTTAAGGATATGATTCTCTGATAAGTTTCTGTGAAGACTACCAACTACTTTATTAAAAAATGCCATTATGGAGCCTATCTCTGCCAACTCTGGGTGAAGGCAGGGTACAGCTAGATAGTTCCCCAGTCAATCACAGGACCAAAACCCATACACATGCTCAGATTTACATTATTGAGCAGACGCCTTTATCTCTGGATTGATTTATGTTTTATTCTCTTCATACAACTAAGGGTTAAGGGCCATGCTCAAGAGTCCAACAGTGGCAGTTTGCTCATAATGGGAATCGAATCTTTGACCTTTTGATCAATAACCCAGGCCCTTAACCACTGAGCCACCGATGCCCACACCAAGGGGCAATTTGGAATGGCCAATTAGCATAAATTGCATGTCTCTGGTCTGTGGGAGGAAACCTGAGTGCCCAGATGAAGCCCATGAAAGCACAAGGGCAAACCCGACACATAAGTGACCGCTCCAAGCCCATGGGCTTCTTGCTGTTGACAACTACACCACTGTGGCCCCCAGAAAGGATAGTGTTGTAATTTTTCATGAAAAATGTGTGGAGCTCAATTCACATTAAAACCTTCAGTTTCCTTCAGTTTTATGATTTAAAAAGTAATCAAAAGTTCTCAGACACTTCTGACATCATGGACAGAAGGTTTGCGTGCAAGACTTTTGTGAACATGATGTCGAAACAGGAACATGACTTTTCACATGAATATCACTTTTCACTGCTACTGATATAAACTCTTTTCCCACAATTATTTAGGACTTACACTTGTTGTATAACCATCTGGACGATATTTTGGACTGTAAATGAAGTTTCCCTTCTATGGTTTCTATCCTCATGGCTCCACCCAAATGAGGATGGGTTTCCCTTTTGGGTGTGGTTCTTCTCATGGTTTCTTCTCCTCCTCTACTGAGGGAGTTTTTCCTTAGCACCGTCATTGCAGACAATGCTTATCAGGACTGTATAGGCAAGTCTGTTGGGTTTTTACACCCGAGCCTAGTGGCTAATCAGGCCGGTGCTTATCAACTCCTCCTGGATGGGACACTAGTCCATCGCAGGTCACCTTCCCAGTATATTTTTACTGGTACCCATTTATATTGCTGGGTGAACAGAGGCACACTTGTGGTTGAGACCTTGCCCAGGGGTCTTAGCACAGTGAGGGTCTCAGTGGGATTCGAACTCATAACCTCTCGATCATGAGCACAGCACCCTAACCACTACACCACCAGCCCCACTAGGGCTGTATAGAGGTGTCGTATAAAATGTGTAATTCTTTTGTACTTTGTAAACTTCTACTTTTACTGTGTAAAGCTGCTTTGAGACAATGTTAATTGTAAAAATCACAATACAACTAAAACTGAATTGAATTGAATTGAATTGAGTACTTGCATCCTCCTAAACAGCAACTGCTTTTATTTATCACTGCTTGGTGCAAACAGCACTCATTTATCAGAGCTTTTGTGTCCAGGAACTGGAACTGATCCAAAATATTAAAAAAAAAAAAAAAAAAAAAAAAAAAGACTCTTTGTCTTTCACCACTCCCACACTGATATGTCAGACATATTGCTTTCTGTCTCCACTCAATGGATCATCTCTCTACTGCATCTCGGTTTCATTATATCATATGCTATATGGGTTAAAGTTAACTAAATTAATGGGAAAACAAGAATTAGCACAGGAAAGGTTCTGGCTAATTTTAAACCTGGTTGTGTGGTCAACCCCCCCAATCCAAACCCCGATAGTTTTAAAGCATCTGTGCAAATGGATCATTTATTCATGAAGCCATGCCACTGCTGTCATACATATGAATGACTAACAGGTGTTTCATTGTCAATTAATTTGGTCCTCAGGCAGACATGTAACACACACATCGGCAATTTCTAGCGAAGGGTCGCCTTAATTTATTTTCCAATATTTATTCTGCGCCATTAGCATACTGCCAAAACACCTCAATGCTCCATGTGGCCCTACTCTGCAAATCCAAACCTTAATATATTCAGCAGATAGCTGTCTACTCATTAGTTTTGAACTCTCGGAGTGCAGTCATTTTAGTGTTGATGGAATAATATAAAAAGCAAAGATTTGCACAGCCGCCCTATAATCATGATTCATTTGACCTCCCGTTGATTAAATGCAAATTGCTAATTTTTTTTTTTCTCTGAGGCAAATAAGAAAAGGTTCAGTTGAAGGACGTTCTCCTCAGACATCCCTGTATTTGTTGCAGCTTAATCTAAGCTTTTACAGTAAGATTTTACACAGACTGTAGACTTCATAGATCTGAAAGCCTCCGGACAAGTCACATGGGTTTAAGAGTCCAAACTGTCGGAGAGCAACACAGAGGTAAAATCTTTTTTTTTTTTTTTTTTGGTGTCTTCCCAGTGTTCAATCATGCAGGAGAAGAGTGGTCAATGTCACGCTCGATTTCCACCAGCTTCCTGCCTGACACATCTGGCTTTGATAAACAGCTGGCTAACTGGAACTGAAATTTTTTTTTTTTTTTTTTTTTGGAGAGAGCTATAGGAGGAAGGAGGGGTGGATATGAACTGACTGCACCCTTGGCTCATAACCTAGTCTTTAGAAAACATTTAAGAGAATGTGTGTGATATCAGGCCAGCAGTGGGGTTTTTAAAAGTGGCTCCCTTCTCTTCTGTAGACCAGCCTGATCTGGTCCTTTCCATCACCGCTCGCTCATTATAATCAAATCAATCCAAACAGATCAAGGCTGGCTTTTCATTAGCGGCCTGATACTTTATTATTTTATCTTAACACAGTGCTGATCACATCGTCAGCTCTTTGGAAAAACAATTAATAATACTTTCAAGTCTAATAGTGTAGAGCAGAATAAGAATCTATGAATCAGTAAACATCAGATACATTTCCTTCATCAGACCAGCAGTTACTCACAGAATCAGCGGCTCGTTTAAATCAGAAAGGCATCAGTACCTCAACCACATTTTATAAAAATTATTTTTTTGTAAAATAATACATACCGACAATATGTAATTTGCTGTGGTATGTGCAGTGTTGGTCATTCTTATTTTCCCATGTGTATTGGCTCACTTTCCAACCTGTCACCCCAGATCTCTGTTTTAATAAAAAAAATGCTAAAGCAAGGCTGTAAAAATAAAATACAATTAAATAAATAAATAAAAAAATGAAAACAGAATTCCAGCATGGTTACTTAGTATAGCACACAAGTCATACAGTTGTGTTCAAAATAATATCAGTCAGACATCACTAGCCTGATCAAGCAGTGTTTTTGGTAGGAAATGATATTTCTACATGGCAAATAATTAACGATCAGGTGTAGTAGACACAGGGCGGCACGGTGGCGTAGTGGTTAGCACGTCCACCTCACAGCAAGAAGGCCTGGGTTCGGTTCCTGGCCTGGGCGTTTCTGTGTGGAGTTTGCATGTTCTCCCTGTGCTCGCGTAGGTTTCTTCTGGGTACTCCAGTTTCCTCCCACGGTCCAAAAACATGCACAGTAGGCTAATTGGCTGTTCTAAATTGCCCACAGAAGGCAATGGCAAACCACTGCACTATCTTTGCCAAGAAAAACTCCATGAGATGATAATCAAGGCGTTATCCTTCATAGCAGGTCGCCAAGAGTCGTCCTACGACTCGGAAGGTATCAAACCAGACCAGACCAGTAATAGACACAACAGACATGGCATGCATGTTGCTGGCTTTGTGTAATCGAAAGGGGCGTGTTAAAAATAATAGCAGTGTGGAGTTTAATGAATGACATCATTCATTCTTTGAAAAACAGGTGAAAATGCTTGCCCTTATTTAAGGCAGGAAGGAAAACAGCAAATGTTGTACGTGCTGGTTGTTGTGAATTTACCTCTGGAAAAAAAATGGAAATGGTCGTTCCAGACATTGTTCAGATGTACAGCGTACCTTGAGTAAAAATTTGATTGGAGAGGGAAGAAAGAAGTGCAGACAATGATTGGCTGCTCAGCTAAAATGGTCAAAAAAAAACCTGAAAGATGTGGAAGAAGCGAAAAACTATCATTCGAATGGATTGAATACTGTAAATGCTAAAATGGCAAAGACTCAGCCAACAATCAGTTTCATGAAGATCAAAGAAAGTCTAAAATTACCTGTGAGTCCTGTTATAATTAGAAGGTGCCTATGTGAAGCCGAGCTATGAGCAAGAAGCTACTGCAAAGTCCGTCTGTTGAAAAAAGACGTGCGGAAGAGGTTATAATTTGCCAAAGAACACATTGACTGACCTAAAGAGAAACGACACAACATTTTGTGGACTTATTTGTAAGATTGTTTTTTTTGTGTCTAGTGACAAGCCTAGACAACCACGAAAACTGAATTCAAGACACTATACAATAATATACACAATCATGGTGGCACAAGCATCATATGAGGATGTTTCTCAGACTAAGGTGTCGGGCCTAATTATCGCATACCAGGGATCATGGATCAGTTTGAATACATCAGAATACTTGAAGAAGTCAAGCTGCCTTATGCTGAAGAGGAAATGCCCTTGAAATGGATGTTTCAACAAGACAATGAATCAAAACAGACAAGTAAACGAGCAGCATCTTGGTTCCAGACGAACAAAATTGAGGTTCTGGAGCGGTGGCACGATCCCTGGTCCTTAATCCAATAGAAAACTTGTGGGGTGACATTAAAATACATCTTCTGTGGCAAAAACAAAAAATACAGAAGAACTGTCGAATGTAGTCCAATCATGCTGGGCTGGAAAACCTGTTCACAGGTGCGACAAGTTGGTTGACTCCATGCAACATAGATGCACAGCAGCTCTCAGAATCAGTGTTTATACGAATAAATATTATATCAGTGATTCGAAGGAAAACATAATCTTACAGCATTTTTCAATTTATACACTGAATGTTTGAGTTTGTAAAGAATAAAGCAGACACTGCTATTTTAGTGAACAGTCTAATATTCACATTTCTTCAAAAGAATAACACAAATTTCATATATTTTTCTTCGTGTTTTGATTTAGAATAGAATGTCTAGTGTTGCCAATGAATTTGTGTGTATGTAAATAACAGCCACCATATACGATATAATTAGTGCACTGATCCAATAAGAGCCAGCCCCCCCCCCCTGTATTTTTGATTTTACTTCTACTAAGCACCCATGTGTACTGGGAGCATAATAGTAGATCAAACTTACCAATTTTATTCGATCAGTCTCTGTAACCCTAAAAAGAGGCGTTCACTGCCTGTAAAAGTGAATTTACATGGTATTACAAGACCCCCTGCCACTGGAGAATGTCTGTAATGTTCATCAGTAACAACACATTTGATCGTTCCGCCAAACAGGAAAATATTTTGCTGTGTTCTCTTGGTAAATGTCCAATAAGACGAGCCATTAGAAACTGCTACAGAAAAACTATGGGATGCTCTGAATGAATGGAGCACATCGGGGGAAAATATTTAAAGGAATAGCACCGGGAGGGAAAATTAAAGGGTCTTTTTTAAAATTATTCTGTTTTCTGTTTATTTTCAGGTTTCATGTAAGTAATTTGGTTGATACCACAAAATGAATAACACAAATACCAGTAAAACTGTTTTATTGTTCTGTTCTTATTCATGTTTTACACCTCTATGGCAGCAAGCACTTACCTTTCAACTCTACTGGTAAGCATTTTAATAAGTGCCCACTCACTCCAATTTTTTGAGCACCCTGGGCGCTTATCACGTCGAATCCGGTATTATAAAGAGTTTTAAACACACTGCTATTATTTTGAACACAACTGTATATCGCTCTGCTTCATTAATGTCAGCACGACAAATATGAGTAATACACTGTAGAACATTAGATATTGTTAATGTAAGCTACATTAAAAGTTGACAGAGAAAAAGCCTTTCTCGCACAAACTGCTCCTATTTTATATTAAAACATCCCCCACACCTTCAGTGAGAATCTCTAATCATTATTGTCTTAATTGCCAACATTGATGTTCAGTTTGCTGGTAAAGACTTGAGGCCTTCTTTATCTTGGCTGAGCTGCTGGAAAGTAAACAGGATGCTCATTAGACGGGCATCGTCACTGAAGCAGGCTGCAAAGTAACATCTGATAAACTGTACTGTTTTCTCTAGAGGAATAATAGCCTGGCAGTAATGAGGTGAAACCGAATCACGTAATGTAATGTTCAGCCATTACCGCACCATGCCATGTAGCCATGGATTTCAGAGCCAACATAAACTTTTGACCCTTCATAACGTCTCTGGGAGTCAGACCAATCTAAAAATAAAGGTGAATGAAAACAAACAAATAAAAAGTCAAAGAAACATACATTAAACAGTCAGTTACGTTTAAAAATAAAATATTTATTGATTTAAAAGTGCAAAATCATGTACAAAACCAATACCTACACTTTCCTTCTCACATTATTAAAACCACCTGACTGATACAGGATCACATGCTCATTTCATGTTCATCACCATGGTAATCGAGCAAAAACACTCTCACTAACCACAAATCATATAATTTCATTCTAATAAATATAATTCACTCTGGTCCCACAGCTTGACTCAGGCTGATGGAGCTTTGCTCAGCTCCTGCCCGCTGAAACCTGCAGGAAAGTACACACATGGATGACTCCACTTGTGCTAGAACACATCACTGAACGAGTCTGTATCACCTTCTACTGTGCTGAGAGTAGGAGACGGACCGTCCGTTTGGTCAGATTGCAGCCGAACTGACAGTAGCTCCGGGCCACCTCCTGTTTGTTTGGCACCTTCAGCTCCTGTGAGATGAAATGGAAAAAAAATCCATTAATAATGTAGGGTACGCACAATGTCAGAGCATTGCGTTTGAAGGTAGTGGAGTTTGAAGGTGTGATGACAATATTTGAAATACCAGTGTTATAATGAGTAATCAGCGACAATGTGGAACAGCACATAGCATTGCACTGTCAACGGTGCAGAATCACCAGTCCAATCCTGAGCTCAAATGTAATGTATTTGGAATTTCATATGTCCTCTGAATTCCCAAAAATATGCCCGTAGGAGGACTTGCTGCCTAAATTGCCTTAGGTGTGAATGAATGTGTCTGTGCATGTCACCCAGTGACAGACTGCTATTCCATCATGGCTTTATTCCAGCCATACACCCAGTGTTTTCATAGCCTCCATGAACCTGATCAGAATAAAAAGTTACTGAAGAAGAAATACTGAATAAATAATGAAAAATGTGAATGAATAAAGAAAAGGCCAGTGATTATTACAACACTTGATAAAAATGAATCGCATTACAGGGATCCCTTGCTACTTCGTGCTTCAATTCATGCAGCTTCAGTGTATCGCGGCTTTTGTTTTTATATATTCATCGAATTAAAAAAAATAAGGAAATTAAGGAAGAATAGGGGGAAGAGTTAAGGAAAATGCCCTGAAAACAAGGCCAACTATGCAAAAAAAAAAAATTAAAAATCCCCTAAACAAACACAAAACAAAAAAACAACCCAAAATCTTCCATCAACACTGGATACATTGTTGAGAGGTGTGCATCTGTGTGCATCTGTGTGCATGCGCGCGCGTCTGTATGTGTGTGTATTTGTTTTATTTACATATGTTTTTAATGTTTAATTGTTATTATAAGCATTAATAGCATTGAATATGTATTTATTGATATTATATACACATATACATGTACGTATACCAGTCAGATGGGGATTCACGTATTTTGATGGGCGCGTGGGGATCTCGGTCCCAATTAACCGTGGAAAGTGAGAGATCCCTGTATACATCAGTGCACCTCATGATCCACAATCACAAATTTATACTTGCTCAATTTTAATCTGAACATTTATTTCATGACATAAAGAGCCATGAATGGTTGTTCATCAGCTCAATTTTAAACCACTTGTTAATACAGGCAAAAAAAAAGTGGGGCCGGTGTCGTAGTGGTTATGGTGCTGCGCTCATGATCGGGAGGTTGTGTGTTCAAATCACATTGAGACCCCCACTGTGTTAAGACCCCTGGGCAAGGTCTCAACCACAAGTCTTCCTATGTTCACCCAGCAGTATAAATGGTTACCAGTAAAAATATACTGGGAAGGTGACCTGCGATGGACGAGCATCCCATCCAGGAAGAGTTGTACTCTGAGCCGCTTCACGCTATGGAAACCGAGGATAAGCACCGGCCTGATGAGCCACTATGGCTCGGGTGTAAAAAGCCCATAGGACTTCACCTTACCTGTTAATACAGGCTGTAAAACAACTCTTAAAACGCTAAACAAACAGACATCATTTGCATGAAGGGGGGCAAGACCTGGAGGCCATGTAGCCGTTTAGCCCAATCAATGAAGCGTACATGAATGGCACAGACATAGTCCAGAAAGAAAACAGGCTCCTGCAGAAAAGGTCCAGTGTCTGCACTCAGCTCTTATAGCCCAGGCTGTGGTAGAGGCTGTTACATGGTGACAGCTGATGCGTGTTTCACAGTCCTGAAAACATTCCCTTTTAGTCTAACAGGCTCTTAAAGGAAACTGGAAAATGTTCAAATTTTAAAAGGCACATTACTAAACGTACAAGAAGTTCCAAATAAAGTGAGATGGTCTACAAAATGGCAATTTGTGCCTAAAAGTTATCGTAGTTAATTTTCATTTATTTGTCCTTTTCTACAGAATAATTCAGTTTTATCCAAACAGATTTAGGTGACGAGGAATATGCTGGCAAAAAAACAATAACATAGAAGTAGAGTGGGAATAAACCTGGCAGAAATCTGTAAAGAAGATTGGACAACTGTATTTAGGACTGTTTTGTGTTCAGTGGCTCTAATATCCACATTACAACATAAATCCTGTGTAGCAGGTCTCAGAAATTTTTTATTTGCTCTGATGTACAAAAAAGGTTCAGAAAATAAACTATAAAACTCCAATAAAAAAAAAAAAAATTAGGGCTATTTCTGGAGTGGGCCAGACACCACCTCTATTTGGACATTAAATACTGCATACAAGAGCTCTAAAAATTTGTAGGACAAAATCTCATATTCTATAAAGATGGTAAAATGGCAAACACGATCATTTTACCCAGTCAACATGGCAATGACTTCAGAAATGTTTAAAAGCTGGAACTAACATAATTCCAAATTCATGTCTTTGATATAGCACTCTCAGTGCAGATAAACAAGGCGCTAGTGTGTGAAATGGAACTGGCTCGGGGTTCAGAGGAGATCAGAGCCTCCAGGAACTTGCAGCATTAACATCCATAAGCTGCACAGAGTGAAGCGTGTTTGTGAAGACCAGATGGACAACATTCAGGCCTGTTTCGCGTATGAGAATCCAGGGGCCAACAAAAAATCTAGTATGACTACAGCACCTCAGGGTGGAGACAGAAGTAAGAAACGTATAGTGTGTGTGTGTGTGTGTGTGTGTGTATGAGTAAGACGGATCAAATGCGTGGGAGTTAGCCTGATGGAAACAGAAACTCTTTGAAGCTTGAAATACATAAACAGCCTTGAGCTATTCAGATCCAAATAGGCTCGGTTTTAGTGACAAGGAGCACTAAATTGTACTCAATAAAACAGCCATAAATACGTTTCTAAAGATACTTTTACAGAGGTGCTATTAGACACTATCATATAAGGGAATGAATGAAAGAGAGAGAGAGAGAGAGAGAGTGTACTGTTTGGAACGTTTTGCCAGTATCAGTGCTTCAAAGCAAGTCTTTTCCTCGGCAGCTGCTCACCTCTTCAGCAAGCTCTGGCCTTTTTGCTGCTGCTCTTGAGACCGCCATGTCGCCCAGTGGCCTGCCAAGTGTTTGAAGTCTGAGTGCAAAAGCAATGATTTCACTTTCTATGTGGGCCTTAGCAAATATTCACAGCTGTGAGGAAGGATCCAAACAGCACAGCAAAAACATCCCGAATAAAGCAAGCTAGCAAAGAGACACTGCTGAGAAGGGTGTCCGCAGCTGAGGAAGAGACCAGACACTTTAATGCTGCTAAGATGGACTCTCTGCTTTTCTAATTAGGAATGTGCTCATGAGTGTGTTCTGAAATCATGATGAAAACGCGTCATGAGTCTCACACAGCCACGTTGAAAACTTCCACTGGGAATGGCTCAGATGTTAGATGGGACCAAGTACTACATGGATATGTGTATGAATTACAGAAAATAAAGCCTGACCATCTTTCATTTTATAATAATGGAAAAATAATAAATAAACAAATCACAGCAGATAAAACTAGCATTAGGACGGCACGGTGGCAGAGGAGCTAACACATTCGCCTCACAGGAAGAGGGCCTGGGTTCGATTTCCAGCTCAGGCGTTTTTGAGCATAGTTTGCATGTTCTCCCTGTGCTTGCGTCCTCCCATAGTCAGAGAGGGCTAGGTGAGCTGTCCAGGGTGTACTACACCCTTGTCCTGTGTCACCTGAGATAGGCTCCAGCCACCACATGACTCTAATTAGGATTAACTGGCTTAGAAAATGAATGAAAACTGTAACATATAACAGTTCTATTTAAAATGTTGGACACACCCACTCTTTCGTATAAATGAAAACACATGAAAAGTTTTGATTGGAACTGTATGTTTTTAAGCAACACTTTCATCAATCAGGATCCAGACTGGAAAACAGTATACCAACCCGGATTCTGAATATCTACTGGTTGGATTTCTCTTCTTGGAAGCTCCTCACTCCTGCTTATGATGATCCATCCGGACCAAAATATACATTCAGAAAGTGTGAAGATGACTTTTAACTGCTGCCGATATAAATTATTTTTTCCGAAAATGATTTAATACTACATTTACCATTATAGTCATAAGATAACCAACTGCACTTCATGTTAAACTATAATGACGTTTCTACTGCATGGTTCTTGGTATGATTTTCAAGTCTATGCTTTCTTTTCAAAGTTGTCCAGGCCCTGAGGCTTCAAACAAAGTTCAGACCATGTTGTTCCCTTGAGAAGTTTTCACAGGTGAATAAGACTTTGGTGTTTGTGTACTGGTGTGAAGGGTTTCGCCTTCATCTCTGAAAACACAGAATTATACATTTCTTTACATTCTTGTATTGTACATTCAAAACCTGGCAACAGAACTTTGTTCAAGGAGTTCTGACAAACATCCAGACAGGCTTTGGCGAAGTTATGTGTTTTCCCCCTCTGTGGTGTCCTCCCATTACCAACACCATCATCCTCATCCCAACAATTATAGACATCAATAAATTTCATCTATACTACAGTGCCAAATATCTTCTAAACTTTCATCTACACTACAGTGCCAAGTATCTTCTAAACGTGGAACATTTTATGAACCAAAACCTAAAGTTTATGAACTTTCCAGTAGAAATTCACACAAAAAACTTCTCCTTTTACTTCATAAGAAATGATAAAGAGCAGTGGTGGCTTGGTGGTAAGGTGCTGGATTACTGATCCTAGGTTGTGGGTACAAATCCCACTGTCAATGATTGTCAATGGTATCCCCTCAGTGCAGCTAACTGGGCTATCAAAGGCCAGCCGTGTCTCTCACTGTCTATGGAGGGAGGCATGTAACAGAACCATTGTGTGTTTCATTCTTCAAGAGTATAGCTACATAGCCTTCAGCTAAGCAAGCTGACCAGGCTGTACTCTGCCCTTGCCCAGTCAGCTGAGATGGGCACCAGCATGCCCATGACCCTAATCAGGATTAAGCAGTTCAGAAAACAAATGAATGAATGAAGAAATGATAGAGCTGGGACACGAGCTTCTTATCTATCCTACTGGCTTATTATGATGTTTCTCCACAGGTAATACATGAGTTTTAAAATGTGCTTCCATACCCTTAGAGCTTTCAGGAACCACAAGGCCATATTTGAAGTGGCTGTGCAAATATAAATTAACGCATACCAGTGTTTCATTTGACATCTGGTGACAGTGACACTGAAGATATGGCATGATATATTCTCACATTTTAAAAATCTGTTGTGCACCCCATATGCATCAAAGAGTACAGCCAGACAATAATGAATATGGAAAGTGATTTGCTGCAGACTTGATCAGCTATCAAAAGGTCAAATTTCACAGAAAAGGTGTCTGTACAGATGCTCCCACGACTTACGTTTTTGTTTGGTTCCGGACGGCCGAACACAAGTTGAAAATGAATGTAAGTTGTTACTGTATGTTCCAGTGACGTATGACGTTCATACTGTACTATACATCCATAAATACCATTACCGTATCTCATAAAACACCTCTAAATCAATTATTATAAACACAACATTGTAAAATAATATCAAATATTAATATCAACATTAATTTCAAATAAATTAAACTTAAGCAAAATAATTTCAAATAGATACATTTTAATAAAATTCACTCATCAACCATCAAATACAGTATCAAATATAACCTTTAACATTCTCTATGATACGATCTTTCTGCTTGTAATTGGTTCCGATGGTCGACAGATGGTCACTTTACATGAAGCTAAGCCGAGTCACTTTACATGAAGCTTAAAACAGCCAATCAACGCTTACAGTATGTGAGGCGCTCAACACTGAAAGTAGTTTACTTGTTTGTGCTTGAGACAAAGCACGGGTTATACGGACTTTCGGTCTTTCAAGTGAGCAAGGGCGCCATTGAATACTTGTTTAGTACTCAGCCTGCACTGATGTGAATCACCAGCAGAGCGGAGAGTTCTCTTTTCTTTTCTGGATTCAGGTTTTCATTCATTTTACAACTCTCTTTGCTTAACTGAGTATGCATGGTAGATTGCGTGGATCCGAGCAGATAATTAATTAATCTCTGTGTATGAGACTTGCACCCATGCTAGTAGGCTTACGCTTCTGACCAACCATATTTGCTTAGGGTTACAAAAGTCCGCTAAACAGTGTAAACACGAAGATCACAGAGACGACGTCTTAACACAAGGGTAACACGCTATATAACTGATTTTATATATATATATATATATATAACTGAACTGGGAAGAAGGAGGGCAGGTTCAGTCTGTCGTTTGTAAACAATGGATGTAGCGTCATTACGTCATTGCGTCATTATGTCAGCATACTACATAGGTATGTCTGAACTCAAAATTTGACAATTTTCTTTTTTTAAGTCAAAACAAAATGTAAAATCGAAAAAAAAAAACGTAAAAAGAATGAACGTAAGTCGGGGAGCGTCTGTACTTACAACGCTTGAGAAGGTACAACCTGAATTAGAAGCACCAATTGTTCTGATTCCCTTTCGCTTAGATTTAGTGATTTTATCCTGGTTTCAGACACTTTTTCTTTTTTTTTTTGCAGTACAGCTCACTATTTTTATTCATGTGTCAAAGTTATTCATGAGTAATTTACAGATCTTTTCAAGTCTCTTCAAGTAAACAGAATGATGCACGTTAAATGGACAGAACAGTTGATAGTGAAGTTTCACACGAGGCCAGGTGGAGTGAGAATTTCACGTCTGTCAGCATAATTTTTAAATGTCACGCTTTGGATGAAAAGGAAAGATAACGTAGGTCAAAGTGTCCAACTACCGGATGACCTTGAGGTGAGAGAGGCCATATGCACCACCAAGAATAAAAGACGAATAAAAGAAAACAGTTGGAAATGTTCCAAAGTTGTACGGTACAAGAAAAGTCTGATTGAAGTCTGCAACTGTGTTTAATATCTGATAAGACACACAAGCTTTCTCTGAAGCTTTCTATAGTCTTCTCGCCGAAGACACCTGCAAACACTTAAGCGCGTTCTCCACCCTGTTCCAAGCTTTCAGTGCTGACAGATGAGTCTACCCCCACTCTCACTCTCCCCTATTTACTCTCTTACCCTCTGCTCTTCTTTCTCTCCTCCTCTCCACTCCAGATTGTAGGGTGGGAGTGTGTGTGTGTGTGTGTGTGTGTGTGTGTGGGATTGTGGCATGAAACTGTTTAGTGCTCGTTTTGAGTTAAAGCCTCTGGAACGTTCCTCTTTAGGTAGTGGTTGATGGACCCTTTCTTTCTTTTTTTTTTTAACAACAGCTCAGTGCTGAGAGAACAGTTAAATGACGACAGGCGCTCTGCTACGCAGAAACAGTAAAATGAGAGCAAACTCACTGCCAGAATGACTTCTGCTGGAAAAACATGTGAAAACAATCAGGACATACCAATCTATTTACAGAATACCTTTATCCATGTCCTCAAAGCAGACACTTGTGTCATTCAAGATCTTTTGGTGGAGCAATTCTGAGAAAGAGATAAACAGGCATGGAATACACGAAACACACTAACCTTCTGAGTTAAAACCTCAGGAAGAGCAGACAGTGGTTTCAAACTGGCACCAAACACAAAGTCTCTTCAGTTCTGATGTTTGGCCAAAAAACGTAACTCAGGAGGAATCTTTATTTCCTGTTCCAGAGTTCCTTCAGCAAAAGACGAAAAATACAAGCCACAGCCTGGCATAGAAAGTCACCCCCCCACACACATACACACACACACCTTTCACCTTCCCTACAGGCGTAACTATGTATGCAATAGAGACACATTCTTCCTTCTGAAAGCTAACACCAAAACACTCATGTAAACTCAACTCAATACAAGTTTGTTCTTGAGGTTTTTAAACATCCTATAATCCTGTAATACAACTGATTCCATGGACAGGGCCCATGTTTTATTTGACTGTAAAGCACTGGCCAGAGAGGAGAGACAACGCGGTCATTCCGAGTTATACTTGGGGGTATTTTCTTGAGTCGCGCTGTGCTAGAACACCCACCAGGCAAACACACACACACACGCACACACAAAATCCTAATAAGGTCTTCACTGTCTATTCTGATGCGGGGCATGTACAGTTAATGCTTCTTATTGGTGGAGCGTTAAAGTGGGCAGTGCAGTCTCCAGGCACTGAGAATAAACCTATTGAGGCGCTGCTGCTTGGCCTGACAGGCAGCAGTACAAATGGATTTGGGTACAGTACAGGAAGTGACCAGTGCTGTAACTGTCTCAATGAATTTGAGCTGGTTCAAATGCATTTAACAGTGCTTTGGCTCAGTGTATTTACCCAGGGAGTACAGCATGGAAAGAAGTTAGAGTGCAAGTTAAAACATGCAGAATATATCTGATAAGTGAGACGGATCTCAAAAATCCATTCTGAAAGCAGATCTCGAACACCTCATTAGGAATCGAATATTGGGAAAAATCCGAAGTAATATGTTTTTTCTGTAGGCTTCTACTTGAGCAATGGCAAAGCCAAATGTACAGCACATAGTAATCTATGACCAGAGGCAGCTCTGAAAAGAGGGAATTCTGGAGCTGGGAGAGCAGTAAGGGGTCATTGCTAGAGTACTGGGAACCCATCAAACTTCCTATCCCCTAAAGACAGATTAAGTCAATCAAAGGCCTCAATGGCTCACTTAACTAATCCTCTTCTCCTTGCTTGTTTACACCACTGATGGGCAAATCTGTATGGACTGAGTATTGAGTCATTGTGTTGCAAAGTAACAACCCCCTCTTCTTTTTAAACCAGGTCCTACCTCCAAAACTACAGAGGACACAATACCAAGGCTGCTAATTGAAAGTCAGGGGTTGTGACCTTTGGATATAGGGCCACACGACCCCACCTAGCTCCCCGGTGAGAAGAGAGGCTACATTGGGCTAAAGGGAGAGGGGCTTGGATTCAGCTCAGAGTCCAGAATCTCATGGAAAGTCCCTTCTGTCCTGTAGAACTCCTACTGATAAAGTGATTGGGGGGAAAGGCAGCTGTGTGAGTGGAAAACTCCAGCATCAGGAGTAAAGGGGATTTGCATTTAGTCAAAGAGATCTTTCATCCACTCCTTCCCTTCACCTTACCTTAATTTACCTCATGTCCATACAGGGAGAGTCATGGAGGGGTGGGGTGGAAAGGATGGGAGAGTGTCTCTCAATGCTCCCTTTATCTGGAGATGGTTAAGGAGGATATATGCAGTGTTGGCTTCAGAGAGAGCACAAACCATGCGTGAAGGAACAGAACTACCATTCGGAGGGCTCAGTGGCTGAGACCATGCCCTCGTAAGAAAAAGGTCAAGGAGTAGAGAGAGACGGGGTCAGCCAGGTTATTGCTCAGTGTCAGAGACAGTGAAGGGAGAATCTTATCCATCTTCATCATAGGGAGGGGTGATGGTGGTGAGAAAAGCTCAAAAATGGCCCTGTACAGGATAGGTATGTCCAGTATACTGCTTTTGGAAAACAGAAACGATATTTCATTACTTCTTGCAGATTACAGACTGGAAAAGCTAACTCAATTCCCCATGCAGGGTTTACCTATTGATATTATGAAAGATAATCCAGATCCAAACACAGTAAGCCTAGCCAGGCTTATATAATGGCAACATGTGTCTGTTATATCGCTCATATACCTACCGGGTCTAAAGAGGGAGAGCAAACTCTATTGTCAAGGCTTGTGAGCAATACAGTGTAACAGGATATTTTCATATAAAACATTCCACCTTTTATAACAGGCAGTGAATGCATTTAGCAGAAGTGAAATTGATCAGCGCTTATAGACTAACATGCCAAAATGGGGCCACTTGCCATGCACTGCAGTAACCCACCACATTGTACTAATGGTTATTTTTAGAGAAGTGGGTTATGTGTCCCTAGAGGACCCGAGAGACCTTCAGAGACCAGACCTAGGAAAAGGATGGAGGAGGAAAAAAAGGTTTCACATAGACCACTTTCAATAAAGTTAAACCCAGAGGTGAAATAATTCTGAATCATGTCAATCTGAAATGACACAAAGCCAATCTAAAAATCATTTAAAGTAATACTTTCCATATTTATGTCTCTTCTTGGAAAGCTGTAGTCTGCTTAAAGATCACCAGTAAAGTTTAAGAGAACAATGCTAAACTGAAATTGTTTCTTTATTGAATTACATGGTAAAAACATGACCAATAAAAAAATCCAGTGTGTTTATTGTGTAAACTAAAGGACTATATTTTTGGAGAGATAAGGAACAAAAAATAATTCTGTTTTTGAGTGATAGGAAAAGCTACTGGGGGAGATATTAAAGAGTACCCCTCATCAATTATAATCAGACCACACAAAAGCTTAGTTCATCTAAGACCACTTTTATTTGAACACTGCACATTTCACTTTTATGTATAAATCATCAGCAGCCAAAAATATTGATTGTAATTCATTCATCAATGGAAAAATCCATCAAACAAACAATACTGGACAGAACAACACTGGCATCCCAAGGAATAATATAGATGATGGTTCTGCCTAAGGCTCCTGATGTCTCTTAATAGGTGTCCAAGTCTGGGTTTGGTTTTTGATGGCTTTCTGCTCCGATTTCTATAATCTGTCTTGTTAGTTTAATTATCCGTTTAACAAGTTCATGTTCTGTAAAGCTTCTGATCTCGGTGTTTTGGTCTATGAACATTTATTTTCTTTTAAGTTTGTCTGCCTACCTTGAGTTAAATTGTGTATTTTTTATTCTACACATGACTACGTGGTGGTGTCATTAGCCCCTTTTTGGGTTTCAGTTTCTTATTAACAATAAATATTTTTTCTTGCTTGTCCAATATCATGCAAATCAGCGATATATAATATCAATAGCATCAGCCTCAACTCGGCGATGCAGCAGGCTTATTGGGTTTCCTGTGTTAGGAACAAGCAAACACAGGACAGAACACGGAAAAACAATCTAAGCCATGTTCTACGGCTATGGTGCTGCACTCTTAAGAATGCTACATGCCGAGTTACACACCAAGAAAGGCCAAGGTCATAAATCAGTATTATATACATAGAATGTGCACGGCAATAAATAGATTTTATTGTTTTCTGATGACTCTATCTATATCATTCTGTGATTTTGCCCTGTAATGAGGGTAGATCACGTACGACTAGGAATGTGCATGAGCTATAATCAGCCAAGGGAGGAGAGAAAAGAAGATCCATGGGCAACCTGCCCAGCATCTCAACCATCTGTGAACAGGGGTACATCTGTCTGCTGAGCTCTAATTATTAGCAGTGGGGAGAAGTGGAGGGAGAGACAAATATTTAACGGAGAGCAATATGCCAGGTATTTGCTTCTGACTTTGATATATTTTTGTGTAATACTACAAAAAATAGTGCTAGAAAATCAGCAAGAAATGGGATAGGACAAGGTTGTTGTTTACTAATGTTCAGAAAAGGTATTAATGTAAAGAATTGGGAAACATTAGCAGATATGAGCTTAATCATCAGAACAGAAATATACAAGGGCCAATCAGAAAATCAGCAGTCTCTAAATTTCAATCAATGTGAACCTTCAAATAAAACAGTATTGGGAAATGTTGTCCATCACTGATAATGGACACATAGATGCTATATTTACAGTGTTAAAAATATATTATAGAAGCATGCATAAATTCAATCACTGAGGATTAGTTCAGCAACAGATGCAATAAAATAACTCAATCAACCGCTGATTAATTAAACATACTGGATTTAATTTTATCCAATGTAAGGAGTGTAAAATTAATTGTGCCAGATGCTACAATACAGTATATGAACTCAGGGCAAGAACCCACTTCAAAGCCTCAGGGCTCAAAGATGTTTAATTTGCTATGATCACACATGACTGACGTTCATGAAAACTGTTCAATGTGTAAAGATTTAATATCTTCACATGGTCACAAAGGGTATGCAACCAAACAACTTTTTCACTTCAGTTAAACACTTATTAAAATGGCTGCACTTATAATAGAAGCTTTCTTAATCACAATAATTCCAGAATGCTCACAACATTTAATAAAAAAAATGACTGGAGCAGTCAGATTCAGAAAGAGTACAAGCATGAAGAGGGACAGTTACAGCAGTGGCTCCTGGAAGGGGGCTACGCATATGTGACAATCCTGATAGATTCAAGATGGTGTTGTGAGCTGTGGAGAATTAGGCCAGTGCCAGAGCTTTGATAGGGGGTCGGAGCCAGTTCCACACCATGAGGAAAATGGTAGGAGAGAGAATATCTTTGTGTGTGTGTGTGTGTGTGTAGAGAGAGAGATAGAGAGAATAAGAATAATAATCATGATGGAGTGTGTAAGTTTAAAAATAAATGTGTGTGTTCGTAGGAAAGAGAAAGTGAATAATAATGCTGTCCAGGGTGTATGCTGCCCTTGGCTGAGATGGGTGCCAGTGTCCCTGCAACACTGATTAGGATTAAGCAGTCCAGAAAATGAATGAATGAAGAAGAATAATGTCTGTGAGGAAGAATATAAGTATATGCATGTGCCACATTTTGAAAGAGATAGAGAAAGAGAGACGGGGGGGTTGGATGAGAGAGAAGGAAAGAGAGGGAGACAGACAGAGAGAGACAGGGAGAGGAAGACAGATTTTGTGTGTATGTGTGTGTGTGTGAGAGCGAGAGAGAGAGAGAGAGAGAGAGAGAGAGAGAGAGAGAGCAAGAGAAAGACAGAGAGAGTGATGGAGAGGGTTGGCTAGCAGTGAGAGCAGGTCTAATAGAAACCAGATGAGGAGGAAGAGAAATGAGAGAAACAGGCTATTGGGAAAAAATAGCATTGGTTCCACTGGAAGGACTCCTTGCTTCCCTTATCCACAAAAAACCTCTCTTGTATAAACTCACCTGAAATCTCCAATGCATTTCTGCACTGTAGTAAAATAAAGATGAACGTATCATGCTAGTGGATGCCAGAGACACTGGTATATCACACGGGTAGGGGTGTAGGGTGAGGGCACTAATTTACTTAATGGCTCATTACTCCATGTGTTAGCTTTCATTCACACATGTACAAATCTTGTTCTTCTTATATATTAATAAAAATATGATCTGTTGAAAGGTGATTGCTTTGCGAGCTGTCCAAGGTGTACTCTGCCCACGCCTGAAGCCAGCTGGGATGGGTGCCAGCCTCCCCTCGAGCTTAATAAGGATTAAGCTGTTCAGAAAATGAATGAATGATCTGTTTGCAGTCCGATAGAGCAAAACTAGCTAACATCAGAGAACAATTTGTCCTATGTGATATAGATTTTTAATATTTTCATTACAAGCTATTGGCTGAAGTAATGCTGTGCAATGTTTACAGCATGAATGGTACATGAAGAGTAGCAGACAGTGTAATAAAGTCGACCCTCTACTTACGAAATTAATCCATTCCAGTGTCTTTGTCGTAAACATGAGTTTTCGTAAGTAGAGGTGTATTTTACATGTAAAACACGTGATTCGTTCCAAGGCTCCCAAGACTACCCCATAAACCCTTTGAAAATGATAAAAGTACACCAATTTTGTATGAAATATGTGTTGTTTTTTTTTAAATCTCTCGAACCACCCATGCGACGCTTTAAAGTCCGGGGATTGCTGGTCTGAAGAACCCTCACCCCCACCCCCACCCTCCTTCTCAAGGCCCTTAAATATGGCGGTTGCTTTTTCGGAGATAATCGCCTCAGTCACTGTATCTCCGCTTTCGGCCATACTTCTTTGCGATTTCACTCAACCGCATCCCACTTTCGTATTTTTTTATTGTCTCCTGCTTCACTTCGATTGATAACGGAGCCCGCTTCTTCTTTTCGGTGTCACCAGGAATCATTTTCTTGGGGTCCATGATGGATAACGAAATATAACGCTGCAATGATCAATTTCAAAAAACCTCACGAAGTCCTGTTCCACTCTCCTTCACGTGTGTGACAAACAGGAAGTATGGGTACAGGAATGGGTACAGTTAAGCTCCCTCCTGGCCAATGGGAGGCCAGCAGGGAGGGATGTTGGGAGACAGCCAATGAGAGAGCAACTCGTGCATTGTTTGAATGGCGCGTTTTAATGTTTGAATGGAGCGCTTGAATTTTTGAATGGCGCGTTTGAATTTTTGAATGGTGCATTTCGTAAGAAGAGGTTGTTTCATATACAGAGGACAAACATTTAAGAAAATATTTTTCTTGACCTGGATTTTTCGTATTCAGAGGTTTTCGTAAGTAGAGGGCCAACTGTATTTTTGAGTACAAGAAATTCTGATAGTCTTGCACACAGCTGTAACATCATACAATCAGAAAGAAAGGGTAC
Source organism: Plotosus lineatus (assembly GCA_024760905.1). Lineage (NCBI taxonomy): Eukaryota > Metazoa > Chordata > Actinopteri > Siluriformes > Plotosidae > Plotosus > Plotosus lineatus. The sequence goes on from CM045732.1 coordinate 55,041,055, forward strand.
CATCATCACTGCACAACGAAACACGCCATTTTATTTTCTTTATTTTAGTATGATTTTCAATGACTGTTATAATTATTATATTATAATTACCAGCACTGCTGAATTCTGGAATGGTCAGAAGGTCATGAATTTTATTCTGGCAGAACTGCAGGCTGTAATCTAAATAAAAGCTCGTTCAGACAAACTTGTATGACAGACACTATATTATTAAAAGCTAATAATAAGCTTCCTAAAAACTTAGTCATAAAATAAAAACCTTCATGAAACATATATATTGTTCATGCTATTCTTACTAGATATTTGACTATTTAGATAATTAGAAATTCAATTCCTTCTTCAAGTTAAACAAGAATGTCTAAGTTCCCATTACAGGCGAAAGGTTACAGTGAATGCATGTGCTTTTGCTACCAGTCATTTTTAAAATCAATCCATTGATTGATTTTCTAAGTTGCTTAATCCTAATTATGGTCATGGATGGGCTGGCACCCATCTCAGCCGACTCACGGTGGGGGGGTGGGGAATGCCCTGGACTGCTTGCCTACCCATCACAGGGTCAATCGTATAGATCATAACTAACTTACACAATAGTAAATGTGTTAGTAATAAACGGTTAGAAAGTATCATATCATTATTAAAGTGAAACTTATAACATACAGAGATCTCTCACTTTACGCGGTTAATTGAAACCGAGATCTGCACGCGAGCATCAAAATCCGTAAAATAGGATCACCCTACACCCGCCCTGACTGACGTATACGTACATATATATGTGTATATAACATCAATAAATACATATACAATTCTATAAATGCTTATAATAAACTATTAAACATTAAAAAATAACATAAGATGTAAGGTAAAGTCTGTTGGGTTTTTACACCCGAGCCAGTGGCTCATCAGGCCGGTGCTTATCCCCCGGTTTCCATAGCGTGAAGCGACCAGGAGTTCAACTCCTCCTGGATGGGACGCTAGTCCATCGCAGGTTTACCTTCCCAGTATATTTTACTGGTGCCCATTTATACTGCTGGGTGAACAGAGGCACACTTGTGGTTGAGACCTTGCCCAGGGGTCTTAGCACAGTGAGGGTCTCAGTGGGATTCGAACTCACAACCTCCAGATCATGAGCGAGGCAACCTAACCACGATGCCACCGGCCCCACATTGTAAATAAGATGTAAATAAATATAAATACACACACATACAGAAGGTATTGTATGAGAAGAAGACGACACATGCATACGCACACGCAGATGCACGTGCACACACAAGTGCAACAATGTAAGTAGTTTTGATGGGAGATTTTGGGTTGTTTTTTGTTGGTTTACGTTTTTTATTTTTTTTTTTGCATAATTGGCCTTGTTTTGTGGCATTTTCCTTCACCTTTTCCCCTATTCTTCCTTATTTTCTTTATTTTTTAATTTGATGACTATTTATTTATTTATTGTTTAAAAAAAAAAAAAAAATGTGATGCACTGAAGCCGCATGAATTGAAGTGCAAAGTAGCGAGGGATCCTTGTATTCCAAATTCCTGTGGCATAAAAAGAATAAAACACTATGAAATGTGCTCTTATTGGAAAATATTCACCCCCGGAGTGGAATCAGCTATATTTTCCTATTACAGTATGTTACACTATTTTCCTTCTTCCATGATTGGCCGAGATATGACTGTGATTAGAGTGAACAGCTAGAGTTGAGTTTATTAAGGCTTATTAACCTTGGGGCATTAAATGACAGGTTTTATAATTACTGTATATAGTTCAGTTTCATGCTGTGGTGGCATCCATCCATCTATGGTCTATACTGCATAGCTGGCTGGGTCGTTCGGGTGAATGACATTTGGTGGGATACACTGATCGATTCACTAAGCTAACACAGAAACACACAACCATTCATCCTCTCATCCACAACTATGGTCAATTTAGAATAGAATGTTGACTTCGTCTGCCTGTCCTTGGACTGTGGAGAAAAAAACTGAAGTACTTGGAGGAAACCCATATAGGTATGGGAGAACATAAACTCCACATAGAAATGTCCATGTCAGCTGTGACATTCAAATCCAGAACTTAAACTGAACTTCCTACCTTAAACTGACAGTGCTAATCACTGACTCACTTTACTGGGAAAACAACAGAAAGGCTTAAAATTCTGTTAAAAATTTTTTTTCAAGGTTATCTAAATAGTTCTGAAATATTATTGGGATTCCGATGCCGAGCAAAGAAATTTTGATTATCACTTAATATTTTGTGGCTCTATGTAGAAATCATTAATTCATATATTCAGCAAATTTCCCCTTTAAAAAGTGAAAGCCAAAACTTAAGAGAGCCCACACAGCGCTGTCAGCAAGCATGATACACATCTGTCAACATATGTTGGATGAAGGCCTCTAGTCTCAGCACAGCTCAACTTCAAACACATCTCAGGGCACAACCTCTCCAACCGTGGGCCGACTGTAACAGGAGCTCTTCCATTAAAGCTACACTTCTCCACCTGGGACAGCAGAGCCTGGACCTTCTGGTGTGTGGCTTAGCATGACAGCTTGGCTCTGAATATCAAAGCCTCCTACTCGATGGATAAATCTCTGCCTCTCTCCGAGTGAAGAGGGCTCAGGGTGACTGAGTGTAGGCTATACAAACTCTTATCCACACTCCAAATACAATATTAGTTTCAGAGGATATCCCAGACTCCTTCCTTTCTTTCTCTATTAAGTGTAGGGGGGGGGGTATCTCTGCATCTAGTGAAACAGATACATCTCTTAAATGGAATGGATAAAGGGTTGATGAATAAAATCTGCACAACCTTCCCTTCAAATCCATGTACACATTCATAACTTGGTTTTAACTTTGGAGAAAAATGGTACACATCATCCCGAACAAACTTAACAAGGTAAACATGGACACAAATATGGAAGATAAATACGAAACTGAAGAAAATGCATGATTCAGCAGGGCTTTTTTTCCCCCCCTTCATTTAGTGGAATGTAATGGTCATGTTATACTCTGTGGTTCTGTTTAAGCCATTAAAATGTGGGATCACTCCTTGTAAGTGTGACTGCAATTTGCTCTAAATTCTCTGACGACTAATCTTATAGACATCAAACATGCAAAATTCCTAACAGACACAACAAAATATATGTGGTCTGGAAGAGAAAGACTGAACGCCTGGTGCTTAAGACTTCATGCTCTTAGCCCTTTGCAGCTGTTCACAAATAGACAGGGCACTACAGCTGGGTAGGCTGACATCAGCTTCTCACGAATCTTCATCTTACAACAGATGACTTTGCAGGGCTTGTTAAAATCAACACAACTGAAAATATTTTGCCGTTAACTAGCTGTTAAATACAAAAGTTAAAATACAATAAGAACATTTATAGAAGACTGAGCTAGCGCCTCCTTCCTTTCATGAGATCCTTGTCGAAATTGTGGGCTAGGTACATTTAGATCTAGTACTTCTTCACATCTTTTAAAAAGCAACTTAAGAGTGCTATAATTCAGCCATTTATTCATTTGCCAAATCTGATAATCATGCAAGAACCCCAAGGAGGATGGAAACTATGTCAGCTTACACTGGGCGAAGGTGAGCTCCACCAAGAACAGATGCCAGACTGTCACAGGGCCAACACATACACAACCATTCACAAACACACCTAGGTGCACTTTTGAACAGCTAATAAGCCTACTGTGTGTGTTTGGATTGTGGGAGGAAACCAGAGTGTTCAAAGGAAAGCCACACAAGCACAGGGAGAACATGCAAATTCCACCCGGGACTCAAACCCATGGCCTTCTTGTTGGAAAGCGAATGTGCAAACCACTAGGCCACCATACCATGCCAACATATCTTTTTAAAGCCAGTTCTCCAGTTTGTTTAACCAAATATCAGAACGGCGCATTTGGTGTATAGTTAAACCTCAAAAATACTTTGCAAGGCTTTTTTAAATTTCCATTCAATGTCTTTGAAGCAACATTCTGGAGGTTAATGAACTTACAGCCTAACAGCCAGCCTTCTGAAATGTCTGAAGTGGCTAAACAGTCTGATCAGTGTCCTGCCACTGACCTGAAAGACTAAAGTGTGTTGTATTATCACTGTGTAACCATCTGTGACAGCATCTGCGATAAACATTAACTTGACCAAGCTTCAATCTGCACATATTACCCACAAATGCATGCACCCACAGTCAAATCCCAGTGTACCGGTACTTACCAACCTGTCAAAACAAGCATTTAACATGATAATGATCTATGAAGAAGGCACTCCTGGTCTACAACAGAGCTGGAATGACAAATATGATTTGAAAGATCACTTCATTTTCAGAGGGTAAGCGAAGGTTAACAGGTGGAGGCATAGCCGGAGAACCCAATCTGTGTTTCAATACATGGTGTGTAGTTTTTTTGTCCAATTTAATCACTTTATACGTTCAGCTCAGTTTGGACTATGCTGTATAGCTGTTTCATCTCATGCCATGGGGTTTTTAGGTCAGCAACAGGACCAGCAGACTTCCTGGTAAAATACTGATTATTATAATCTCACACGCATTCTTGTTGAATGTTTTTTTGTGTTTTTTTTTGGGGGGGGGCAGCAACAATGGGGTTCTTTATTATTATTTTCATGTTAATCTTGTTGAACAAGTATGTTCGTGGTGTGCCAATCATTATTGTTTCTTTAAGTGTACAGTATAAAAGCAGGAAATTACAACTAGAACAAGAGTATTATTTTGAGAAAAAATCAAAATAGGTTGAAGGAGCATTTGCAGGGTAAAATTCAGGTCAAGTGTACTGTGTAAAACTGCGCTGGGGAGGAAACATGCCATGTAGCCAGAACTAAGAATGAAGGCTTGGATGCATTTTTAAATGTCTATGACTTTTTTTTTTTTTTTCCCCCAAAGCGGACCAACAAAAATATTGTCTCAACACAAAGGAGTTCACTGTGATTCCAGATAAGCCTGTGTTTGTCCATTGTTGTGTTTAGCATGAGAAGACCTTTCTCGCCATGCTTGCTGTTGTTTTAAGTGAACAGCCGCCAGCGGACATGCTCCTCTGACTATGAGAGCAAGCAGCAATGTGGATCATCACAAATCACAAACTAATGCTTTTTTTCCCTACATAATACTTTGAGTTGAAGGCAAGGCAAGGTTCTGTCTGGCTAAAACTGGATTCTTTATAATGTGTGTTATTTCAGAGATTTTGAATCCTGAATATTGGTGCTGGTTGGGGACTGGGTGAGTGTTTACTAGAAAGGCAAAAGGTGGAGGTCAGCTTTGGTTTGGTTTTGTCTACTTTGTCTGGTGGGGATGATTATAGTTCCTTTACTTCCTGCTTTAATAAGAAAACAAAGGGCAAATCCTGGATTTAACTTTAGGCTTTGTTTCATCCTGTCTACTGAGCAGCACTGACAAATATGCGCTGGTACTGTCAACGGCAGAATGCGCCACAAAGGAATGTGCCCTGTTTGTACTTTAAGCATTTCAAGCACAGATCCAATTAAGAGATTACATTAAACATTAAATCACTGTAGAAAAATGTGTGATGTTGATCACCAGTTCAGTATTGATTACAAGCTTATACCAAGTCAAAATTACAGTACTGCAAGAGTTCTGTACATAAACCAAAAATGTAATTGGATCAGGAGTCCTCGGATGAGTAATTTGGGCAAAAAGTAGTGAAGTTATGCATCATTCAACACAAACTGTAGAACAAGCATCCCATTTGGACTGTGCAAATAATCCTCTTTCATCTTAGTTTAAAAAGACCTCCATGAGAGGAACCAAATGCCGGGAGACACTGTGTTAGCTTGGGTTTTGGCCCGGACTGCTGCTGATGAAGAAACACGAGAGCTCTTCTCAGGTCCGGTGCCAGAGTAAAAACATTCAGAACTGACTCTTCTATCAAGCGATCTCGATGTTAGAGGACAGAAAACATTGCCAGAGTGTCCAATAACTTTAGTCTCATGTTTAGGGGAAGTTAAATTTTCACGTATATGCAAAAAATGAATCCTGAAGCCACAGCTAGTGACATGTATATGTGCATAATTTTATCTAAGTACTGAAATCTGAAACATTATCCAGGAACACAAAGAAGACGGAATTTACTCCATATGTAAATCAAGCTTAATAAAAAAAAATAAAAAAATAAAAACAGCTCTAGTCACGCTATTACAGCAACAAAGAGCCTGGAGATGTGTCAATGGGCCAATGTTAATGACTGTGTCGGCAGAAGATGTGCTGTGAAGCTCATCAGCAAGGCAAAGCTCAAGTAACTGAAAACATTTTGCCCGTATGGCTCTGTAGAGCTCACTGGGGATGTGTGTGTAAGTCAGCACATTCATGTGTGTGTGTGTGTGTGTGTGTGTGTGTGTGTGTGTGTGTGTGTGTTTGTACCAGTACACTCCACCACCCCCCCTTTCCTGTTCCTCACACTGGGTCCATAATTCACTCCACACAGAGCAGCCTTGTGTTCCACTGATTCCTATTTGAGCCCCAATTTCCCTATTTACAGACCATAAAATTTTAGCTTTACATTTCAAAACATGTGAGTATATACAAATCATTTTAGAAATCAAGCAATAAAATTCTACTTGAAATATCTAAAGAAGGCACTTACCAGTGGAATAAATGAGAACTGGTACAGAACAATAATATTTCTGACATCTGCTGTCTGACAGATCCCGTTAACCTAATATTAATTTAGTAACCCTGCCCACAGAGTTAATAATATTTTCAGTGATTTTTCCAGCCCAGGCTACTAGCTTCAGACTCCTATTATATAAGCACTTTTAATTTACTTTTTCTCCCCAATGTCATGGCTTCCACTGAACTAGGCCGGCTGAACAGAGAGACCATTCTATGTGTTCTCGCTCTCCGAGTGGTAAATAGAGAGATAGGTATCTGAGAGCGCAGCTGGGTGACGGGTACACACTGGCCGAATCATGTCTGCATTGATTTGAGCGCATGGTAGCACACTGTAGTCTTTCTTATAGAACACAATTGACCCATCTGTAGTAAAAGCAGAAGAGCTGATTGCTGGCACAAAGGACTTGATTGTCAGACAAGATTTTGTATTGCCTAGATGTGTGACTAAACAAGTACAAACCTGTATATTTACAGTACACAACATGACCACGTATATCAGCAAAGGAATCAGGCTATATACTGTACAGTATAATAAAAACCTGTGCCACAATGTATGCACTTTTTTTGTTGTTTATTTTTATTTTTTTACAGAAAACATGATAATGAGCTGAAATAAAGGTGAAGCTCCTTGGGATGCTATATATAGCACTGGTCACGGTTATCTTCACCGCCTGTCCAAAGCATTAGGATAATTGAGTAGAAGCCTAATAAAAAAGCCTAACAATGGCACTGTGTGTCCTCGTTCACACTCGCTTTAGTGCAAACAAGTGCTCCCTCAAATCTCACACAACACTGGAGGAGAGGGAGAACACCATGGCGTCTGGGTAAAATAAAAAATAAATGGAAGCATTGAAATGCAGGTGGAAGCCTGGTCTTCCGGCTCTTTTCACTGGTGCATCAAATTACATGAACAGAAAAAAAGGGGAGGAAAAAATCTCCAAAGCCAACGCAACACACACACACAGTAGGCTTTTGACATTCAGGAAGCCCACAGTGTAGTTTCTTTCTGATTTGGTCAGAAACACTGTGCCACCGCTTTACAACAAACTTTGTTCCGAACTCTAGTTAATATGCAGAATTTATATTTATTTTATAGTGGGAAAGAATAAAAATAATGAAAGGAAACATTTTGGATATGAGCCGGAACCTAAAATACCTCATAACACGGAGGCCAAATACAAGACGCTCTATTCAGATCTTTGTGGGGGCCGGTGGTGTAGTGGTTAAGGTGCTGCACTAATGATCGGGAGGTTGTGTGTTCAAATCCCAATTAGACCCCTACTGTGCTAAGACCCCCGGGCAAAGTCTTAACCACAAGTGTGCCTCTGTTCACCCAGCAGTATAAATGGGTACCAATAAAAAATATACTGGGAAGGTAGCCTGCAATGGATTAGCATCCCATCCAGGAGGAGTTGAACTCATAGTCGCTTCATGCTATGGAAACCGGGGATAAGCACCGGTCCGATGAGCCACTATGGCTCGGGTGTAAAAAACCCAGTGGACTTTACCTTATTCAGAATTTTACCATCAGTTTTTCTGTGTATGTAGGCATCTCTCTCTCTCTCTCTCTCTCTCTCTCACACACACACACACACACACACACACACACACTCCCACACACATATGAATACAAGACAAGTATTTATTCACATCTGTTTCCTTACTCTCTCTATTGCTTCATACTGACTGCCTCCTACACTGCATTCACTAAAGCACAGCCTGTCTCAACAGCTGATCTCTAAAAGCTGACTCAAGTAATGATAAACCAGGCTGGTCTCACAGAGATCTGATATATGAGTGGACAATCTGCCCAACAATGCCTTCACTGACCTTAAGAATAAGACAAGAGAAAGCATGTCCGATGCTGGCACACAGATACACTGCCATCTTTAGACTGCAGTGATAATTGCACATATGTTCTGCTAAAGTTGTCAGAGAGCATAAACTCAACACATGCTTCATAACATGAGGTGAAGCCAAAATGTCTGTGACGTTAGCTGGCTGCTGTACAGTATTAACTCTCCACACACGTTTATAAGCTAATAGATTACAAGCCAAACTTATTGTTCAACAAAAAGTTATGGGTTCAGGTAATTTTTCGGCAGTTGTGTCCATTCCTAAGAGTTCTTATCATGTTAACATCCCAATGATTACCATTAGCGCGTGGACAGTTAGGTCATTAACAGGTATGTGGTTTAGCTGACTGCTGCTCAGGTTACATTGTGGTCATCATCTCCATGATTTAAGAGGATTATGATGCGTGTGTGTGTGTGTGGAATACTTAATGTGAACTTGGTGGAATCGTGATGATCTTGAGGGAACTCAGTGGAATCGTGATGATCTGGAGCAGGGGTGTTCAAACTAAGGCCCGTGGGCTGCAGCAAATTATGAAAATATAATTGAATACAGCTCGCACAAAATATAACTGAATATGGCCTGTGCAAGAATCCTGTGCTCAACTCTGTTGCACTTCTCAGTTCTCACATAAATGGTGCTTCTCCACTTTACATAATTACCCAATTAAGATGAACAATTTTAATGCAAGTCAGCAGAAATGGCAGCATCAAAGAACCACAAAATTGAAATTGAGTGTAGAAGATTTCAAACACGGTGGGAAAATTAATATTTCGTCAAAGAAATCAACGGAAAATTTCTGTTTGACTTACAATGAAGCTGTTGCTGTAATGAGAGTATAATGTCTGTAGGCACTATATGACCAAACACAGGAGCACTACACATTGTACACCAGTGCCAAACGAACACAAAGTCAAGCAAATGGCAGTGAGCCTGCAAACTCAACAACAGTTTTTTTTTTTTCCATGCTAACAAAATACAGGGAAACGCCACAGCAGCAAGCTATGAAGTCGCTAAACTTATTGCCCAGACACGGCAAACCATTTACAGACGGCGGTTTCATAAGGCAACACCTTGTCAAAGTCACAGAAATAATGTGCCCAGAAAAAGTACAGGATTTCAACAACGTGAGTTTTTCCAGAAATACAGCAGCACGGAGAATTGAGAACATGTCAGCTAACTCGAAAGTTCAGTTGAGAGACAAAGCTTGTGCTTTTGATTTTTTCTTGATAGATGAGAGGACAGATGCCACAGACACCATGCAGCTTTTAATTTTTTTGACGGGAGTAGATGATAATTCTTGCTGTATGGAGGAACTGCTTGATATGATGGATCTAAAAGCCATAGCCACGGGTAAAGATATTTTTGAAGCCGTGCAGATGCAGTTGAAAAGATGGGGCTTAAATGGGAGAAGCTCTGTGGAGTAACAACGGATGGCGCGCCGGCTATGACAGGCGAGCGCAGAGGAATGGCATCAATGGTGTGTGCCAAGGTAAAACAGAGCAGAGGTGAGGCTGTTAGAATCTACTGTGTAATCCACCAAGAAGCACTGTGTACCAAGACTGTCCAGCTGCACAATGTGACGAACACTGCTGTAAAAAACTGCCAACATAATTCGAGCTATAGGACTGTACCACAGAGAATTTCAAGCTTTTCTATCTGATCTTCATGCTGAATCGGGGGATGTACTCTACCACTCTGATGTGCGTTGGCTCAGCCACAGCTATGTGCTGCAACGGTTTTATTCGCTGAGATCAGAAACTGACAGTTTTTGAAAGAGAAGGGCTGACCTCTTCGTGAACTGAGTGATCCTTTTTGGCTGGCAGACCTGATCGTTTTAGTTGATCTTCCTCATCACCTGAATACACTGAATAAGAGCCTATTCAGGGAGATTCAGGGAAAGAACAGCTGGTGCCACACCTGTATGCACACATAAAAGCTTTCTGTGCAAAGCTCCGCCTGTTTGAGACACAACTACGAAGATTCACTGATTCCCCACGCTGTCTAAAATCAAGTTTACGTTTCCAAAGGATGTCCTTTCTGCTAAAAAGGAGATATACGTGTCTGTGATCATATTTCTCATAACAGAATTCAACCAGCGTTTCCAAGATTTTTTTTGTCATTGAAAAACAAATCAAGCTGTTCTCAACTCCCTTCCTCATGGACGAGGAATGGAAGAAATGGAAGAGAGTCTGCAGTTAGGACTGATTTAAATGAAATGTGGCGATTCGCTGAAAAGTCAACATTAGCTTCTCACCCTCCCTGACTTCTAGCAGAGTTTGGATAATGCCAAGTTTCCTCTGATGAGCCGCCATGCAAAAAAAAATGATGAGCCTGTTCCGCTCAGCATACATATTGTGATGCATGTGAACCAACATTTCCTCTGTTGAATAAGAACAAAAACAGACTGAGGACCAGAATGACCGACAGCTATCTCTGTGAAGTCCTTCGTGTCTCAACCACCAAACTTTCTCCTGACATGTCAGCCATCCTTCAATCCAAAGGACAGCATCACTGCTCCCACTGAGGCAACGTTCTTCACATTATAGCCGCGTTAGAAATACACACAGTATTCATGTGTCGATATGTTGAAATGTGCGGCCCAGCACTTTGTTCATAATTTCTAAATTTGGCCCTCACTAAAAAAAAAAACTTCGGACACCCCTGATCTCGATGGAACTTCGTGGATTTGTAATGATCGTAAAAGAAATTTTTCTGATTGCCAAAAATTTTGCCACAATTATGACAATTTATTACGATTTGACACCAATTGTGATAGAATGTGGGAATTGTCCTCAAGCATAGTAGAATTTAACAGAGCATAAAGGACGTTGTTGCACCATTGTAGGGGATCTTAATGAACTTGGCAACACAATTCCATAAAGTTTCATCTCTTGGATTCATAGATCCTCTTTGATGTGGTTCCTGCCTCCCATTTTATACCCCGATTGTGCTCCAAGTGTGGCACTCTTGCTTAAATCAGGATTATAAAATGGAGATCTTAACAGAATTTAATGAATGTGTGAGCTCTGTAGTGAGCCGAACAGAACTTGAGGGAACGTGATGAAAACCATGGCAGATCTTGACCAGAATCCTGTTGGCTTTGTAAAAAACATTACAGAATATTCCAGTAACTTGAGTGGAGAAAAGCATATGAAAGTGTAGAAAATAAAAAAAGCTTTTGAATCATGGAGATTGTAGACACCGTGGCCCCGAAGTAACACAGGGTGAACAGTTTCAAAAGGTCAGACAGTTTTTCATTGTAGATGTACAAACTGTTTATATTATCTGATACGATATCGGTGTACTTCCAAACTTGCTTTTAAATTATTTAATGGTTAGATAACACACAATAAACTGAGTACGCATCCACATTCCTGGAATGAAAAGGCATGTCTGTAATGAACATGGACATGCTTCAGGCACCCACTGTTGTACCTCTTAAGACGACTGCTCAGAGTCAGACTTTTAGTTTCTTTAATATGCAAAAGGTACAAAAGTTACCGCTCTTCATTTGCTGAGGAGGTTTTCTGTGTAGATTGTTTGTCTCTAAGCAGAATTGTGTAAAAACTACCAATCCAATGTTTTTTTTATTCATCCAGCACTAAAGTGAAAACATCTTATTTCCCTTTTTTCCATAAATTCAATGGTTCATTACTATCTTTCCAGGTTTTAATAATGAATCTGACAGTTTCATTAAGACATTTCCAATATACAGTATTTAACAATCTCTCACCTTCTTGAAACACAATAACATCACCACCACCACAGAATACATCCTTCAACATGGCTGTTTAGGAAGCTACTCACTGCATCAGTAAGGGTTAAAAGAACTGTTGCCCAGTTGAACATATTAATCAGTAAGTATTCAGCAAAGTCTCTTAAGTATTTGCTTATTTATACCCAATTTTTTTTATTTGGCCAGGCAGTGTACAGCAAGACATATACACTTGGTGCAGTTGCACA
>CM045732.1:55055995-55070995 GCA_024760905.1 Plotosus lineatus
TAGAGACACAAAGGGAGAAATTAATTTAAAAAACAAGAGAATACATTCTAATGAAATAGGAAGGAATTTGTAAGACACATGGGTGCAAACCATAGCAGATTGAAATGTTTTGTAAAGAATTCAAATAAACTGAATATCTGCAACACATGCAACTCTGTATTTAACCATGTAGCCCCAAAGCCAGGCTTCTACTTGTATACAAGTGAGGTTGCTAGACAGGGCGTATGTTTATAGTGTTTTAAATATGAAGATGGTGATAAATTTTTTTTGTCATGTAGCGCAAGCTTAGACTGGATCCAGAGCCTCAGTTGCCAGAATCAAGAAAAAAAAAAAAGATAAATTCTCTTGCAGTCAATAACACCCTCTGGTCTATGTTCCTTGAATACAAGTATGTTCCCCCTACTTTGGCATTACTGGTCTCTAAGCAACATTGAGGCATTTTTTTTTTTTATTATTATTATTATTATTTTTTAACCAGAAGAAGACTAGAGCAGCCACAGTATAGGATAAATATTGGTTTGGGCCAGCACAGGAACAACACAGAAATCCACCATATAGGTTACCACAGTTCATAGTGGTCTTCCCAACACATGAGCAGAATCAGAAATATATACACAGACAGTCCTCTCTATAAAACACCAAGAATGCAAACCTTATTTTGTATTTTATACAGAGGTTAAAACTTCATCTTATTATTTCTCATTAATAAAAAGATCTAGTTGGACATTAGTCAAATAACATTGGGAAAAAAATATACATAAATTAAATTTAGCGAACATATACAGTATACAGGCTCTGGGAAGATGTTGGACACAATATCAGGGCTGTTTTCCTCTGCGTTCCCTCAGCTTGCATCCTGATGAACTATCCAGAAATGTCGGCTTCCCCATGAGCTCTCCACATACACCCACATACGCACTGCACAAACATCACCAGTCCCTCTCTGCATATAACAGGTTTAGTGTGAGCCATGCTCCATTAGATTCCAGCCCAGTGATGGCCTCAAACACATGGTAGCAAGTAGAGGCGACCACCCAGGGGCAAGAACCTATACAAACTATTTATTGGTGACAAGAATAACATTATGAAAAATGAGAACCATTTACATTTCTGTGAGTCACACATTATCTGCTTTCATAGCCTCAATTATACTTACTGTTAGAATACTTTAGATTGCTGTATTCTGATAAATCTGATGTCTGTACCTGTGTGTGGAACTTGTGTCTGCCCAGGCGAACTCAGGATCGCATGGGGTGACTGCTGTGTAGAAGACTGGATAGACTGATGTTGTGGGATGAGAGAGCGTCCCATTACCACTCTCTCCTGTGCTTCAGTCAGAGCCAGTCGCTGCCCCTCACTCACTTCCCCACTGCTTTCTTCATCCCAGCACCTCTGCACAAACAGAAATCCCCCCAGTGTTACTGCACAACACACATTCCACTTCATTTTTAAAGGGAGCTTGATTTTTAACCGTGTTGCACTAGTGACCCCTACTGGTAAATAAGAATACTGCAAGAAGTCTTCAAATATATACAAGTTACATTCAATGTGTACAGAAAATAAATCAAACAAATTCTTATGAACAAAATGATACACATTCAACACTAAGCAAAGTAAAACAAATAGAAAACAGAACTCATATAAAAAAATCATAAATCAATCAAACTGTTTCCCCCTGACAGAACAGAAGGATCCAAGAGTCATACTTGGGGTTGCTGCAATTGGCCAACTGGACCCTGCTCCATTCGGGCCAGCAGCGACAGGATTGGGTCATGGTGAGCAGAGACAAGCGACCTTCTTATCATCACCTCGCCTTCACTAGGAGGATCGCAATCCTGAATACCACAATGAAATCAAGCAACAAACAAGTTACTACCATTCTGAAATAAATATATTTTAATATAGTTACTTAGAGAGGAAGAGATAAATAGAAAAAACTGGATGATAGTGGGCAATAAATCCTCCTTTGACATGAAATACCATTGGAAGAATTTAAAAACAATATTGATGAAATGAAAGAAAATATAATTTTAGATCACTATTATTTACTAATCATGTATGCCTCATATTTAACACTTAAACTAATATATATATATATTATACGTGTGTTTTATATACATATATATATATATATATATATATATATATATATATATATATGTGTGTGTGTGTGTGTGTGTGTGTGTATATACACTCACACACATATATATATACATATATGTATATACACACACACACACATATACATATATGTATATATATGTACATATATACACACATATACACATATATATATATATATATATATATATATATATATATATATATATACACATATACATATATATATATATATATATATATATACACATATATATGTATATATATATATATATATATATATATGTGTGTGTGTATATATATATATATATATATATATATATATATATATATATATATATATATATATATATATATATATATATACACACACACACACACATACACACAGTATGCACACACACACACACACACTCACACACACCCCATCTTTAGATTTTAATCCATATACAGTATCAGGGAATAATGTTTTCATTGCATGATAATTCTTTTAAAACATTCCAATGAAAACAAATAACAGACTCCAGTCTCAATGCTGTCTGAGAACCATCCAAATTAATCACATTTGCAGGTAATAACAGCAACTAAGTTTTGTTCATTCATATATCCAACAACAATGTATGAGTCATCTCCTTAAGACTGAAAGCTTACTTTATGTCAAATTTTAAACCTTGTCTCTTTTGAACAGAATCTATATGACAGGACTGGTGAAGTCTTTGTGTGAGAATCAGAATATAAGCACTACGCGTAGTCTACTGCAATAACACTATAATGGCTCTAGAAGTTTGAGATTTACCATATCTTGGACTCCATGCAGTGAACTGTTGAAGCTTGTCATCAGGTTCTGCATAGTGAAACCCTCCTCCACTAAAACTGCAAAGAAAATACATGAAAAGTGTTCTTTTTGACTCCGATGGGAACAGACAGACCTAGAGTCTAATGGGGTATATTTCTTTCCAGCAATGACTCACAATGTCAGTAGTTCACTAGACAGAGTGTATTGATGTGAACTGAATCATGCACCTAGATGGACCCTTGTGGTGTGCATGCATGTGTGTGTGTGTGTGTGTGTGTGTGTGTGTGTGTGTGTGTGTGTAAGATAAATCTCTGACAAGCTGCCGAGTACCTCTGACTGCAGCCATCTGGCCGCAGCTGAGGAGCAGCTCTCCCTCAGAGATGTGTCTGGCTGCAGTCTCTGTCTCCGTCTCTGTGCTGGAGGTGCTGGAGTGTGAGCCGTTCCCCTTTACAGACTCAGACTCAGGAGGATCAGGTTCAGTATGCTGTACTGTAGTAGTTGGAGGATTTAGTGGTTTGGGGGGAACTGGAGAGAATGGATGGATGATTGTTTCTCCCTCCTCCTCTTGGGCTACTGAAAGTACACTGCCAGGGGAAGGGGAGCAAACAAGAGGGATAGGCATTATGTAGATACACCCATCATTCATAACATTAGGCTAGGCAGCCAAGTAGATAGCAAGCATCAATGCACTGTGTAAACAGAGACCCCTCTTTTATAACTAGCATTAACAGTTTCAGCAGTTGGTGCTACAGTATCTCTGCCATAGGTTCAGACCAGACGTACAAGCATGCCCACCACACATTAATGAGCTTTGGGCACGTAAGACACATTAATCAGTTAACTGGTTGTCCTTCCTTGAACCATCTTTGGTGGGTACCATTGCATAACAGGAACACTCCACAAGACCATCTGTTTTGGAGATGAATGGTCTTTTAGCCATCACAATGTAAACCGATACACAGGATCTGTAATTTAGAGCCTTATGCCTGCTCATTGTTTTTGCTTCCAACACATCAACTTCAAGAACTGACTGTTCACTTTATAATGAGATAATCAATGATATTCACGTCACCCATCGGTGCTTATAATGTTTTTCATGTTGTGGCTGATTCCATGTTTAATTGGTAAATTTAAAGCAATCAAATACTTTAAAACATGTAAATATTACTGCCAAGATATGGCAGTATAATGCATACTAATAATAAAAAATAATGTGTGAATTGATAAGGCTGGATTAAACAATAATATCACACTTTACACAGAATGAGCTGGAGGTGTTTGGTGCAATGCTCTTTTCTCAATTACGGAATACTACAGTAAAATATTCTCAATCCAACTTTTTGTTCTAGCTTTTCTTGCCATGTGACCCACAAGTATCTGTGCTGAATCTGACTCACATGTACAGTATACTGAACAGCGACATATGGATGGAGACATTCTGATTTAGGCTTGTAGAAAAGGCTTCTGCTACCAGAGAGGTCTTTTAGCTTCAGTTTTAGCTTCTGATGCTCAGAATGCAATTATTTCAAAAGCTATATTAATTGAGCTTCCTAGTGTCCAATCAATCAAAATTTAATTACAGATTCAGGGTCTAGACATGAAGAGGGTGAGGTGAGATATAAACAATGAAGACTTATGCATTGTACAAAATAAAGTTTTCATACACAAGCTAACCTTATTTAGGGTTGAATTGACCAAAAACAAGATTTGTAAAACTGTTTTCATATCTAAACTGCATCCATAAGTCCTCTGAGGGAACGCACCAGAGTTTGCCTCCCCGTAGACATACATCAATTTCTGAAATTCTTCATTTTTATACACTCACCAAACAGGAATTACAAATATTTGTTCAGCTACTCGTTCATGCAATTATCCAATTAGCCAATCACATGGCCGTCAGAGGTGCCACTTTACAACAAGTAAGGGAGGCTACTGCTTGGCGCGCTAGGCTAGTAGGGGACCCGGAGGACTGACAAAATTAAAACTACAGCAGAGGCCCTGTACAAAGTTTGCAGTGAAGGTCTGACCTTCATAAGGGAGATAAACAAACCTAATGAGAAATAAACAAAACCAAAGTCACTCAAAAAATAAATAAGTAAATAATTAGGAGTTATTCTAGGACTTAAAAAAGAAAGAAGAAGAAAAAGAGGCCGTTGAGTAAAAATGTAATACTACATTGTTAAGCGCAGCAGATAATATGTTAACTAAATAAATGCTGACGGTCTAGCCTTAAGTGTGAAGTAGAGATTTTCATGATTTAAGTTCTACTAACATCATATTATTGTTTTTGTTTACTTTGATGTTTAACATTACAGGGATCCCGTGCTACTTCCAGTTTCAATTCATGCGGCTTCAGTATATCACGGGTTTTTTAAAAAAATAATAATAATAAATATTCATCGAATTAAAAAAATAAGATAATTAAGGAAGAATAGGGGAAAACGTTAAGCAAAAATGCCACAAAAACAAGGCCAATTACTGTGTGCTAAAAAAAACCCTAAACCAACACAAAACAACCCAAAATCTCCCATCATGTGTGCGCGCAGACGCGCGTGTCTGTATGTGTGCGTATTTATATTTTATTTACATTTTATGCATTTTTTTTTAATGTATTTTAATGGGGCAGTGGTGGTCTAGTGGGGGGCAGTGATGGTCTAGTGGTATAGGGCGCTGGATCGCTGATCCAAAGGTTGGGGGTTCGAGTCCCACTCTCCACAAGGTTGTCACTGTCCCCCCCAGTGGAGCTAACTGGGTTATCAAAGGCCAGCCATGTCTCTCACTGTCTATGGTGTGAGGCATGTAAAAGAACCATTGCTGACATTCGACAAGAGTAGGCTGCAAAGCCGTCAGCGTGTTTCCGCCCTGCGATGGCCTGGCGAGCTGTCCAGGGTGTACTCTGCCCTCGCCCGAAGTTGGCTGGGATGGGCACCAGCCTCCCCGCGACCCAAATTAGGATTAAGCGGGTACAGAAAATGAACTGATGATGATGATTTTTTTAAATGTTTAATTGTTATTAGAAGCATTTCGAGCATTGAATATGTATTTATTGATGTTATATACACATATACATGTATGTAGGGGCAGTGGTGGTCTAGTGGATAGGGCGAAGGATCGTTAAAGTTGGGGGTTCGAGTCCCCACAGGGTTATCACTGTCCCCCAGTGCAGCTAACTGGGTTATCAAAGGCAGACCATGTCTCTCACGGCATGTAAAAGAACCATTGCTGATTTTCGTAAAGAGTAGGCTGCAAAGCCGTCAGCGTGTTTCTGTCCCTTGATAAAAGGGTTGTGACAGGAAGGGCCTCTGATGTAAAAACCTATGCCAAATCAAATGTGCGAATCAAATGATTTCGCTGTGGCGACCCCTGAGAAAGGGAAAAGCCGAAAGGAAAAGAAGAAGAAGAAGATATACACATATACATGTATGTATATGTCAGTCAGTGGGGTTGGGGTGGGGGGTTTATCCTACTTCGCGGATTTAGATGATCACGTGGGGATCTCAGTCCTAATTAACCGCGGAAAGTGAGGGAACCCTGTACTTAAATTTTAAAAAACATTACTTAACCAGTGACATAAGCAGGTAGAGTACACATGACCAGAAGTCAGAGCCCAAACCCCAGCAGTCAACCTGTTAGCTTAGCTAGCAGGCTAAAAGAACGTAGCAGCTAGCTGTTATAGTGTTAACTCTTCATAAGTGTCGTCAACCTGGTCTTCGGCATTGTTACTGAAATAAACATGGCCCCTGCCATTTCGAGTGGAACATTTTACATGTTGTTTTATACAACCACCAATAATGGAGTGGCGATGGGGAAATCAGAGAACTTGGAAAATACTTATTAAACTGATAAACTACATCGAAGCTGGGTTCATAATTTGTGTTAGTTGTTGTCAGATTATTCATACCACAGTGATGATGAATGCTTACTGGTGGTTCATTTAGTGTTTTCACGGTATTTTTTTTTTTGCCAACAGCCCCAACAGACTTGAGAATCATTACTGGTGGCAGTAGTGCAATACATAAAATTACACAAACACAGATAAACTATTTTAGGTAATGTCAAGGGGGCTGGTTTAGGTATTTCTACAACTGCCGTTGTGGGAGTTTCCTTTAAAACAGTTTTCTAGAACTTACACAGAATGGTGCAGCAAACAAACAAAAAAAAAAGCACACAGTGGCAGCGGTTCCACAGATGGAAATGCTTTGTTGATCAGGGAGATCAGTGGAAAATGGCCAGACTATCTCAAGCTGACAGAAAGGCTACAGTACAATTTTAGTGAGCAGACAAGCATAACAGAATGAACAACACTTTCAACCTCGAGGCTGAAATGTTACAACAGCAGAAGATCACATAGGTTTCCGTGTTCGCCAAGAACAGAAAGCTGAGGATACAGCGTTCATAGGCTCACCAAAACTGCAGCCTGGAAACATGTATTCTGATGAATCTTGATTTATGCCGAGGCAAACAGATGGCGGAGTCAGAATTTGGCGCCAAGAACCTGAATCTATGGACCCAATCTGTGTTGTGTCAATAGTCCAGGCTGGTGAAGGTGATGTGATGGTGTGGAGAATGTTTTCTTGGCACACTTTGAGCCTATCAAGAGTTCAATCATCTCCTTAATGCCTCAGCCTATCTGAGTATATTGACAGAAGTGTGCATGTGCATCTTTTCATGGCCACAATTTACCTACCTTCTAATGGTAGGTCAATATGATAATGCATCTAGCCTAACGCAAACCTGGTTTCATGAACATGACAATAATTTCAGTGTTTTTCTTGGGACTTTTCAGTGCCTGAGATCCAATAAAACACCTTTGGGTAGTGATACAATAGGAAATTCCCAGCATCCAAGTGTAACTGAAAAATCTGAAGTAATTTCATAATGCAGTTATGTTGACATGGGGCAGAATCTCACATGTTGTCAACGCCATGGCATAAAAAAACAAGACTGCTTTGAAAGTGAGAGGAGACCCTACACAGTACTGTATAGTGTATACCTACTAAAATGTGCACTTAGCATACCCATTTTCAGGGCTGGTCCAATTTTTGTTTTATGGACGGAAACAGATACTTTTATCTTCTAATAGAGTGATCCCTCACTTTCCGCGGTTAATTGAGACCGAGATCCCCCCGCGATCACTGAATTCCGCAAAATAGGATCAACTCCATCAACAACCCCCCCCCCCCCCCCCAACTGACGTATACGTACATGTATACGTGTATATAATATCAATAAATACATATCCAATGCTATAAATGCTTATAATAACAAACATTAAAAAAGAATGTATATGATGTAAATAAAATATAAATACACACACACACACACACACACACACAGATGTGCACCTCACATAAAAATGTAAGTAAATTTGATGGGAGGTTTTGGGTTGTGTTTTGTTTGTTTGGGGTTTTTTTTTTTTTTGCGAATGTGCGAATCAGATGTTTCGCTGTGGTGACGCCTGAAAAAGGGAAAAAGCCGAAAGGAAAAGAAGAAGAGGGTTTCTTTGCATAATTGGCCTTTTTTGCGGCATTTTCCTTAACTTTTTCCCCTATTCTTCCTCAATTTCCTTATTTTTTAATTGGATGAATATTAAAAAAAAACGCAATGCATTGAAGCCACATGAATTGAAGCACGAAGTAGCGAGGGATCCCTGTATATTCTTTTAAAAGAATGTATTAATTTCTCTAGTTTTTGCTTAATGGGCCAGATGAAGTCTTTGAAACACGAAGTAATCAGACACAGACCTGGATCAGTTTTACACACTGTACTGTTAATACCTGACAATAGTACTGATTGGGACGAATGGATGAAATGACCCACAGTTTGATGGTTGTATCATTAGTGCTACTGGTTGGTTTATAAGTATTCAAGTTGCCTTGATTGTATTAATTCATCAATGCAAACTTATGCTATAAACAGGCAGATAAATGTAAAGGAACAGGATGAGAGACTTACGTTGCTAGTGGTTTCTGCTCCTCACCCTCACTCTCTGGTTTCTCCTCTGCTAGAGGAAGTTCTGCATCTCCCCATGGATGTGTGTGTAGGTTTTCTGGTTCTGGTGATTCTTTCCTTCTGGGGGATTGAACTGGAGTGCATATAGGCGTTTCCATTGGATCTTTTTCTGCTTCTGAGAAAAGGCCTGTGTTTTGATTTGATTTTGATATACTATACTGGCAATAGCCATAAAAAATACAGAAACCTTTAAAAAGACTGAAAAGTTGCTTTAAGTAAATAGTGTGGTGAGACCTTGTAAAACTGACTCCCGAGGCTGTGCATCCTGGGAGTATCTGGGTGATTGAGCAGGGGAAGAATGCGCCGAGAGATCCGGAGTGCTGATTGGAGAAGGCACCTCCCTCAGTGTTGGAGGATTCTCTTTCACACTGGGCTCAGGAGTGGGCACTGGTGTCGGTACTGCATTCACCTGCCACAGTAATAACAAACCATGAGAACACAAGTGCCTCTGGAAATATAATCATCATTAAAATCGCATCAGCTTATCAACAGTAGATCAATTAGCACTGATGGAAAAGCAAGAATTATTTCAGGGATTAAAATCGAGGTGCGTTTTTTTACACTCTGTTTGGTGAGGACGTGCTTACCTGCTGAATGTGCGTATCCTGTGTGGAAACTGGAACAGGACGCTCTCTTGGGCCTTCACTCTGGCCCAGTGTAAGGGTAATTATGTCAGCCAGCACCTCATTCACATAGAGCCGCATGAGCTCCGAGTCCACTGGCTCCCCAACATCCACAGCCAGCTGCAGTCTTCCCGTTGTCTCCCCTAACCCGAAGTAAAACACAGACGTCTTAACCACATATTCATGGTTGAAATCTTATTAGACATGTATCTAGTTTCAGGTCAAACTCTGCAGAGATGGTTTAGAGCAGGAGGGGAATGTGGTAATGTATGAATGTGTGAGACAAATGGTGCCAGGTAAATCCCCAGATCTCATTGTCAAGGGCAAAAGTTAGGTTAATGCCAAGAACAATCAACATTAAGCTGACAGTCTGATATGTGTGGCTGTGAGCATATTTACTGGTATAAAAACTATTTGTGACTATTGCCTTTTGATCAAATATACATATTTCACATGTCAGCCACTAGAGCTCCTGGCCCATCACCCAGCACAGACACGTTAGAATTCCTCCTTTTTTATGTAATTCTTATTTATTTCTGAATAAAAACATAGACCACGGGCGTCCAGACACTTTTGTTGAAAGGATCATTTCATATTCCAATATAGAACAAGCATCGTAAGTTTAAAAGCCCCAGCTTTAGTGCGGGACAAGTAAATGTCCCGAAACCTAATGCAATGGTACTTCACCTTACGAAAGTCCCAACAAACGAAAAATCCAGGTTACGAAATGCATTTACCGAAAATTTCCATCTCTGGATACGAAACAAATTCATGTTACGAAAGCGCCATCTCAAAAATTCAAACAATGTGCGAGTTGCTCTCCCATTGGCTATCTCCCAAAATCCTACCCCGCTGGCCTCCCATTGGCTATCTCCTAACATCCCTCTCCGCTGGCCTCCCATTGGCTAGGAGGGATGACGCAGCTCCCTCCCATTGGCTATTATAGAGCTGCATCTCCATAATACCCATGATGCTTTTTGTGTAAAGGACAGTTACTGTTGTTTCGTGAGTTTTTGGAGTGTGCTCATTGCAAATTTATTTTTTGTGTCAGGCTTTTAACCTTGCATAAACATTTGTAAGATTATAATTCTGGTAAGAAGACATGGTTAATACACGCACGCACATAAACACGCACACGCGTGTGTGATTCCCGGTGCGAGTGAAAAGAAGAAGCGGGCTTGTGGCATGCGGTTGAGTGATATCGCAAAGGAATATGGTCAAACCCGTCTACCATTGGTACGATATTGAAGCAGAAGGAGGCCTTAAAAAGGTATACTTTTATCATTTTTAAAGGGTTTAGGGATAGTATTGGTGGCCTTGGAATGAATTACACGTTTCACATGTAAAATGCGGTTCAACTTGTGAAAAATACAGGTTACGAAATCACTTATGGAACGGATTAATTTTGTAAGGTGAGGTACTACTGTATACAGTTTTGCCTCTGTGACATTGAAAAGCAGGTCAAGGTCATGCACACAAAATCATCCTGGCACTCATAGTAGTAAGCCAGCATAACAAGTTTGCAAGCCCCAGCTTTAGTACATGGCAAGTATATGTCCGAAAATTAAACTATGATGGGTAGATGGAATCCATTCCTCTAGCTCCCACGCCAGTTTGTGGGTGGGAGCTAAAAACGATTGCTTAATCATAATAAGGCAACCAATAGAAATCAATGATTAAACTTTATACCAATAATTAATATAACAACACTACACATGTACAATATTCTAAAAGAGCAAAACAACCACCTTCTTACCTTCCTATTGTATGTCTAGTTTCATTAACAATTGGTCAGCATTACTATTAAACACAAAACGCACATGATGGAATGTAGCACTTCTGGCACAAGAGCTTTATTCCGAGATGTTGGAGCACTAGGATGCCCACTTCAGCAGAAGACTCCAGTCAGTCTATGAATGTGCTGACTAGTGCTTGCTGCTTGCAGACTTGTAGCCTCCTCTGCAAATTTGATACATCATTGATCTTTCTATTAAACGAGACTGGGGATTAATGAGGCAGGCCGAGAGAGCGTGGGCTGAGTTAAAGTGAGGCGAGTGAAATGGAGGAGAGGAGGAATGCAGGGAATGAGAAAGAGCAATCTAACTTTAATGAGGAAACACCATGTCCCAGTGCTCCGACAGCTTTGACAAATACACCACTCACTTCTGTGCAAACTATGAATCAAAATTATGAGACTAAAGAGAGAAAAGTCATGTTATGCATAGTCTGCTTATTCTGCTGGTTTCCACCAGATGTCTTTAATTTGTTTTTGTTTTTTTGGCATCGTTAATACAATCTATTAGTTGGTGTTACACTAAACCGAAAAGCAGGTGGCAATGTATGAAGGGTAATAACAGTGAAAGGGGGCCAGAAGATTGTAGGACTGTAGTGGCATTATTTTCAATATTTCAACCAGATGTCAATATCTGAGTGATATGATTTACCTGTGTCTGAGGTGGCACTGCTCTCTGGCTCTGATTGGGTAGCTGGGTCTGTATGAACTGGCTGAGGGAACATCCCACTTATAATTCGTGCCATAAGCTGCTGCTCCACCCTACACATGGAAAAAAGCTCTGATTCAGAAAAAAATATCAACTCCTATACAGAGCGCTGTTACAGAATTCGACATTATTATGTGGCAGTTCACGAAAGATCATGCAATTTTCTGAACCATATTATCCTTTATTAGGGAGACAGGGAAGCTAGTGCCCATCTCAGCTGACTCCAGGCAAAGGCAAGTTACATCCCAAACAGCACACCATACCATCACAACCCCACACACACACACACACACACACGTGCGCGCATACGACTTGCCTCTACCCAGTTAGCCTAGTGTGCTTGTCTTTGGATTGTGGAAGGAAACTAGAGTACCTGGATGAAAGTTACATAAGCACGGGGGAAAAGCAAATTCCACACAGAAACGCCCTCACTGAACCCGGGACTCAAACCCAGGAACGTCCTGCTGTGAATCTACGCCACCTTTTCACAAAATTCCAGACATGAAATAAGGCAGTGTGCATATTGCAGAACTTGTACAGTAATTCTTCGCAATTTTATTTTGTTAAATCTGCTTCAAATAATCTTCTTCTTCTTTTCCTTTCAACTGTTCCCTTCAGGGGTCGCCACAGCGAATCATCTGCCTCCATCTCACCCTATCCTCTGCATCTTCTTCTCTTACGCCAACTACCTTCATGTCCTCCTTCACCACATCCATAAATCTTCTCTTTGGTCTTATCCCTCAGCATCCTACTACCAATATATTCACCATCCCTCCTCTGTACATGTCCAAATGTAGCCTCTCTGACTTTGTCTGCAAAACCTCTTACATGTGCTGTCCCTCTGATGTACTCATTCCTGATCCTATCCATCCTCGTTACTCCCAAAGAGAACCTCAACATTTTCATCTCAAATCTACTTCAAATAATAAAAGGGGGGAAAAAAGAAAAGATAGTTAGTGTTTGTACCAAGCAATCAACTCTGGGTAAAAAAGACTCTATAGTTGGGAACAATGTAAAAATCATACCACTTGATTCGTACTTTTACTTCATAGAGTAGATGTCTGGGGACATAAATAGGTGTTTTCAGTCTCGCTAAAAAAATCTGGTAAATTCCATCTATGTTTATATACAATTAATGGTGCCGAAAACGCTATATTTACCAGCATGAGGACGCAGTGTGTGTAGGAGCGTGTTGTCATGTCAACTCTCTATTACAGGCTACCATGCACAACTGAGTGCCTTACACTCCTAGAAACTTGAAAGTTATTGGCATTGATACATTAAAATGATAAAAGAAAATGTGTGTGTACGCTGTGCAACACCCCAAGTATAATGCTTGATGAGTAAAGTATGCCTCAGTTCCATTCTGTAATAATTAGAACATATACATCCAAATTGTTCTGTCACATCACAGTGTTATACTCACGACAGTTTTAGACGTCATCATCACTCTACAATGCCTTCATGGCATCATACTATGTTTTCTGCACATTGTACCATTGGTTAAAAATCACCATTTAAACCATAAGGACAGCAGAAATATCACATCATTTTATTTTATTGACAGAAAATTTAAAAGAGCCTTTAAAAAAAAATCATGCTAATCCTGTATGTAATGAATCAGCCGTAATGGCATCATAAAACTATACGGTACTATTTGCCTTTACTCTTCTCCAATAACATCCTGTACATAATCACACATCATCGACAAGGGAATCTATTCCCTTATATGTCCTCAAGGGTTCTTTCTTGGGCTCTCTCTGGCTTTCTCATTGTGGATCTAAATATACAATCTGGATTTTTTAAAAAGATGTTTGGTGGCAACGTCTATTGTAAAAAACTGCCGTAAATATAAAATAGAATGGAATAAAACAAAGCTCTGTGTCTGAAGTATATACAAGCTAGTAGAGGGAGAGGTGAGGTGGGGTGGGCACAGTGAGAGAGCTGAAGTAACACCAACTATCTATGCAGGGGCTATGTACTAAAAAAGGAGGACAACCTCTGTTTAAAGGCAGTAAGGGCAGTTAGTGAAACTAAACATGACAGGCGTTGACATAATGAAGTGCACAGTGAGAACAGAAGACGCTCACCAGCCCATGAGTCTGTTCTCTAGTGTCTCCCGGTGTTGGATGGCGGTAAGTACGGGCTGGGCGAGGGAACTGTGCTGGTTTGGCTGTGTTGGCAATGTGGGACCATGGTACAGAGCGACCGGAGGGGAGGGATGTCCATGCAGCTCTATAGGAGAATCAGGAAACTCTGCCTCCGTCTCAAGCACCTGATTTTACAGAAGACCAAGAAAAGCAGTTAGTTTTAATTACAATACAGTGAGTGCTTTAGATTCAAACGAACAACAAGGATATCCATGTCACAGCAATCTTCAGTAAGGACATGTCCAATCATAGCAGCCATTACTGTCTTAACTGAATTTGGAAAAGTGAGGCATTTGTCTTCTATTATTCTCCTTTCAGTTATGCGTGTTATCTCTGAACCCTTTTGGTCACTGGTTTGCATTATGCACAAATTCCTCTGGCGCAGAGTCAGAGAGGCTTGGGTAAGCCTGGACCAAATGGCTCATTCACAATGGCTGGGCTCCAGAGAGAGAGAGAGAGAGAGAGAGAGAGAGAGAGAGAGAGAGAGCGAGAAAGAGAATGAAAATAACGGAGAGAAAGAGAGAGTAAGAGATTTAACAAGAAAGACAGAGAAAAAGAATGAAAAAAACTTGTCCGTGTTTGCCAGTCACCGAGTTTGTTTGAAGTTTATGGCTCCATCACAGTCCCAGCCTGCCAAAGTACAGACAGTGGAGGCTTAGAGCAATGACATTTTAGGAGTGGGCATCTGGCCCTGGTTGCTCTTGGAGACAGGGCTTGTTTGATGAGGTCTGAGCTGGAGTGGCTGCGCCCTTTATTTGACAGCTGGGAGAGCTAGAAGACTGAGTGGGAGAAAGAGT
>CM045732.1:55075995-55083495 GCA_024760905.1 Plotosus lineatus
AAACCTAAAAACATGTGCGAGCCAATACATAAGAGCCTCGTAACAGCATCTTTCATTCATTCATTCATTTTCTCAACTGAGCTATCCGAGCTGGCGCCCATCTGGGCAAGGTACACCCTGCACAGCTCGCCAGGCCAACACAGGGCTAACAGCATCTTCTGAACTATTAAAAGTTTTAGTGTATACTACAAGGAAACACAAAAAGGCAAACTACACTGAGATTTCCATAGTTTATTTGGACATACTTTAACAGCAGTAAACTGGGTTATCAAAGGCCAACCATGTCTCTTACTGTCTATGGTGTGAGGCTCATGTAAAAGAGCCATTGTTGACATTCGTAAAGAGTAGCTGCATAGCCGTTAGTGTGTTTCTGCCCTTTGCTAAAGGGTTGTGTCAGGAAGGGCATCTGACGTAAAAACCTATACCAAATCAAACAGGCGAATCAGACGAGTCACTGTGGCGACCCCTGAAAAAAGCAAAAGCAAAAGGAAAAGAAGAAGATTTGTACATACTTTAACAACAGCAGAGACAGGTCAGGTCAGGTCAGGTCAGGTCAGGTGAGATGTGTGCACCCTGAGCAGAGGTAAACACTGTGCAGTACATACAGTACTACACATAAATGTAAGTTATCTGCACTCTGTGGTTTTACACTCACTTTACACAAGAAAAAGAAACTAAAAGGAAGTTTATTTATTTCTGGTTTATGTTTCCATTTTAAAGCGTAATAATGATGCTGTCTGCGGCCAAATGACCGTCCAACTGTGAGTATTGCTTGTTTTGATTTCAGCATTATCCACTCCCCATTATGTTTTAAAATTATAAATTAACATTATAAAGCTGCATGAACAGTACTAGTACTAATGATTAGAGTATTATATGGGTCAAGAAACTGAAATGTGTCACATTGATGTGTTACATTTTCTGCAGATTTAGAAAAAATAATTTTTCCCCCCACTTTTTAATTTATTAGGCCAATATCCATTAAATTCTGGTAGATGCAGGATAATATTCCTTGGAGAAGTAGCATCATCAAATCATCAGTAGGTCGACTTAAAACGTCAGTAACATTTACAGAATTAAGAGCCTTCTATTCACTAATAATAGCTTCAGGTAATAATTGTGTAATTAGTTACACTGTGCTGATTGTTCATGCTTAACATGTTCAACTTTTCTTTATTATTTAAAGTTAATGAATGCCAGTCCATCAGTGATCGGTGGGAACACAGGATACACCATGTAACATGGACTGGGAAAATTACATATATCAGCGATCCAGTTTTAAGACTGGTGCTTATTTACCAATTTTGCCACACACATGCAGATTCCATGATTCATGGTGCGTGCACCTGTGATTCGATTCATGTGGTTATTGTACCTGTGGAGACCTTAGCAGAGGCATAGCTGGACGTGAAAAGAATGAGGTCTTTTCTCTTTTCACAAAGTGGAGTGTGAAAAGAGTGTAAACTAGGAAAGGACATACTTTATTTCAAAAACTGTGTTCATCATACGTACATATTTTGATATACAGACACTTCCCGCTTTACGTTCAATCGTTTTAGGTATTTTTCGATTTTACGTTTAAAAAAAAAAAAAAAAAAAAGGTCAAATTTTGAGTTTAGAGTGCTCACTGTAGTACGAGACGTACCTACGTAGTACGCTGATGTAATACGCTACTTCCGCATGATGCTGCATCCGTTGTTTACAAACGACAGACTGAACGTGCCCCTCCTTCTTCCCAGTTCACTGCATGTTACCCTTGTGTTAAGACGTCGTGTCTGTGATCTTTGTGTTTACACTGTTTTGCGGACTTTTGTAACCCTAAGCAAATATGGTTGGTCAGAAGCGTAAGCCTACTAGTGATAGTGGTCATCAGAAAAAGCGGCAAGCCGTCTCATTATAAACGAAGATGGCTATTATCAAGAAAATCGATGCTGGTGAAAAACGTCAATGTTGCACGTTTCTTCCAAATGGCTCCGTCGACCATCGGAACCATTTACAAGCAGAAAGATTGCATCACAGAGAATGTTTAAGGTTATATTTGATACTGTATTTGATAATTGATGAGTGAATTTGATTAAAATTTATCTATTTGAAATTATTTTGCTTGAATTTAATTTATTTGAAATTAATGTTGATATTATTTGATATATGTGATATTATTTTACAATGTTATGTTTATAATAATTGGTTTAGGGGTGTTTTATGAGATACAGTAATGGTATTTATGGATGTATAGTACAGTATGAACGTCATACGTCACTGGAACATACAGTAACACCTTACATTTTTTTCCCCTTACATTGGGCCGTCTGGAACCGAGCTAAAACATAAGTCGGGGAGCGTCTGTATTACTTCCCTGGGTACACTAAAGATTTTAATGTATTGATTAACAAACATACTTGGACATTGAAATATTTATTCAAGTTTTAAGTTGGGTAGTTGGAAATGTCCCAGTTTCATGATAAGACTCATACGTTAATTTGATTTAATTTCTCAGTATGGCTTCCAAAATACCACTTCATGCTCACAATTTCATGGAATGACTCTCACTATCTATGGTGTGAGGTATGTAAAAGAACCATTGCTGACTTTTGTCAAGAGGAGCTGATGGCTATGATCAGCATGTTTCTGCCCTGTAATGGCCAGGTGAGCGGTCCAGGGTGTACTCTGCCCTTGCCCAGAGTCGGCTGGGATGGGTGCTAGCTCCACCGAGACCCTAATTAGGATCAAGCGGTTCAGAAAATTAACGAATGAAACAATTTCGTAGAGCTACATTTAGGTTATGAACTGTTGTTGTGTCAGCATGACATAGGCCTTTCCTTCTGCTTTTATTTTGTTTTTTTTTATGTGCTTTCGTCTAAGGTAAGAATCTTGTGTAAGTGAAACACTGTGGGTGTAGCTCTTCAGAATAGTGCTTATGTTTGTGGTTGTCTGAGAGATGAATGCCTGTGTGAATAAATTTAGCACTAAAGGCAACTCTAATTTCAGCCATTAGACATCAAACTATATTTTATATATATATATATATAAACTCATACAGTAGGCTTTGGAATTATTCTAACTCATGCCTTGACCAGTTGTGAATAAAACCTTGCAGATGACGGTGGAAATGACATGTGCTCGTTTTATGAACATATTTTATGATCCTATTTATGATTATATTCTTAGCAACTTTGGTGAAATCCCATTATCCGATGTCTCACAAAAGATGTTGCAGACCCTTTTGAATCTGATTTCACTGCAGGTTTCTCATGGCACCTTTGGGAGCATTTTCCTACCACTGTAGCCTCGGGCTTCCTCATTGTGATTCTGCATGCGCATTTCTCTAAAGCTGTTTTGTGACCATGTACATTGTTAAGAGCATTATACATTTTACACTGAACTGAGTCGAGCAAAATACAACCTCCACTGCATTTACTGATTTATTTGTTGCTAGATTATTCATAAAAAGGATATGATGACCTTTAAAACATCAGCCTGAGATATCCAAAGTGAGTAAATATAAGCGGCGAGTCCAGAGAGTATACCACCAATAACTCATACAGTGCCTGAACACTGGGGTAAAGAGTTTGGGGAAGGTTAGTGTTTTACAAAGCAGATCTCCTTTGCCAGCAAAGCTACATCGATGCCTCTTCCTTTCAGCATTCCTGCTCCAAATCAGGCTAACCAACAACCCTACTGAGCTGCATGCGTTGCCTAGCAACCAGATGTGAACAGGCAAGGACTGAGATTGCTGGAGCGTAAGCAGCCAAGATGTGTCAGGGCAATGCAGCCATGTCTCCCTAAAACACTATCATCAGCTCACACACAGACATATACGGCAGGCTCAGTATAAATAGCAGGTCAATTATAAATGCCAACTTGGAAAAGCCAACTAGCGGTATGGAGTTAGGCCAAAATCTACTGCCCATCCATTTAGACCATCAGAGCCAAGACTACCTGCTATATGAGAGTCATAATGGGCTTTCTGGCTGCAGTGTGCACCAAATGTACAGAGACACTAGAGAAACAGTGAAGGTTCTGTGAGTTCAACCTGAGAGGCGATAGAAACATTAGCACCCACGTTGCTCGCAGCACAATTCTTCTTTGTAGAAGCCATCCTGGGACTCAGAAAGCACATCTGCTTTTCACTCCTTCTCACCATGTCAATGTTGCACAACCATACATACATAGAAAAAAAGAGGCGACAACTTCTGAGGCGAGACACATTTATAATCTATAGCTCCCTTGCTGTAGAAGAGTAATAAAAGGGTTGTCTATTGAACTGCTTCCACACATTTACACATCCTAATGACTGCAGGTGCATAAACCTGAATGTAGAGCAGACTAAATTATCGCGTAGCTGAGCCTGATGACACCCGCGCCTTTTGTAAGACTGACATACACAGAAAGCATACGAGGAGTGTGTTTGTTTCTTGTGTAGGCTGATTACCTGAAAGGATGGAGGAGGGAGAGGAAGAGGGGAGGGAGATGGGGTACGGCTCAGAGAAGATGCACTCTCGATGTTCACACTGGGTTGAACCTGGATACAGAGAAAGTCCTTTAATTATATTGCAGAGGAAGTGACTAAGTCATGCACTCCTGGCAGTAGACCTAACACCATTAGATGAATTAAAATGAGAAGAGACGATGTGCTATGAAATGTCAATAAATCAATCTGCTGCATACACCTAGCTGAGATTTCTTCAAGCAATGTGATATTACTTGAAGGTCCAGCAGTAACTGGGAGAATCTGCTGGAAATAGATAGCTCTAAATCTTATTTACCTGTATTTGGAGGTGTGAAGCAGGTTTCTTGAGTTCAGACTGAACTTCCAGCAACAGTGTGTTGGGCTTACGGATTAGAGGAACCACTTTGGGGGCTGGAGGAATGGAGGTTATCACAGTTGCAGGCTTGTCATAAATGATGACCCTTGAAGGCAAAGCAGCTTGGGTATCAACCCTGGGCTTACCTAGGGAAGTGTAAAAAAATAAAGCATTAAAGGCTTACGTTAGGTCTCCAACAACAAACGGTACTGTTACATTAAAATAAAAAATGTGATGATTCATGCCTTCATCTTGCATGTCTATCCTTCAGGATCAATACTGTTATTGTTTATATTTTACAATTTAAAAGTTAGTACAGGGATCCCTCACTTCTTGCGGTTAATTGGGACCGACCCCCCCATGACCACCAAATTCCGCAAAGTTGGTTCCCCCCCCCCCCCCCCCCGACTGACATTATGCGTACATGTATATGTGTATATAATATCAATACATACATAGTACATGCAATAAATGCTTATAATAACAATTAAACATTAAATAATAATGCATAAGATGGCATAAGGTTTTTTTTTGGCATAATTGGCCTTGTTTTTGCGGCATTTTCCTTAACTTTTTAAACTATTCTTCCTTAATTTCCTTATTTTTTAATTCGAAAAATGTAAAAAAAAAAACAAAAAACAAACAAACAAAAAAAAAAACATGATGCATTGAAGCGCAAAGTAGCGGCGAGGGATATATGCTACATAGAAACAACACAATCTGATTGGCTCCACTAATATTATACTCTGTATAAAAAGCATACAAAATAAATATTAAGTCATTAGGAATTCAGTCTACAAGTTGAAATGGTGTGCGCAAGAAAGCATGAACATGGATCGAGGATGATGGATACCTGAGATACAGTCAGAGATCGAACTAACTAACTAAATAAATACAGTAAATAAAAACAACTCACTATCTTAATCCTATTACTGTCACTGGAAGATTGGAACCTTTCTCAGCCAACACTAGCCAAAGGGAGGCTGCACCCTGAAAGGTTCACCAGACCAGTATAGGACTAATATACACACACAACCATTCGCACCGACACCTATGGGCAAATTGAAACACCCGATTGTCCTGCTTGACTTTGGGCTGTGAAAGGAAACCAGTGTGGCTGGAGGAAGACCACACAAGCACAGGGAGAACATGCAAACTATACAAAGAAAGGCCCAAGTCCAAGAATTGAACCCAGGACCTTCTTACTGTTAGGAGGACATAATAGCCACTATACTTTGGCACCACCCTGCCAAAAAAAAAACAAAAAAAAAAACTGTGAAAAACTAAACACCGGTGAAAACTAAAACATAAACCATCCTGAAACAATACAGTTCATGGTATAAAATAGCAATTTTCATTTGTTGAAACAAGCAACCATTTTCACCTTCCATGGTGTATTCAAATCAAGTGCATAATCCAGGAGTGGTTAATACATGAATGTGCTAAACAAGCTAACCTTTTGAATTCATAATTCAGATAATTACAATTCAAACACACTGTTAAAAGATTTTGACAGCCCTGGGTCCCATAAAGACATGCATGCAGGCAAAGGGCAAAAAAAAAGTACGCAGAGAATTGACAGCTAGTCTGAACCTGGCATCATCAGAGCTAAAAATGCCACAAAGAGGAGGGTGCGCCTCGCAAATAAAAACTAATCAATCTCGCCCCCATTTCTCCATGCACCACAGCAGCCTGACGCATTGTTCCACACTCAGAGCACTAATCTACGAGTGGACTCCCGATGCACTCTGGCAATATGAATGTGTTCCTGTAGCAAAATCCTGAAGCTCTGCCCCTTCCTCCCTGCTCTGAAAAGAGAGATAGCATCTCGATGCTATTCACACGCCAGGACACGTAGCAAGGCGTGCTTTCACGTGAGTGGGATATTAAAAACAGCTATCCCCTGCAGCAGCTGGAGCGGAACAATATCTATCTATTCCTTTACTCATGAGAGGTCATAAAGGACATCCACAACACTCAGACCCTGTTTAAACCCGAGCACACACAAACACACACGCATCTGCCAGGCTGGGACGCGAGCCCAGCTTCATGACCGGCGTCCATTGTGGAAGTGGACCAGGAGACAAAGAGGTTCAGCCAGAGTGTGCTAACAGAGTCGGGGCACAGGCTCGCGTCTCAGCATGGGGCAGGTAAATGGTCATGCGCTTGCTTAGTCCCAGAGGAAGATGAGCTTGGCCGTAGAACATTAACACCCAAGAGAGAGGATTCTATTTGTGTAAATCTGCTGCAGGCACAAAAATATGTTTTTCCAGTTTTTGCATGGAGCTAAGCGAATGCAGAGAATCCTGATAATCTCCATAATTTGCCTGAAGGGCATTCAAAGAGTGGCTCTAAGGCAAGAGGCTGTTACTCATGTGGAATGAAAACAAATATCTGATCAGAAACGTGGGCTCAGTGGGGGGAAAAAATGTTATCCAGGAAGTCACTCATTTGCATTTATGCAGTCAGGAGAGGGCACAGAGAAAAGTAAAAGCAATACAAACATGATGAACAATAAAGCTTTCATATTAAAGAACAAAGCAAGACATTTTAATACAAGACAGGAGACACAACTGCAGAGTACCAGTGTGCTCATGTCAAAGCCCAAGCTGTGCTGTCGGGAGCCACATTAAATTTGGAGAGAGATCATGGTGTTTCTCTTTGCCTCCTCTGTAACTGATGTGCCAGCCAATCA
>CM045732.1:55085995-55138495 GCA_024760905.1 Plotosus lineatus
AAAAATATACTGGGAAGGTAGCCTGCAATGGACTAGCGTCTCATCCAGGAGGAGTTGTACTCCTAGTCGCTTCACGCTATGGAAACCGGGGATAAGCACCAGCCTGATGAGCTGCTATGGCTCGGGTGTAAAAAGCCCAAAGGACTTTACCTTACCTTACACTGGTTAAAAACTGGATCTAAAATGAAGTTAGCAAATACCTACCATTCTGGATGCTGTGCTGGCTGCCAATGTTTGAATAGCTTAGGGTGAGTCATTGATAGAACTATAGAGTCGTAAGGTTTGAAATATATATGTTATACATGAATAAAATCAAAAGAATCATGACTATATAACTATATATAACACTAAACAGATACTTGCCATCTATACAGTTTATAAAAATCACACACACATGAATTAGGATGCCAACACATCCAGTGACTTTACATGTGCTCCTTTAAAAGTTTAATAGTTCTAGGCGCTGCATCTCTCTCTCTCTCTCTCTCTCTCGCTGTCTCTCTCTCTCTCTCAATAGCTCATCTTGAATTACATCTGTTTTAACTCTGACAAGCAAGCCTTCTCTTACTTCAGAGAGAGGAAAAATTGTATCTGTCTCATGCTGGTGATGGCTACTGCATTGCAGATGTGATTAGACGAGGCTTTGTTCGCCCTGCCGCAGCTTAGAGCAGAGGTCAGCTCAGCCGCTGGGCGACAGCACACAAAATGGTCTCCCACTGCTCGAACGCCATTATTCCACTCCCTGCCGCCGGATTGCAATTCGGAGAGTCTACTTCATTAGCAGCATTGCATCAACACCTTGTAACAAAAGCTGCTGAATATCAAAGGTTGGACAGAGAGTGCTTGTTTAAAAAGCTCCAGCTAATCACTTTCTCAGGCTATTAGAGAAATGATGAACGGATATCAATCAGTTCTGCCATTTAGCTGAACTATAGCACTTCCTTAATGTCTGTAAAAAAGACAAGATGAGCATGAGCATTACATGTTAGATATTCCCTCAACTCTGAAACAGACATACCTTCGTTTATGGAAGTAATCTAGCAACTAATCTCCTCCTTCCTCTGCTACAAGGTCGGGCAGAAGGCGTAGCTTGGAGTTATTTGAAGCAGGAAATGAGTATGCATTAGAGGGGCTTGATAGTAAAGCGATTAAAAAAAGGTAGGAGGAGGAATAGAGGCTTTATATGAGCAAAGACTTGGACATAATGAAGAACTCACACAGCTAAATGTCGGTCTAATTATGTCCATTTTTTTATGCTGCTATGTGCTCGGTGTCAGGCAGAAGCTTTCCAGCAGCAGGATGTGGGGGCTGTCTGAGTTAAGCTTCAGCACTGCGCTTTACTGCAGAGCGAACGGTACTCCATAGCCTAATGTTTAATGTAGTGTCATTAGGATGGAGGTTCACTCCATGTCACAGAGATAGTTAAGGGTGGTACCATTACAGCCCATGACTGCTATTTAAAACGTACTGCAAACTGGCTCAACAATATTAAACATTTAAGATCCTTTTCGTTACCTCAAATTAATATTACAGGTCTAAATTAATGGACCTTGACTTATAGTAATAAGCCTGGAGAATTTAATTAGCCAAAGCAGCAATATCTTCAATAAATTGGCTGCAGTTATAGATTGCAATCAATGGCCATCCTCACAAATCTTTACTTGTGCTGAGTGCATCTGGTCAAACGTGAAGAAGATAAAGATGTACTGAAGATGGAGAAAGGATTAGTGTTTACCCAGAGGGATGGCCATGGGCATAAGGTAGCCTTTCAACAGAGAGCGAGGCTTCTGTTCCTGGATGGGGCTACAAGGACTAAAGAGGTACTGAGGTTCAGAGGTCACAGGTTGCAGGGCAGGTGTATCACAAGCTTCAGAAAGGTTGGTCTGGGTCTTACAGGACTTCATCTTCACACCTGTAATGCATGCATGGGAATGGTAGTACCTAATCAGTTAATACTGCATATCTGGTGTGCCATTAAAATATAAAAAAGGTTATATAGTATAAGTAATGTTTTATAGAACCAAAAACAACTCCTGCTTATGATTCAAGGTATATTATCCTATAACCATCATGAACTAATCAGCAAGTGCTAGAACGTGTGTCTAGCACACTTTACTATACTATAACAATCTGCCTAAAATGCACGACCCAAATGTACTGATGATATGAACATTTCTAGCATAAACCACAAAATGATGTACAGTTACATCCAAAAGACTTGAAACAACAAAGCCAATTCTTTTGGGGGTTTTTTCTAAATGCTGAAACATTTGCATAATAGATCAGAAATTCAACCGATTCAAATGACATACCATCAGGCTAAATGATTTGTACAAATTGCCTCAGGTGTGAATGGACGTTTGTTCTTGAGGACTGTAATTGATGTAAACTTTTGTGGTGACCCTGCCCGTCTGACTATGTAGATTACTTGAAGCTCAACAATAAATAAATTAAACAGTTTTGAATAAAAATTGAGCCTCAGTCATCAGTGTCTTCTTAAGTGTGTTCATAAATTTGTAATATATCTTATGTATTATTATTTTAATAATCGTATATAATTATTAGTAGTAGCCACCTCTAAAATGTCCGCATTCAAAAAGCCCAGGGCAGTCAGTACCTGAACATTTGATGGTACTTGGTTGGAGTATCAGGTATGGACTTGCAGCACTAGCTAGAGGGGTCGCACAGCTCTATAATAAAAACTCTTGGTAGCCGAAAATGGGTTACAAGTTGATCACCAAAAATAAAGAAATTCCAAAATTCTCTCCTAAGTGCATGGGCTGTAATTTATTCTGCTAAGAGTAAATAT
Source organism: Plotosus lineatus (assembly GCA_024760905.1). Classification (NCBI taxonomy): domain Eukaryota; kingdom Metazoa; phylum Chordata; class Actinopteri; order Siluriformes; family Plotosidae; genus Plotosus; species Plotosus lineatus. Next base: position 55,088,805 of record CM045732.1, read on the forward strand.
GGAAGTCTTGAAAAAATTGGTCTAAGATCACCATTTAAATAGTGTTATCAATTACTAAAAAAGCCAGGGTCCTATGAACATAACTGAGATGCCATGAAGTGATACTTATTTGCATGATGATTTGCAGCAATAGTAGCAAATGTGTAGCATCACTTCAAGTACAGATACATAAGAGTGCTCTTTTGTGTTTATATATTCTGTTTGTAGCTAAGAACAAATCTCAGCGAAGAAAATATTGAAAATACCAGAAAAGTGCAAAAGTGAGAATTAAGAACGGATTTCTTTATAAGAACAGCTGGGGAATGAGGCCCATTCTTCATTGATCCTTCATGGATCTTCACTGAGTATGCTGTTCCAATACCTTTTAAATGGAATGTACTGTATTTATCAGACCATAAGGCGCACCTAAAGCTTTTAACCCCCCCCCCCAAAAAAAAAAAAGAAAAGAGGGGGGGGCTGGCGTGCGCCTTATAATCTGGTGCCCCTTGTATGTAGATGCCGCCTCGGCTCCATCTCACTGACACTGTCAATACCCAAGTAAACCAAACTATAGACGCTCCCCGACTTACGTTCATCCGTTTTTCGTTGTTTCTTTTATCAAAAAAAAAATCAAATTTTCAGTTTAGACGTACCTACATAGTACGCTGACATAATGACGCAATGACGCTGCATTCATTGTTTACAAACTACAGACTGACTGTGCATATATATATATATATATATATATATAAGGGGGCAGTGGTGGTCTAGGGGTATAAGGCACCGGATCGCTAATCCAAAGGTTGGGGGTTCGAGTCCCACTCTCCAAAAGGTTGTCACTGCCCCCCCAGTGCAGCTAACTGGGTTATCAAAGGCCGGCCATGTCTCTCACTGTCTATGGTGTGAGGAATGTAAAAGAACCATTACTGACTTTCAACAAGAGTAGGCTGAAAAGCCGTCGGCGTGTTTCAGCCCTGCGATGGCCTGGCGAGCTGTCCTGGTGTACTCTGCCCTCGCCCTGAGTTGGCTGGGATGGGCACCAGTCTCCCCGCGACCCTAATTAGGATGAAGCGGTTACAGAAAATGATGATGATATCTGTTATATAGCGTGTTACCCTTGTGTTAAGACGTCATCTCTGTGATCTTTGTGTTTACACTGTTTTGCGGACTTTTGTAACCCTTAGCAAATATGGTTGGTCAGAAGCGTAAGCCTACTAGCATGGGTGCAAGTCTCATACACAGAGATGAATTAACTATCTGCTCAGATCGGCACAATCTATCATGCATACTCAGTTAAGCAAAAAGAGTCGTAATATGAATGAAAACCTGAATGCACAAATTACAGAACAATTGCAGATATTTATTATCTTTTAGCAGAATCCTAAGAGTGTATACTTATTTTTATATTAATATTCATTAGGATTTGTACTTGTTCTTTGTATGCATCTCTTGAATAAAGTTTACTTACTTACTTACACAAAAGAAAGAACTCTCCGCTTTGCTGGGATTCACATGAGTGCAGGCTGTGTTCAAAACAAGTTCAACGACACCCTTGTGCACTTGAAAGACTGGAAGTCTGTATAACCCACAGCAAGTACACTACTTTTGCAAGTACACTACTTTCGGTATTGAGCGCTTCACATATTGTAAGTGTTGATTGGCTGTTTTAAGCTTCATATAAAGTGACTCGGTATAAATAAGTGACTTATTTGAAATTAATGTTGATATTATTTGATATATTTGATATTATTTTACAATGTTATGTTTATAATAATTGCTTTAGGGGTGTTTTATGAGATATGGTAATTGTATTTATGGATATATCGTACCGTATGAGCGTCATACATCACACGTCACTGTAACAGCTTACGTTCACTTTCAACTTACGTTCGGCCGTCCAGAACCAATTAAAAACGTAAGTCGGGGAGCGTCTGTAATTCAGAGCTTACCATCATTCCGGTGGATTAACTAAAAAACTTCAAACGCTAGACATTGATGTCCGGGTCATACGTTAGAGGAATCCGGGCTTTATGTCCAAATACCGGGATAAAACACTGCTACAGGTGTCTTTCTGAGACCTGGATTAACCTTCTTGAATTTAAAGTTACACTGATACAACTTCTTAAGAGTAATGACCTCAGTTCTGTAATGAACACAATACTAATGCGCTGTCTCTTTAAGAGAGCATGGCTGAGAGAAGGTCACAACCAAGGAAGACTTCTAATCTTTGTCTTTATTGATCTGACTCCACGCGTGAGGGAATAATAGATAATAAAATATAATAATACAATATAATAATAAAAAAATAGTAGAGGGATCTGGGCTTTATGTCCAACTCGTGGAACCATTAAACTCAGAAACCGAAGATCAAGAATTTGATGGATTTGTGGAAAAGGAATGAACTGAAAAAGTGAGTTTATTGTTTTATATTGTTACACCTAAAGAATGTTGAGAGTTATTGTGAAGTGTATTTTATATTTTATGTGTTACAGCTAACAATGTTGAAAGTTATTGTGAGAGTTGTATCAAGTTTTACTTATCTGACTTTTGTTTTGCTTAATGCACCTTATAGTCCGGTGCGCCATATGTGTGGACAGAGGCCGTTCATTGTTATTGTACCTTATGGTCCAGTATGCCTTATGGCCTGGAAAATACAGTGCCTGTATCTGTGCAAGAGTATAGTAGATTTATGTCAGTTCATGTGACTTACCTTTAACACTTTCTACCAGTGTAGGATGCGGTATTTTGGGTTTTGGTGTTGGAGAACTGAAACGCAGATAGGGGCCTTTCTTTAATGTGCGCCGATGTCCCTCATACTGGGCTTTTCCGTACACCTTCTTTAGGTAAGCTTCATCACCTGCAGACTTCAACAACACCAATTATACCAGGAAAAAGAACCACAGAAAGAAAACCATTAGTTTATAGTTATAACTGGTGTCCCCATAGCCCAGACACACACACACCCACAACCACACCCACACAATCTTGAAAAACCAAGATAAGATCAAGATTCCTAGGTTATTTTAGCATCAGCATTTAAAATTTCTCTTCACTTGTTACTGTACTGTCAGCTGTTTTAACACAGGGTCAGTTAGAAAAATCATTGACCACACATAACAGCACAATTTGGCAATGGAGTAGTAGCCTGGTTTAATGTGTTATAACTGAAACAGGAAATACATCCACCTATTACTGCAGAGCAAGCAGAGGACAAAGACTCATCATCAGCACTGTTCTGGTCTGCACGGTCTTATTTATAGCAAATAAATGTATGAGGCAACATATGGATGCTTACAACACCTCATTTAGTTAAGGAGTAGCAGAAACACAGCAAGGTCCAGAGATGCTGTGTTTGCATCCAGATGGAGGAGATTATTAAGTATTGTGAGCAGACTGTCTGGATGTACTGATAAACAGAATATCTAAAGATGATATACAGTGAGGTGGTGGGGGGGGGGGGGGGGGCAGAGCTTCACAGCTTAAAAATCAAACGTCTCTATTGCAACACAATGACCTCTTGTACTCTTTCCATGAACTACGAACATAGAATTTTGCAATGGTAACTTCCCATCCAGTAAATCGATTGGTTATTTCACAATACCAGTACACAAACATCACTGTACATTACTCCACACTTTGTTTGAAAGGTTATATGTGGACATGTTGAATGATAGTTCTCAGAAACAGAACTTTTGATTAAAAATAGAAAAGCTTGTCAAATGTACCACTTTTACTGGATGTATCTTCAATGACAACGTACAAATCCCTGAGTTAGCTAGCTGTCGTGCTATAAAGTGAGTATGGTTTCTTTGGGATTTATTTCTACTCATGACGGAAAAATAAAAATAACGTGTCCATATTCTGTCCAAATTGCCACTTAATGACTAGTATTGTCATTATTATATTTTTTGTTGATAAAACTATGGTATTAAAACAATATCCCACTTTAGGTTGTACTGTTGCACTGAACATCCACAAACTGAAAAACTATAGCTATATAACCATGCTAATAGCAAAGGTGATGATATTCACGATGACAATCATGTGATATTGATTAAATGATGAACACTGTGATACTGAGAAACATTTCAAGTGCGATACTGACTATACGCTAATCCATTTTTAAACAGGCAGGATTGTGTACACATGCAAATGAAATCCAACCTTTTTCGAATCCATGCAGTATTTTTGTGTGTATCTGTGTGCAACCGACCAGTTTAATCAGTGTACAGTCATTATTGATGTAAGAATTTTGTGACAAGATGGTAGCGATGGTGCCATGGCACTCACTGCCTGTGGGTGCTGCTCAGTGCTGTTTCTGAAAGATGAGGCAAGCTCTTGGCTGGAAGCCTGTGTGCACACTGCCTGTGATCTATTGGAGTTTCCGTGAGAGGTTTCTCTTCTCACAGCTGCAGTGGCTCCTTTCCGCTCTCTCTCCAGTCTTCTAGGCTCTTTCCCAGCTGTTTTCCTGCTCCTGCTGCTCTGATCCTGCTGCACTGATCTGCCTGCTGCCACACTATCTCTCTTTGCAGCCTTCATCTGTACAACTGATCCATGTTGTTCTAGCTCATCCTGCCACAGAAAGCAAAAATGCAATTTCATACCCTTGGCGTGGTGAGGTATTGCACTGCTGTTACTAAGGTGGCGATCACACTAGAGGTGCGACAGAAAAGCGACTGATTCTTCTTGAGTTTTTTGTGAATTTGGAAATTCATGTCAAGAGGGTTTGCAACTCCATATGCAAGCAAATATTTTGTGGCATAAATACATATACAGACACTCCCCGACTTATGTTTTAATTTGGTTCCGGACGACTGAACGTAAGGTGAAAAAAAACGCAAGTTGTTACTGTATGTTCTAGTGACGTATGACGTTCATACTGTACTATACATCCATAAATACCATTACCGTATCTCATAAAACACCCCTAAATCCATTATTATAAACATAACATTGTAAAATAATATCAACATTAATTTCAAATAAATCAAATTCAAGCAAAATCATTTCAAATAGATAAATATTAATCAAATTCACTCATCAAATATCAAATACAGTATCAAATATAACCTTTAACATTCTCTATGATGAGATCTTTCTGCTTGTAAATGGTTCCAATGGTCGACGGAGCCATTTGTAAGAAACGCGCAACAGTCACACGTTTTTCACCAGCATCAATTTACTTGATAATAGCCATCTTCGTTTCTAACGAGATGGCTTGCCGCTTTTTCTGATTACCACCATCACTAGTAGACTTACGCTTCTGACCAACCATATTTGTTTATGGTTACAAAAGTCCGCAAAACAGTGTAAACACAAAGATCACAGAGATGACGTCTTAACACAAGGGTAACACACGGTGAACTGGGAAGAAGGAGGGCACGTTCAGTCTGTCGTTTGTAAACAATGGATGCAGAGTCATGTGGAAGTTGCGAATTACGTCAGAATATTACGGTACGTCTCGTACTACAGAGAGCACGATAAACTCAAAATTTGACAGAATTTTTTTTTTTTATTTTTTTAAACGTAAAATTGAAAAATACGTAAAACAAATGAACGGAAAGCGGGGAGTGTCTGTATCACGCAGAAGTCGCAAGCAAACTGATTTGTGCCACTGATTTGAGAGTAATTAGTAATAGGTTTGTGGATGTTTGGCGAAAATATCGCATCTCCTGTCAAAAAACAGTTGAGTTTTGTTTGCTTTCTCTTTTCAAACCATTGTTTTTTCCACATGTTATCAGTACAAATAAAATTACAATAAAATATGAACAATGACAAAATACACTACATTTTTTTCATAAAATGACACTGTGACAGAACATGTATGTAGTGTTAGAGAAGAGTTTGAGACTACTCTGTGTCAGAGATTTGTTTTGCGATATTCGCAGAAATTTTCAATACGTTTGAATTTTTTTGCGATGAGCTCACGAACCAGTCAAGCAAAATGCAATGTCACAGGACAAAATTTGAGAATGCAAAACATCCCTGAACTGCATTTTCTATAGGCATATCTAGTGTGATTACCAGAAACTGAAGCTTTTGGAAGAGGGGAATTATCTATAATAGTATTCAGGCTTAGCGAATGCTGCTGAACAATCCCCAGAATGGAACAATTCAATTCAGCAACATCCACCAACCCTGAGGGGCACAGTTTTACTATAAATGACTTGGGATTAGAAGAAAAGACCACATTAAAATTATCACACTTAAAAAAAATAAAATAAAAAAATAATAAAAAATTAAAAAAACAGTCACGACAGACGCAGGTATGCTCACAATGCAGACGAGGCAGATAGAAAGCCTAACATAATGACATGCCTACTTCTTCTTCTTCTTCTTTTCCTTTCGGCTGTTCCCTTCAGGGGTCGCCACAGCAAATCATCTGCCTCCATCTCACCCTATCCTCTGCATCTTCTTCTCTTACGCCAACTACCTTCATGTCCTCCTTCTTCACATCCATAAATCTCCTCTTTGGTCTTCCTCTAGGCCTTCTGCCTGATAGTTCCAACCTCAGCATCCTACTACCAATATATTCACTATCCCTCCTCTGTACATGTCCAAACCATCTCAATCTAATGAAATGCCTACTAAGATGACTTTTTATAATTTATATTTACATATTTTGACCATGGCGCCGACTGGTCAGGTAAACAGAGCGCTTTGAGACAAGTTGTTAATAAATGCTTCGGGGAGATTTCAGCATACAGTATTCAAACATAGACACATAAAAAGCTTTCTTAGTACAGGGGTGTTTGACACTAATTCTAAATTTTAGGAAAGGAAACAAAGAATAGTATATACTACGCAGATATATATATATATATATATATATATATATATATATATATATATATATATATAAAAAGCAAGGTTTTATGGTTTATTTTTCCATTTTAAAGGCTGATGATAATGTTACCTGCTGCACGCATCGCTCAGAATGTGCTTCTCCGGTGTAGTATACACTCATGGATATTACTTTAAAATGCTTTTGCATTGTGTGTTTAGTGTTAAATATGGCTGTGCTGAAGATATTATGTGGGAGTTGAGTTTCACCTGAATCTCCTTGTTCAGTGTGTTGATCCAGGCATCAACGGTCTTTTTGATTCTCAGCTCCTCGTTGACGTCCCTACAGGGTAGGACACAGGCAGGAATTTAGTATTCAGCGCCACCTCCTACACATCCTCATTTCACATGGCTTTTCACCACAGCCAGCATTCAGGCAATCCACAGTATTGGTTAGCTGAACATTTATCAGGTCTGTGTTGTGAGACCTCAGGCCCAATCTTTCTTTTTCCAACCCCTATTCTCGCCAGAAACAAGTTCACAAATCCAATAGGTATATTCACAGTGCATACTCACAGCCGGTTAGCTTCGGAGCGTTGGGTCTTTTTATCAAATCAGATTGTGCACGAGTGTGTATACAATGACATGCCTGCATCAATCACAAAGACGAGTGATATCTTGGGGCAGAGCCAAACTAAATGTGCTATATATCTTTGAGATGCTCAGAATGCTCTAGCACTTCTTTACAACACAAATTATGCTAATGCCCTGCTGTCTGCTGGCCTGTTGGTCTGTTTCTGCATCACATATTGCAGTGAATAAATCAGACATGGGGAGAGAATGCTGCGCTCCCACTCACTCTGTATGTGAAGACGGTGCCAAACCAACCAGCATTCTGTGTCTATTCTTCTTTCATACTCTTTTACTATAGCCTTCTACTTTTCCTTCCTTCTTAGTTCAATATGCCCTTGAGGGATAAAGGAGGAAAACAGTAGCAGGGACTGGGAATATTTTTGCATCGAGAGTTGGGACTGTGCTTTGTTGGAGATAAAACACACAGACACAGACACACACAGAGACATACACACACAGACACAGACACACACACACACACACACACACACACACACACACACACACACACACACACACACACACACACACACACACACACACACACACACAGGAAAGCCCACTATTGGAGCAAAGTCCCTTATTTGGGGGCCTGGAGAGCACAGCTGTTTCTGGGCAGAGCAGACATGTTCTGCTTCTGTGCCACAGAACAAAAATAAACATTTGTTCATGAAGCTTAAATGTGTGTTTACATGCATGGACACACACAGGTCCAACAATCCACTTTATTCTTCTCTCTAGAATAATCTTCCATACAATTTCCGGCTTCCTACACCTACTCATCGCATAACACCCACTCCCCAAACATACACACACACACACACACGCACACACGCACACACACACAGAGAGAAACATTCTGGCTTTCACTGAAAAGGAATGTGCCCCATTGCTCTCCAGCTCTTGTCAAGTGTCTGCAGCATGATGGATTCACCTAATCAGATGATGCTTGAAGACAATCGTGATTCCAAATGGAGCACAATTGATCCGAATGCTTGAAATGACCTTCAATTATCCCACGAGCTGCTCAACATTTACACCATTGCATTCCAGCTGAGGCTATTTGAAGTTTTTATTATGCCGGATAGTTGAGCTCATCAGATCAGGGTGGAAGAATTTCGAAGTATAAAAGAAGAATCGGCACTAACGCTGCATTAACATTCAGTTCACGCAGTAGAAAAATCTAATGACTGCACAAAAGGGAGGACATGATCCAATGTAACAGCTTTCCTAAATGACAAGAAAAGATAAATGCTTTCACTGAGTATGCCAGAAGCTACAGCATACTTTTAGGAGTTTAAACTAACACTGCTGTATTCGGGGGTAAGACACCTGCTTCAATATCATAAATTGCAATGAATGATAAATGATTGATGTAAGTGTACTTGCATAGACCATATATACATTAAATGTAAAAAAGAGACATAGAATAAAGCATAGCAACTGTAAAGAAATAAATCATTGCTGTATTGCAAGTCATAGAAATATCACTACTGTGAAGCCTGTTCGACAGAGCTGCAGCTCAGGTCAACAACTGTTATTACCAGGACAATCTTCGTAAGGAGGAACAAAGAGGAGAGTGGAAATAAATGACAAAGGCATAAAAGAATAAACAAGGAGTTCTTTAATCCTATAGGGAAGAACCAGGTGTCCTCCTCCTTTCCGTGTACAAAGTCAGCGAATTGCATGTCAGTCGATGTTATTTACTGTAAGAAATAAATAACACAGAAAAGAAAGAGACAAGTGTACAGCAAAAAAGGAGAAGCCAGTGAGAACAATGCTGTTTAGAAACTAGTTTCTTCACTTCAGCCAAAAGAAAGAAAGGTGCTCCAATCCATCTGCTTAATTATGCAACATGCTTTGTGTGATTTCCAATGCAGGTGATGGCCACAATTACAAAGTACTGTAATTCAAATTGGGACAGGGTTCATTTTTACCTCAGAGGAAGGTAGGCTTCAACTTTTTAGGCAAAATGCTAAAAGAAGGCTGAGAACTTTCACATCATAAAAGCTTCATAAATAATTCAAAGTAATGAATGGCAGGGATAAAATCCTACTTCAGCCTGTAGTGTCAGCTGGGCAATATGAATGAATCCATGAAAGCATGGGTATGAGGCATGATGTAATCCTCTTTCCTTCCAACATGGATGACAACGGGCCAAAGCTAAGAGAAGGAGAACGACTATGAAGGGACTGCAGCTGGCTTCTCCATCCTTGCGACCTTTTGGTGGAGAAAAAGATCAAAGTTATTATACCTGGGAGAGGCAGACACATCACCCTGCATATTTGTGTTTTCGTGTTCACACAATAGGAGCAGAACTGATTGCAGCTGCCATTTTCGTGACAATTACCAGTGGGGCTGACATTTTTAAAGGAGAGTTTGGATTCAGGGCTGGGTTTGAGAAGTGTCAGAGGGGAGCCAGTGAGCCAAAACCAGACCACAGATGTTCAGCCATAGTGATGCATTTGGTCCTGTATAAATTCTGGTCCAAACAGATGAACTAGACTAAAGCAATCAAAACAAATTGTTTTAAGTTGCACATAAAATGCAGTCACACACCCCCACACACAGACACACACAGACACACACACACACACACACACACACACACACACACACAGCACTATAAGCCAAAGGAGTGCCTGTGGGTGCCAGTAACACCCCCCCCCCCCCTTCAATCTTCAATATCATCAGCAAAAACATGCAGCAGTCCTGGGGCAGCCTTCTCCATTTCACTTTCCAAGCTGGTCCTATAGCACTCCCCGACCTGCCCCGTCTCTCCTCCAGTGGCTTGCCCCACTCACGCACTCTATCCACTTCTCACTGCATCACAAACCATTAGTGGCTGTGTGCCCAGGGGAGCTGGGCTAATGTCACATCGAGAGCAGTCAGAGTGCTGAGATTGCGTCTGACTTTCTGTTATAAGAGCCCAAGCCCTATTTCAAGTGAGCTACTAAAACACCTCTCTGAGCCTCTGCCACTCATCGTCATTGCTATACTTCCTAAAAGCCATAAACAAACAGCACCTCTCGAGAGCTGACAGCATGCTGCACATGAAGTTTAGTCTGTCTATGATGCAATGGAATTTGGCAGAACTGAAATGTTATGAATTTTATATTCAGCCTGCGTTATGGCTACTACGAGAGTTAAATCTATTTGTATGCTTTCTGTGTCAGTCCAGGACTATTACAAAATAAAATAAATCATACACACGGAGAAAACAGCTGAAAATCCACAGAAACATTAAAGCCTCTATAAATAATCACTACTCACTCCAACAACATCTAGCACATCCAGACCGGATGTCTGAGGTTAGTCCTTCAGGAGAACATGTGCTGTACATGGATGCGGTACTGGTGGCACGGACACGGTCCAGGTGCCGTATCAAAACTGAATACATTGGGGTTAAGTAGAGCTGGAATAAGAGCTACGCTGACAGCCGCCAATCACAATGATGGTTCCGTTTGGCTTAGCCCTTCCCTGCCTGGAGTCTGCTCTGAGGCTAGCTGTCAATCACATACTGGGCCTGATGCCTGAGCACATTTACAAGGCAAAAGTTTCAGAAGCTGAAAACTGAGAAGTTACTCGGTCCCACTCAAGAGGATGGACAATCCATTACTAACATATTAAAAATAAATGCTGTGTCACTTTTCATTTTTTAGTAAATATTCCTGTTAAAATTCTGGTTTAAAATTCCTCAAAATTTAAAGAAGCTGCAGTGCTGGTCATTACCTTAAACAGAATAGAAAATAATTTTATCTATTTACACAATTTTAAAATGTAATGATCTGTGAGACAAAAAAGTTAGATGTTTTACTGTTAGCTGTTTTTTTTGTTCAGAAACAAAAATGGCAGCAAAGCATTAAAAGTACTGAATATGCAATTTGTAAAAAGCCCTCCCCCCACGATTTCCTACCAGTTAATATAGCAGACATGCTCAAACATTCACAAGAACAAATTTAGCTACTGGGGAATTGTCATAGTTTTAGCAATGAACAAAAAAAATTTTAGTGCTTTGTGTATTATTAAATAATTAGCTAACATTAGCTGAATTTGTTAGCAAGTTATCATTTCTTCATGCATTCATTTTCTAAAATGCTTAATCCTAATTATGGTCGCAGGAAGACTGTGCCCCCCCCCCCCTTTTTTTCAGCCGACTGTGGGCGAGGGCAAGGAGCAAATTATTTGACAGAAAATACAATGTCAATTATTATTATTATTATTATTATTATTATGATAGCACGTTGTAAGTTAAAACTACCTGAACCCACCTTGTGATATCAGTAGCAGAGGTCATACGTAGTACTTTTGAGAAATACACCACTGGTCAAAAGTTTGTGGTCATACAAAGAATTTCCCATTTTCCATTAAAACACAAACATAAGTACCTCCCAGAACCTGGACTGGTTTGACGGGCACTTCTATACCTTATGGTCAAGCAGCTACCACAAGAACTCAATTGTGTTGAGGACCGGTGACTATACTGGCCACTCCAATGCTCACAGAATACCCTGCCTTTTCTCTAAATAGTTCTTGGAGTTGTGTTTTGGGTTATCGTTCTGTAGTTGGAGGAAAGTGGCTCCAATCAAGCACCATCCACAGGGTATGGCATGGTGTTGCAAAATGGAACAATAGCCGTTATTATTCAAAATCACCTTTTACCCTGTACAAATTGCCCACTTTTACCACCACCAATGCTCCCTAAACCATTTCATTTCCACCACCATGTTTGAAAAATGGAGTCAAGTACTCCTCCAGCATTGTTCCCTTTATTCTGGGCATTGGTATCTATTTGTAACCAAAACATCTTAAGCTTAGATTCATCTATCTGTAATATCGTTCCATATATCTTTTCCTTTTACTGACCAGTCTGATATGGCTTCTCCTTTGCACTGAAAGCTGAGACTGGTGTTTCGTGGGTACTAGTTAATGAATTTGCCAATTGAGGACATGTCAGGCATCTGTTTTTCAAACTAGAAACCAATGCACTTGTCCTCTTGCCCAGTTGTGCACTGGGGCCCCAGACTTCTCTTACTATTCTGATTAGAGGAAGTTTATACTGCTCTAAGAAGAAATGCACCACTGCATGACATCGTCAGTTTCTTGGCAGTTTTTCATAAGGAATAGCTTGTATTTCTCTGAACAGATATGGACTGGTGAATTTCAGGAGAACGTTATTTTTTCTGGAGATTGTGTTTATAATCAAACCCACAAATGCTGACTCTCCAGATATTTATTTAGCCTAAAAATGTCCAATTATATAGATTTTTTTAATCAGCACAGCAGTTTTCATTTGTGCTAACAGAACTGAAAGAGGGTTTTATAATTATCAATTAGGCTTTTAACATGATAAACCTGGATTAGCTAGAGCAAGATTTCATTGGAACACAAGTATGACAGTTGCTGAAAGTAGGTCTCTGTACATCTGTGTATATATTCCTTTACAAATCTAGCCATTTCCATCTACAATAGTCATGTTCAATATTAGCAGTATGAGAACCAAAGTTAATTGAAAATTATCTGGACAAAAATGCGATTTTGTAAAAAATACATCCATCAAAGCATAATCTTCATCATGACAAGTTCAAATATCCATTAACACAATCTATCCATGCTAAAATGCTTGTTTAAGAAAGGGTTCCATGTCCAAGTTGTTGTAAAACAACGGAAATATCCACTTATTTTTGATAATTATCAATCCACTTTTGTGATTACTCAGGGTATCTCCCTATTATCCACAATATAGAATATTCTACCTTTTTAAAAAATTTCAGAATTCCCCAAATCATATAACAGTAAACCAAACAGAAGCCTTGAAATAGACATGACTAGGTGTAACTAAAACTCCCTTGTTGGTAGGAAGACACTAAGATTGGTCTGATTGGTCGAGAGCCGGAATCATTTAGTTGATGGATGTTAGGGAGTTTCAAATGTGGATATTCAAAAACTGGTTCTGTAAGTGTAATTGCTATTTGCTCAAAAGTGGCATTTCCTGATTAGCAGTATATACAAAGTGATGTAATTGAGTCAATTTTCATCGTATAATTGTGTATTATATGTACTAGTATATATTTTGAGGAATTTAAAATTTTTCCAAATATATGAATATACAGTGGAACCTCGGTGGTCGGACACAATTCGTTCCAAAAATATGGCCAAACAATATTTCCCATTAGCAATAGTTAAAAGTCGATTCATGCATTCAGATGAATGTCTATTTCGTCAGTACAGTTGTATATACTTTGAAAACGAGGTGTACTTATGAAACCTATTAATACACATGTATTAAAGTACAAAAGAGTAAAATATAATAAGAGTGCGTAATAATTAAACTAATTACATAATGTACATTGGTACCTCACCTTACGAAATTAATCTGTTCCAGAGCCTTTTTCTTAACCTGGAATTTTCATAAATTGAACCGCATTTTACATGTAAAACATGTGATTCGTTCCAAGGCCCCCAATACTACCCCCTAAATCCTTTAAAACTTATAAAAGTATACCTTTTAAGACCTCCTTCTGCTTCAATATCGTACCGATGGCAGACGGGTTTGGCCATATTCCTTTGCGATATCACTCAGCAGCATGCCACGAGCACGTTACTTCTTCTCACTCGCACCGTAAATCGCGCTTGCGCATGTGTGCGTGTGTGTGTGTGTGTTGACCATGTCTTCTTCGCAGAGTTAAAATCTTACAAATGTTTATGGAAGGTTAAAAGCCTAAGTCAAGAAATAAAGCATGAAACAACAGTAACTCTGTCCTTTACACGAAAAGCATTATGGGAGATGCAGCTCCACAATAGCCAATGTAAGGGAGCTGCGTCATCCCTCCTAGCCATTGGGAGGCCAGCGGGGCGGGATGTTGGGAGATAGGCAATTGGAGCTAGCTGCGTCATCCATCCTAGTCAATGGGAGGCCAGCGGGGCAGGATGTTTGAACGTCATTGATGGGAGAGCAGCTCGTGCATTGTTTGAATGTTTGAAAGGTGCATTTTAATGTTTGAATGGCGCGTTTGAGTGGCACGTTTCATAAGGAGAACTTGTTTTTATATACAGAGACAAAAAATTTTGGAAAATGTTTTTCATAACCTGGATTTTTCATTTGCTGGGACTATCCTAAGGTGAGGTACCACTGTATTTATTTACAGTACAAACCTTTCTGGTTGCGATGTGTCAGCGTATGTGGATGGATGGGGAGGGGTTATTGCTTTGAGGGGGCATGACGGTTTTTCCCTTCTCTGTCTCATGATTACAGTTGATTCTTCACATTCTCATGACTTTTCTCTTTTCCTTTCCAGTAGAATTACTGCTGCTTGTCTTAGGACCCAGGGTTAAAGGTTAAAGTTGCCATAATGTAATGAATAAACACAATATGCAGTATGAGACTGTCTGTCAATGGCTGTTCAAAGTACTGTACACTGAGCAGCATTCAACACACTCGGCTCTGCTCTGTTCTGTTCCAACTCTGATCATTTGTATAATTTCCTCATATTTTTTTTATCAAAACGTCATTCGACCACCGAGGTTCCACTGTATCAGTATGTCAAAATTCCTATTTAATCTGCATAGTGCAGGAGTGGATTACATATATTAAGAAAAAGTATAGAGAAAGCCTGCTCAGAGTTCTCTCTCACATTATTACACGTAATCAGAATTGGTATTTCAAAAGGCATGTACCATTTAACCATTTATGTTTCTACTTCAGCACTATTATAGCAGTGTCAGACACTGTACCTGTTTTTCGACAGTGCCTCTAGTTGTATGTGAAGCAACTCTCCATCCTTGGCTCTAAAAATTGCCTGCAGATTGTTCTCTAGGACCTTCCGGCTTTGTTTGACCTGCCTTAGGACACTCTCTGCATCCTCAAACATGGAAGCAGGTGGATGGCTCCTCTGTAGTTGTGTGGGTTGAGACCGAAGGAGAGCCTCAGGAGTGACCTCGTCATCCTGCTGTGATGGCTAAGAGAGAAATTAAAAGGGAAAACAACACCAACTGAGCTTCACTACACAGTATTGTCATTATAGCCATAAGTGATTTGTAGCTAAAAGAAAAAAATGTCACACAAAGAAAAATCTTCTGCAATTCCTTACATGACAGAAAAACAAAGGCAATATAATGCACCTATGACAAGAACCCAATAAATAAATCCATCAAGGGAAAGTGGCACGACTCTGGCAGAAGTGACATACAATAAAAACCAGGAACAATAAATGTGGGGAATATGTATTAAATGCTACTCTTTTATTGTTTTTTGAAGGAAGTCCCACTCACTATTATGTGAAAGGAAGCCTATAATGTAAGTTAAATACCAGAATAAAAGCAACTGACATCCCATGTTAGTGTTGTGCCAGGCTTGTCAAATTCCAATTTTTCCAGTCCCAAACCTGTCACATTCCTTTTTCTGTGAATGTGGGGAGAAGTGGGAACTTGTCTTTTCCTCTTATCCACTCCTGGTGATAAAACGGACTTCCATAAATCCATTTCTGAGGCTAGCACACATTCGTCAGCTTGACACCAACCTCTCCCACGCACACTCTCCAAATTAAACATTCAACATGCACATAGTCACCTCCAAATTTCCCAGCCCATACTTTGATACAAGACACACAGATGCCAGGATTCTCTTAATTTAAAAAGCTACATTAAGCAGAACTGAGGGCAATGACTACTGTTGCTGAATGCCCGCTTGTGTTTAGAAGTAAAATTTCAAATGTGTAATACTGCCAAATCAGAATCTGTGTAATTCACTTCTTAAGCAACAAGTGGAACAATTAATGTAAGGCCCCTCCAGCTACAGTGACGATTATGGACCATGAAACACTCCACAAAAGAAAAAGCTGCAAATGGCTGTTGCTGTGTTTGCAGAGCTGCGACGTGGCGTGGATATGGATTTTTCGAGGCATTGTGCATTCATTCTTTCCATCCAGGTGTACATCAGAGATAACGAGCCTGATTTATCTGTACAGTCTCTGCATAACAGCGTCTCAAACTGCGGCATACAAAAGGTGCCATTGTGTCTGTGGCTTGTTGTGACCAGTGTGGAGGAAATGGCCCATAATGCAGGCACTGCAGAGGCTGGAGTTGCTATGGGAACCAACCATGGAGACTGGGGGTGGGGGCTCAGGTGGAGGAGAGGGCAGAGTGGTGGGTGCGGGGTGACTTGGCTTGGCACGCTTCACAGGAAATGCATCAGCAGTCTGGTCGAGAGCATAGAGAGGTCGGATTAGGAGAAAGCCGGTCACAGTTATTGCTAAACAATAGAATAACTGAATATGACTGAAGACACACACAAAGCATGCATACATACAAAGTATTATAAAAGATCAAATCATGTCACTACAGCTGTGTAGCTGAGAACATTAAATTGCATTAAATCAAGCCACTCACTCTCTGCTACCAGCATTGCTTTCTATTCACAGTAACATGGTATATGAAATTTTAATGTCAGTGAGGGGCACAGTCGACGTGAACAGGAGCATGATCTTCACTGTGCAATGGATAGGTGCGAGTGACATTCCATTAAAACAGGCCAGGCACTGACAGCAGCCATAGAGTGACTAGGTTCTCTCAGCTCAGAGAGTGACATAGACAGATAAACAAACACACACTCCTGGGCATCTCTGTCAACGGCCAAAGAGCATTCAAATCCCGCATCCTCAATTATATGCTAATGTGTCATTTGCCTTGTGTTACATTATTCTTGGCTGATGGAATTTTTTAGCCGCAGCCAAGGCGTGCCTCGAAACTCAATGCCTCAGCGAGGAGACGGGTGGGGTGCGGGGGTGAGGGGGATGACTGTAATAGATGGAAACAGGCAGCGGCACATTTGGTAGAACGAAGTGCTGTAATTCATTAGTGAGGGAAGGAGAGAGGGGGAGAAAAAAAAAAAAAACAGTTGGAAAATTGCTGTCGAGTCACCGAGATACAAGACGCGTGGTTGGAGTCGTGGCTTGATTTCATCAGCGCCGTGCTTCTATTAGATTAGCACTTCCTGAAGCACAGCACTGGAAATGACATTGGTCTGCTTTAGGAGGCAAGCAAGTTGCTGATCAACATGGCATTGAAGTCAGTAATGGGAAGGACAGACTGTTTTCCTCGAATGTGGGCTAGATCAACTGACTGAGCCTGATTAACGATGGCTGATCTTTAAAATGACTAATTTAATTTGGAAATACAGTCAAAACAACAACAGTACAACAATATTAAGCATTTGGGGATATTGCAAAAATAGTGTCAGGCAAATATTTTGAAAGCTTCAGATTCCTTATGGTTCCTCTTACACTAGACATTACTCACACTTACCTGAATTAAGTTTCTCATATCGTCTTTGAGTCTACACAGATCACGTAGCATTGCATTGGCCTGTTGAACAGCAGAGGAGGAGCTGCTTGAAGCAGCATGGATTAAAGTAGACGCCCCCTTCAGGCTTTCTTGGCTCCCATTTGTTCTCAGAAGCTTGGTCAGTGCACCAGTTGGCCTCCCTGGATCAAACCTTCCAGAGGGCAAGATGGATGTTTCTCCGGGGTTCTCTCTAAAGAAAGACAGACTAATGTTGAGTCATACCTGTCTACAGTACATACAAGTCCAGGCTTATGCAATACCACAGCTTCTGACAATAATCTGAAGCTTCTCTTCTGACTTTTTAAATCATGAGGTAAATTATGAGGTTTGAAAGTCCACACAGAAAATTGGGAGCAATAAGATGTGGGAGTGTGTGGACAAGCAAGTATTCATATCTAATCAACTGCATTTCCAAAATCACTCAAGCGGTAAAATAATGCATACTGAGGAGCCCAAAGCGGTCTGGCTCATGATGGGAGTGAGGTTGGGATGTGGTAGAAATATGAAGGTCAGCTAAAGGACAACCGGGCTTTGAAGCAGTGAGGATGACCAGTTCGCACCCTCAAACAGTGCTAAGGGACGACTTCTGGATTTGCCCTCTGTGTGCACTCTCTCCAACATATCTGTCTGAATAGCTCATTGTTTACTGTACATTTTGCATGACTGGTGTTTGGTGCAAGCGTAAAGTCAGCCCCTGCTGAAGCTGAAAGATGTATTTATTCTGGCTGGCCAACACAATATAATTAGAAAACTCAGAGGACCTGAATGAGAGGGTTCACTTACCAAGTTCTAGCCAGGAACTGTCAGTCTTAACTGTTTTCGTAGTGTAGTGTTGCCAATTCATCGAACATTACTATGAACTCTGTGTCTCCAGCACAGCAATGCTTGTCTACCACTCAGCCCATTAACCACATAGTGACACTTTCCTTTTTGCAGGCATCATGCTAACATATTAACAAAAAGACACAGACACTTTCTAGAAAGATGGCTCATTCAAAACGTGAAAAAGCCACAGTTTAAAAGCAATATCGAAATATGTTGCTCATCATGCTGAAGGTTATAATGCCATATGATTTCAAATGTAATACTGTTTGATGCACGTTTATTGAGTCTCACAGCTGTGTTCTCTATAACATACCATATTTGACACGATAAGCGCCCAGGGCGCTTAAAAAACTGGAGTGGGTGGGCGCTTATTAAAATGCTCACCAGCGGAGTGGAACGGTAAGTGCTTATTACCATTGAGGTGGAAAACATGAATAAGAACAGTACAATAAAAGAGTTTTACTGGTATTTGTATTATTCATTTTGTGGTATCAACCAAATTACTTACATTAAAGCTGAAAATAAACAGAAAACAGCATAATTAAAAAAAAAAGACCCCTTACTTTTCCCTCCCAG
Organism: Plotosus lineatus; assembly: GCA_024760905.1. Classification (NCBI taxonomy): domain Eukaryota; kingdom Metazoa; phylum Chordata; class Actinopteri; order Siluriformes; family Plotosidae; genus Plotosus; species Plotosus lineatus. The sequence goes on from CM045732.1 coordinate 55,107,942, forward strand.
TGCTGTTCCTTTAAACATTTTCCAGGAAGTAAAATCAAGCTAATCAAATCGAATGTCAACTTTAGCACATGGCACGTTGAACCAGTCAACACAAACATAAACAAAAGCACATGGCCAGGAACGTCTTTAAATTTATGAAGTTAGTTAGCAGGAAAATCGGGTGAAAAATACACGTCATCACTTTCTGATAGGTCCATATCTGGATCATCGCTCCATTCATTCAGAGCATCTGTCGTACACTGCTGTAGCAGTTTCTAATGGTTCATCGGTTACTGGACATTTACTAAGAAAACACAGCAAAATATTTTCCTGTTTTTTAAAGCACGGCGGAACAATCAAATGTGTTGTTACTGATGAACATTATAGACATTCCCCAGTGGCACGGGATCTTGAAATAGCGTGAAAACTCACTTTTACAGGCAGTGAATGCCTCATTTTACGGTTACAGAGACTGATCGAATAACATTGGGAAGTTTGATCTACGGTTTTGCATGGGCGGTCATTAGACATAAGATCGGGGGGGGGGGCACTTATAACATTGAATACGGTATTTGAATTGTGTTGCTCTCAAAACATGATGTCATTATGTCCTCGATTCAACATAAACAAAGGAAGCCAATCATTTAAGGCTAAAGATCAAGGTGCACACATCAGTTTATTTACACAGAGAGAGAGAGAGAGAGAGAGCTGACAGAGAAAATATGACCTGTGCCATGATTTTGCTGCTTGTCTTGAGTTAAATTATATTAAATTATTTCAAGTGCAAGTAAAACTAACATGCTTTGAAAGTAAGTAAGAAATGGAAAAAGGGAAGATGGGTATAAGGGGTGATGCAGAGTGCGTTCCCTTGAGCTGTACATCGAGCGCTGAAGGTCAGAGCACAGCACCTAGCCTTAGGCTTTTAACCCGTACTTACTGCCGAGTCCAAAGATACATCACTCACCCTCTCAGCTGCTTTGAATGCTTCACTACACTTTCAACTAGGCTACTTTCTCACAGACACACCAATACACACTCCCTTATGCACTCACACTGTGCCTATTCATCCCTCTCTACCCTACTGCACACAGAGCCTCACATTCATTCTGAGCTCAAAGAGCAGCCTGAACAATCTCGGTGAAATCTCGGGGAAAAAAAGCTGAAGGTGGACAGAAGATGAATAATCCCGTTCCTCATAATACGAGCAAGAGTAGAGGATTATCAAAGCCTTGAAGGACTGAATCAAATTTCTGTGGTTTGTCTTCCTGCATACCTTTAACAAGGCATGAGTACAGAATGTAGTTTATGCCCTAAACTTCATGTACTGAAAAATCCTTCTATGAAGAGAAAACTCGAGTTAGAGTGGTAGGTTTTATTGTCTTTGGCTGCAAAACAAATTCCGACATGACATGTCAGTTCTAAAGCTGCAGGAAGTTCTCCTCTAGTCCACCGATATAATCAGATCCAATCGCACTAAATATCCCTCTGAACATTAACAAAATATACAGAACTTAAATTCTTTCAATGTGAAGTGCCTGATGTTGAAAATCATGAATTAACTCAAGGCCACATTGTGTGCGAGATCACTGTCTAGGCAGACAGGCTTTGCGCATTTAGAAAATAGTCTCATCAGGTTTCCTCTCCTGATATAAAGAACAGAGACAAAGCAGATCTTTTTTTTCCTTTCAGGGGCTCCATGATAAATAAACATGAGGCCCAGAGAGGCGTTGACATGGTTGACGTCATGATGTATTCCATGCAGCATGCTGCCTTCAATCAGTTTTAAGATGCCACAAAAGGAGCTAATCCATTTGAAGAGCTCGAGCAATAGAGGAGAAGCCAGGAATTTTGATCTTGCCCAAAACTGATTAGGGCGTAGATGCAGGCAGACAGAAGAGCGAAATACCTCCGCAGAGGTCACCCGATACGAATGTCTCCTTCATCAGGAAAAAGACAGAAAGCATTTCTAAACTCGTCTCTCTCAGACGCATCGACATTAATGAGTTTCTGTGCTCACGCTGGCGAGACGATGTTCAGCTGCAGTGGAAATGATTCTAGTACAGGTGTCCTTTTTATAGTATCACTAAAAGCTCTCAGCCTTTGAAAGCCATTATTCTTGAATTGCTTATGTACCTGATTCTACTTAATAATTATAAGTGAAACTGCCTTCAGTTCCCATTTCACTATTGATTTTTCGCCCCTTCACAGCAACATGCTAATCCTTATCAGGGTAGTGCACCTTTTCAGTCATCCCTCACGATAAGGATCAAGATCCCACCAAACACTTAACTCACCATTGAAAAGGACACACAAGGACATGGCAAACTGACTTCCCAAAGAGTTAGAGCTCCTCCTACCAGAGGAGACTCTATAATCTTAAAACCTACCCCCACCCCCCCAAAAAAAGCAAGAAAAATATAGAGAAAAAAAGAAGAGAAAATTCCTTTTCCTATTTAACATTTTTCAACACCCCCTTTTATATGTCGCTTGGTATGTGGAGCAGAAAGAAGAGAATCACTCTCAGTGAAACAGACAGGCGTGCTTAAATTGGAGGAAGGGCCGCCATCTCATCGCGCTCCCCTCTGCACCTCTGCGTCCCTGCACTGAAGCAGAAAAAAGGCTTCATCCACCATGGAGGAGGTTCAAAGCGGTGTATGTGTGTGTGCATGTACAGAGATGCTGCCAGTTTAGATTCCATTCATAAGGAGGAGAATAAATGTCAGTGCAGGTAGTCATTGATGTGCGCATGGTTCTGCACATGCACAGTGGGGGAGACAGCAGACAGAAGAAAGAAACAGCAGGACCTCTGTCTACTGGCTTAAATTGGAAAGAGGACAACACAGTGTTTTACCAAAAAATGATCATTATCGAGTGAGTGAGAGTAAATGAGGGAGAGAGAGAGAGAGAGAGAGAGAGAGAGAGAGAGAGAGAGAGAGAGAGAGAGACAAAAATGGTACATTAAATAAAACCCTTGACAGCGAGTTTTATTGAACCTAATGCTAGATGTAGAGGTACAGTGTGTGATAAATGTAGGAGCGGAGGTCAATCTTCTTCTTTTCCTTTCGGCTTTTCCCCTTTTTTTTTCAGGGGTTGCCACGGCGAATCATCTGATTCGCATGTTTGATTTGGCATAGGTTTTTACGTCGGAAGCCCTTCATGACACAACCCTTTAGCAAGGGACAGAAACACGCTGACGGCTCTGCAGCTACTCTTTACGAAAGTCAGAAATGTTTCTTTTACATGAACCTCTCACCATAGACCGTGAGAGACATGGCCGGCCTTTGATAACCCAGTTACCTGAACGGAGGTCAATAACATTATTATTTATATAGTAGTTTGTAGTAGTATATATATATATATATAGGTTATACTAGGATACTGAGGTTGGAACTACCAGGCAGAAGGCCTAGAGGAAGACCAAAGAGAAGATTTATGGATGTGGTGAAGGACATGAAGGTCGTTGGAGTAAGAGTAGAAGATGCAGAGGATAGGGTGAGATGGAGGCAGATGATTCGCTGTGGCAACCCCTGAAGGGAAAAGCTGAAAGGAAAAGAAGAAGAAAGAAGAATATAGAGAAGTTATACGGTATGTTCTTGAATCAGACAATGTAGCTTCATTAGACACCTCATTTAATAATCAAAGTTAAAAATTAGAAATAAAAAAACACTATACATTTTCGGGCTCGTACATAAATACACATTAGAATTAGTGATGGCAGTTTCATGCAATGTTGTAGTCACATATTTAAACAAAAGAGTACTTAATTATTTATTATGTAAACAGAAATACGGAATGAGTTTTGTTTTTTTTTTACATTTCAACTTCAATTTAATAACTGAAGAAAAACAGCAAATGTGGGCAGCAAATTCATTACATTCAATATGAATATTAATGAGCTTGTAATGCTATACTGCTGCATTAGCACTAACAGTCCTGCAGCAGTTTATAAAGAGATACTTAAAGAGATGACTAATTTTAAACATTTACTAATTATGATTTTAGAGATTTGGTGGATAAATATGACCGGCACATTTTTGACATGACATGAATAGGAGTACAGAAACAGAACATGCACTAAACCCTGGGTTTATACAGGAGCACTTCAAGTAAAGCTTTTTAATGAATACAATTTCTAATATAACTTCACTGGATAATTGTTGAAATTATGCACGTGTTTATTAAGTACACCTTATTTCAAGCACATTCTTATTTCAAATTAATTTCACATTTACTCTCTTAAGACTCTTATGCCTAATTAGGGTTGAGCGTAGACGAGTGCCCATCTCAGCTGGATCTAGGCATGGGTGGGGTACACCCTGGACAGCTCGCCAGACAACTGCAGCATATTTCAAATTGACGTTTAAAATTATTTAAAATTATAATTTTATCTTGGAAATAAAGACATTATTATTATAATCATCATCATTATTAGCTGCACTGTGTGTTTGTAAAGGATGAGCCTCACTGGGTGAAAACCGTTCCTTTATTAAATAGAGAAAAACACAGATACTAAAGATAATCCATTATCTAACATAACTTTAATATCTCAGAATCCTTATTTACAAATTTATATTTTTGGTTGAGGGTTATTTTGCATTTGTACACCAACTTATGCTACTTGAGATCCTGAAATCATTTTGCCACCAGTACATACTAAAGCTAAATATCCAGTTGTTAGTTATTCACTTATGCTCACAACACATGATTCAATATGACCTACCTAGTGTACTGCATGCTCAATAAAGTGCCACCTGACATTCAGATGGAGTGTAAAATAATGACTTGCTAAGTATATCTCTAAATATTCTGCAAAGACAATTTTATGGTCTTTTTAAACATTGTATACGTATCCTGACACACCATGTTTTTCACACCAAGATGATAGTGGCACAAACGATTTAGTCAGTAATATGCACCACCCAACAAACTCACTAATACCTCATGATCAAGATGCTCTATGATGAGCACCAGGGCATGCCATGGCGAATCCGAATGTGTGGCATAAAAAAATCCTTTTGGAAGCAGTATTTTGTTATTAAATTCAACAGTAACATAATCAGTATTTGATTAGTACCCATCATTAATTTAAATTATGTAATGCATATTTAATCCGCCAAGGAAATAGCAGCATGCCTCTGTAACTATCATCGAGATTACGTGACTGTTGTTTGTGGTTTGGATTAGGCAGGAAAAGTCATCATCCATTACGTCAGCCAGGGAGTAAACAGCTGCTGGGTGACCCTCTCTGTCATCTAAATGCCATCTTTCTTAACACACATTCACACACCCACAAATTTGCAGGCGTCAGCAGCTCTCAAACAGCCCAATTCTAACATGTATGGCCTTGGAATCAACTGCTAAGGCTGACCACCTTATGTATGGTGCCCACTCACTCATCTGAAGAGTCAATTATCTCTCCTGGGGTGGCAGGGAGGCTGATACCTCTCTCAGCCGAAACTAGGCGAAGGCAAATACAGGGTACAGAATGAACAGCTCGGCAGACCATGGCAGGGTACATCACACACACACAACCATTCACACTCATACTGCACCTCGGGGCAGTTGCTACAGTCAGGGGAAAGGAGTCGTGCTCTTTAGGACTGAGTAACAATCCCTAATGCTCACTTATTTTTATTTGGTCATTGCATCTTTTACACACACACACACACACACACACACACACACACACACACACATGCACAATCTCACCCTAGTGGTTACACTGTGTATCTGGATACCCTTGTTTTCTTCAAAATGTATACTTTAAATTATGATTGTGGATATCCAATGAAAGGATTAAATAACACAGCAGTATCATTATTAGTGCCATTTAAAAGTATTTATGTAGTAATACAGAACCTCAGGAACGGGCTTAAACATATCTAGTGTTGGGAAAGGGGGAGGAGAGGAGGAAAAGGTTCTGTTCTCAAACAACTAAAGCTACTGTTCTGAAAACACTAAAGCTCAGGATTGGTGAAAACATGATATCCACAATGGATATTCATTCTTTCTTTGCTCAGTCTTATAGAGAGAAAGCGAACAAAGAGTCATGCACATGTAATCTTAGGAGAATTTTACATGACAGAACAGGTATGGAGCCTGGAACGGAGCAGCCTATTACTCCAACACCCGAGTTATGAACTTCAAGCTTTAATCAATCAAAACTCCTTTAAGGGATATTCGTCCCCTCTCAAATCAAATCTTTGTCTACTGCTGTTGCATCTGCTTGTATATGTTATTGTCAGTGCAGCACTCAATGTTATGAATTGCAGTACTGGGAGTAAAAGTCTATAAGAGGACATCTCTTTCCCGGATCAGATATCACACCCCTCAATGCACTCGGTGAGTAAAGTGTGATATAAAATTCTGAAGAGTGGTCTCAGAAATTCTTTTAAATAGCTGTATATACAAATAAGCCATAACATTAACACTAATTACAAGCTGCAATGCACTGTGTGTTCAGATAAATGAACATTTACATTTATTGCATTTGTTAGACACGTTATCCATTATTTTATACAACTGAGTAATTTAGGGTTAAGGTCGTTTCTCAAGGGAGAGATTGGTGATACTGGGGCTTGAGCCTCTGACGTCTGGATCACTAACCCTCTGCCTTAGTATCATACCCTACAACCTTAGTATATGACACCCTTGTATTGTAGCCGAGATTAACAGCAATGCCTCTGTGGGATCAGGCCAGATGTACTAGTCCAGTGCTAGTCTTCACTGCCAATGCGAATCAATGAGCCTTTTGCACCCATGACACGCTTTCCAGTTCACCGGCTGTCCTTCCTTTGAATACCTTTGGTAGGTAGTTATCACTGCATACCAGAAAAACCCCACAAGACCTATGGTTTTGGAGATGAATAGGCCCAGACTTTCAGCCACCAGCATGTGGCTCTTGTGAAAAATCGTTTAGGTCCATGTGCCTGCCCATTTTTCCTGCTTCTAATACATCAATTCAATGTCCACTTTCTGCCTAATACTAAAAAAGGGTGCAACTTTAAATAGATAATAATATGTGAACCCATTGGATGTCAACAATTACATGTTCTAAATGGCTAATCTGCCATTAAGAATATCAGCACGTATTCCCGAGTAGCTACATCACCAAAGAAGGTGGAGTGATGAGGGAGGTTTTCTTACTTGCTCATTGGGACTGTACAGAGTTTGTGAAGAAATGTTAAATTATTTACCTTTTTTTTTTTTTTTTTCAATGTAAAGCTGCTTTGTGACAATGTTAATTGTGGAAAGTGTTGTACAAATAAAACTGAATGGAATTGAAGTGTGCGAGTGTGGAAACTGTTACAGACTAATTAGCTGGTTAGCTCTTCCATTCATTCTGTAGTTATTCCATAAAACCAAAAACATTTAAAACAGAAGAACAAAACATGAATATTGGTCTCCATTGAGGAACAGGCCTCCAGTCCTCAGCAATGCCTGAAGAGCATGACCGGCGAGGGACCAGAGTAAACACTGCGCAGCAAGCAGAAGTGAGCAACCATGCTAGGCACCATGCAAGACTAAAAGAAAACCAGCTCTTTTCTTGCTATGCATTTGATGGTAAGAAAAAATATATTTTTTTATTTCAAGAGTTCAAATGACATTCTTAAAATGCTATATGTCTCACAATCTAAGTTGGTTTGAATATAATAAACCAGTTGTTATGCATAAATCAGTTATTCACAACCATACTCCCTCTCCAACTCCTACACTACACAGCGCATATATTCCCCTTCCTTGTCCTTGCAGTGTTCCAATTTCACAAATGAAGACATTCAGCAAGTCATGTCATCATGCAATCCTGCTACCTGCTCACTGGAAACAATTCCTTCCACAATACTCCAGACTATCTCATGCATCGAAACTCTTCTCTGTTCTGGTTCCAAGGTGGTTAAATGAACTTCCTCTAGATGTCCGGACATCTGGGTACCTTCAAACGATGGTTGAAAACTTACCCTTTTCGGCAATACAGTACTTAGATTAGCACTATGCTGTACACACACACACACACACACACACACACACACACACACACGTGCCACCTGACAACCTGCCACCTGAGTTTAGTCTGTATACTAACAAACCAGAATAGGAAGATATTCCCTGACAGTGACTTTAAAGCACTTCTCTAAGTCACTCTGGATAAGAGTGTGTGCTAAATGCTATACATGTAAATGTAAATTCTGCATCTAGGATTGTGAAGTTATACACATAAATGTGGAATCATTTCCTCCAACTGACTTGTGAAAATACTAAAGAGTGTTTTTACTTGTGACAAAACCTACCAAATCAATACATCTTTTCAATTACGTCAATTGCACCAATGAAAAACCTTGGTGTGATTGTTGACCAGATTACTGTGACTGTAATACGAGTGAATACGAATCACTGATTCCTATTCACTCAACACTGCACTGCCAAATTCTTTTTTACAAGGACTATGAAATCATCAGCTGCTCAAGACCTAAGCTGTTGGTGGGGAAGAATGGCATTAATAATGACAGCATCAACGTCAAGAGACTAAATCAGACTCGACTTTTCCTACAGGCTATTACCTCATGAATTTTTGGTGTATTTCCTTAAGCACATGCTAGGTTTTTTTTTTTTTTTCAAAAACAATTAATATCCAAATACAAATGAACAAATTATCTCATCTGATTATAAAATAAAAATAATTCATCATCTGTGGACTTTGCAGCACTGTAAAAGACCACCCAATCATTTCACTTAGTTAAAATAAAATTGGATGGCCTACTTGACTGTCCACCTGATCACTCCCCACTCTTGACAATCCTCCACAAGGCTAGGCATGCACACTGAAGATTGATAAAGCTAGCAAGCTATTCAGTAGATGAGAGCACTAAAAATAGTAGTACTCCTTTGTTACACTCATTATACTAATGTTTCTTACACGAATGAAGAATAATTTAGTCAGACATGACATGACATCACTCTTCCTCCTTCAGTGTTCTCACTCATGAACTCATCCTTCCAAGGTAATCAGTACTGCACACTCGTGTGCTGCAGAAGTGACTTTGAAGGGAAGCTAAAAGGGATAAGGTGTGAGGTGGTTTTGGTGGGATACTTTAAAAATCCAACTTCCTCAGGATGGTTTCTCCAAAATCACTTTTTAAAAAAAATGAAAACAAACAGACATTCAGGAAACAGTTGGGCATATTGAGTGGTTTTAGACTTTTGTTTGACTGTGTTTGATGCAGTATTAGAGAAGATATACAGATGCTCCCCGACTTACGTTCATTCGTTTTACGTATGTTTCGATTTTCCTTTTTAGTCAAATTTTGAGTTTAGCGTGCTCTCCGTAGTACGAGACGTACCTACATAGTATGCTGATGTAATACGCTACTTCTGCATGATGCTGCATCCATTGTTTACAAACGACAGATTGAACGTGCCCTCCTTCTTCCCAGTTCACTGCATGTTACCCTTGTGTTAAGACGCCGTCTCTGTGATCTTTGTGTTTACACTGTTTTGTGGACTTTTGTAACCCGAAGCAAATATGGTTGGTCAGAAGCGTAAGCCTACTAGTGATAGTGGTAATCAGAAAAAGCGGCAAACCATCTCGTTAGAAACGAAGATGGCTATTGTCAAGAAAATTGATGCTGGTGAAAAACACGTGAATGTTGCGCATTTCTTCCAAATGGCTCCGTCGAAACCATTTACAAGCAGAAAGATCACATCACAGAGAATGTTAAAGTCATATTTGATACTGTATTTTATATTTGATGAGTGGATTTGATTAAAATTTATCTATTTGAAATTATTTTGCTTGAATTTAATTTATTTGAAATTAATGTTGATATTATTTGATGCATTTTATGTTATTTTACAATGTTATGTTTATAATAATTGATTTAGGGGTGTTTATTATTGAGATACGGTAATGGTATTCATGGATGTATAGTACAGTATGACAATCATACGTCACCAGAACATACAGTAATAACTTACGTTTTTTTTCACCTTACGTTCGGCCGTCCGGAACTTAACTAAAATGTAAGTTGGGGAGCATCTGTAAAGGTTTAAGTGGATATTTATTTGATGACGACCAGCCACAAAATCCTCAAGCACAGCATCGAGATTATTTGTTTGCACCTGGAATACTATAGCAGATGAGAAAGCTGTCCTAGAAAGTCACCTCCTCTCCAAAGTAGCTTATTGTTTATACAGAGAGAGAGAGAGAGAGAGAGAGAGAGCGTTTGAGAGCAATGCCCCTGAGTGGACCCCCATAAACATGGACATGACTTTGATGGTTGTCCTGTGTCTGTGCCTAAACTGGCATCTTTCAGGCAGGATATAAATCTATACATTAAACTTGGATGGTGGTGCAATAATCCATCTCTCATATATTCAGAGAGGTTTGCTGATTGAAGAGGAGAAGGACACCGATGTCCTGGTATGTCATCATGCCTGTGCTGTCTACTTCATCTTCTTTACTGTCATAGCTACACCTGCTTATACTGTGATCATTATAGGCATGTTTTTAAGATGTAGCTTCTCTCCTATAATAACTAACAATCTGTCATACTCTCCAGATTCTTCTGCTGCCACTGAGACTTTGGTGTGAGAGCCTGATCCACTTTACATCCTCCTCCACATCTGCCTGAGACAACACTGAAGCATGATTTTGATTCTTAATTTCTGTGACAGGTCTGATTCACCTTCCATGGAATGCTGCTGGAGTTTCACTGGGAATCTCACTGCAAAGTCTAGCACTTCTGCCATGATTAAAAATTACTGTTCTACTCCCAAACCTGTCTTAAGCCAAAATTGTTTTTAGCTTAATATATTTAGCACTGGTTCTCTTTTCTCTGTAGGCCTCGTGGCAGTTATCAAAATTCCTTTATCTGGTGTCATCCAGAAAAAGGATGGATCCCCTGTTGCGTCTGGTTATTGAATTTCTGTAAAGCTGCTTTCTGTTGTTAAAAGTGCTAAACAAATAAAAAATTATTTAAACTGCATGTGCAAGTGTGTGATTAAAAAAACAATTTAAACATAATTCTTTTTCTAAGAACAGACCAGACAACTTAAACTAATTTGTTACGGATGTTTAACAGCAATCAACAGCTGTCACAACCTCCCATTCTTTTTCTCAATGCAGGGAAACAATGAAATTGACATGCATCAATAACATTTATTTATTTTTTATTCAGTCAGGGTACGTGTTTGGTAGTAGTTGATACTGAAGCAATACCGAAATGATTACGGATTAATCATTCAGGGACACCGCGGAACATTTTCTTCACCTCTATGTTTCCTCGATTTACTACCATAGATTGTTAGCTAGCTGCATTAAGTACCTGGGTTGAAGTAGAGAGGCAAGAGAAGGTTTGTTTGACTTTAGAATAGTGTTTGCGCACAGCTGTAGGTAAGGTATGCTTTTGTTTTGATTGCAACCGAAAACTGTACCTTGTTGGCAATGTCCAGTAGGGGCTAATCATCAAGAAGAATAATGGTCATTTTCACCAGCCTACTGTTATGCTTGTCAGTTTGTTTGACAAGGACAGCATTTAATTCGTTGGTTGGTCTCTGCGAGCAATCACCTCCTCATGTTGAGTTTCAAGTTTAAGATGTTTTAAATACTTGTATATAGGAAGATTGCAGTCATGTTAGCTTTGAATAGTATAATTAACTCCAAAATATATTCAGACTACTCTCAACTGAACGATGTGTGACAAAAAAATAAAACAAAACAAAAGGCATTAAGTGTCTGCATCTTTACAAACTCAAACATTCACTGTATAAACTGAAAAATGGTTTATTTTCTTTTGAAATCACTGAACTAATATTTAGTTGCCTCACCACTGTTTCTGAGAACTGGTGTACATCTGTGTTGCATGAACTCAACCAGCTTCTGGCACATGTGAACAAGTATTCAGGCCCAGGATAATTGATCTACAGCAGGGGTGACCAGCCAGTCAGAGACCAAAAGCCACATTTTTTACTGCGTTACTGCAAAGAGCCACATCATATACATGGGCACACATGAACATCACCCATCCCTTTCACACACACACACACGCGCACACACGCGCACACACGCACGCACACGCACGCACACACACGCGCACACACGCGCACACACGCGCACACACGCGCACACACGCGCACACACACACACACAATCACCTCTGCTCAGCCAGATTTATTGTAAATTCACACACCAACATGATAAAATACATCTTTGAAGGTCAGAGTGCAACTTTTATTCAATAGCCGTGTTAGTGTCTGATATTCTGTGTTCAACAGTTGGACGTCCGATACCACACGTTTTAGTTTGTCGTTTTCGAGAGAAAAGATTTCAACAACGCCACTAAGGGATTTTATAACGAACTCCCCTTCAGTGTATGGCGTTTTGGCCCGTGTAATGTTCCAAGCCAGTTGATACAATGCAAGCGTGACGGTCTCTGAGCGCTTCGTAGATTTTTGGAAAAACTGTATGTGCTTTCCTGCCTGACTTTTCAAAGTGAACAATTTGTGCTTGCAAAGTTCAGTCCCTTTTGGAAATTCCTGGTGAATGTTAGCATGCAGTGAGCTGAAGTGGCGCTGAAGATTTAAAGTTTTGAAATGCGCCAATGACGCCTGACATATAAGGCAGAATGGCTTTCCATTAAATTCAACAACAAAAAAAAACTCTCCCTCTCTGTTAAAAATGTCCTTTGTTCATCTTCATATTTTCAATTTGCTGTGTAGTAAAAAACTGCATATTTTTATATGTAAATGCACATAAGCATTTAACAATAATACCATATTGCACTCAAGCAAAGCAAACACACACATTAAATAAACACAAACTTTGATATGAATATAAGGGCCACATGAAACTAGGCAAAGAGCCACATGCGGTTCAGAAGTCGCAGGTTGGCCACACCTGGTCGATAGTCTTGTTGGTCTGGAACAAAGAGGTTACCCACTTATTGGCATGTTTGGGGTTTTTGTCTTGTTGGAACACCCAGTTCAAGGGCATTTCCTCTTCAGGTATTCTGATGTATTCAAACTGTTTCATGATCCTTGGTATGCGATAAATAGGCCCGACACCATAGTATGAGAAACATCCCCATATCGTGATGTTTGCGCCACCATATTTCACTGTCTTCACAGTGTACTGTGGCTTGAATTCAGTTTGGGGTCGTCTGGGGGACAATAGACCTAAAAAAGAGCAATCTTACTTTCATCAGTCCACAAAATGTTGCACAGTTTCTCTTGAGGCCAGTCAATGTGCGCTTTGGTAAATTGTAACCCCTTCAGGATATGTCTTCAACAATGGGACTTTGTGGGGGCTTCTTGCTGATAGCTTGGCTTCACATAGGTGTCTTCACATTGTAATAGCACTCACGGGTAACTTTAGACCTTCCTCTTTCTTCCTGAAGCTGATTGTTGGCTGAGTTCTTGCCATTTTGGTTCTTTTTCGATCCATTCAAATGATAGTTTTTCGTTTCTTAAATATCTTTCAGGTTTTGGTTGCCATTTTAAAGCGTTTGTGATCATTTTAGCTGAGCGGCCTGTCATTTTCTGCCCTTGTTTCAATGTTTTACCATCCTCAATCAACTTTTTAGTCAAGGTACACTGTTCTTCTGAGCAACGTCTGAAATTAATAATTTTCTTCAGATTTTCAGAGAGAAAGTCACAATAACACCCAGAATAGCAGCTAGCTGGGTTATCAAAGACTGGCCATGTCTATGGTGTGAGGCATGTAAAGCAATCATTGTTGACTTTCGACAAGAGTAGGCTGCATAGCCGTCAGAGTGTTTCTGCCCTGCTATGACCTGGCGAGCTGTCCAGGGTGCACTCTGCCCTTGCCCAGAGTTGGCCGAGATGGTCGCCAGCCTCCCTGCAACCCAAATTAGGATTTTAGTGGTTTAGAAAATGAATAAATTAGTTCACAATAACCAACATGTACATTTGCTGCGTTCCTTCCATAAATGAGGACAATAATTTTCACCGGTTTTTGAAAGCATGAATGATGTCATTAATTGAACATTTCACTGCTATTATTTTGAACATACCCCTTTCATTTAGTGATTTAATTACACAGAATCGGCAGCATGCAGGTCAGGATTGTTGAGTTTATTGGATTCTATTACTCTACTACACCTGATAGTCAATTATTTGCCATGTAGAAATATCATTTCTACCAAAAACACTGATTGATCGGGTTAGTGATGTCAGACTGATATTATTTTGAAAACAACGGCATACACGCATGCTGGCAGTAGTACCCATTTAGTTTTGCTCGATAAAAAAGTGAGAATAAGTCACTGTAAAGCTCAGACCTCACTGAACATCTTGGGCAGGCTCAAGCAGTGGGCGCATTGTGTGCTGTATGTCTTTAACAGCTGATGAACAATGATGGTTTTCACCGAGTTAACAGAGGCAATTTCTTCTCAAATAAATATAACATCTGTGATGGTCTTGTTCTGTTTTAATTATCTTATAGCTCATTCGACCACGAGAAAATTGATATACAGATGCTCCCCGACTTACGTTCATTTGCTTTTTTTGATTTTATGTTTTGTTTTGTTTTTTTAAAGTCAAATTTTGAGTTTAGCGTGCTCTCTGTAGTACGAGACATACCTACGTAGTACGCTGACGTAATGACACCAATGACATAATGACGCTGTGTCCATTGTTTACAAACGACAGACTGAACGTGTCCTGCTGCTTCCCAATTCACTGCATGTTACCCTTGTGGTAAGACGTCGTCTCTGTGATCTTTGTGTTTACACTGTTTTGAGGACTTTTGTAACCCTAAGCAAATATGGTTGGTCAGAAGCGTAAGCCTACTTAGCATGGGTGCAAGTTTTCCAGTATATGCCGGAATTTCCGGTTTTCCCAAGACTGAATTAACTATCTGCTCGGCGCAATCTACCATGCATACTCAGTTAAGCAAAGAGAGTTGTAAAATTAATGAAAACCCAAATCCAGAAAAGAAAGAGAACTCTCCACTCTATTGCTGATTCACATCAGTGCAGGATGAGTACTAAACAAGTATTCAATGGCACCCTTGCTCACTTGAAAGATTGGAAGTCCGGAAAACCTGCACTTTGTCTAAAGTACAAGCAAGTGAACTACTTTCGGTGGAGCGCCTCACATATTGGAAGAGTTGATTGGCTGTTTTAAGCACAATGTAAAGTGACTCGGCTCAGCTTAATGTAAAGTGACCATCCGTCAACCATCGGAACCATTTACAAGCAGAAAGATCGCATCACAGAGAATGTTAAAGGTAATATTTGATACTGTATTTGATATTTGATTGGTGAATTTGATTAAAATTGATCTATTTGAAATTATTTTGCTTGAATTTAATTTATTTGAAATTAATGTTGATATTTTACAATGTTATGTTTATAATAATTGGTTTAGGGGTGTTTTATGAGATACAGTAATGGTATTTATGGATGTATAGTACAGTATGAATGTCATACGTCACTGGACCATACAGTAACAACTTACGTTTTTTTTTCACCTTATGTTCGGCCGTCCGGAACTGAACTAAAACATAAGTTGGGGAGGGTCCGTACAGTGGTACCTTGACTTACGAAATTAATCTGTTCCGTGGGCAAACTCACAAGTCAAAATGTTCATTAGATAAAACAAAAATTCCCATAGGAAAAATATAAAACCAATTAATCAGTTCCAACCCACTCCCAAACTCATATAACCAGACACACACATGTATATTTGCCCTAATATATTAAAGATAAGCAGGTAAAACCAATAAACATTTCATAATAATAATACATGTACATTAACATTAATAATAATTAGTAATAAACAATAAGCAAACTAACCCTTCCGATCATCGACTGCAGCAAAGATGTCACATGGGCAGGCATAAGGTGGTGCATAACAGAGGAGGAGGAGGAGAATTTTGTGCATGTACACGCTATGAATGCCAGCGAGGAAAAGCTCATGGTGAGCTCACACAAGACAAGAGCTTCTCAAATAGTGTGATGCCGGGGGGGGGGGGGGGGGGGGTGTATAACATGCTCTTTTGCCATACTGTACTAGAATTAAGTGTAATTGCGCATCCATAGGGAGCACTACTTCCACCTACTGTAGAGGATGCGCAATTACACTACGTGGCAGTGGCGGTCTCACCGTGTTCCCTATGATGTAGAGAAAAAGCACCGAGGAAATAATATGAAGTGCAGTAAACACTATTTATAGTTACGTGCGGGGTGTGAAATGTTTTTTTTTCTTCCTTTAAGGGGCATCACAGAAAATAATTGAGAAGCACTGCATATGGCGTTCTCAGAGCGCAGAGGAATACAAGCAAAAGTATACAAGGCTAATCGGCCCGGAAAAGCCATTTCCCCGGCAGAGCTCGTAAATCAAAATATTTCTCGTTGGATGGGGCAGATTTTTGGTGGGATCAAAGCTCGTATCATTTAAAATTCATTATAAAAGACACTCGTAAGTCAAGGTACCACTGTATCTCTATATCTATCTACATACATATACATACATACATACATATACATACACACACACACACACACACACACACACACACACTATTATATATATTACATATGCATATATATATATATATATATATATATATATATATATATATATATATATATATACCAGTGCTTCTCAATTATTTTCTGTGGCACCCCCCTAGAAAGAAAAAACATTTCACGGCCGCCACCGCCCCGCTAGCAACTATAAATAGTAATATTTGTCTATAAATTTGTTATTAGTACACCTCTGCATAACATTGTATCTTTCTTAACATTAAAAACAAAAAAGAAAGAAATATAGTTCAACTTGCAATTGTTTATTGATCTGTAATAAAAACAATTTGAAGTGCACCAATGTGCCTGAAATTAAAAAAAAATGCATCATTATTTAAACTCATTCAACTTATTTATGTCTTAATTTTTCCGTCTCTCTCCACCTTTCTCTTCGTTCCTGTTAGAAATTTTTCGGTGCTGTTTTCTTGAGGGGTTGTTTACTGCACTTCATAATGTTTGCTTGTGCGAAAAACCGCTACACCATAGAGCGACAATGAAAGCGCCACTGCCAACTTGTGGCGTGGAGGTGCAATTACACTTAATTCTCGTGCACAATTCCAGAAAAGCATGTTCCCCGGGGTCATACATGCCCCCCCCCCCACCCCCCACCCCCGGCATCACATCGCGCCCCCAGCATCATACCACGCGCCCCACTATTTGAGAAGCACTGATATATACACATACATGCACACACACACACACATATATATATATATATATATATATATATTAGACACACACACACATACATACACATATATACATATACACACACATATACATACAGCAGTTACAGTAAAACTGTGCAACCTAGGAACCTCATGAAATCATTGGAAAAGGCACATTCAATTAAAAGTCTTCTTCTTCAGTTATACTGTTATGAAGTTATGAACACAGAGAGAGAGCGAGAGAGAGAGAGCTTAAACTGAAGCACTCCAGTATGATGTTTTGCAGTTGCCTTGATGTGTAAATATTGTTCCTCGCCCACCATTCTTGTGTCAAAGTGAGGTGGAGACAGTGACATTTGAGCAGAGTCAAGGTCGCTGAGTGGGGAAGTCTGTGGGCAGCAGTGACATTTAGTCTGGAACCCCAGTGTGAGTACAGAGTCTCAAATGAGCCGGATTGTAAAAGCCTGCAGTCGTAACTGAGTCAGAACTGAGAGAACACATGCAAATACCTTACAAAAATGCAGTACAAATAGGTTGATTTGCATTTATATCCTACCAGCGCAAACACAAAAAGGAAAAGTAATAACATGCTTGCATTCATTCTACGCCAGTACAGACATCAATGCAAAATCTCTACACACCCATCCTACACATTATCAGACACCAACATACACCAGAAATACAGTGCACAGAAATCACACAATAGCATTACAAAATCATTGGAAAAAAAGTTCCCATATTGTCAACAAAAAAACAAAAGAAAAAACACAATTGCAGCCTGTTGTCCTGTTTTTCATGGCTGCACAAGGAAAAGTGAAGTGAAATAGGTTGGAGAGGAACCAAACTATGCAGCAGCATTAGTATTCTCCTCACTGGCCTGTGCCCCAGCGGCCAAGCTACATCCTCCCTATCCAACACCGCCACATACGCTTCTTATTAAAATACATCCGCCTGTCCGGGACCATGCTTTCTCATTAATATTTATCCCTCTTATTACAAAGCTCATGCATTTTTTGATTAATCTAAGGTTCTTCTATCACAACTGGGGCATGCAGATATGTTGTGCATGTTGTTTACTGTGCAGCCTGTTATTTAAACATGCTATTCAGTGTTGTCACATTTCCTAAAGCCGGACTTACTCGCTGGTGTATTGAAATGACACGTGTAGCATCCTGAGAGATCTACAGCAATCTGGGATATGTAGATATTGCACAGTGAAATACAATATACTGCTTGCTGGTCCAAAATCGCCATGATGACTTTTTTTATGAGACAGCAAATTATTTTATGCTTGGCTTCTATGAGCACCTAAAACGCAACGGAGAGCAAGTTGTAAAGGGTTAAAACATTATGTGGGAATCCATTCAGTGGCAGTACAATTCACTTAGCTGCACTTGTATTCGCTTCCGTTCTCTAACAGCATCCATATTTAAGCGTGGAGAACCAAACGGCTTGACTGAGTGCAGCACAGACTGAATTAATTGCTACAGAAAGCTGTTTCAGCAAAGAAGACCGAGTCTACATGCCGTCTGCTTAAAAGAGCACTTGTTTACGAGGCTCCTTGTAAATGAATGCCACCATAACAATAGAGTTAAAAGTAGGGTTAAAAAAAGAGAAATTTACTATATATATATATATATATATTTGTGTGTGTGTGTGAGAGAGAGAGCAAGAGAGAGAGACACACAGAGAGCGAGAGAGAGAGAGAGAGAAAGAGAGAGAGAGAGAGAGAGAGAGAGAGAGACTGCCCTTCAAATGGCAGTATCCCAATGGCAGGCAGGTTGTATCTTTTGTGTCAGCTCATGCAAGGAAAAGCCCATCCACTGCCAACTAATTTGGCCGAGATGATTCATTCTGTGGTGCTAAATGTTTGCCTTGGGGAAGCAGTCAGTCTGCCATCCATTCTGATTTGCTCTTCCCATCTGCCTGTCGCTCCTTATTTCTCTTCTCTATCTTCTCTTCACCTCAGAGTTTCTCTCCCTCCGTGCTCTGGTCTTTCTGTGTGTCTCTACCCCTCTTGTCTCACACAAATCCACCTCACCGAGGAGATGGAACCACTCTGTAATAGCATGCTTAGGCATGGGGATGGTGGAGCCATTACCTAGCAACAGAGCGGCCTGTGATTGGCTGCTTTCCTAAGATAAAAGGGTAGGTTCGGTCTGGGGTTTAGAGAGCGAGGGAGATGAGGGGCTATTTTCTGCCCGTGCCATCTCGGCTCGTCACATCGGAATGACATTCTGCAGTACTCCTCCCCCATGGCTTAGCCATTGACTGAAAGGGCAGCAGACCGGAACAATCCGCCGCAGCAGTGGCACCTGCAGCAGGCAGACACAACAGAACGCGGCCCAGCATAACGAGATGAGGTTACCTCAATTTTTACCCTCTGAGACAATATTTCCTGGAAAAAAAAAACAATTACAAACAAACTGTCTTCTTGTTGAGTTTCTGGACTAAATACAGAGCTCTATCTACTGGCAGTACCAGGCTGTGTAAGGACGTATAAAATGGCGCTGAAATCGGAGGTCAGGGTGTTGATAGGAGAAGTAATATCTCCATGGCAACCTCCAGCAGTTCTAAAGAGAGTGAGGCCTATAGGAGGTGCTCTGTATCCTTCTCCGCTTAGTGATCTAGCACATAGATAGGAAAAACATTTATATCGTGCTCTTCCTGTTGAATAAGAGTCATGGTGGTAGTCACAATATGTGTGAGGCTGTGTTCCTACACACAGCGATTGTGCAACACAACAATATAGATAATCGTGCAAAATATTGCCACTGTAAAGTTCAATTACATCGTTCTTGAACACATGTCTTTGAATTTGTTTTTTAAAAAGGTGCATAAAAACAGATATTTATTTTTATATTGCAACCATTTGTAGCTTAACTGTGACAAAATACCTGCAGTGTTAACACACGAAAAAAAATTCACTATCGATCCTGCCACATTTAATCAGAACAAATAGAACCGTTTTTTATTTACTCTCGGCTCGTCTGCACTCTTACACCCTTTCTCAAAACACTCTTTGTGCTACTTCTCTGAATTGTAATGATTCAATCCCGGCTAGATTCTACTAGATTCCAGACTTAGAAAACAGTCAATGCTTGCCCTAAAGCAGGGTTATCAAACTAATTCTCCCTCATGGCCTCATCACTGTTTTTATGTCATCAAGGGCCAAATAATCACTGAACAACTGATTCAAAAATGGCAACCATGGCAAAATTACAAGTTTAGGCATTTACCCAACGTTACTGTTATTCACATACCTTTTCTGGTGACAATGGACAGTGACAAGCTAGCCTGAATTATTTTCAGAGTCATGAATAGTTGTTTACTTTAAATAGGTGGCTGCCATCTCGTGGGTGGATGAAGAATTCCATTTTGTGGTAATGGTTTATGCGAGAGAAAAAAATTACGATAGTCATATTCTTAAAATCTCCAGAGGGCAGCATAAAATGAGTCGGTGGGTCAGATTTGGCCCGCTGAGCTTAAATTTGATATCCGTTCCATAAAGGAACACCCAAAGAACTGTTAAGGCTTCTAGAATAAAACACTAGAGTAGAGTTCTAACAATACCATTGAGGTTCCCAACAGAAATACTAAAAAAGGGATCTAGATTTAGAAGTTCTTTAATGTGTGATTTTGCATTATATTTCATGCAGTACATGTAGCCAATCATAAACAATGCTAGCCAGAGGTGGCAGCTATACTTCTGGCTACCAGTAAGAAGAGTGGGAACCTTTGATTCTGGATCTTTTGTTAAATTCCAGTTCTGGTGTTTCTGGTGTTAAATCTGGAGTTTGAGTGAAAACTTCCCGAACACTGTAGCTGCCAGAATATCCATATTTACCATATGTTGAAACTCCAACAACGCTATATGCCTTTGAATGCCTCCATGTTTTAATCATAATCAAAGACTGACAGCAGCATGCTGCATAGTGGAAAGTGCAGAATGATTCACAGAAAGGTGCGACTCTTGAAATGGAGCAGGGAAAAAACAGGGCTGTAATTGAAAGGGGGAGTGTACTTCTTAAACATGTGCTGCACCTAATATAAATCTGGCTATGTGAAGGAAATACTGCTGAGGCCTGGGAGATGCAGGCAGCCTGCAGAGACTGACTGAACACGACTAGGTACACTGAAGCTTCATTAATCACGGTGAAGGACGAGGGAGTTTGGGCTACATAGACACCCTCTACAGTGAGGCATCTGTGCCAGGGCCGATGGCAGCCATTTGCTACCAGGCATGCCGTACATTAGACTAGCCATCTGGCCACGTCAGTTTGGGTGATTGTTTATAAAAGTAAAGCAAGGCAATTTGTTTAAGTTTATCAAAAGTATTAGCATACAGAATCCAAATAAAACCAAAAATGACATTAGCCATGTAGTGCTATCAGGACATCTGAAGCAAGGTTGTAAGATTACAGCTTAATAATGAATTAGGACACCATATGAAAATGCAGAGTCATCTTCCATAAAAGGTACCAAGCTATTCTGAAACAGTGAGATAATTATGTCAGCAAAAAAGCCAAATCTACAAGGCTGCATGCATGCACTACCACTCTCTGACCAGCAGAAGTCCTCCTGACAGTAGCCCACAGAGTCTGAATGAGCAAATCATAAATGTAATAAAATGCTGTCACCACTCGGTACTGAATCAGGCTTCAGATCTCCACTGCAAACTTGTGCATGCTCTTCACTGCGATACCCAAACACTATATTTGACATGGCGCAACATGGGAATCTCAAGAACATTTGGTCACTGATTCTAATGCAGTCACTGTAAACATGGCACATTTAGATCATATTTTCAGCAAGAAGAGAAATAGTAGATGGTGACATGTACGGCTTGGTCCAAAATGTACTAGTAACGTAAAAAATCTGGTTGGGATATTAGAGGGATTTCATTCATTCATTCATTTAAAACTAATTAGGGTCACGGGGAGGCTGGCGCCCATCCCAGCCGACTCCGGACGAGAGTAGAGTACACCCTGGACAGCTCCCCAGGCCATTGCAACACACTGACGACTACGCAGCCTACTCTTGTCGAAAGTCAACAAAGTGACAACCCACTGAAAGTGGGACTTGAACCCCCAACCTTAGGATCAATGATCCAGCACCTCTACCACCAGGACACCAATGCCCATTATTGGAATTTCACAGTCCTAATTAAAAGGCTTCATCACAGACTCGTGGCACTTTCTTGAAATGCTGGGCCATCTCGGACTCCTAGAGTGGCTCTAATTAACCAGAAATGTGCATGGGTGAGACTGATGAAACTCAACGGTTTGACTGCAGCACAGAAAGAATGGGAGAGACAGAGGGAGGAGAATACTGACAATCCCAGAGGTACAGCGCCACATGACAGAATGTCTCATGAGAAAGGGATAACTTGACAAAAATTCACGTTACGCAACAAAATATTTATGTTTATGATAATTATCTTTCCATTTTAAAGCAGAACAGTGCGTGCACTATCTGCTCTAAGTGACCACGTCAATCCCTGCTGTCCATTGCTTTGATTCATACATGATCGACTCGGGATACTATCTATGAGCTCTGGATAGCACACCAATCGGGTTATGCCATTTCCATGGAGTACATAATAATAACTTTTAATGTGAATGGGGCGGTGAGCAAGTTTTAACTGCTTAATATCGAAGGGCAAGGAAAACTACACAAAATCACTTATAACACCACAAAGAATATCAAAAAATATTTTACAAATTGATAGTCAGAGATCTAAAGTGGTGCAACAAAAAGGCGTTAGTCACATCATCTCGAGATGTCTCAGCGATCCGTGGCCAAGAGTCTAAGAGAGCAAAAATGGACCATGGAGGAAGTGATCGGATATTCTGTATCCCCTCGCATACGCACGAACAAGAATCGGTCATTAGCATCTGTGACCTCATGCATGTAGAAGCGGGTAGTTGGTGCTTTCCTCCAAGTGATTTATGCTACCCTCTGACATTTCATGAGAAGGATTTCAAAAACAGGTGGCTTCACATGTCTCAGAAGAAACATGTGATCGGCATCACCCAGCCTGGTTGGTAGCTGTTTTGTGATAGAAGGGGAGCTGCTTGAAAAATGGGAACTGCCTATGAATAAATTAAGGTGAAATCTGGGGAAAATAAAGAAAAAGTATATATATTTTTAAATCAATAAATTATTGCTTCTTTGATGGTATACACAATGTATTCCATTACTGAGGAATTTATGCAGACTTGTCCGACATGTCCCTACTGATTTTTATACTAATAGAATAAAAATGTCAGAAGGACGTATTGTATTGTATGCGTTTTTGTCCTTTTTGTCTCCTAGCACACTGCTCTGGAGTACCTTGACGTTTACGCTTCTAGTGACACCATACATCATAAATAAAAAGTCCTTAAACCATTTGCCATCATGCTAAGCTGCTGTAATCAGATGTCACTGCCCACGTCTCCATGTTCCCTTGAACTACAGGGCACCAGATGAATAAATTAAACTGTCATTCAAGAGGATTCAAAGGACAGAATAGAAATCTTTTGAGTATTGAAGGAGTGGGAGAGAGCAACAGCGAGACTGCATCCAATCATCATCACTCTGTTCTTCCGTCTCCATGGCAACTGGCTCATCCTGTCACACCCCCCACTCCTCTTTTTTTTCTCTCTGAACGGTCCAGGTTGGTGTGCAATAGTTCATGACAGGCACTGCAGCTGTGTACTGCTCTTGCCTTCCAGAGAGCAGCAGGAGGAGAGGGAGAAATTGCCATGTCTGCTGATTAGTAATCAGATCACAGAGTCACACTGAATCCTGGGGGCTGAAGCTGAATTATACATTGCTAGTGCCAATCAAGCAATGTACGCCCTCATTGGCATTCTATTTAAAGTACAGGCCCGTCCCCCGAATGCTCTCATGACTTGGTGAATGATGACATCTAACTACAAGCCACACTACCATGCCAGATTACCATGACATTTTCAGGAAATGTCAGAAAAGGCACAGCTAATTATTATTACTCTACATCCAGTTAAACAGCTCACTTTAGTACTACATGCAATATTGCAAGACAGTAAGATTTACTTGAATTTGAGGGGATGATACAGACTGTGTTCTGATAAACTCTGCTGTTGTACGATATTAAGAATGAGAAAGTGCTTTATCAGACCATATGATAAATTACAATAATCACATTTTACGCCACGATTTTATGAATCCTATATTCTGATGAGAATTAAACGAAGCACTTTTTTTTCATATTTACTCAGGCATGTCTCAGGTCCAACATACCGAAATTCATTTCTCATTAACATGCATGGCAGAACACCATTCTTTGAGCACTAACTTTCAGTGACGCGCACACACGCACACACGCACACACACACACACACACACACACACACACACACACACACACCCCTGTCTGCCCACCAATAAGATGGTTGCCAGATCAAAGACTAGCGATCATGGCCTGTTTTTATTCTTGTAAAGTTTTTGTTCGTTCACACTGGCATTTGCATCTTTGGTCAAAAATTGCCAGGATTTTTCATTGTCAATTATGAGTTGAGAAGGTAGATGTGATTATTCATTCATTACTTTTCTGAACCTTTTAATCCTAATTCGAGTCGCGGCCATCTCAGCTGACTCTGGGCGAGGGCGGGGTACGCTGTGGACAGCTAGCCAGACCATCGCAGGACCAACACTCTCACAAACATTTATACTTACACTTACACTTCAGGAAGATTTGGAACAGCCAATGAACCTAATGTGCATTTTTTTTTGGACTGTGGGAGGAAAATCGGAGTACCTGGAGGAAACGTCCCAAGCTTGGAATCAAACCCAGGACCTGCTTGCTGTGAGGAGGACGTGCTAACCACTACGTCATCGTGCCGCCCTAGATGTGTTTAGAATGGCAAAAATCAGAACACATTCTGAAACAAGCAATTGGATTCATATCCATGTAGTCCACACAATACTTAAATGATAGAATGTTAAACACACACACACACACACACACAGGTGCTTCCACTTACAAAAGGTATAATCTATAAATATTGCAATTTGATTTTAAAACAATTAAATCTTGCTTACATTAGAGAGAGATCACCGATAGGTCATCTAGAAGGTATATTGTTTGTGAGCTTAATTATTTCTTTATTCAGTAAAGCGATCTGTAAACAGTTTTTCTTCCATTCCTACTCCACTGGAAATATTCCAGAGGTAAATTTTTAAACTTAGATAGATACATACATTATACACCCCCCACCCCCCACGAGTATATTTATTACCTTCTGTATGAGCTACGTGAAAGATACCCGAAAGCGCCAATTTTCGTTCTGCAGG
This sequence comes from Plotosus lineatus, assembly GCA_024760905.1. NCBI lineage: Eukaryota > Metazoa > Chordata > Actinopteri > Siluriformes > Plotosidae > Plotosus > Plotosus lineatus. The sequence goes on from CM045732.1 coordinate 55,133,455, forward strand.
AAATCGTGTGTGCTTATCCGTCCGCAGTCTTCGAGAGCTCGCTCGGTCCTATTACGATGGAAATTGCAATAAAGTAAAGTGATATCATGATACTCATTATATTTACATAGACTGGAATTTTCAAATATGTGTAACGTTGGGATCTAGATCTAATTACATAATTAGAAGTTCAACTTCATTGTTAAGGGTTAAGGGCCTCAGAGGACCTTGGTGGTACTAGGGCTTGACCTCTTGACCTTCAGATCAGTAATCCAGTGCCTTACCCACTGAGCCACAACTGTTCTCCTTGGGAAAAAAAAAAGCCTGATGTCAAAACCCTTAAGAGGATAAAATGGTAAAACATTTCAACTATTGTTCCGATATTTCTTAAACAATATGTTGGGCAAACACAAATCCACTGTATTGATGTTAAGATACTGGAAGTAAAAGGGGGGGGAAAGAACATAATAAATTTGGGTTACTTCTGTTCACCACTTCAGTGGCAAGAATCACAGATTAGTGTAGCATTCAATTCTGAGCTTTTCTGTGAAGACTGAGTAAACAAGCGCCGCCATCTCACACTCTGACCTGCTTTTCACATCAGTAAACACAGCACACTCTCCAGTACACTCACATGCCCTTAAAACAAAGGCAGTCAAATATTAGTGAATAATAATGGATAAAATAGAACGGATTTCCAGATGAAAACTGTACTGAAGACTTTTTTTTTAATATTGTTTCCATAACCATCTGTTCTCAACTGATACATCCTAATGTTTTGAAATTCTGCTTCCAAAACCAGTGTTTAAAAAAAAAAAAAAAAAAAAAAAAAAAAAGGCAATTCTTACAGTTGAAATTTCTGAAGTAAAGTTGGATGTGAGAGAGGAAGTCTGGCACATCTGTTGACAGCTGAGACACATCTAACACTTCTTAATGAAGCACCATTGCTGCACCACATTCACACAACAGATGGGCCTAGGGGTTGGAAGGGGCATTTACACTCGACCCAGGTGATGGAGGGAAGGTGATTACGTCTGCACCCTTTTGAACTGAATGACAGAAACATGTTGAGTGGCAACATCTCCTTTCACATAATCATCATCATCTCAGCGCCAGCAGCGGTAGTGCACAAATCCAGTAGACAAAATAAACAGGGGAAAAAAGTGAAACAGGGTGCACATACTGGGAGCAGTGGTGGCCCAGCAGTAGGGTGCTGATATACTGATCCAAGGTCGGGGGGGGGGGGGGGCCTACTGTCGCCGGGTTGTCACTGCTGTCTGCCCAGTGCAGTTAACTGGGTTACTGTCTGTGGCGAGAGGAGATGTTGGGACAGTCGTAGCCTAATGGTTAGACAAGTGTCTTTCGAAATGAAAGGTTGCTGGCTTGATTCATGAACCAGCGGAAAAAATGTCTGGCAGTGGGGGAGTGAGCAGCACCTTCCCTTCCTCCACATAACTGGCTGAAGTGCCCTTGAGCAAGGCACCTAACCCTCAACTGCTCTCTGTGCACCCCAGAGTGAGTGGCAGCCCACTTTTCCAAGTCTGTGTGCTCACTCCGGATGGTTTAAATGCAGAGGAAATATGTTCCCTCATGGGATTAATACAGTATATCAAAATCAAATATAAAAGGACCATTGCTGACTTTCATCACGAGTAGGCTGTATCTGCCCCTATGATGGCCTGGGGAACTGTCCAAGCTGTACTCTGCTCTCGCCCAGAGTCGAATGAGGTGCCAACCTCTCCGTGACTCGAATTAGGATTAAGCGGTTCAGAAAATTAATGAATGCACATACTATAAAATAGCAAGGACGTAGTAACAGAAATGTACATGACTGTTCAGCAGTTCTGCACGAGAACCCTGTTAGCTTGAACGTGGCTGTTTGTTTTGCATTCTTGCAACATCTCCAAAAAAGATTCTCTCACACAGCGCAGCCTTTTACAGGAATCTCACTCAGCATGACAAAAGGAGCAATTAATGGTTTAGGACAAGAGCATTTCAAATGTGTTGTCATTTCTTTTTAGCCTAGCAAATATCAGCGGCTTATGAAATGACGGTTTGATTTTAAAGAAGAATTTCAAACTCCGTGGAAAAGATTTAATCAGACTGCGAATGTGAAAAACCATTTGCTGCAATAGCTCCAGTTGTGCATAAATCACCTGCAGTTCTCCTCGTGCTACAGGAAACATCAATAATGTCTTTGAGCTCACAAAAGCTTTTCCAGCAAATGAACACTGGCATTACTAGGGCATAAACAGCTCATTGATTCAAGGAAAGGTCAGTCATATCGGCTTACATGATGAGAATTAATCGGTATTCGTTGAGTAGACTGCAGTAAACACCCCTCAGGACACAATTCTAAAGGAAGGAAAAAGGTATGACAATGTGAAATGCACTGGGGATGGTTTGAGAGTTGTGTGTTTTCACTGAGGTACTTGGGACTACTGAGGTGCTGAAGCTGATTTCTCAGATGGGTTGCTGAAATTACATTTCAAAAGAGCTGACACATTGGCCAACCAATGGAAAGCAAATAGGGCACAAAACACCATGAGAACATCTGTTATTATTCTTTATTACTGATAATACTTTCTCTCCATCAGTGCCCCCCCCCCACCCCCAACACAAGGTCACTAAAAGATTCTCATTTCCAAAGCCTTTACACTCAATCATCACTTTAACCCGTTATGCCTATCCTAACTTATGTCAGCAAAGGCGAGGCCACGGTGCAACAGATATGTACAGCACAAATATCTTTTCAGGGGATCATTTTAGCACAGCGCAAACTTGTACTTTCAAATGCGCACTTGATCGATGGAACAGAAAGACAAAAGGGAGGTGGGAAACTAAAGAAGGAGGAAAAGCAAGAGGACGAGACTCCTTTTTAGGCAAGGCAACGGTAAAGCAAAACACAAAAGATTAATCACAGCTTAGTCATTCAAACACTGAGCAAGAAGAAAGTGATAAACAATGCTGTGCTCAGTGAGAGATATACAGCAAGACAAATACAGTGGGTTAGAGGCCAGTTTGTGGAATGAAGGCAGTTCAGTGTTTAGCTTTTTTTTTTTTTTTTTTTTTTTTTTTTGGGGGATGAGGCCCCATGGGAAAATTGATGAGGGGACAAGCTGCCGGCTGAACTCCCTGAACTGTGATGGTTTCAGAAATTTGAATCCTCTCCTGCGCCTGTGGTAGCTGAGCTTCAGTCTAAAATGGCTGCCAGAGAGTCGTGTAAACAACCCAGAGGAATGAAAGGGGCTACATTTCTCCAGCCTGCCTGCCAAGAGCTGCACAGCCTTGGGCCTTTCAGTTAACCCTTTCCTTCCTCACAGTCTGGATCCTTCAGAACACATATGCAGCTTTAAAACTAATCATATGTGGGGGTGTTAAATTCTGACAAAAGTTGTTCTTTTTAATGTAAAAAAGGAAAATAAATAATTTAGAGTTTAAATGCATAATGTTATTCATGAAGCAGCATGAGTAGAGCTTGTTCCTCACTGAGAGCATTATTTGGTTCAAAGCATCATCTGTGCTCAGACAGGTATTTTGTCTGTCCTCGGTTCAATAGCTTGGACCAGTCAAGTGAAACCAGGCTTGAACAATCTAGTTTGGAGGCTTTTCAGAGCAGATAGAGTCGCCATGGTTTTTTCATGTGCTCAAAAACAACTCCCTCTTTACTCACCCCCACCACCACCACCATCACCACCACCATCACCCTCCTCACCACCACCACCACCACCCAGACACAACCCCAAACCGAAGGGCGGGAAACTACAGGAAGCTCTAACAGGCTGGCGCTTAAGGGGGAAGTAGCCTTGAAATGCAAATTGAAATTCCAGCAGAAACTAAAGTCCTTTACAAATAATGAAAAATATCAAATTGGAACACGGCCAAAATCCCCACCCTACTTCCTTATTAACAACCCAATGTCATTAACCATCTCACAAGCTGACAATGCATTATATAACAAAACACATGCTTTACCCATTAAAAACACTGCCATGTGGAGTTTATTATAAACTATATACAGTATATTTGTATAAAATTCCCTGCATGTAGAAAAAAAATTAATGTGACGATACAATAACATGACACAATGCAATCCCCCACTCAACAGAATGCTATAAATTTAGATTTGCAGCAAACTGAAGGGATCATGCCATCCATCTTTCCTGTACCCAAAGGCAAACTAAAAAAGGGGGGGGGGTAGGAGGTAGGGGTAAGACAGTAAATCAATTCGTCTCTGCAGCTTTAATATCTGCAGAAGGAGGCAGGAAGCGCACGCCTGCAGCAGCTGGCAGCTTATTTGCTGGGATGGAATGGAATATCTGAGATTGCATACATTATCTGCCAAGGGGGCCCTGGGCTACGAAAGATAGTGCTGACATCACCGTCTATAAATGGCTGTGCTCAGAGGCACACTGAATGAAAACAAAATGGGAATAACCCTTTCCAACAAACACCAGTGAAAAGCAGAATGTGCATGCAGGGGAAGAAGAGTAAAGAATTTCAAAAAAATGGAAGGTGTAGAGCAACGTTTAATTATATTTTTGAGCTCTCTTGCTCTCTCCACACACACACACACACACACACACACACACACACATTTAAGAGAATAGTGGGAGAGGAAAAAAAAGAGGGGAAAGGTAAAAGCAATGCCATATACAGCCAATTCTTTGGAGGTAAAAAAAAACATTTGTTCTGGCACATGCAGGGTTAACTATGAGCCACGGTCTCCCCCATTGTGTCTGCACATTCCTGAATAAATGATGTTGTGAACAAGGCTGGTAACCACGGGCAACCAAGCACGGCACTGCGGAGTAACCTTTGGAGTGGCAGTATTTTTATCCCCTGGAAACTTAGAAGGAAAAAGGAGAGAGAGGGGTAAAGGAAGGGGGCAGACAATGAGAGTGGGGAGGTGTGTGTGTGTGTGTGTGTGTGTGTTGGGGGAAGGGAGGGGGGCTTCCCTGAGCTGTGGAGGGGGAACAGACTGCAATGATTTCACAATGCACCCAGAAACCTAACAAGCCAAAAACATTCTGGCTGGAGCTGAGCTGGGTGAGAAAGAACA